>JAQPPZ010017082.1:4800000-5455000 GCA_028583015.1 Wollemia nobilis | reverse complement strand
CTGTGACATAATGCAAGTGTCGTACAGACATAAGTAAATGCAATATCTATTCAATTCATCCTTCATCTATTGTATTTGCATGTCCATAGTGTATGTTGTCATATTGACTTTTGTAATAGGTAGATTTGTAGTTGTCCCTTCTAAGTTCTATATGCAGGATTGAAGTCGCAATACGAGAGTTGACATACAACGAGGTAGCTGCATAGTGGAGTCGCAATATGAAGTGTTTTACAAGCATCATACAAAGTGAGTGCCATACAAGTGACGTGTCGTACGAAGAGTTGTACAAACAATTGTCGTATATGAAATTATTGTACTAATATTGTTGTAAGTTTGGAGAGATAAGCTAGTACGTTGAAGAATACCAGTCTAGAAAAAGTAGGCTTTCCTATTCGCAGAATGAAGTGTCAAATATTGAGATGATTGCAATCATTGCTGATCACTAAATCTGTCATATCAAATTGTACCTCCAAGAGTGGAGTACTCACCGTTGTGCTACATTTGGCATTGTTGCCATTTTGAAGAACAAACCAGCATTGCATGAGCTTTGCAAAGGTGAATGACAACTACTCTGTTGCAAGGACATGGGAGACATGGACATAGAAGACTTGAAGACCAACCAACAAGAAGGAGCCAAAGAATTGTACAACATCGAAGGGTTGTGCAAAACATTGCTCATGAAGGACTGCAAAGATTGACAAGACTCGAGCAACCAAAAGTTGAACGTGTGTGGAATCCTCATTTGGAGGATAGTCCAAGTGAAGAATGGTGGCAAACGTTGTTTTTAACAACGGAGGAAGACGTGGAGGATGAATTAGCCTGGGGCTTTGGGAGTCTTGGCGTCTATACAGTAAAGGACGGATATGACAGCATTCTCCCAGAGCCCCCCCCTCATACTTTTCAAGTTGAGGACTGGAGGAAAATCTGGCACTCTTAAGGCTGGCCGAAAGTTAACTTTTTGCTCTGGCAAGTGCATGCACAATGGAATCCTCACTTTTGATAATCTCGGATCAAAAGGTATCATCGGCCCTTCTCAATGTGTACTATGCTACAAGAGCGAGGAAACTGCTGACCATTTGCTGTTTGGTTTCACCCGACAGATTTGGCTGCGTTGGTTTGCATACTTTAGAATTCAAGTAAGTGATGACCTGAACCAGATGAATATCTGGGCAAAATGGCAGAAAGGTAGATTCAAATCTAAAGCTCTTCGTATTGGCTGGGAGCTCGGTTTAAGCTTTATCTGGTGGCAAGTATGGCTGGAAAGAAATGCCTGAATTTTTAGAGAAACTTTTACTGCTCTAGACGGGGTTTGGCAAACCATTTGGAGCAAGGTTACCGAAACTGTGGCTGTTCATGCTGAGGAGGAAGCTCAAATTGACATTGGAGCTATGGAAGAACGCGTTGAACTGCAAAAGGGACAGGACATAAATTGTTGGAAACCTCCCCCTGAAGGTTGGATTAAAATCAATACTGATGGAGCTGCAAAAGGCAATCCGGGTAGAGCCGGAATTGGAGTGGTGTGCCGGAACCATGCTGGGACTGTGCTCTATTGGGAATTGCAAGGCCTGGGAAGAACCACTAACAAGGAAGCCAAAGCCATTGCCATCAAGTCTGCTTCTGTTTGGGTAGTGAAACATGGCCACCGCAGGATTATTCTTGAATCAGACTCGCAAATAATGGTTGGAGCTCTAGACTGCATGAGGAACTTTGATCTGAAAGCTTGGAGGTTGAGGGCTCTTGTTACCCAAATTAAGGAATTATGGAAGGAATTGGAGGACGTGATCCCAGTTTATGCGAGTAGAGATTTGAACAAAGCGGCTGAATTTCTGGCTAAGATGGGTGCGTAAAAGGAGGTTGGAGTTCAGTTGCACAATGACATGGATATTGAGGATGAGGTGATTAGGCAGGGTCTTGAAAGGTCCTTGAGCCAATGATCAAAGAAAAAGCAAAGGGAGGAAAGTTGTCGCGATATCGCGACATGTTGTGTCGTCGCGGCCACTGGAGGAATGTTGTCGCGATATCGCGACATGTTGCGCCGTCGCGGTCACTGGAGGAAAGTTGTCGCGATATCGCGACATGTTGCGCCGTCGCGGTCACTGGAGGAAAGTTGTCGCGATTTCGCGACATGTTGCGCCGTCGCGGTCACTGGAGGAAAGTTGTCACGATTTCGCGACATGTTGCGCCGTCGCGGTCTCTGGAGGAAAGTTGTCGCGATTTCGCGACATGTTGCGCCGTCGCGGTCTCTGGAGGAAAGTTGTCGCGATATCGCGACATGTTGCGCCGTCGCGGTCTCTGGAGGAAAGTTGTCGCGATATCGCGACATGTTGCTTCGTCGCGGCCAAGGGTGGAAAGTTGTCGCGATATCGCGACTTGTTGCTCCGTCGCGGCCAAGGTAGGAAAGTTGTCGCGATTTCGCGACATGTTGCTCCGTCGCGGCCAAGGGTGGAAAGGTGTCGCGATTTCGCGACATGTTGCTTCGTCGCGGCCAAGGGTGGAAAGGTGTCGCGATTTCGCGACATGTTGCTTCGTCGCGGCCAAGGGTGGAAAGGTGTCGCGATTTCGCGACATGTTGCTTCGTCGCGGTTAAGAGAGAAAAAGTGTCGCGATTTCGCAACATGTTGCTTCGTCGCGGCCAAGGGTGGAAAGGTGTCACGATTTCGCGACATGTTGCTTCGTCGCGGCCAAGGTTGAAAAGTTGTCACGATTTCGTGACATGTTGCCTCATCGTGGCCAAGTGAGGAAAGGTGTCGCGATTTCGCGACATGTTGCATCGTCACGACCAAAGGAGAAAAAGTGTCGCGATATCGCGACATGTTGCATCGTCACGACCAAAGGAGAAAAAGTGTCGCGATATCGCGACATGTTGCATCGCCGCGGCCAAAGGAGAAAAAGTGTCGCGATTTCGCGACATGTTGCTTCGGCAAGGCCAAAGGAGAAAAAGTGTCGCGATTTCGCGACATGTTGCATCACCGCGACCAAGGGAGAAAAAGTGTCGCGATTTCGCGACATGTTGCTTCGTCGCGGCCAAAGGAAGAAAAAGTGTCGCGATATCGCCAAAGGAGAAAAGTGTCGCGATATCGCGACATGTTGCATTTTCGCGGCCAAAGGAGAAATGTGTCGCGATATCGCGACATGTTGCATTTTCGCGGCCAAATGAGAAAAGTGTCGCGATATCGCGACATGTTGCATTTTCGCGGCCAAAGGAGAAGAAGGAAAGAGGGTCGCGATATCGCGACTAGTTGCATCAACTGATCATGCCGATCCCCCTGTTAGCTAGTTAATGGTTCAAGAGATTTGGCTCCATTGCAAATCTTCTTTTACTATTGTAAGCATGTGTTCTCTCTGATTTCTGTTGGGAAGTGTCTCTTCCCAAATTGTAATTGTTCTTTGTTTTAATACAAGTTTTTTCAAATTTTTCAAAAAAAAACAACGGAGGAAGAAGCACAAGCTGAGGCGCATTGGAAAACAAGGATAGGATCAAAGAAAACGTTCACGCAAGTGGTGAAGAAGGCGTCAATGCAGAGTGTGCACAAGGAGACGAGGCAAAACAACTAGTGACGCTGACGCAAGTGCGAGGGAGAGTGCCTAGAGGTGCAAAGGACAGGATTCAAGCACAAGGGAAACCGTAGGAGAGTGTGCGAAAACCAGAACCAATGCTCATGTATTCGCGAAGGAGGTCACGAAGCATAGGTGCACAAGGGAGCGGTCAACAATTGTTTGCAAGTTCATATTCATCAAGTGACGAAGAGTAGACACCCATGGCAAACATTGTTGGAACAGTGGGCAAGCAGAAGTGCCTGAAATTTCTAGGTGATAGGGAGGACCCAAAATGTCATAGTGGAACGTGTGAAACAATATGGCAAGCAAATGGAGTTGATCATGAAGGATCTTGGTTCAGATTGTTTCCAATCACATTATGAGGGAACGCAATGGACTCGCATTTGAAGGAGTGCATTCTTCACAATGTAGGATGAATTAAAGACTGAATTCAGCAAGGAATTCAGATAACTCCGCGATGATACAAAGATCATCGACGAGATATATTCCACAAAATAGAGAAAAGACAAAAACATCAAGTCATATAATAGATTAGAGGAACTAATCGATAATATGGAGGCAAAACCAGCAAATGTGTTGCAAAAATGATGGTTCCTAGATGGATTGTTACAAAGATACAAGAAGAATATGGAGTACCACCAACTACCTATCAAGAAGCTTTTGATAGAGCACTCAATTTGGAAAGCAAGATAAAGACGATGGCAGCAAGAGGAAGTCACTATCGAGATGATTTGGATAGTGACAGAGATGAGTTGAATGCTACTATCCAGGCCATGAGGAAAGACCTGGAATGTTACAAAGTTCAATGATGTGAAGGGAGAGAAGAAGAAAGAAAAGAAAGACATTTGGTGTTTCGACTACAAGTCCAAAGGACACAAAAATGTGAATTGTCCTAAAAACGCATTTTGTAACATTTGTGAAATTCGAGGGTAAGCTATTATGGACTGCCCATTCAACCTTAGAAGCACTAGACATCAATCTCTAATGGTGGAAGAGGGCAAGGAAGAAAATCCAAGTACTCCCAAGAGCAAGAAAGGAGTAATAAGAGGTGGTTACAGAAACAATCACCAAGGAAGGAGACCCTCAACAAGGAAATCGGCCAATAGGTGGACAAGGTTGATTACAATATGATTTGAACGGCAAACCAATCATACAATGTCCAAGATGCTAGGAGTGGGGGCACTTCGTACAAAACTATCAAAAAGTGCCAAGTTGGAAGAAATACCAAAAACAATTGTGGGATGATGTGTCAATGGTGCAGACCAGGCAATCATAGGGAGGCAAATTGCTCGAAGAAGGCGAGTTCAAGTAACTCATACAATGTCAATTTCATTGACATTAAGGGCCTCCAAAGGACCAACAACAAAAAGAGAAGCATATGCTAGCAAAGATGAGGGCACAAGCAAAGAAAGTTGAGCAGTATATAGTTCCTACCATGGAGAAGGAGAGATCATAGGAAGCACATGATCAAGTAGAAGAAGAAATGCAAAAGACCAATTGAGAAAGGTTACTCCATGAGAAAAAGCTCAAGAAGCCAATCACAAGTGAAGAAGAAAGACGCCAACATGAAAGTTCGCAACACAAGTGCCGAATACAAGTTTTGAGGTAAAGGCATCCAGTCTACTATGCGCAATACTAGAGCTCTACGCGACGGTAGGAGAGATGACACGAACAAGGAGAGTGGAGGTGTCGTAATGCCTACAAGAAGCAACGAGGAAAGAAGGGATCAGTTTATTGATCCAATAGTGTTGATGATTGATGCTGGAAAGAAGCTAGCATTGATTCATATTGAGTGGCTTAATCACAAGTTGACTCAAGTGATTGTGGATGGAGGATCTAGTGTGAATGTATTGCCAAAAAAGACAGAGAAATTTGGATGCACCACTCCTATGGTCTCGAAATTTTAGATTGTATGGTGCAGACCAATATGGCACAAAAATGAAAATGGAGTCTTGACTACACAAAGAGTGAGGATTGTTGACCAAGAATTCATCATGGACTTTGTGGTTATCGCTATGAAGAAATCTAGCTATGATGCATTGTTGGGACGTGGATGGCTATGCACAACAAAAGTGAACCACAACTAGGAGAAGGATCCCCTAAAATTCAAGAAAGGCTAGCACAAATACATGATAATTTTGATGAACCAATCAATTAGCAAAGATTTGACAACACCCGATAAGTCGAGCAATTCATCATCAAAAGATGAGAACGGACAAGCATCAAAAGATGGCGTACTAGAGTTGGAGGAATGCATTGAAGAGGAGAAGCACTGATATAGAAGACATCTCCATTGATAAATAGAAGACTATGAAGTCTTCCAACCAAATTGCATGTGTGTTCATGTAGAAGATGACCGTGATGAACCATGGATTGTGGATGAGATCAATGAACACGGTCAAAATAGTGCACTGTAGCCAAGGATGAAGAGATAAGCCAACAATGAACCATACAACATTCCAATTGATGTATGGGCAAGAAAATATTGTTAGTTGAGTTCCAAGTACCAAGTTTGAGAGTGATGGTGCAAAACCATTTAGGTGACCAGGAGAGGCTAGCAACACTAATCACACTGGACGTGAAGAGGGTAATGGCTCAGTGGGCAATAGAAATTACCCAACGTCAAAGGAAGTTATGCTATGACAAGCACTTGAGGAAGACAAAATTAAAGCCAAGTGACTTGGTCTTGAAGTTTAGTGGCAAGAGAGAGATCAAGCCAAGAAAATTGAAGACTTTGTGGCTTGAACCCTTCTAGGCTGAAGAGTTGATGGATGGTGCAGTGAAATTGAAGAAACTTGACAAGATAGTGTGTCCCAAGACAGTTAATGGTTCACGGTTAAAGCCATATCGAATGAAAGCACAAGTAATATGTTTAATTTTGAACGAGTTGAAAAAGAAGCAAGTATAGGAAGGTTGACTACAACACCAAATCAGTCTTCAAAACCTCTTGAGGGTATGTTGGTCCAAGAAGATGGTGAGTCAAGCCAAACCAAGCAAAGAGATGGTGTAGGAGAAGATAGTGACAAAAATTGCAAACAACTAACTTGGTCATTGAAAGGATAAAGTAGCATGCAACCAATAATTGAACAAGAAGAATTGCAACCTCACCCTACAAAACAAAGAAGAATAAGGGTGCATGTTAGATTTCCAAACACAGCGAGGAAGAAACATTATCACTGAAGGAAGAAAATATATAGAGAATGGTGGTTATAGATGAAACACAAGAAGAACCACCAAAGCATGAACCTTCGAATGAAGGTAGTGAATATGAAGGGATGAGGTTGCTAGCACCCATTGGACATGCACAACTAAGAATGCATGAAGAAACACAGGAGCTACAAGAGCAAAGTGAGCAACTACAAAAAAGAGACAAAAAGTTGAGAAGACTGTGCGCACTGTGAGATGATAATCAAACAAGAAGTAGAACTGCAACAATTGAAAAGGGATGGAGAGACATCCACGAGGTGACATTGCCAAGTAGAATGGAGGATGGGAACTTGGGACATGAGGAATCCAATGGTGCATCCTTAACAAGTTCAAGAAGTAATGAGGAAGACTGGAGCAATAAGAGGTCAGGCTTGGAACTCGAAAGAGTTGGGAGAGGGACACCGAGGAGGTAGCAAGTTGCCCAACTGGCAAGAAGTGTGGATTAACAACAACAAGCAAACCAGAACCCGAATATCTCCAAGTAAGGTGAATGAGGAGAAGGAACCATGAACCGCCACCAAATCTGAACAATTCCTTAGGGAGTCAAAGTCATCCACAAGGCCTACTAGACAACCCAAGGTGTATGTACAAAGCAGGCAATTCAAGCAGTCTAAGAGGACCATCAAGTTCCCTAGGCCATTTGGGTTTGCTTGGCCAAGGAGGGAGGTTGGTTGGCCTCTTTCCCAACTATCTGAGGGGAAGGCTTTTTCCTCATACTACCTCTAGGCCATATAGTCAACAAGGTGGCCCGCAAGGACCATCCTTTGGTTGTTCAGCAACCAACACAATGCCATACAACCAACAAGGTGGCCCATCAAGATCACCCCATGGTTGTCGTAGAAACAAAAGAAAACCCCGGGCAACACTCTCATAGTCGCAAAGCCAATCACAAGTTGTTAGTCGTCCAAGAAGGACAACTAGAGAAATGAATGCATCTGAGTTTGGAAGACCGTCACGAAGGAAACAACAATGGAGAAGACGACCAAGGAACAAATGTGGCAAGCAAGTAGGCCACCCAAGCCATACAAATCATAGACGGTAGGTTGATAGGCAAGTAAGTACAACAAGCAAGACAGAGAAGAATAAACTCTAAGTACCGATAGAGGAGGAGGAGGTAAAACATATTACATATAAATATCCTTCTAAAGGTCTCAATGAAGCAATGTACTCTTCACATCCATCTATTAAACTTCCCAACATTGTGAATCAACAAAAGTGAGAAACATATGAATGGAGTCCATGAGAGCAATCAAAGCAAAAGTCTCATTGTTGTCAACTCCTTCCTTCTAAGAAAATCCTTTTGCAAAAAGACAAACCATATGCTTCTCAATCTGACCATCAGCACCATATTTTGTTTTATACACCCATTTGCATCCAGCAAATGTCTTGTTCTTAGGCAAGGAAACCAACTCCTATGTTTGATTTTTCATGAGAGAACCATCCTTTGCCTACATAGTTGCTTCCCACTAGAGGCATCTCTTAGCCTAATTATAACAGTGAGGATCTCCATCAACATCCACCTTGCCAAGCAAGCACAAGGTAGAGGAGGCGTGTGATGACATTCGTACTAGAGAAAAGACTCAACATCTTGCACAACTAGCCCACTTGGCATAAAACAAATTGTAGAAGAACACAACTCAATCGGAGAAAAATCCTCACTACAAGCTAATTTGGGAGTAGAAAAATCTAACACAAGATCAGAATGAGAGGAAATGTCAAGCACAAAAGCACTTGAGAGGGGCAATGACCTCCATAGAAGATCCAGCAGAAGAAGGATTAGGAGCATGTTCCAAAGAATTTAACTAATTGGAAGTTGGAATAGAAGACACCCAACAAAAGTTGTCTAAGAGCATATACCAATAGGAACAAGCTCAGGAGTAGAGGAATCATCAATAAGAGTCAAAAGCAATATTGTATGTGTTCCCAAATATGACTCGTTAAATTTGACATCGGGTTCAGTAATAACCTAGAGGGTAATGGTATCATAAAGCTACTAACCCTTCAATGTCATATCATACCCACAAAAATATATTACTAACAAGCTTGTTCCACAACTTAATAGGAATGTGATCCAAAGCAATAGACCCAACCACCTAATAATGCAAATCAAATGCCTTCTCCACTGTGAACCTCTCAAAAGGTCTCATACGCTTAATAGCACAAGTAGGAGTCGGTTGATGATGTAGATTGCACAAAGAATTACTCTTCCCAAAGTCTAAGATCCACTTGCTTGGTATGGATTATACAACAAATCATCTCAATGATGACTGTATTTTTTCATTCAATAACCCCGTTTTGCTCTGGAGTATATAACAATTTGTTGGCAAGAAATGCCATACGGATTCGAATACTCCTCAAAATTACTGCTAATATACTCTACAGATTAGTTTTTCCTTAAGCATTTGATCTTTCTTTCATAATATTTCTCCACAAGAGCTTTGAGATCCTTGACCTTGGCAAAAGCTTTGTCCTTGGATTTAATGGTATAGACCCAAACAACGCTAGTAAAATCAACAATGAAGTTAAGCAAGTAAAATTTACCTTAAAAATATTGAATAGTCATTGGACCACAAATATCACTTGAATCAACCCAAAAAGCTGAGAGGCATGTCATGCTTTATTTGTAGGAAAAGACTCTCAATAGTGCTTACACAACACACACCCCTCACAAACACCTGAAGGAGGATCAATCAAGGAAAATCCCTTAACTATACAAAGACAACTAATGTGCCTCAAGGATCCAAAATTAATATGCCCTAAACATCAATGTCAAAATTCATTGGTAGAATCCACCTTGGCCACCATGGCAACAAAAACGTTCCTTTCATATATAAACAAAGCATGACCAAGCTTATACATATGATCTGTCTCATCACAATATCCTAAAGCAACAACCTTGAATCCACCGTCCATGTCCTTAACATCCCATCAAGTTGGCCAAAATTCTTACTTCTTATTGGTGTGAGTGATGCAATAAATTAAAAGAAGATTAGGCCCAACTCTTGGAACATGAAAAACCTCTCCAAATTTGGTGTCACAACCACCTAAAACCTACAAGGACAAATCATCACCAATAACAGCACGCTCTTCGTTGTGTAGATGGCTATAGTCAAAAAGCAAATGATGATGCTTAGTCGCTCCAGAATTAGCACTCCACTCCTAAGAAGAAGCAAATGTCAAATAGCAAAACACACAACATGTGCATTATGAATAGTGCTTCCCCCATTATCTAGATGATCAATAAGGCTCTTGTCAAGACCAACCCTTCTAAATTCTACTTCAATCTTCTGAAGACAAGCAAGACAGTTTTTGAAATGGTGATCTCTTTTGTAATAATCACAAAAGGGCTTCTTCTACTTGGAGGATTTGAACTTATCACTTTTTGGCTTATCTATCTTAGACACCTTCGATTGGGGCATATTCAAATGAGCCTGCTCGCTAGAAAGTTCACCACAATTCCACATAGCAACTTGAAAATGCATCAACAAACCAAAAACATTATAAAGACTCAAAGGAGTTTGTCCCTTAACAAGCATATTGACACATAGAAGGTCAAGGAAAAGAAATTGCCGAGGGAAATCTTGATTGACTCTAGACTATTCTCATCTATGCCTCTAGAGGTCATAGCGTCTACCCTTAGACTTGTTGCTTTTTCGTCAAAGATGTTCCACAAAGCCTTAATTCACAAAACAGAAATCACCTAATTAAGCCAAGTATTAATTTCAGGCAACCATAGGATCCAACAAATTCTTGCATAAACTTCCTTCCACACATATAGAAAACCAAAATATGGCTGCCACCATCGCATAGAGCACAAAAAAAGTGTCATCTAAAAAAATGGGCTCAAATGCTTCTGTATGGCGACGATATGCCTTTGGAAACAAAGCCCTAAAAACAGTCCAAGTGACATTTTTGAAAAGAACAAACCTTATTATTCTCTCCAAAAATTTGATCATACCACATAGCATATTACAACTAGACAAAACTAATATCCCAACATCAATTGCATCATGTCATCTAATGCTTCAAATCAATGGAAAGAAACCAAAGGGGCTCAAATGCTTTTGTATGGCGACGATATGCCTTTGGAAACAAAGCCCTAAAAACAGTCCAAGTGACATTTTTGAAAAGAACAAACCTTATTATTCTCTCCAAAAATTTGATCATACCACATAGCATATTACAACTAGACAAAACTAATATCCCAACATCAATTGCATGATGTCATCTAATGCTTCAAATCAATGGAAAGAAACCTCTTGGCCGGTATGTTGAGGGAAAATGTTTCTCATATAGAGAAAAATGAATTCCTCCTTTGCCCATTATATTGGTCAACTCGTCTTTGACCAAAAAATTGGAGCAACAAGCAGAAGAGTAGAATAACCCACTACATTGGAACTCCTCGCAATGGCACAGAATTAGAAAATGGGCTTTTTCTTCAAAAAATCCTTATGGTTTATGCACAAATACCATTTATTGGATTTCAATATTAAAGTCGTCCCCCTTTTGCTAAAGACTTGTGAAGATAGAACTTGCAAAGCATTCCTTGTCTCCTTAAAACCCAATCTTGAGAGTTATTATATGTGGTGCTAAATGTTTTGATAGACCATCCATAAGAATTCAGCATAAAACATTATCTTTTCTACGATAGAGTCGCCATCACAACTCTTGAATAAAAAGACAAAGAAGCTAAGATTTGTATAAAATATATGTTCAAAAAGAAAAGAAAAGAAAAAAAAAAAGTTATTGTTGATTGCTCAAAAGCAAAGAAACAACATGAAGCAACTTATGAAGTCCCTAGATGAATCAAGCTAGGGTTTTTAGAAAAGCCTTTACAAAAAAACTATAATATTTGTCTAAAAAAACCCTCCTGTGGTAGCCACTCCTATGCAAACAAATCCTCTAATGCAACATCACAAAATGGTCTAAACTTCCGAAAGGAACCTAGGGATTTTAGAAAACCCTAAAAAACAATGTGTAGGGCATCTAGAAAATACAAAACCATAAAATAATACGAGTCCAACAGAAAATCCTTGTCGCACAACCACTCTAGAAAACACCATCCTTTTGAAATCGCCACTACAAAAGATTAGAAACCGAAAATCACCCTGACATTTTCTCTTCTTATACTAGACCAGATCCTAACTGAAGCAACTTACAAGCTTTTGATGAAGAACCCTAATAAAAATATTGATCCAAAAGCAAAATACCATAGCTCCTACTCTAGAAACACAGCTTTGGATGGACTGCTGCAACAATTTCTGGGAAGGATAAGCAAAATTGAGTGATGGAGACTCATACTGCTCTGACACCATGAAGAAATTCATAATACTTAGAGAGGAATGAATAAATCAACACATTACCCAGATTATGCAATGAAGCGAAGAGCAAAAGATAGACATGAAACAATGTGGAAGATGCCCTTAGCCACCAATCTTCTTCACTAACTATGAAAGAGTGTTCTCCAACCAATACAAAAGGATGGTTGAGATTGGTGCATGAATACACATTTATTACAAGGCACATATCCCAATAAATCTCAAAATCAACACATTACAGGTTAATACAATATCACATGGATGACCTTACAAGGTGCCAAATGGGCACATAAGCTTATACAATATCCTACAATACGATGGAAGCCACAGCCTAATAAGTTAAAGATTACACATTTCAAAACAATAGAGTTATTGAAGATTTGTGGTATTTTAAGGTATCTAGTAATGCTTTTACAATCTTATAAGGACATGTTCCCACTAATCCCTTATCCTCTTGTACAATTTTTTTAGTCTACTTGCTTTGTAACTCCTGAGTGGAAAAGCAAAAAAATGAAATATGAAGGAAAGCACTTTGCTTAATACCTTTGGGTACAAAAAAAAATCTGTCCTCTTGGTATCTTATAAATAATATCTACTACCTTTTGCTTACATCAAAGCTCTATTTGACTTAGTGCAAAAAAATTGGATAAGTGGTCACCAAAGTGAATCAAACTCAAAGAAGCTTGAAAGCTTCCATCAAGATGGAGTGAACTCCATATATTAATAATGTAGACAGTTCAGAAAGGTAAATTAAGACAAATCCTTTTTCAGCTTTTTTATTTCTTTCTTTCTTTTTTTAACACAAAAATGCATCAAGGTATGATAAACAATCAAACTTGCTAAACTTCATATTTTTTTATCAATCTTGAAGTGCTTCAAAGTTCACTTGTGATCTTGGTTGAAGGCTAGGTCAACCTAGTAAGTCGTTTGAATGTTTCCAGTTTCCTGAAGACCTTGTTCAAATAAGCTTTTGGGATAGTTAAAAGAAGAAACATTAAAACTAGTAGAAGCAATTGCAACATCTGAAGACTTTTCTCCCATTTTGTTATGGCAACACTTGGAAGCATTTTGTGGAAAGCAATACCTCGCGAGTAAGGTTTCCGATACAACCTATTGTAGCAACTGGTAGGGTACCTCTATTAATTGGTACAAATCCCTTTTGCAACCAGCAAGGTTGCCTCATACATTTGAACAAAGCCAGAAGCAAAGTTCACGAGACAAAAAAGGTTTGTTTGGTGACTTGGCATGCCTTGGAGGCCACCACGAATATTTGCAAATTGGAAGAACACTTGGAGGAAGAATTTTTTTTTTTTTTTTTTAAACACTTGAAGAGTTGAAATGTTACAAGCATTAATTTTGGTTTCTCCTGCTCTTTCTCTCTCACATTGCTAGAAAAGTATGAATAGAAGTTGTAGATGCAGTTACACGGAAAGAGATAAGCAAGTTTATGTTGTGTAGATTGTACTACATTAGCACTTTGAATAGAAGAGTTTGTTTTACTTCATGCATGTTGTATTCTCTTCATAAAAAAATGGGCTAGAAGCAATATTTTTCCATGTGTTTTCTTCCCCAAGAGAGTTTCTAATATAAATCTTCATGTCTCCTATTGTGAATGTGATATTCAATCTCTTTGTCGATGTTGTTTCTTGTTAATTTATTCATGAGATATTTTTTATTATATTTTTCATGTGGTTGTGAGCATAAGGACAAAGCAAATTGTTTTTTGTTAATTATTATAAGAGAAATTTGTGAGTGAGCCTTTTGAAAGCTGCCACAAATCATACTGATATGAAAGAAAGTTCTTGAGGTTCTACATACATGCTTCTTACATAAAAACAAGGACAAGAAAGCTTGATGCCTACAGGGTAACAAATAAAAATAACGGTTGAAGTTGAAGGCTCTTTTGTGGGCTTGGGAGTAAATTTGACTACAATAGAAGAAATGACGAGCAAGTTGTTGCTACATTGGAATATTTAGGAAGCGCTAGAAAAGAAGAGAACAGATGTTTCAATGAGGAAAAATCAGAATCCCCCTTTGTTCCCTCCACACCACCACTTTTCAAGATGGAAGCAAAATTCAATTGCAATCTTTTGAAGGCCAACAAATTGCAAAAGGCTTGGAGCATTAGGTTGAGCAGTTGGAGATGTTTTTTTATGTTCATGGCTACAGTGAAGCATAAAGGATTGCTTCTTCCCAATTAAAGATATCTAAGAAGGCGTTCGTATGATGGAGAAGCTATGTCGAAGGCTTAGTCAAGAATGGAAGACCATCCATCACAAAGTGGTCTCAATTGAAACAGGTAATGAGAGAGCAATTTTTGCAACAAAGGCAACGACAAAGTATTGAAGAATACATAGATCAAGCCATGTCAATGAAGAAGTAATTAAAACTAGGATATGTTGTTGAGGAAAAGTGAAGATAGAAGTTCTCCCAACAAAGGCAAGGATAAAATATTGAAGAATATAGCAATGAGTTCCATAAACAATCGATGTTGATGAAGTCATTAAAAGATGAGGAGTGATCGCAAAGTACTTTGTTGGACTTCAACCTCACATAAAGCAATTTTTGACACTCTTCCTCATTAAAACTTTAGAAGAAAACAACATTAAAGCTCATGCTATTGATCAAAACTATAAGAATGGTGTTCATCTCACTCCACAAGTCAAATAGGAAGAAGGTCCAAGAAAGCAATTCAAGAGCAAATAAAGAAGTCAAAAAAGTGTGTCATTGCTACCATTGACAAAGATAAGAGGCATAGTATCCATTGTGATCAAATGGTCATTAGAAAGCTATATGTTGCATGTTTTGCACTTGAAATCTCATGAAGAATACTCCAAGAAGAAGGCAAGAAGGTCATGGTAACCACTACTGAAGCAAGAAAGATGGCATATGATTCTAAATTGGATGATCTTCCTAAATCAATTGTTCCAAAAAAAAGTAACAAGAAGGAAGAAAAGGATGATGACAATAAAGAGGAGATGGCCCACAATTTTTATTCCAAAACCATTGTAAAATAAAGTAGGTAAAGGTAAACGTTTGATTGATTTTGGTTCACAAAATAATCCATTATCTAAAAAGATGGTAAAGAAGCCTAGTTGGGTTCACAATTATATCAAGATGAACGAAGAGTTAGAACAATGAGCAAAGTTCAGAATTTCTATTGATTTTGTTGATGAGGTTTTATAAGATGTTGTAACAATTGATGTGTATGAGCTTGTGCCAGACAACCCTTAGTTGTGGATGAGAGATGCAGTTTTCATGAGAAGTGAGCAAAAATATTTGTTGACAAAGGGATAGAAGTATATCATCAAGGGTTACAACGGCGAGCCACCTATTACACTTCTTTCATCCAACCAAGCAAAGAGATTAGTCAATGCAACAGAAAGTTTGTACTTCTCTTCATCAAAGTAAAGAAAGAAAGAGAAGATGTAGAAGTTGAGAGCTTGTATTTCAGCTCCATTCATGAGCAAGCAAAGTGTTAGGAACCTTCCAATTAAAATAAGCACATCCACATAAATATTGCAATAAATACAGTAAATCATGAAAGAACAGAAATATTGCAATACGAAATGGAAATGCAGCAACTATATTAATCACAACAGAATCACAATACAAAATCGTGGGCCTCTTCGAGGGGGCAACCTCCTAAACAGAACTTTGATTCAATATGCAAAAAGAGATACATCCATCTATGCCCCCTTGCCTTTTTAAAGACTCTTCATAACCCTAACCCTAACGCTCAAGGGTTGGCTTCACATGCAAGTGGAGACCCGAGCTAGAATCTTCTACTAAAGAAACAATTACATTCTTTATAACGGTTACATTAAATGGCCCCACTTGTCTAGGCGCCTCAAGTGCCACATACACGTTACAAAACATTACATAATATCATTAGGATGGGGTCCCCACGTTAGAAAGGGGGTCATTACATAGTAATGTTAGGATGGGGTCCTAACATGCCCTTCCCCTTCAAAAAGCTTTGTCCTCAAAGCTGGAGATGAGGAAATTGCTGTTGTAGTTGTTGGAGTGACTCCCATGTGGCATCTTCAGGTTGTAATCCCTACCATTGCACAAGAACATCAGTGATGACATGGTTGTGAAGGGTGCACGATCTCCGGTCCAAAATTCGTTTAGGCTCAAGAATGATGGATCCTTCTTCATCCAATTCTAGTAGTGTGGATTGAACCTATACCTTGTTGCCAACAACCTTCTTTAAGGAGGAGACATGAAAGATTAGATGGATCTTGGAGGTGGGCAGAAGGGCCAATTTGTAGGCTGTTGAACCAATCTGTTGTAACACCTGGTAGGGACCATAGAATTTTGTTGCAAGTTTTTGGCACCCATGAAGTTGGAGTGATGATTGTTTGTAGGGTTGTAGACGGAGAAAGACCATATCCCCCACTTCAAAGTTGCACTCAAAACAATGTTGATCAGCTTGCTGACACATACGATTCTGGGCCAATTCAAGATTCGCCTTAAGTTGTCGGAGGACGACTGCATGTTGATGGAGAGTGGTATCTATGGCTTGAACCTTGGAGCTTCTTGGAATGTATGAGGAGGGTGTTGGTGGAGGAAGACCATATATTGCTTCAAATGGTGTAACCTTGGTAGCGGTGTGATATGAAGTATTATACCACCATTCGGCCAGAGGGAGCCATTTAGCCCATTGTGTAGGATGTTCTGATGCAAAGCAACGAAGGTATGTTTCCAAGCACTTGTTGACAATTTCTGTTTGGCCATCAGTCTGAGGGTGATAGGCCGAACTCATTTTGAGGTGAGTGCCCTACAACTTAAATAGTTCCTACCAAAAGTGACTGGTAAAAGTAGGGTCCCTATCTGACACAATAGATTTGGGCATTCCATGAAGGTGAAAGATGGAGTCTAAAAAGATTTGAGCAACTACGGAGGTTGTGTAGGGATGGGGTAAGGAACATAAATGAGCATACTTTGTGAGACGATCCACTACCACTAGAATGACTGATTTTCCTCCAGATTTTGGTAACCCTTCAATGAAATCCATAGAAATGTCTGTCCACACCTATTCTAGAATTGGCAAGGGCTGAAGGGTTCCTGATGTACAAACAGTTTCGCCTTTCATCCTTTGGCACCTATCACATTCTGCCACAAAATCTTGAATATCCCTTTTCATTCCCTTCCAAAAGAAAGTGTGTTTGGCCCTTTCATAGGTTTTAAGAAACCCAAAATGTCTCGTTGTCGATGACATGCATTTCTTGTAAGATGAATTCCCGCATTTGTGAATTTTGAGGGACAACAAGTCGATCATGATATCTCAAGTCTTGACCATCCTAGACATATCCAGGGCATGAGTTGGGCTCTACTTGGAGTTTGTGGATCAAGGTTTGCAAATTGGAATCCTTAGTCATTTCCTCTCTGAGTTGATTGGTCCATTGAGGAAGTGGTGTGGATATAGCATTTAGCATACCTTGATCTTCATACTGTCAGGATAGTGCATCCACCACTATATTCTCCTTTCCTTTTTTATATGTGATTTCATAATCATAGCCCAACAATTTAGATACCCACCGTTGTTGTTCGGGTGTGGCTACCCATTGTTCCAAGAAATACTTAAGACTTTGATGGTCTGTTTTGATTGAAAAGTGACGCCCAATGAGATATGGCCGCCAATGATTAACAACATGTAAAATGGCTAGCATCTCCTTTTCATAAGTGGATTTGCCCAAATTCCTGCTCGATAATGCTCTACTGGTGAAAGCCAATGGTCTTCCTTCTTGCATCAAAACTGCCCCAATTCCATTGCCAAAAGCATCACTTTCAATTACAAAAGGTTTAGAAAAATTGGGCATTGCTAACATGGTTGTCATAGCTTGTTTTAATTCCTTGAAAGCTTGTTCTACTGGTTCTGACCAAATAAATGAATTCTTTCTCAACATAGTTGTTAAAGGGGCCACTATCTTTCCATAGTTCTGCACAAACTTTGGTAATACCCAGTGAGTCCCAAAAATCCTCGAAGTCCCTTGAGGGTTTGAGGCTTTGGCCATTCTTGAACAACTTGAATATTTTTAGGATCCACTTTAACTCCATCTTTGGAGACAATGTGACCCAAGTACTCTACTTCTTGCATGTCGAAAGAACACTTTGATCGCTTGGCATAAAGTTGATTCTTAGACAAAAGTTGCAAGGCTTGATCCAAATGTTGGAGATGCTCCTCCCAAGTGCGACTATAAATCAGAATATCATCAAAGAAGACTAGAATAAATTTGTGAAGGAAGGGCCAAAAAATGGCATTCATCAAACTTTGAAAAGTGGAAGGTGCATTGGTCAAACCAAATGGCATAACCAAAAATTCATAATGCCCTTCGTGAGTCCTAAAGGTAATTTTAGGAATGTCGTCTTCCTTGATTTGAATCTGATGGTATCCAGAGCAAATCCAATTTTGAGAAAAATTGGGCACCATGCAACTCATCTAACAACTCATCAATTACCGGAATGGGAAATTTGTCCTTAATGGTTATTTTATTGAGTTCTCTGAAATCCACACACAAACACCAAGACCCATCTTTTTTCCATACCAACAACATTAGGGAAGAATAGGGACTAATGTTGGGGTGAATAACCCCTGTAATGAGCAGTTCCTACACCATCTTCTCGATTTCTGATTTTTGGACATATGGATACTTGTAAGGGTGGACATTTGGAGGAAGACTACTTGGAATAAGTTGGATTGCATGATCATGAGTACGATGAGGGGGTAGTCCTTTGGGTTCCTCAAAAACTATGGCATGTCTTTGCAATAAAAGTTGTAATTCCTCTTGGGGGTCCTTGTCCTCGTCACATGGAGCTTGTATAGCAAATAGTTGGGCCACAACTCCATGGGATGACTTTTTTAATAATTTCTCCATCCTATGAGATGAAACAAGTTGAGTAGCCCCGACCTTCATTCCCCATAGAGTGTACTCAGTTCCCTACTGGCTGAATTTCATCCATAGCTCAAAAAATCCCACAATACTAGGCCCAACGTTCTAAGCCACTGTGCTCCCAATACCACATCACACCCACCTAGGGGTAGGGCAAACATATCAGCCTTAAGATTATATTCCCCTATTTGTACCTTGACATTTCGACACTTTCCCTTACAAGGCAAAGTTCCTCCATTGGCAATCATGACTTCAAAGGAATTACAAGTATTTATATAACAATTTCCCTATTTTGCCACTCTAGGGTCAATAAAGTTATGTGCTTCCAGAGTCAATGAGAATTATTACTCATTGTCCTTTGAAGTGCCCTAACACCTTCATGGTTTGGGGAGTTGATATTCTTGCCAAGGCATGCACCAAGATTTTTGGTTGGGGTTCTTCTTGGGCTTCTGGCTGTTCTATTTGTTCCTCTTCCTGATGATCCTCTTCCACCTCTTGAGATTTTGTGGTTGTTGTCTCATCCACATCAAGCAAATACAATTTCTATTGCACACATTTATGTCCTAGGGAATACTTCTCATCATAGTTATAACATAGCCCTTGGGCTCTTCTAGCTTCCATCTCTTCTCGAGTCAACTTTTTGATGGTAGGTGATTTGTTGGTAGGATTTGATGTTGGCTTGGATGAAAAAGGTGGTCAAGCTTGTGAAAACTTGGAGGTGCATCCTTGAGCCTTAAATTTATCTTCTGCCAATCTAGCCAATCCTATTGCCTATTGTAATGTTTGTGGCTTAAACATTTTAACTTCAGCTTTAATGTCATCCTTCAAACCACTCACAAAACAACTTTGGAAGAATTCTTCATTCAAGCCAGTGGTACGGTTGGCCAATTTTTCAAATTGAGCTTGATAGTCTTGAATAGTTGAATTTTGTTTGAGTTTAGTAAGGGCTCTTGTAAAATCTTCATACTCACTAGGGCCAAATCGAGTGAGTAGTTGTTTCTCAAATTCATCCCAAGTAAGATCAGGGTGCACTTTTCTGAGCCATTGATACCATTGCAAGGCATCCGATTCAAGATTAAAAGATGCAATTGTGAGACGTATATGTTGTGGGACATTATGAAGACTGAAATATTGTTCTACTCGACACAACCATCCATCTAGATCCTTCCCATAAAATTTTGGAAAGTCTAATTTGGGTAGTTTGTATGCATTATTATTGTGTCTCCCATTCCAAATTACTCAACCCTTCGCCCTTACAATCAAAAGAACCATATCGACCATATGTGTGGGTGCTACTACTTAAACGACCTTCCAATTCTGCAAATCTTTCATTTACTCCCTCCTTCATCTCCTTCTGTTCCCTTATCACATAGGTTATGGAGTCT
This sequence comes from Wollemia nobilis, assembly GCA_028583015.1. NCBI lineage: Eukaryota > Viridiplantae > Streptophyta > Pinopsida > Araucariales > Araucariaceae > Wollemia > Wollemia nobilis. Next base: position 5,434,636 of record JAQPPZ010017082.1, on the reverse strand, counting down.
TGTAAAGTTTTGATTTCAGCCCTTAACTAGTTTAGACCATCAGATAATTGATTTCCCAAATGCTCCCCCCATTGAGTCACTTGTGCAGTGATTTTTTGATCCATCTATTGTTCCATTTGTTGTCCCCTAGTGCCTGTAGCCATACACTATGATTTTAGACCTTCTAAGGATACTTACTAAAAATAGAAATGCTATTTTGGTAGTTACTATTTTTAGTAATGGTCTCAAAAAAGTGTTTGGGTGCTATATATCAAAATGATCACCTTGAAAAGATGATCACAATGGACTAGGTCTCAAGATGACGTTTTTCGACACCCCAGATTTTTTTAGTCAAGTGTCGTCTATTTTTCTCCTAAAGTCTTTTTTCACCAAGAAAATTGACTTTCTTCTCTGTTCTCGACAACTACCTTGTCTGCTACTGTTGGTCTGACAACTACCCTGGCAGGCTTTGTCTTGTCCGTTACTGACAACTACCCTATCTGACTCTGTTCCTCACTGTTACTGACAACTGTCTTGGCAGACTCTGTTTTGACTGTTACTGACAATTGCCCTGTCTGATATTATTCCCGACTGTAACTGACAACTGCCCTGGCAGACTCTGTCTTGACTGTTACTGAATCTCCATAGTTACCTTCATCTATTACAGTATAGTCAATTCTGTGATAGGTGTAGTCTCCTCAGTATGCTCAATTCTGTGGTTAGGGTTCTTGAAGTTTGATGGTCGGTGTTAGGGTTTGACATATGACAAAAACAAGGTAACTCTAGGCCAAGGTGTGTGCATTGTCCATAGCCCTCTGTTATACCACAACGACGAACGATAATGCTCGGACCAATATTTTAGGCCACTACTCAAGGAGGATTCCACACATACCCTTGAGCGCACTTACTCCCTCTATCAATACGAGAGGGTAATCTTCTCGAGTGTTGTGCTCGGTGCACTATGGATAGATACATGGTCAAAAAGCTTCCTATGGCTAAAGGTTTCTCCTAATCCTAAGGGGGTCTCCCTATATACCCAAAGATACGTGGGAGCTCAAGTCCATATATGGGTGTTGTCTGAGGCCTGGGTATTGGAGTCTGATCACCCCTCACTTCACTAGACGCTTTATGGGAAATCTAGCTTAGCCAATAATGACAACTCCTCCGTGATATTTTAAAACCCCCGACACAAGGTTTCTAACCTATTAAACTAGAACAAAAAAAAAATACAAAATGGATTAACAAGGTATGGTTGTTAATCAACATAGTTCCCCTTTTGCAATTGGCACGGTTGATTGAGTATTCCAAGAAATTCAAAATGGATGTTCAAAGGATAAAAAGGGTTGTTTGAGGACCTGGTATATCATTAGAGGCCACCTGAATTATTTGTGAAGTGAAAAGCACTTAGACAAGGAGTTGAAGAAATAGAGACATTGATTTTGATTTTTCACACACTTTTTCTCATACCAAATTTTGGAGAAGCATAAATAAGTGCATATGTTGAATAGATGATGTTGAACATCTAATACATATTAAAACACCCGAACTTCAATACTTTCATTACCAAGTTTGATATACAACCTTACCTCTTTGAAGGTTCAAACTTTAGACATGCTATTTAAAGTACCAAAGTCTTCCCCATCCGTTCAGGTCAGGCCTCACAGTACAATATATTCTCTTTATAGTCCGGTCAGTCCGGTCAGGTCAGGCCACTCCGGTTGTACAATGTATTCTCTTTATAGCTACTAGCAATGTAAGTCCTTAACTATATAATGTAAACGTTTTTTAAATAACTAAGATGTTTTTGCAATAAATAAGATAAGTAGGCAAGACGATCGGGGAAGAAATCTAGGAATTCTAGAGTATAGTTAGAAAGTATTAACCTTCGACGGTAAGCACTTCCAGCTCACTACTCTGCCAATATTTCACGTTCTTAAAAAAAATAAAATGAATTAAGCCGTGGTTTTTTTTCCCTCGCGTCAAAGAAGAGAACTTCAGAATCAAAAGAACACAATGAAAACTTACGCAATCCATGGTTCGAGAGGATCGTCTCCTTTATACTCATCAATGGCTTCGATCAGTTTCCTACACCCGAAAAACTACAAGAATATTAAAACTGGGAATTATTACAACAAACCCTAGTTCGGGCTAGACAGTTTAAACCCTGTGAAGCAAGGAAATTAAAATAAAGGAAATATAAAGGGTGGGTTTCGAACCTGCGCTTCTCTAGAAGGGAGTGCTTGAATGACATGTCCTGCTGGGCTTTGAGGGCCTCGTTCAACAATTTCACGTTACGGCCTCCCTTTAGGGGCTGCACGTTTTCTTTGTAAGTGTCCCAATGGTGCCCCTCCTCCTGCTTCGACGTTAAACTCGCCGCCTCTCTCTCCAGGACTTCGAATTCGTCCATGATTTGGGCTTTGCCTGGTTTGTCTTTGATTTGAGATCTGCTAACTGCTTAATGCTTCTTTGGTTTTGCTGTCTCTGCTTTGCTCCGGATCTCTATGCTCTGTACTCTGTGCTATAAGGGAGAGAAAGTGGGAAATGAAAATTCAAATTTCAAAATGAGTAGAAAAATATAAATCGACATTGCTCCCAAATAAATTAATATTCTTATTAAAAAAATAAACGATAAGGGGAACATTCTTTTCTAGAGTTTTCTATTACTCCCTTTGGGGTTGGTTTTTGACGAAAAGTGAATGGCATTTGTTGTCAATACTAAGAGCCTAGTCCAGCAGCGTGTGTCCGTGTGTTTTAAAAATATTTGAGTTTTAATATCATTAATAAAGTATATAATTTTTAAATTAATTATATGGGACATAAACTTAGTTATCAAGTTGGAGTTCCACATTTTCGAAGTTAGGAAAAAATTTGACAATGTTTAAAAATTCTACATAAAATTTAATTATTCTAAATGCACATTGAAATTTTTTTATTTTTTATTTTTATATAAAATTTAAAAATCAAAAATACAAATTATAATTTTTTTTTATAAGTAACAATGTATTTACAGCGGGTTTTTTTTTAAGGATCCCAAAATCTTAGTTATATAGGTAGCCGTGGCTGAATTTGTGATTAAAAATCGAGGCTACGCCCATGGGCAACGAACCGGGGCCCAGGGCCCAGGGCCCTGGTGCCTACAAAAAAGATAGATCAACTATGACCAGCAAAATAAAATTTGGCCTGAGGCCACCAAAACATGAAAAAACCGCAAAACAACAAATCCAATAACACAAAAAACTGCTCGTTGCCACTCCGGGTAGCCCTGCAGCCGGGCCTGGCTTGGATGGGGCCCGACCTGACAGATCAGCTCCTCTCCTTGTCAGGGCCATCGCCCAACCTGCGACGGAGTTCAGCCAGGGCATTGGCCGCTGAGGAAGCCGCTTTGGCAGAAGCGATCAGGGAGCCAATCGTAATGTCAAGGAGGGCTCTGGTTGCCAAGTTCTGCATCTTGTTGTCGGAGTCAGAGCTAACTTCGGTGGTCTCCGGGGCCTCCACCTTGGCCTTCTTAGAGCTGTCAGTAACCCTGCTACTGCCTGGGGCCAGGCCTTTGCGGATTGAGCTTGCGTCAGGAGTCGTGGCCCCGCCTGGGCCCTGAGCTGGGGTTCTGCACTTTCGGGTGGGTCTATGTCGTTTCGAGGAAGGGGAGGCTTCGGGGGAGGCGGTCTCCTTGGATTTGGACGCTACAAGGGAAGCAAGTTGAGGGGGCGTGGCTGGCGGCTGCCACGTGAGGCAAGGGAGGGGGGTCAATGTCTGCACTCCAAATGGCGTAATCTGAGTGGGGGAGTAGCTTGGGGAGACCTCACGGGATAGAGCAGCGAGCGAGCTGACTCGACATGGGAATCCGACGACGTAGTGTCCAAGGCAGGAAGGTCGGAGTGGGAAGCCGCGCGCTCCGACTTGGACTTGCCAAGATTGCCAGCGGGGCTGCGATTATCCAGAACGAGATGAACCGATAGTCTGACAAGGTCGCTGACACTTGGCACCGCGTGGGAGAGCTTGGTCAGATTGCCCAGCTCTCGAGCGAGAGGGGCGTAGGGGCCAATCGTCATGATGGAGCAGGGGGGAGAGTCCCCTGACCGCTAGGGGGCGCAATAGCGCATCTTTGGGGCCTCGACTCGGGGCGGGCTAAGTGCTTAGGCCCTCATTGGTGCTAGAATTGTCTTGAGATACTATCTGGACCATAGTTGCAAGGAAGTTCGTGGTCTAGGTAGTGAAATCTTCTGTTGTGGTGGCTTGGTTGGCCATGAAATCGGCTGTCGTGTTGCCTTCTTTGTACACGTGCCGAAAGGCATGGTAAGGGAGTCCTTGGAGGATGGTGAGAACTTCCCGAATGGAGTTGTGAATGCACCAAGAGATGTTTCCTGGCTTGCGGATGGCTTTGATTATGACTTGGGAATCACCCGCGATGATGACTTTTGAGGATGACTCCTTGAGGGCGGTCAGCCCATTGAGGAGAGTTGTTGCTTCGGCAAAGTTGTTGGTCTGAATGCCAAGCGGAGCGACGTACGCCAGGATCAGGGCCCCGTGACTATCACGGATGACCCCGCCCACACCAAAGGGCTCGGGATTTCCTTTAGAAGCTCCATTGAAGTTAAGTTTGACCCATCCGGGAGGGGGGCAGTCCACCTTATCGTAGAACGATGGGAGGGGGCGAGGGGGGACCGAGGGGGGAAGCTGGACTCCAAGGGAGGATAGGAGGGTGGACTCGCTCAATCGTCGGGGTGCCTCGGTTAGAGGGATGGAGTGGGAGTTCTCAAGGGCGAAGGTAACCGCCTTGGTCGCTACCCACTGGGGGGAGCGGGCCGGGGAGGAGAAGGATCTGTTATTGCGCTCAAGCCAGAGCTGCCAAAGCAAGTGAGGAAGGCAGGAGCCCTAGAGGAAGCGGATGAAGGGGTGGGCGAAGGGATTGGGCCAGTGAGACAAGAGGTCAGAGATGGAATTGGGGGCCACCCACTGAATAAAAATTTGGGAAAGGATGAGGCCCAGGACTTCAGAAGAGAAGGGGCATCTGAAAAAGAGGTGATTAGTGAACTCCCAGGCAACACAACAAAGGAAGCATATGTTCGGGATCTGGAAGTCCCTCCTGATCAGGTTCTCGATGGTCAGGATCTTGTTTTGGACGGTCGCCCAGATGAAGTGGCTGATTTTGGGGATCAGCGTCTTGGCCCATGCCTGATGGGCTGGGAATGGGGCCTCGTTAGGGACTCTGTGGAGGTTATAGGCAAATTTAACAGAAAAGACGCCACTGGGGTGTCATGCCAAACACATCTGTCGTTTCCTCCAAAAGACGGGATAACTGTCACCTTGAGGAGGCGATGAAGCCTGGAAGCTTGGATCGGGTGCCTAGGATTCAGGATGGGTTTCCAAGTTACCCATCCCTGGTTCTGGGAGAGATAGGCTGACACTTTGGGCCCTCTGACCACCAGGCCCGATTTGAGGACGAGGAGATCGCTGTCAGCAGTCAGGGCCTCATCTTGGATCCACATGTCTTCCCAGAAGTCGATCTTGGTTCTGTTCCCAAGGATCCATCTGGTCCCTTTTCAAATGATGTCTTTGGTGGAAATCAGGGATTTCCATAAGGCTGATCCATCTCTGGGCTGGGACTCGTTGAGGAAGGGGTGGAGGTGGTAGTATTTCCTAAGCATGATACTGACCCACTCGTCAGGGGCGTTGGTGAACACCTTTCAGGCATGCCTGGACAAGATGGCCTTGTTCATGAGGGTCACCCGCCTGAGCTCGATCCCTCCCTCGCCTTTGGGGCGACAGACCAAGGGCCAGGAAACCAGGGGAATCCTCTTCTTATCTTCGCTGCCCGACAATAGAAAGCGTTTCTAGATTTGTTCGATGTAAGCTGCAATGGAGGTCGGGATTCTAAAGATCGACATGAAATATACTAAAATGCTTTGAAGGACTGTCGACGGGAGGGTGGCTCTACCAGCTTGAGAGAGGAGGTGGCCTTTCTAGGGGGCCAACTTCCTCTATATCCGATCCATCATCCTGCTCCACAAGGCCTTGGAGGACGCACCTGTAAACAGAGGAAGTCCGAGGTAAGAAGAGGGAAGGGAATCAGAGGTACAGCCTAGAATCTACCCAATTCTGATTTGCCTAGCCAAGGGGTGTGGATGAAAAAGATTTTGCTTTTTCAGAGGTTAATTTTATGCCTGGTCGCTTCCTCGTACAAGGTCAAGATGTGCTTGAGGGCCTTGGCTTGAGGGATCGAAGCTGAGGTGGCGAGGATGGTATCATCCACGAACTACTGATGCGACATAAGGGTAGGCTCGATGTAGGCCTGATGCCCGAAATGAGTCTGTGGGAAATAGTACTCGAGATGGTTCATCCCAGGGCCTCGGCCAAGATGATGAAGAGGATTGGGGATAGGGGATCGCCTTGGCGAAGGCCTCTAGAACTAGGGAAGAACCTGACGGGGGATCCGTTGATGAGGATAGAGAACCAAGGGGAGGACACACAGTTGCTGATGAGCCTGAACCAGGAGGGGTGGAACCCGAACTTGAGAAGAACCCTAGAAAGGAACTCCCAACCAACTCTTTCGAAGGCCTTGTTCATGTCCAGCTTGAGCAGAAAGGAGGCCTTTTTGGAAAGGCAGGTCGAGTGAATGGCCTCATGCATGATGATAACTTCGTCTGTGATCAGTTTGCCTTTGACCGAGCTCCCCTACTAGGGGGCAATGATCAGGGGAAGGATATCCTTGAGGCGAGAGGCCATGGATTTGGTTAGGATTTTATATAAGAAATTGCACTGGCTAATGGGGCGAAAATCAGAGAGGGATCTGGCTGCCTGAGACTTAGGGATCAAGGCAATGAAGGTGGAGTTTATACCTCTAGGGATGGAGCTAGCAGTCTGGAGGTCTCGGATGGCTGTGCACACTTCTTGACCAACGATGTCCCAAAAGGATTGAAAGAAACAGGGGGAAACCTGTCTGGGCCCGAGGTCGCCTTGGCCTTCATGGAAAACATGGCAGCATGGATTTTAGAGTCAGATAGGGGCTGTAGGAGCATCTCGTTTGCCATGGTCAAAACTGAAGTTGGGATATGTTCTAGCAGGGAGTCTGCCGCTTCTGGGGACATGGGAGGACTGTCGCCAAGGAGCTCCTAGAAGAAGTTGGTGGCTTCATTTCGAATGTCCTCTTCGTCCTTGATAGTTATGTCGTCACTGTTCACCAACTCGACAATTCTGTTAGAGCCCCTATTTTTGAGAGTCGATGTGTGGAAGAACTTAGTATTAGCATCGCCATCTTGGAGCCATAGGGCTCTTGACTTCTGTCTCCAAAATGTTTCTTCCCTGGCCAGGATGTTATGGTACTCGTTGAGGGCTAAGCGTTCCTCTTCCCTGATCCCCGGGTCTTGGGAGCCAGCCTGGAACCTGAGCTCAAGGTCTTCGAGTTTTTTCTTAACTGTTGCTTTATTTTCGAAGATGTCACCAAACATCTCTCTATTCCATACCTTGAGTTGCTCTTTGAGGCGTCTCAGTTTGTGGTAGACTTGCTCAACAGGGCACCCAGGGACTAGGGGAGCCCACCAGCAACCAACTTGGGCCCTGAAATTGGGATGATGCATCCACATGGACTCGAATTGAAAGGGTCGCTTGGAGGAGGAACGATGGTCAGTTTCGAGGAGGAAGGGGTTATGGTCAGACCTAATTTTAGGGAGGGCCAGCAAGGTTGCATCAGCAAACAAGGGAATGGCTTCCTTAGATAGGAACACTCTGTCCAACCTGACCTAGATATGGCTTGCTCCCGCTCTTTTGTTTGACCAGGTGAACCTGGCTCCTTTCAGGCTGATGTCCATGAGCTCGTTGAGGTCAGTGAAGGCTTCAAAGTCCTCCATGCTTTTTCCCGAAGCCGCTGAGCCCCCACTTTTGTCAGAAAGGAAAAGGGGACAGTTGAAGTCCCCTACCAGGATCCAGGGAAGGGGGGCAAAGGCTTCTCTCATCGAGATGATTTCCTTCCATAAGGCAGCTTTCTCAATCAGGCTATTAGGATTATAGACATTAGACAGGATCCACGAACACCTTGACTTCACACAATGGACCAGAATGTTGATTATTTTGGGAGAAGATGATATGAACCTCCCCTCGTAAGATCGGGGATCCCACATGCACAGTAGGCCCCTGGCTATGCCAACCACAGGGGTAGACAGGGACTCGCAGTTGCGCCAAGTAGCTTGGGCGACCCTCTGGGCAACTGCATCGTCTATTTTGGTCTCCTAGAGGAGGAAGGACAGGCGGTGATCCTTGCAGAGTTATCTGAGGATCCTTTTCTTGGGGGCACCATTGAGCCCCTTAACATTCCAGGTGATGAGATTCATTTGACACCCTTGTGGGGTCGCTTGCCCCCCTTCTCGAGCTGAGCAGGGGGTTTGGGTCGAAGGGCATCTGTTTTGGAGAGGCTCGTGGTAATGTCAGAGAGGGTTGCCTGGGAGCCATTGGCTATGTCATCTTCAATGATCCTCACTCACTGGTCGCCCAGGGTGGGTCGGCCTCTCTTGAGTTTGCTACCAAAGTTTGTGGCGAAAGTCCTACTTCGGGTCATCTTGGGGCTAATTTCATTGGGTCCAGATGGAGAACTGCCCTCAACCTCTTCGTTAGACCTCTTGGAAATGCATTCTGATGGGGGAGGCCAAAAAAGACCACCGAGAAGGGCGAAAGGGGGTCGAGGGGGGGATAGCAAGGGTGGGAGGGGAGGAGGAAACCCTGACAGAGGAAGACAGGAAGGTGGGAGTCGATGAGGAAGAGAGCCTGGGCAGCTCGCAGGGCTGGGAGGGGGCGCAAACAGGGGTCTACAGGGAGGGATTCGCATCAGGCAAGGGGGGAAAACCTAGGATTGAGGCCCCAAAAGAAGACCCAAGGAAGGGTGTAGGGGAAGAGGAAACCTGGGAAATACCATCCTTCGAGCCAAGGCCCGCTTGGGATTCCTTTGGGACAAAATGGGGAGCCTCCATGGTGGTCCAAGCTTGGGATCTGTGACCGTCACGATGGGGCTCTCGGGAGGGAGCCCGATCTGGTCAGGAAGGGAGTTTGGGGAGAGGGCCATCAACCTTCTTGGATACAGGGCATTGATGGGGGAGGTGTCCCTGAGTGCAGCAGAGAGGGCAGAAGGCAGACTTGTTTTTGTAGATCAGAGTTTGGCACCAAAAGAAGGACCCAGAGGAGATGGTCACATAAGAGGGGAGTTTGGATTCTAGATTTGCATTGATGCAAAATCTGGCATGGACCATTCGGGAGCCTACCTTGGTAGTGGGTTTGAAGGCCACCAGTTCCTCGATCGACTGGGCAATAAGCCTGAGGACATCTTTGTGCCACAAGTGGAAGGGAAGCTTAGGGAGTCGAACCCAGACCGGGGCAAAGTTGATGCTTTGGGTGCTAGGGTGGAAGTCAGCTCCGTATCGCCTGAGGAAGAGGCTTTTGCATCTCAAAAACCAGGGCCCGCCCGACAAAATCTCTTCAGCGTCATCGTTGTTATTTAATTTGATGATGAATAATCCCTTGGTAAGGGCCACCAGCTGAATATGTCCAAAAACTTTCCATTTGGAAGCCGCACATCTACGGACGATCTCAATGTTCGATCGCCCTCCCAGGGAATTCCCAACCAGGGAGGCAAAGGATCCAGCGACAAAGTAGGAGTAGACCTCCTCTTGAATAGAAATGTGGGTGCCCTCGAGGGAAAGCCCTAAACCCAGGGCCCAAGGCTGGGCCTTAGTACCAGCTAGGATCTGTTGATAGGAGGGTTTGGACCCGCACGAGCAGAACCCTGCCCAAGATCTGGAGGCTTTTTCCCTAGGCTTGCGCTTGCATCAAGGCAGGGAAGAGGTCTTGGGCCCAAGATGTCATCCCCACCCTAGCCACCATTCTGCTCAACCTTTGAGCCCTCCTCTAGGCCCACCGAGGGCCTTGCGGGCCCGGGTCCAGGCCCTGATGTGCCCGACCCCGATCCCGATCCAGTGCCTGCCTTGGAACTTGCACCAGCATCTGAACCTATTCCCAGTCCCGCTCCCGCTCCCGTTCTCGTTCCTACTCCAACTCCCGCCATCAGTCCATAATCACAAATTATAATATTTGATTTTAATAAAAAAATTAATATATACTTTAAAATATATTTAAAAATATAAACATTTTTATAACTTTATGAAATGAAATGAAAGATTTTAATTATGTCCACGAGACCCAAATATGGTCTATGTGGTCTATGGGACCTCAAATATGAAAGTACAACTACTCAAATCATATCATATGATCTTTAATATATTTGAGAAGGTTGTTACTTTCCTACTGATTTGGGTTAGCAATTCTCCAACTTTTTTTATTTTACTGTCTTCAAATAACTCTGTCATAGACTCGTTTCCAAGTATTTCTTTGTATTTGCCACGGATGTCTGAAAAACTTGAGCACTTATAGATGAAGTGTTCCTCTGTCTCTACTGCCCCTCTGCTATATAAAGTACATGTCCTTTTTTCCTATTGTTCTTTGGGTGTTGTCCATCTCCCTGTTTCACATCTAAGCCTATGAGAGCTAGTCCTTATCTGAGCATTGAGGATTTTTTCCTTCCACTTGATTTCGGCGCGTATATATGCTTTTTCCTTGTGATCATATGTTGGGTTAAAATTTGCAATATAATATTGTCTTTTCCTACTTGCATTTTTCCACATTCCACTTCTAAACTTTTCATTCACATAGCTTTTGATGTCTTTGTTGAACTTTGAGCATTCATTTATGTTGATTTCCTAAAGTTTCATCCATTTCTAATTTTGTTTCATCCATGTGTTCTTCCGCCTATGCAACTCTTCGTCCTTAGCTGCCCTTGGCCATCTGTCATTTTTCATGTTCTCTATTTTTTTCAAGTAATATAACAGCTTGGTCATAGCAATTGCTTCTAAAGGAAACATTCTAGTTTCAGCTAGAATAATTTCATAAGGGGTTGTGGCCTTATATTTGAGAAAAAATGTGATTAGATATTTTTGAATCCTTTCTATTTGCCTCTATTTTACCTTTGTTGTGCCACTAGCCCACACCTCGTAACCATACAACAAAACCAGTGTAACAAGTAGGCCAAATAAAACCCTGGTGGTCTTCCAGTCCCAAGGCTCGACATTCCTACACCTATTTTGAAGTGCATACAGTGCTCTCCAACCGCTTTGAGTTCTTTTCATCCTACATATATTCCAATTAATTTTGTCATGAATGTCTATGCCCAGGTATTTGTATTCTACTACTACCTCAAGTGGTTCTCCTGCAAACTAAAATTTGAGTTGTTGCTTCTTCTTTTTTGCTGAAAAAATCATGATTTTTGTTTTTCTTGTGTTTACCTGCATCCCAACTTCCTTACAAAAGAGTTCTAGAGCTCGAAGGTGATCTCCTAGATATTTGGTTGTTTTGGCCACAAGAATTACATCGTCTGCATACATGAATTGCATCTAAACATAGTATTTTTAAGACAGAAAAATATTTTTAAACATTTAAATCAATAAGTTTTTTAAAAAGATAAATTATAATAAAAAATCACGTGATAAATTCATTCTAAAAAATATCATGCATATTAAAAAATAACTATCATTGTTGTCCATTCTCTCAAGTGATAATGAAGAACTAAAGAAAATAGATTGAAGATGGTTGCATCCAACATAAATTGTGCAAGATGTGCATATGAAGATTTTTTTTTATAACACTTTCACATTGATATATATTTTATATTATAGACGTAAGAGATTTTACCGTAGTATAACTTTGCTTGAACTTTCTATAAGTCATGGGTTTTATTTTTCAACTGTCAATGATTGATTTTAGGGTTTTTTATACCTCTTTTATGTTAAGTTTTTTTTTTGCCGAATTTAAAGTTTATTCACCGAATTTATTTGTTAGAGTTTTGAATTCGACGAATTTTGAATTTTATCTAAAAAATTCGACAAATTTGATAACTAAGGATATAAATGGGTTTTATTATTTTGGTTATATTTTTTTTATGAACACACACCCACCCCTCACACACTCACCCATGTCACGGTTTGAACCTTGGACATCTCGAAGAAGAGCCAAAGCCCAAACCATTGTGTTATCCCCCCGAGACATTTTGGTTATATTTTAGGGTAATATATATTAGAATTTTGATTTTTTTTTAAGGAGAGTTGGTCACAACCACACTATTTTAGTAATTGATAAGTGTAGTGTTCAAATCATATGGGTTGCTCCCACCAAATCTATTTTGCCTCGTTATTATTGACCCAATGTGAAGGGGACCATTGACCACTCGAGATTCGTACTGTCATCGTCGATCTGGCGCACACTTATAGGATTCAGATTAGATTACTACCTTTGCAAACAAGATGCCCCCAAGGTTTGAACTTGGGTGTCTTCTTGGTAAATGTTTGCCCAAACAAGCACTTATCAATCCACCTAGCCCTCGAGGACATATATATTAGATTATTATGTGAAGGGTTTTGAATTCAGTGAATGAAGAAAGAAGCTATAACAATTAGTTTTTTTTGGCAAAATTTTATGATTCTACTGCTCTGCCTTTGGTTTTGGTTTAGGGCAATGTCGAACCATGCCTAGCCCTAAGCTGCTTTTTGGAATCCTTAATGGTTGTTGCTTTCTAATTTACTCCAAGTAATGGCTTTTTTTCTTTGTTTTCACATCCTCCTCCCTTTGATCAATGAAATATAGATTCAATGATTCAAGTTGTTAATCCAAGAACCAGACTACAAACTCAACCAAATACACATGCTCATCCTTTCAAAGGCACATTTGTACCCAAACTATGGTTGAGATACCACCGGCTTTCACTCAGCATCCTATTCTTACCTTATCTATTGAGGCCCTAACATGTAAGTTCGTGGGTTTGTGGCCTAGTCCCACTATGATACATAAATGGATCAACAGAATTGGGGAGCCAAAGTCTTTTCTTATAAATTTATGATGGTAGGAAGAGGTTACTTTGTAGTAACATTTACCTCTATAGAATATATAAACACCATATTTCATGGAGGGTCATGGTTTCTTGGTTCTAGCCCATTGTATATGACTCCTTGGACCATAGCATTTGACCCTCAAGAGGAAGAACCTAAAGAAATATCATTATGAATAAGATTGCCTTTCTTGCGCCTCCACCTATAGAATAAACCTAAAATTGAGATCATAGAAAATGCCATTGGATCCTTTGTAGATTGGACCCCCCAAAGCCAACAATGTCGTTTGTGCAGGTTAACCTTAAAAAAGGATTGCAAGAGTACATTGGAATCAAGGTGTTATACTGAGTACATAATCAACCCTTTTATTATGAATACATCCCATTCAAATGTATTACTTGTTATGAGCATGGTCATTTCTCTAGGAATTGTCCAACTAGAGTGGCATAGGAGGAAAAGGATGAGACACAAGTCTTCCAAGAAATCAGAAGGAAATCAAGAAGATAAAGGAGCAGAAAAAGACAATCACATTAAAAGCCTGCTCATCAGAACACAAACAAGTTCTCTCTTCTCAGTTTAGAAGAAGAGTAAAATCCAACTACATCATCAAAACCAGATCAAGGTACATCTTCCCAAAATTAAGGGAAAGACACTCCACAGACTCCAATGGAAGATAATTTAGAGGATATCCTAGGAGAAACTCAAACAAAAGAAAAATATCCTCTAGAAGAAGAAACATAAGAGGAGGTTGAAGAAACACAAATTGAAGTAGTCATTCTAGGAGGAACCCTAGCAACACAATCTACTACCAAGGGGAGGAAAACAAATCAGTAATTAAGAAATATAGACCCAAAAGGAAATACAAGTTTAAACATAAGCCAACATATTAGAAAACTTCTCCAAGTACAAGAAGTAGTCTAAAAAATGAAGTTACTCTCGTGGAATGGGAAGGGATTAGGTAGTCCCTTGAAAAAATATAAAATAAAAACTTAAAGTCACTAACTCAAAAGCATCATCCACATGTAGTCTGTATTTAAGATATAAAAATGATAAAAATTTGGTTATAAAAAAATAGAATAAAATTTGGCAACAGTAAAAAACAATCGCAACAGGAGCTTCAAGGGGATTGATTCTAGCATGGGATCCCAAAATCTTTACTTGCACTAGCAGACACAAACACAACAACTAGATAGCAGCTAATTTTGAAATGACATATGGATACCCCATAACAATTGTCAACTTCTATGGGACAAATCATCTAGAACAAAAGAAAGGGATATGGCAACATCTTGCTCAATGGTTGACCATTGAAAAGCCTAAAAACTTAATCATTGGTAGAGACTTGAATATGACACTCAAACATTGGGAAAATTTTGGAGGAGCTAGATCAAAAGACCTGAATAAAGAATTAGTAAAAAGAAATATTATTGATGAATATCTCCAAGATGTTATCCCAAAAAAAGAAAAATACACTTGGACCAATTGGAGATATGAAACACATTTAATAGCCAAAAGGCTTGACAGGTTCCTAGTGAAAAAATATCTATTGGTTCATTTCCACTCCTCTCGAGCCACATAGTCCAAAGTTGAATATCAAATCATAAACCCATCATATTGGACAGTGGACAAGACCTTTTGGAACCTAGGAGAATCCCCTTCAAATATAATCTAGATTAGATAGCTCGCGAAGAATTCATCACTTTGGTTGAAAACACATGGCAACAACAAGTATTGACAATTAGTCCCCAAGATATATGGAAAAGAAAAATTCATGACCTCAAAATAGCTAATATGAAATTGGCTATCAAATAAAACCAAATTCAATATAGAAAAAAGCCATATTGCTTCAACAAGCTAAATAATTAGAAGCAAAAATTGGAGACTCTCCTCCTCTACCACACCAAAAAGAAGCAAGGAGAGAGCTGCAACAAAATCTCTACACGATATATGCAGAAGAAGCATAGTGGAGGCTCCGCTCAAGAATGACTTGGATGAAAAAAGGTGACAAGAACACCAATTATTTCCATCTCAAGATAATGCAAATCTATTAGAGGAACTCAATCAGAGAAATTGAGCATGAAGGGATGAAATATACAAAGAAATAGCAAATAAAAGAGCTGACAAGCAAGCATTTTTCTAACCTGTTGACCAAAGAACACGAGAATATTCAAGCTCAAGAGTTGCTTCTGCAAAATATTCCAGCAGTTCTCAATAAGGACAAACATGAAATGACCAAACCACTCACAATGGATGAATTAGAATAAGTTGTAAACTCTCTTCCCAGGGATAAAGCTTTGGATCCCGATGGGTTCACCAATAACTTCTACCACCAATTTTTTCATCTAATTCGTAAATATCTATTGAATATGATTGAAGATGTTAAACTAAATGGTAAGTTCTCAAGTGTTATCAAAACTACTTTTTTGGCCTTAATCCCTAAAGATAAGAATGTTGTAATGTTTTCTAGATTTAGACCTATCTCATTGTGCAATTCTTATTATAAAATTATCTCCAAAATCATAACCAATTGAGTAAAAAATAAAATTGGCAAATTAATTGTTGAAGAGCAAGGAGGATTCATCCCCAAGAAATAGATATACGACAACATTATAATGGTGCATGAAGTTTTCCACACCAATAGGAAATCCAAAAAGAATCATATAGCCATTAAACTTGATATGGCTATTACCTTTGACAAGGTAGATATTCAATTTTTTGAACAAGTGTTAGTTAAGTTTGGATTTTCCCTTTTAGCTTACGATATGGATTGGAGCATGCATCATTGCCCCTTGGATCTCCCCTCTGATCAATAGAGAACCTTTAGCCTTTTTCAAGGATTCCAGGGGCATTAGATGGGGTTGTCCTTTATCCCCATATCTTTACATCTTGCTAGAAAAGACTTTAGAGAGATATTTTAACAAGCTAAGAAGAGACTGCAAGATTATAGGTATTAAGGCAGTTGCGACATATATACAAGTTACTCATGCTCAGTTCACTAATGATACCATTCTTGTGGGAGAAAAATCAAGGTAAAATGTGAGGCAGATCCAAGAATTCTTAGACTAGTTCACATAAGCCATTGGAGCATTAATTAACACACAAAAAAAGCTAATTCTTCACCCAAAACAGCTCAAAAGCTAAAAACAGAAGCTTCAATTTGATTCTTAGATTCAAACAAGAAAAAGAACAACAATTTAGGTATCTTGGAGTCTTAATGGGTTTCCACTTGAAGCTTAAGGATAACTGGAGTCTAATACTAGAAAATTTGATTAAGAGAATTTAGAACTACAACAATGGTTGGTTGAGTCTGATAGGCAAAAGATTCTTGATTAAATTTGTTCTATCCACTCTCCCAATATATCTTCTTATTTTTCATGCTCCTAAAAGCATTCTTCATAAGATTTATGGTATAATCAGAAACTTCCTATTATAGGAAGGAAGGAAAACATAAAGGAAGAAATTCCATTTAGTAAATTGGGACATGATCACCAAAGCTAAAGAGCATGGTGGCTTGGGAATCAAAAATAAAAAATGTAAGCAGCATTCTAGGTGCCAAGATCCTATGGAACATGCTAAAGCCACCCCAAGCTCCCTATAAGAAGATATTGATCAACAAATACACAAATAACTCTACAAGCATGCAACTATTAAGAAATATGGAAAACCAACCATATACATCGTTAATATGGAAGCATATATTTGAGGCCAAGGTAATAATTACAAACAAATATCTTAGATCCCTAGAGATGATAGTAAGATCAATTTGTAGGAAGACTCAATCTTTGGAAATCCTTCATTACAAGAAATATGCAACCCTAATCTCCAAAACCAAATGCAAATTTTAGGAATTGAGAAGCTTAGTAACCTTATAGAATGGTTAGAAGAGGAACCTGCCTGGAAATATCCTCCTCTCCCTATGCATCTCCAAGATGAATGAGATTGTTTTAAGAGGTAAAATATTGATATCAGATCCACCAAGAGGCATTTTTCAAATCAACTTATGTGGGGACATAAGAAAGACAAGGGAGTTATTCGCGTGATGTGGTCTATCGACAAGGACGCCACTTGCATTATCGATGATGTGACCCGGGTTCAATCCCCACGACATATATGTATATGTATAAGAATATTTACTCAATAAAAAAAAAAGATAAGGGAGTATACAATCAAACTTGGAGTTCACTCCCAATTGGTTAGAACAGTCAACAAAAAATTATCCTTAGTTTGGAAAAAGAGGATTCCACCTAAGTTGCAAGTCTTCACTTGGCTGGTGCAGCAAAACAAAATATTAACAGGGAACAACTTGCAAAAGAGGAACATAGTCGGACCTCATGTCTACCCGAGGTGTTTAAGGGAGAGTGAGACCATCAACCACCTCCTATTTGAATGCCCAAAAGTGATAGCTATCTGGTTGGAAATTACTAACATATTTGGTTTAGTCTTTTCAAGGAGATTAAACATTGAAAGTTGTTTAAACCATTGGAGTGAAAAGTACAGAGGAGGCCTCAACAAAAAGCCTCTAGTGAAATTTATATGGGAATCAATCCCACACACTATAATTTGGCACATCTGGCTGGACAGAAACCAATAGATCTTTGAGGGGAAAGGAAACAAAATGGGAGCAATCATAGGGAGAATCATTTGGGATATCACAACCAATGTCAAAGCAAATTTTACTCAGAAGCAAAATCAAGAAGACTCCAAAAGAGTGTCATATGATTAGAAATCATTATCTCCATTCATTCTTGGAAATGAGGTGCCACCATGTTGACTTGGAAGCTCTTGTCATCCACTACCCTACACTATTCTTTGATGGAGCATCAAAGTCCAATCTAGGACAAGTGGTAGTAGGAGGACTGATCCTTGCAGGCCCAAGGAAGGTGCTAATTAAATTCAAAATCAATTTGGGAATCACATTCAACATCGCCAAAATCTTTGGATGTGATATAGGGATGAGGTTCGCAGTGATAGAGTGAATTAGAAACCTGTCGGTATATGGAGATTCAAAACTGATCATGATACCACTCTCCAAAAATAAAGATCTTCAATATTTACAATTGAGGATTGTCCAAGACAAGATCAGGCATTGGAAAAAAATATGACTAGCATCAAATATTCCCACATCAGGTGAGAATTTAACAAGGACGCAAATGCCCTAGCTAATGAGGTAATTAACACCGCTCATCTCTAGTGTAGAGTCACAAAGATAAAAAAGAAAAAATAAATAAGGAGAGTCACCTGTCATGGAGTGAAGAATTGTTCTAATGATTAATGCTCCCTTTCTGTGAACTTTGTTTGCTTTGTCTTCTTCCTATTTTTTGTTTGCTTTTGATGCTTTGTGTTGCTACTCTTAGTATGTTATGCAGTCATTTTGTTATGGTACTTATCAGGAATCCTTACCTTTTGTTGTATTTGTTTTGTACTTAGCTCTAGCTTTGGCTTCCAAACCTGTTAGGAGACTTTGTTTTTGTTTTTCATGCTTATTAATACAATTCTCTTTATGTAAAGAAAATTGTATTAATAAGCATGAAAAACAAAAACATAAAGAGAATTGTATTAATAAGCATGAAAAACAAAAACAAAGTCTCCTGACAGGTTAGGAAGCCAAAGCTAAAGCTAAACACTGGTATGTGTTCGGATTTTTATTTAGGATATTCAAGTTTAAACTAGGATATAAGGACATCAAGACCCTTTAAAAAGAGCATGCTTTACCCTAAAATTTTAGAAACCTGCGTAGTGCTTGTCAGTGAGTTGCCCCAGTTCAATTTCCTCAACAGTAGGGGTTGTATTGATTTTATATTTACCCAACGAGCAAGGATTTATAAAGGTTTCCCTATGAAAAAAGAAATAAACATGGCTCTTTTTTTAAGTTTGAAATTCTAAGCTATTAAACTAATACCATTTAATGTTAATAAAAGTTTTAATTGTTAACAATGTTTTTTTAATAAATATTTTAATGAATTATTTTTTTCTTAAAAGCTATGTATGGATTTTATTGGGGGCACTCCCATTACAAAAATAAAACATTAATTTGCTCTCATTACATTTCTAACAAGTTAATTAAAGCATACCTATCAAAGATATTCTTCATTTCCCTCAAACTCCTAAGTATCCACAAACAACTCCTTTTATAATAAATGTCACTCAAAATTTAAATTATGTCGAGATGAAATTCAACATTGCAAATGGCTAAAATATTTGTTACCCATATTTTATGTCTATAACAACCTCAAAATTTCTTAATTCCTTTTTTAGGGTTCTTATTTTTTTTTGTGGAAAACACCCCTTTCAGGGTGCCACTTTCAAGTAAGACCCAAGGAGGCGAGGTTATCTATTTTTCCAAAATCACCCAGGGCTCACACCTAGCCTACCCCCTTCGACACACTTAAGGAGCATGCCTAAAACAACACAAACCAACAAACACAAAAACAATGACAAAAAATGACACAACAACAAAACACAAAAAACACACATACAAGAACATAACCATACCAAAACACAACAAAAAAAATAACACAAAAACACGCACCAAAAAATTAAATTGATAGAAAAAAAATATTACATCTATGGCCTTTCCAAGCTAACATGCCTTTTAACCAATAATCAACACAATAAACATAGAATGATCTTTTTGATTTGGGGACCTGAAATACCCTGACTGGACCAAAGAGAGGTTAATACAAAGAAAAAAGGAACTAGGTACCTCTAGTACTAGAGCCATCTAGAGAAAGGATAGAAATAAGAGCATCCTTGATATGTGAAGCCCACCATCTAGGAGGGTGGTCATCACAAGTAAGATCATCTTTATCCAACAACCAATTAACTAAAGCATCAACAATCATATTTTGTTCTCTGACCACATGATTGTATTCAACTTTAAAAAAACCCATCTAGATTAATTGAGTCTTCTCAAAAATTCTTTTTATTCTCCAATCAACCTTATGATTCTTAGAAGTCTTCAACACATTAATCATGAATTGGGAGTCAGATCCAACCAACACCTTTTGTCATCCAATCTTAGTAGCCTCTCAAAGTCCTTTGAGGATACCATACCCCTTAGCAAGGTTATTGGAAAGGAGGTATGAAATGGTCTAGAGAAACAAAAAGCAAAACAAGTAAGCGACTATGCGAGGGTTTCATCTAGGTTGAGTGCAAGCAGCTCCAGAGGTTGTTTTTCGAGGTCTTCGGGCCCTAGCGACCAATATTTTTGTGGTTTCTGCTCAAGATTTTAGCGGGATATGTTGTAGGGGACCCAAGATGGGTTAGAAATTTATCTTTCAATAGATCTTCATGTTGTGAACTTGATTGACAATGACTTCCAATTTGTTGCACAAAATAAAAGTGAAAATCATACCTTTCCTCGATGTCCAGGGCATGGATTAAAGAGATCATGAAACAAGTTTCAAGCAATTGATCAAAAAATGGTTCAGATCTCAAGCGAATCTGGTGCTAAGGTGCACCCCAAAAATAAATCCATTATGGAAACCCCTTTCAAGGGCAAGGATTTCCAAGACTCGACCCCAAAAATAAATTTTAGGGATGCCCTCCATGGTGGACAACCTCAACCTAATACTAACATTAATCTTAGGGCTTCCCGTAAACCTCTAAGAATGCCTAAGATTGATCCTAGGAAAACTGAGTCAGGATGTCTTAGGGCAGCTGATGGAACTCCTATTGTTAAGCTTGATATGGGCGACATTCAGACTAGCATTGAAGATCTGGAAAAAAGAGGACTAATTTGTCGTTTCTTGGGTTTTCATCCGAGCCTATCTGCTTTCAAAGTTTGGGCTGCAAAAAACTAGAAAACTAAAGGTGAGTTACAAATATCTATTTATCCAAATGGTTATTTTCTTGTTTTATTTGCTAATAATGAAGATAGAGAGAAAAAATTTCAAGGGGGTCCCTGGTTCTTTGGAAGGGCATGGCTTTTTATGAAGCCCTGACATACTAAATTTAAAGTCAAAGAAGAGATGCCTTCTATAGGTCCCGTGTGGGTTAGACTCTTTGGCCTCCCAATTGAATTATGGAATTCGGTTGTTTTTTCTTCAATTGGAAACTCTTTGGGAACTTTTATGATGATTGTTGATTGTACTAAAAAAATTGAACATATTATTTATGCTCGGATTTGTGTTTTAATGGATTTTGACAAACCCCTACCTAAAAATATCTCATTACAATTTGGGGAGGACACTTGGGAGCAAGTAGTGGACTATGAGAACATTCCTTTTCGTTGTAGAATTTGCCATGAATATGGTCATTTGGCTAGTGTTTTCCCAAATAAAATTCCAGATCAAAAGAAAGAAGATACAAACTCAGCAGGTTTCCAAATGCCTAAGAAGAAGAACACTAAAAAAAACCAGTTATGAAGGATCAATCAAAGTTATCAGCTAATATGTTTGAAATTCTTTCCACAAATGATGTCCTAGGTGAGGAAGAGGAAATAATGGAAACAAAAATCTTAGAAACACAATTTAAAGATGAAGGGAAGAACTCAGAGACAAACCAACAAATCAAAGGTTTTCAATAGAAAAAAAGGAGAAAATATACACAAGAAAAACAATCTTTTAAATGTTGAGACTTCAAATAATATAGGTCCCAAGATAGACTCTGTTGAACCTTCCAATAACACTTTGGCTTTGTACATGCATTCTTCAAGGTTAGAAGCCATCCCAGATTCAATTGGAGTAAGTCAAGAAATAAGGAAAAAATTGAAGATGGATTCTAATCAAAAGGTAGGTCGCAAGACCAATCAACATCATATGGTAAAAGAAGGTGAAAATCTTGTAGAGGAAGGTAAGATTAATGCCCTTACCAACTTTTTTAGCCCTGGTATTAATGAAGATCATCACTTGGAATATTAGAGGACTCAAAGGGAGTCTTTCAAAACAAAATGAAATTAGAAGAATGATTCAGATAAACCATCCACATCTTGTTTTCCTTCAAGAAACGAAGATGTCAATAGAGGAAATGGAATCAATTGCTAGTAAAATTTGGCCAGTTGGAAAAGTTGTTTCCCTCGGTTCCCAAGGGACTTCTGGTGGCATTGCTTGCCTTTGGGACCCAAAAGAGGTAGTTATTCACCATATGGTTGGTAGTTGGGGTCTTTTGGCTATAGCTATTCAAAGTAGACATTCCAACCAAATTATGCTCTACATAATTGTTTATGCTCCAACTACTTTGGAGGAAAAGAGAAGATAGTGGAAGGATATAACTTATATTATCTCTCATTTTCTTGAAGCTTGGATCTTGATCGGAGGAGATTTCAATACCATCCTCTCTCTGGATGAGAAAATGGGGAGAAATAGAAATTTGGATAGGAGCACTGACCTCATGAGTGAATATATTGCAAACCTTCATCTTGTGGACATCCAACTAGATAATGGCCTTATGACTTGGTCTAACAGAAGGCAAGGCTTAGCTTGTATCATGGAGAGATTGGATAGGTTCTTGCTCTCTGACCATTTCTTAATCCATGGTCACATTCCTAAAGTGAAGACTCTTAACAATGTTGGTTCGGATCATTGGCCAGTCATGGTGGAAATGTGGAAAACCAATGTGAGTTTCTCTCCTTTTTAATTTCAGTTAATGTGGCTTAGAGATAGTTCCTTCAGACCTCGAGTGCAACAATGGTGGAAGGAAGGTAAACCAAGGTATGGGACTAAGATGTTCTATTTTTCCAAAAGGTTGCAATACATTAAATCCAAAATCAAGACTTGGAACTGGAAGGAGTTTGGGGATGTTCAACAAAAAAAACATGAAGTTATTGCTCAACTTGAAAATTTGAATAAGAAAATCCATTTAGATGGCCTCACAGAGAGTAGAAGTACAGATGAAATTAGACTCACAACTCAGTTAGAGGAATGGGAAAAAAAGAAGAACTCTTATGGAAGCAAAAATCTAGAATTCAATGGCTCAAAGAAGGAGATCGAAACACAAATTTCTTCCACAAATCTCTTCTAGCTCGAAGATCTCACAACTTTATTTCTTCCCTGAAATCAGATTCTGGAGATGTTGTCTACACTTGGGATGGCATGAACTCTATTGTTGTCAATTACTTTTCCAATCTTTTTGTTGCTACTCCTCTTGACTCGACTTCTCAACAGAATGTTCTTCAAGCGATCCCTTCTCTTATCACTTCTGAGGAGAACTCTATTTTGATTGCTCCTGTTACTATCAATGAGCTTCAACAGGTGGTTTTTAAAATGCAAAAAGGGAAAACCCCAGGTCCTGATGGTTTTCCCATTGAGTTCTACCAAGAGTTATGGGATATCCTTCATGTTGATTTATTAGAGGTGGTGGAAGAAGCCAGGAAAGCCAAAGAAATTTTGAAGGTTATCAATAAAACTTATATAACTCTTGTCCCAAAAGCTCAAGAGGTTGAACATATCTCAGCTTTTAGACCTATTGCTTTATGTAATGTTCTTCTCAAAATCATTACTAAGATCATGGTGGAAAGGTTGAAGCCTCTTTTGCATAAGATTATTTCCCCTAAACAAGGGGGTTATGTGGAAGGGCATCAAATAGTGGATGAGATAGTTCTTGCTCAAGAAGCCATCCATTCCATGGAAATGCAAAAATATCCTTCTATGTTCATTCATTTAGACTTATCCAAAGCTTATGATAGAGTGGATTGGCACTTCCTTATCAAAGTTTTGAGGCAATTTGGTTTCTCTCAGGATTGGATGGATTGGATTATGGGTTGTATCTCTTCAGTATCCTACTCAGTTCTTATCAATGGTAGGCCTTCACAACTATTCCCAGCTTCTAGAGGTATTAGGCAAGGTGACCCCCTCTCCCCTTATTTATTCATCATTCTTGTTGAATGCTTGGGTAGGACTATAACCAAAAATAGAGAAAACAAAACCCTTGAGGGAGTTACCATTGCTCATGGAGCTAGGCCTATCTCTCATCTTCAATTTGTTGATGACTCTACTCTGTTAGGTAAAGCTACAGTTAAGGAAGCTTCTAAAATTAAGCAAATCATTAGCTATTTTTCTAAGGCTACCAGGCAATTGATCAATGAAGACAAATCTAAAGTCATTTTCTTTCACTACTCTCCTAGACAGGAATCCATGGTCTTGGATAAATTAAGATATAAGAAGACCTCCCTTTCGATCACTTATTTAGGCATTCCTATCAATATTCAAAGACAAAAAAAATATTGGAATTGGTTGTTGGACAGAGTTAAGAAGAAAATTGGAAAGTGGACCAATAGGTGGCTTTCTTTTGGGGGTAGAATTACCTTGGTAAAATCAGTCCTTCAAGCTATACCTATTTATGTTTCTATCATGTTGAATATCCCAAAGGTTGTTCTTCGAGAATTGGATCAAATCAATCATCGGTTCCTCTGGAGTGGTACTAAGGAGAAAAGAAAATGGGCCTTGGTGAAATGGGACACTTTATGTCTTCCTAAGAATGAAGGGGGGTTAGGATTTTGGTCTGCTATTAATAACAACAAAGCTTTAGCTGCTAAATTGTATTGGAGGATTTTACATAACCCCAATGCTCTTTGGGCCAAAAATCTTCATGCTAAATATGTTGAGAACAAAAGTCCTGAAGACCTTGTTCGCTATCAATTGCCTACCAAAGGTTCTCCCATTTTAGCGGTTCTTAATACTGGTGAGGATTTGATAAAGAAAAAGTTATTTTGGATCATTCATAATGGTCAATAGGTAAATTTTTGGATAGATTCTTGGGATGGTCACCAACCTTTGATAACTCAGTTTCTCGATTGGAGGCCTTGGATGGAGGAGCTTCACCGAGCTAACTGGATAAAGGTGGCTAATTACTATCGGTACCATACTGGTAATTCAGAGGTTGGTAGATATTGGATCCCTATTGAGGATTGGCCTATTCAAATTCCAGAAAGGCAAAGACAAGACATCCAACGCATCCTTCATATGAGATCTCTCTCTTGGTCCCATGATAAAGATTGTTTTGGATGGAACAACACTACTAAGGGTGAGTATTCAGTTGCTCAAGGTTATTTGACCTTATGCCATAATAATCCCAACCAATCATATGACATATTTTCTCAGTTGTGGGCTCAAAAGCTCTGGCCTAAGGTGAGGTTCTTTACTTGGCTTTTATTGCATCGCAGGGTGCTAACTAGTGAGCAACTTATGAAACGTGGTTTTCATGGCCCTTTTAGATGTGAAATGTGTGGAGAGAATGTGGAAACTCTTAGCCATATTTTTATTGAGTGTACCTTAGCCTCTGAGCTATGGAGGAGAATGACCATCTTACTTGGCTTACAGTGGTCCAATTTTTTTACTTTTGAACAACTTTGGAGGGATTGGCCTAAATAGGAGGGTGTTGATCATTTCATTAGGTAGTTAGTTTGGATGGGTTCTACCATTCTACCTTGGAATATCTGGAATGAAAGGAACAACCAAATTTTCAATCAAGAAAGGAAGGATATTCACTATATCTAGCAAAAGACCATTGCCAACTTAGTTGAATCAGTCCAACAACTCCTTAATCACCCCCAAAACTCCCACCAAAGATGGGATCAAGTGATGCAAATATTGAAGATTAACTCTTCTAAGGGCAACCAACTTAAAGGGAATGTGAGTAATTGCAAGATGGATAGAACAAGGAATTGGCAACCTCCTCCTAAGGATTTTGAAAAAGTCAATACCGATGGAGCCTCTAGGGGGAACCCTAGAAAAGCTAGTGCGAGAGGAATTGGTAGACTTTCAGATGGCTCCCTGGTTTTCACTTTTGCTGAGAATTTGGGTATCCTTTCCAATAACCTTGTTGAGGGGTATGGTATCCTCAGAGGCCTTCAAGAGGCTGCTAAGGTTGGATGGGAAAAGGTGTTGGTTGAATCCGACTCTCAACTCATGATTAATCTACTGAAGACTCCTAAGAATCATAAGGTTGATTGGAGAATAAAAAGAATTGTTGAGAAGATTCAATTAATCCAGATGGACTTTTTGAAAGTTGATTACAATCATGTGGTCAAAGAACATAATAGGAGTGTTGATGCTTTAGCTAATTGGGCATTGGACAAAGGTGATCTTACTTGCTACGACCACCCTCCTAGATGGTGGGCTTCACAAATAAGGGAAGCTCTTCTTTCTATCCTTTCTTTGGATGGCTCTAGTACTAGAGGTACCTAGTTCCTTTTTGCTTTGTTTTTGCTTCTCTTTGGTTCGGTCAGGGTATTTTAGTTCCCTAGCTCAGACATATCTTTCTTATGTTTCCTCTGTTGAATCTTGCCTTAATAGTCTTTTGGCCTAGAAAGGTCGTAGTTGTGTTCTATTTTTTCTTTTTTTAGTTTTTTGAGGTGTGTGTGTGTGTGTGTGTGTGTGTGTGTTTGTGTTGTTTTGTGTTTTTTTGTGTTTGTGTGTTTGTGTGTTTGTGTGTTTTTGTGTTTTTGTGTTTTGTTGTTGTTTTTTGTTTTTTTGGTGTTTTGTTGTTTTTATGTTTGTTATGTTGTTTTTGTTTGTTTGTTTGTTTGTTCTTTGTTTGTCTTTGTTTTTTGATGTTGTTGTGTTTGTTTGTGTTTTTGTGTTTGTTTGTTCTTGTTTTTGTTTTTAGGCATGCTTGTTGAGTGTGCCGAAGGGGCAAGCCAAAAGTGGCATCCCATTCGGGGTTTTTTCCATAAAAAAAAGTCATTAGAAAGAATACCCAAATTATTAGCAAAAGTGAAAACCAAGGAACCATATGAAAGTCTACCAATTCCTCCCACACTAGCTTTTCCAGGGTTCCCCCTAGAGGCTCCATCCATATTGACTTTTCCAAAATCCTTTGAAGGAGGATGTGAACTACTTGTTCTATCCATATTTTGATTACTCACATTCCCTTTAAGATGGTTTCCAATAGTAGAGTGAATATTTAATCTTTGCATAACTTGATACCATCATTGATGGGAGCCCTGAGGGTGATTAAGGAGTTGCTGGACTGATTTAGGTAAGTTGGCAATCGTCTTTTGCAAAATTTAGAAAATATCCTTCCTTTCCTATTTGATAATTTGGTTGTTTCTTTCTTTTTAGATATTCCAAGGTAGGATGGTAGTTCCCATACAAACTAATTGTCTAACAAAATGATCAACAACCTCCTATTTAAGCCAATCCCTCCAAAGTTGTTCAAGAGTACAAAAATTAGACCACTGTAAAATGAGTAAGGTAGTCATTCTCCTCCATATCTCAAAGGCTAAGGGACACTCAATAAAGATATGGCTAAGAGTTTTCACATTCTTTCCACATATCTCACATCTAAACGGGCCATGAAAGCCATGTTTCATAAGTTGCTCACTAGTGAGAACCCTTTGATGTAATAAAATCCAAATAAAAAACCTCACCTTAGGTTAGAGCTTGTAAGCCCACAGTTGTGTCAATATGTCATAGGACTAGTTGGGATTATTGTACCATAAGGTCAAATAACATTTAGCAACAATATACTCATATGTAGTAGTGTTGTTCCATCCAAAATAGTCCTTATCATGGGACCAAGAGAGAGATCTAATATGAAGGATGTGTTGGATATATTTCCTTTGCCTTTATTGAATTTGAATAGGCCAGTCCTCAATAGGGATCCAACATCTACCAATATCTAAATTACCAGTCTGGTACTGATAGTTTTTAGCAACCTTTATCCAGTTAGCTTGGTGAAGCTTCTCTATCTAGAGCCTCCATTCAGGGAATTGAGTTATCAAAGGTGTCCTTATACAATTTATTTTATGCCAAGTGGGCTAGTTGTGCAGGATGCTGAGTCTTTTCTCTAGTATGAATGTCATCACAAGCCTCCTCTGCCTTGTGCTTGCTTGGCAAGGTTTATGTTGATGGAGATCCTCACTGTTATAATTAGGCTAATAGATGCCTCTAGTGGAAAGAAACTATGTAGGCAAAGGATGATTCTCTCATGAAAAATCAAACATAGGATTTGGTTTCTTTGCCTAAGAACAAGATATTTGCTGGAAGAAATTGGGTGTATAAAACAAAATATGGTGTTGATGGTCAGATTGAGAAG
Source organism: Wollemia nobilis (assembly GCA_028583015.1). Taxonomy (NCBI): domain Eukaryota; kingdom Viridiplantae; phylum Streptophyta; class Pinopsida; order Araucariales; family Araucariaceae; genus Wollemia; species Wollemia nobilis. The sequence goes on along the minus strand of JAQPPZ010017082.1, from coordinate 5,406,767 downwards.
CATATGGTTTCTTCCATCCCTGACTCCAGTTTGTAGAAGATTCAAGGTCAACTGCTTGGGCAAGATTTCCAATCCCCTAATCTCTTATAGTCTGAATCACATTATTTGGTAGTATGTGCATATCACCACACATAATCCAAGGGTTTAAACCTTGTCTTATCCTTGAATTATCCCCTATTTTCTAGGTAAATCAATCATATACAATATAAAAGGCATGAATCATTGCCTTCCAACAAATTGAAACATTATGAATTTACTTCATTGGGGCCCTCATCCACTCTTCAACTGTGAGTGGCTCTAAATACTTTCCATGTATGATCTTATTCCATAAGCTTTCATTTGATATTATCTTTCAAACACACCTTGTGGGTAGAGCATTGATAAATAGGAAGATGTTCTTAAGTCCCCATCCTCCATTTTCCTTGGGCTTGGCTAAGGATTGTCATTTAACCAAGGGAATACCTTCCCTTCCCTTTTTCCTTATCCATAAAATATATATCTAAATTGTCCAATTTTATCTAAAAATCCTTTTGGTATGTGAGCCAAAGATTACCAATATATTGGTATTACCTCTAACACAGACTTGACCAAAGTCAATCTCCCCCCCAAAAGAGAGTCATTTGTTGCACCAAATATTAAATTTTCCTTCCACCTTATTTATCAACCAATTTCATTGTTGTTTAGTATAGTCATTGGGTTTCAAAAAGAACCCTAAACATTTAGACCCCTCTTGAAAATCAAATATATTAAAGAGAAAAAGTTGACCTATTAATATGGTATGATTCTAATCCACATGGTTATAAGAGATTCTTGACTTTTATGCATTAATTTGCATACTTGCTACCTGACAGAAAATATGTAAAGATTATTTTAACTTCTTTGCAACTCTTATTGTTCCATTCGTGAAAAGAAGAACATGATCTACAAAAAGTAGATGGGTAACTTCCATTATTCTACCACCCACATACTGTAGGTGAGTTGGAGAAGGTAGGGCAAACCTCCAAGGAAGGTCCCTTATTCGAATCTCCACCCTACCAAACGTACATTGGATACCCAAAATCCAGTTGATAATGTTGGTGTAATTAGGACCGGGCGTGAATCCTGGGTAATTTGATAGTGTAGAACCCCATGATTGTGGTTTCTCAGACCAAGGCAGCCTTGCAATGGATTTTTTTCTAAATTAAAAAAAAAAATCTATTGTTCTACCTATTCTAATTCCCTTTATTGCTCCTTCCCTCTTAGCTTCTAAAATGCACCTAGTTAATCCCTCAACTACCAAAAGAAATAACAATAGTGACAAGAGATAACCTTGTATTATCCCCTAAGAATCTTTGAAGAACTGAGAGGTTGATCCATTAACCAAAACTACAAAAGAAACAAAACAAAGACATCCCATAATCCAGTTCACCATCTACACATAAAACACAATATGAATAAGTATCATTCTTAAATATAGCTAGTTTACTTTGTCAAAAGCCTTGGAGAGATACAAATTCGTCACCATTGTTGATAGTTTCTTTGATTTTATAGTATGAAGACTTTACTAAGCAACACCAATTGCTTCATGAATCTATCTACCATGTAAAAAACTAAATTGCTCAATAGATATAGAAGCATAGAGGAACCTTTTAATTATTGATGTAACTAATTTTGCTATAATTTTGTAAACATACTTACACAAAGAAATGGGCTTGAAATCATCAAAGGAGGAAGGATTGTCATTTTTTAAAATAAGAGCAATGAAGGTAGAGTTGAAGACTACATTTACCCTTCTTCATAGATTCATCCACTATTGGAGAATATTACATTATTTTGTACATACCAATGTACCTCCTTGGTACAATCTTGTAAATATTGGATTAGGGTTGTGTCTTATATTAGAGTGTGAGTAAATATTTTATGTAATGTAATAATGTGCAAGAAATGCACAAGTGTCATGTGAGCAAGTGTGCAAGTGTTATGTGTGTATATGTGCACAAGTGTCTTATATGTAAGTGTGCACAAGTGTTCTTAGATTAGAGTGTGTAATGTGAAGAGTCATGTCCAAGTGTGCATACAAGATAGAGTCATGTGTATGCAAGTGTCAAGTAGAGAAGCCAAGAGTCATGAGACTTGGCATAAGGAAAATAAGAGTTAAGTAACCAAAGAGTCATCCTACAATGGCTATATATTACTCCATGGAAGGCATGGTCTACATTACCTACATCGGCTACATAGTGAGCATAGAAATCATTGTTATTGTATGAGAGTTTTATGATACATTTGTAAGAGAAATAGGAGTAATAAATATTGCATACATTTTAGCAACTAATATTGTAAGTTGTACTACATGCTTTGTACATGTATGATTCATGTTATTGGATAGGGATTAGTAGCACTTGTTTTTAATAAGTTGTTAGATAGTTGTTGTTAAGGATAAGCATTGTAACCAATCGCATTTAATGTACTCTTATCCATTGGAACTTATCCGAAATGTTGTAATGCCTATTTATAGGCATATTTTGATATTGCAATGCAATTTTTGATCGTTATCTTCTATTTTGTATTTGTTGTAAATTTGTGTCCATATCATTGGTATCAGAGCCAAGCACTGGGTAGGCAAGTATCCTCTTCCTCTAGGCCAATTTTTGGTTCAAAAGAGGAACAAGAAAACCTCTCGTGGATCTTGGTTTGGTGGTTTCATCCACCTTGTGAACACTTTTACATTTCGTGAAGCTTTAGCTTGGTTTGCAATCTGATTGCCTTGAAACTCTGCTTTATCATTTTTGTTCATTGTCATTTTGTCGCCTGTTGGGTAAAACATTGGTTAGTTTTTCTATGGTTCAATTAATTGCCCCTATTTAATTGTCAACCCGAGGTAGCTCGTAGTCTTGTGAGCAACCATGCAAAATATATTCTTATAATTTCTCCTTCAGAGATGAGTCCCTTAGAGCATGGTTTGGGGGGTATTTGGTATTCATTGAAGTTTTTATTTAAACCATTAATCTCATACTACGTCTAAGAAAACAAGACTGAAAGCGTTTAAAGACTAAATTACTACCTTGTTGGAAATCACAGAAAACAGGGGAAATAACTAAGAAATAAATTAATCTATGAAAATAAATACAAAAAATAGGGGAAATAGGGAAGAACTATGTTGTAAGTGGGCCCACAGTTCCAATAGGTTCTACCCGCGGTAGACTATCACCAGACGCTTTTAGATAATTTTTACAGGAAAATAATCAGAGTTTTTATTAACATTTGCAGCAAAAGAATTTACAAGAAATTTTGGGGGTCTTCTTTAGGTATGGCTTGCATATTTATAAGATATGCAACCACACCCTATTACAATTCTTATAATGAATCAAAAAATGATTCACTTTTACAACTGCTTGCTTTTTTGAAGGAATCGAGCAAAATATCATGATATTTTAATGTATTTTATTTCTAGAATACATCTCATATTTATTTGTCTGATTTACATAAATCATTTACATAGCAGTTGGAAAATGGTGAGTCATATTTGACGTTGTCCCATGTCCGATTTCAATGCCATAATTCTTTTTATGCTGGTTGCTGAAGTTTCACTCTGTTCTGCCGACCATAGAGTTGTGTTGAAGTTTGACATTAATGGAAATTAGGCACCGCATCTGAAGAAGTCAGGAAGCAAGCATCGTGTATGCAGAAGTCGAGAAGTAAGCACCTAATGAGAACAAGCACTTTAAGGGAAGCAAGCACTTAACAGGAAGCATGCGCCTAACGAAAAGCAAGTGCCTAACGGGAAGCAGGTGCCTAACGAAAAGTAGGCACCTAATAGTTAAGTTTCGAACGAAATTCAGGTGCTTCAAACGAATTTGGGTGCCTGACTTCATACCTATTACCGATGTTCCATAGGTGTTTTGCCTTCATAAATTTGCAAGTGCCAGGTCCGAGTGGGACCTCAACGAAAACATGCTAAAATTCAACAATTTCCACTAAATCTACACAAATTACACCTAAAGATAAATATTAGAGAACATGAAAAATAAACTATTAATTATATATAATTTCCATAAAATATTTATATCTATAAGAATAAGTGTCACACATTATGGGGAAAAGAGTACAAAAAATGAACAATTTTGTAGCTTATCATCCTCCCATGCTTAAGGGGTGGCACGTCCCTATGCCACTTTAAAATGGTAATTACCAATTATGTTTACAACATCCCAATAAGCCTTGTTGGTCTGTGTCCTCTTCTTCTTAGTGGCCTTGGATTTTTCTTTGTCCCAAGGCTTTCACCACTTTGGTGCCTTGGGAGCGGCTGTTTGCTGACCCTACTATTTCTGGCATTTGCTGCACCGAACTAGTTCACTTGACCCTGCTTTTTTCTTGGGCGGTTCTCTGGTCTAGGCCACCTTACCTTTTTTAGTTCTAAAATAATAACCAGAGAAGTTGGTGGCATCCTTATGGAACGTAAGCTCAGCCATTTTCCAGTACTCATGGTGAAGGGGTAACTTTTCACCCACAAGCACTTATTCTTCATCACCAAATAGGATGCTAGACTTCTAAGCAACCCTGGCTATGGTCAAATCTGCCTTTTTTGGGTCAAGCTCAATTTTAGCTTTGACCTTTGTTTTTGCCACTAGGGGAGTTCTGCTACTTGATGCCAAATATTTAGGTTGCACAAGGCCTAGAAATCCCATCCTCATAAAATATGCCTTCATTCGTGAAGGCTTTCCATCCTTTGACCCATACAAGTACCATAACTTCTCAGGTAGGGAAACTAAAGTTTTCTTGTGAGTCTTGTTAGATTGCTTCCTAGCCTCTTTTTCTGCTTCTTTTCAAGCCCTCTTAGAGGCCTTGTTCCAGTTTTCTTGTCTGCTACCATATCCTCTTTGAGTTTTTCAAATTGTTGCTTTTGGGTAGCAAACAAATTCTTTGCTCCCTCCCATTTCTCATCAGAATCCAACTCTGAATCCTTATCAGATTCGATTCCCAATGTCTTCAACTTGGCAACTCTCACTCTGGTTCTAGGTCGTCATCGAGATGCCCTTATCACTTTTTGTTTTGATCTCAGCTTTATCAGTCCTACCCCAGGGTGTGTTGATGCAACGGTTATTTCTTAGTGTATAGGAGATTCAGGCTATTGAGCCTTGTCTTCCTTTGCAAAAAATCACTGCTCAACGAGGACTACTTCTTCCTATTGAGGTTGTTCGATCCCTGCATCAATTGGAGAGTGCTCTATCTATCCCTCCTTTCCTGGAATTTAAGGCTCTTCGACCTCCATGTCCTTTTCCTCCTCATCTCATTTCTCTACAAATTGTTATATATTTTGAGGCTCCTCAACCTCAACTTCATCCTCCCGAAGTATCTATTCTACAGAAGGAGACATAAAACAGGGCTGCTCTACTTCCATTGCAGCAACATCTCCTTTCTTTATTTCAATATCAGCAGGGGGTACCTCTGTTGCCTCATCAGTCTGCACTATTGCATCGACTTTGGTTGGTTTGTTGGCTTCCATTGTTCTACCCTACAACTAAAATTATATTTGTAGTTGCCAAATTGTTTGATATAGTTCATGCATTTTTAAGGCAACTTCCTTTCGGGACTCCTCAAATAGAGCTCGTTCTTATTTAAATTTGGCTTCCCAAGTGGAAGCATGCTCTCTCAAAATTTACAGTTGTTGCTGCAAGTCCTTTGCTTGATCTTTTGGTGGTACATCTTCCACGACATCCTCCTATTGAGGAGTTGGCCCACTGGAAATGTCCTATAAAAGCTAGGCCAAGTACTCCTCCCTATTGAACTCATCGATTGGTATCTTCTCGTCGGATGAGATCGAAACCACCCTTGATGCCTTCGTCCTTCTGCTTCACGTCTTGGTGGAAATGGGTATGAAATACTGCTCTGCATCATATTCGAATTGAGGGATGAAAGAAGATAGAGCCTGTCCTGCTTCCTCTTCAAATTGGATAAAATAGGGGACGAGGCTTATCCTGCTTCCCCATATCTTATTCTATCGTCTCCTGGGCCAACTGTTCATTTTGAATTGACACCTCCCCCTCTTCTTGTACCCCTATTACTACACTAGTGCCCATAATTTCCTCAATCATCACATTTCTATGTGACTTCGCATATCACACCAAGGCCAAAATCAGGCCATGGTGAGCTAGGGCAGAGGTTGTGCTTGCCTGGTATTGCCTAGTCTCGTCTCTAAGGGTGCATGCAAGGTAATATGGGACGTTGATTTTATCCCCATGTAGGATGTGATTGAGAAAATAAAATTTATTGGTGTTTAGCATAGAGTACCTACCAAAACATGTGAAGAAGTGGATGATCTGCTCAAAAAATACTCTCTAGAGCTCAAGAATGTGTTGTTTTGAAAAAGCCAGTGCGCGTCAGGTGCTCGGTTGGTGCTTCAAAATTTTGTTATGCACAAAGGGTAAGGTTATCCTCCTTGTACGTATGCTCCCCTATCAAAGGGAGGCCTGTAACTCTGGTGATATAATCCTTAGTGATTGGTATCTCCAACCCTCGCATGTGCACAATCCCATCCCTCATTGATGCCACAAATTCATTTGCCATTGTCGCATCCTGGCCCTGACTAACTAGTCGATAATAGTCTATCCATTCTACAATGTCAGACTATGTTTGGATATCTACAGAAATACCCAAATAGTCATTCGACTCACTCTTATTGAGGTCGTGATTCTTCGATTTCCCCCCATGCTTTTCCTTGAGCTCACAATTCACCTAGCAATGCTCCTGATTTCACTTTAAATTGCTACTATGCTTTACTTATCTATTTTTTTTCTTTTATCTGAAGGTAGGTTCACAGTAGCTGCTAAAAAAACAACTACTTTCATTCACGCAAGTGATTAATTACCGTAATCAACAACAATTATGGTTATCCACAGTAAATTTCCTTCGAGCATGTGCCTGATTGTGCGAAGGTGATAACCATAAACAATTGACCAATCAGAGGCATGCCACGTAGCACCATGCCAAGTGGGTTTGTTCAAGTGGATAAGGCAATAGTGGAGGATTATTTCGACACTTTTCCAGAGACACACATGTTCATGAAAACAATATAGACAAAAAAACAAAAAAAATTAAACATGCACCTAAATTTATTCAATGGGTGCATATGCGTAGATATCCGTGGTGCGTCTCTATTGGCTGACGTTTGATTATTGGTAAAACTGTAATGGACAACAATGGCCATGGTACCCATGCAATAAATTTTCTTCGATGTGATTGGTTCTTGGTAGCTGCAACGTGGCTTATTCGAGAAATCCTTCAAAATTCAAAACAAAAAATAGAAAAAACGTATCTCATTAGGACGAAAAATATCCCCTCCTCAAAAGTTGATTGATGTCAACTTTTAATTTTGTCCATGATATATTTGACTTTGCATGTGCATGGGATGTTGACGTGGCTCGAGCCGCATCCCAATGCTGACATGTTATTCTTTCAAGGTAAAAATGACTGCAATAGATGGAAATTAGGCACCTTTTTCATATGGAAAACAGATGACTTCTTTTTCAAATTATGGCACGTAGGTGCCTTGGAAATTGAAAACATACACCTTCAAAATCAGGCAATTTGCTTAACATGGGAATTAGATGCCCTACTTAACACGGGAAGTAGGTGCCTTAGCAATCAGGAGCTTATACCTAACATGGGAAGCAGACGCCTTAAAAATCAGGTGCTTATGCCTAACATGGGAAGCAGATGGCTTAGAAATTGGATGCTTATGCCTAGCATGGGAAGCAGGTGCATTTTTTCTAACTATTGGGTGTTGTACTTATAAAACAAGATTTATACAAATTCAACTCTTTGTTTTACAATGCTAAGAAGATTGGGTGTCAGTTTCCCAAAAATTGGAAGTCGGCTGTTCATCCTGGAGAAACTAGGAGTGAGGAGTTAATATGCTAGAAAAAGAGATTCAAGCACCATCTTTGTAACATATTGGGAGTCAGGCACCATGACGTGTATAACGTGAAGCAAGCACCTTCTCTCATAATGGGAAGTAGATGCCTTCCCATAAAATACAAAAAATTGGTGCTTCTCTTTTATTCAATAGGTGTTGAATTATCCTTGTATATGTGTTGTCAAGTTGATCAAGCCCTTTAGTGCTTTTGATGGAAAAATATGAACAAAATTAGCATTTGCCCCTAAACCAACAGTTGATTATTTTATTGTCCAAAGAAACCAATCCAAACACTCTTGTGCAGGTTCAAGTTTAGTATTCCCCTCTTTGAATGGGGACTAGCTACTCCTACTAAAAGCAAATTATCCTAGAAATCTTGGAAGGTGCAGGTTCATGGATCATGTGCTTGTCAGGCCTAGGTTTCCTAGGCTGCCTAACAGCTACACAAAGGGTATTGTTCCTGTAAAACAAAAACACAACTAAAAAAAGAAAAACTTTTGGGACTATGTGGACTAGATCCACATCTTACTAACTCAAGATAAAATCAGAATCAATTGGGGTTTCCACCATGCCTAATCTAGACTCAACTATTTATGCTTCAGACACATGGTATGGACGTAAGCGATGGCCATTGACTATTAAGGTAATGTTGCTATCATTTATTGTTTTGATCCTTACAACCCTATTGTTGATGACTTCAGTCACTTCATATGGCCCCATCCAATGTTGCATGATCTTGCCATTTCATTCTTAGAATCAAGAATCATAGAGTAATGTCCATTCTCCTACTTTAAGCTACTTTGGCCTGGTGTGGTAGTTATGCCACTTGGCCCTTTGTTTTTGAATGATATTTTTTTTCTATAGAGCCTCAAGGCGGTATTCATCCAACTGATTAAGTTGTTGAATTCTTTATTTTTGTGCATAATCTAGGTTTATATTCAATTCTACGACAGTCCTAAGTGTTTTGACTTCAAAATCTATAGGCATCATGGTTGTATGATTAGTTTCTTTATATTATGACCATCCAAAATGGTCATTTTCCCATATCTACAACTTATGTAAGCATCAGTTGTTGCCAGCACGGTCTACCTAAGATTAATGGGTATCCACCTAGTCTAGATTTAGATTGTAGCACTAAGAAACTTGCTGGATACTCCCATGCATCTATTGTAACAGTGATATCTTTCAGTATTCCTTCAGGGAGTACTGTAGATCTGTCTGCCAACTATAACACAGTTTTAGTGGGATTTAGATTATTCAATTTTAGTTTTTTCATGGTATCCTAGGGCATGACATTGATGGCTGATCCCAAATCTACTAGCGTGTTGGAAAGAACACAACCTTTTATTTTTACAGTCAACACAGGGCTTCCTAGATTTGTGTACTTCTAGTTGTAGGTATTTTCTAACATGAGGTTAGCGAAATGATCTACAAACTGATTGTTTTAACTGGTTTTCTCCTTGGTTTCTTGAGGCACAACTCCCTTATGGCCTTCCATAGATAGGTATGTCCCTGATGGTCTGAAAGAGAGGGATTGTGACTGTTAATTTTTTTAAACTAGAGAGGATATCAAACTTTGTTTACATTGGTTTCTTGGGTTCCTTCAACCTTTGTGGAAAATGTGGAATCTCCTCTTTGTTATGTACAAGTGTTGATTCTTCTTCTATGTCCTCTATAAGGGGTGATTTCCCTTTCTCTATCTCTATTGGTTCCTCTTCTTCTACAAGAAGAGTGACTTCTACACTTACTTGTTTTCCTAACCTTAACTGGATAGGATCATAATCTACCTTAATATTATACATAGGGTACATCTTGTTTTCCATTTGATAGGCTGGTTGCTGCTTGTGGTTTGGGTTTGTTGTTGGCTATGCTGGTAACCGAGGAGTCCTTAGAGCAGGAAGAGTAGGCAGGCTTGGTTGTGGTGGAGCTGGAGTAGGATGTTGTGGATACTAATTACAAGCATTCTAATTTATCCACTGCTGCCCAGGCTGCTAGTATTGGTTCCAAGAGTAAAGGTTGTAAGGATTTCCTCCTTGGGGAAATGGATTCCAAAGTTGTTGTCCATACCAACCCATATTGGGTGGCTGGGCTTGACCTTGGTTTTGATAATTTTTGCCCCCATAGGATGACATTCCTGATTACATATTATTACCCATAGGATACTATTTCTAGTTTCTCCTATTACCAATGATGTATGCCTCTGCTACTTCAGGTTTCTCTTTAAATTACATTAACTGTGGACATAACTTCGTTTTATGATCCTTATTACATACAACACATACACAAACTTTGTTTTTTGGATACTTGTTTCTAGGGTTTTTACCTCTGCATTTGGTATAGAAGTAGACTAGTGTTGTCTTATTTTCTTGCTTCTTCCTCTGAAGAAGCCGGGTATCCATTTGAAGAGTCGGAGATGATAACATCTCACTCTTAAGGTCCTCAAGCATGTTGCCTATTTTTGTTTTAGTGATAGTGGTTGACTACTTAACATTTCTAGGGGTTAACTTACCCTTCTTGAAAAATTTTGATACAACTACCTAATATTGTCCATTTGATGTTGGTAAATGTCCCCCCTAGAGATCATGTTTAAGGTTTCCAGGGATTCATTTGTCAGTTCTTTTAGAAAAATGCTTCTTAGGGACCTATCTCCTAGTTTTGAATGGGGTGATATTTGCAAATTGAAACTAAACATATCCCAATATTCTTCCACAGATTCTCCTTCCTTTTGGATCATATCTAGGACTTCCTCTCTTACATCTCTTGCTCTGCCAAAATCCTGATCCTAATCCAAAAAAGTTTCTTCAACTATTCCCATGTAGTTATCCATTTATCCCCCAAGCTGATGAACTAGCGCAAAGCCGAATCATCAAGGGTGGAAGGAAATAATTTTAGTTTATGAGCATCTGTGGTGTAATACACAGATCTACATAAAACATAAAATTTAAATAGGAACAGGTCTGGATATTTTTTTGGTAGTCCTCTAAAGTTTGGAAGGTGGGCAAGAGAAATGTGTTTCATCTTATGATCTCCCTCTGTCTCTCCTATTGGAAAACTAAAACTACTGGATATTTCCTCTGGATTTTTTGCCATTTTGACCACTACTGGAATTTCTACCCCTCCTGCGTTCAAAGCAGTTATCAATGCTTCTAGTTCATTTATTTTATTCTTCAAAATGATGGATAAGTCAACATTTGAGATGGTTCCGTCTAATACTGCTTTCCAACATTTGGTATTCAGTAGATCTTCATCATATTGAACTCTACTTATCTCCAACCCTCCTCTAAAGATTATGTTGGATTGTTTTAGAAGGGTCCTATGCAAATAGTGGGTGTTCCTACCAAGGCACGGGTGGAGATTGTGATGGTGAGAGTTCAATCTCAAGTTCAGGTTCTACTGAAGTAGAAGGATTTTGAGAAATAACTTCTTTGTTTTTGACAAAATGACCGTCTGGTCCCCTGTTTTGAGATGGACTCATACAAATTTTTAGATGAAGGTTTCTAAAGAAAACACTCTAAACTACTGTAACTATGCTTCCTTTAGAATAAGAAATTACAATGACTACTCATTGAAAATGGTGCCAAAATGTTGGACAAAACATTGGTTAGTTTTTCTATGGTTCAATTAATTGCCTCCATTTAATTGTCAACCCGGGGTAGCTCGTAGTCTTGTGAGCAGTCGTGCAAAATATATGCTTATAATTTCTCCTTCGAAGATGATTCCCTTAGATCATGGTTTGGGGGGTATTTGATATTCATTTAAGTTTTTATTTAAACCATTAATCTCATACAACGTCTAAGAAAATAGGACTGAAAGCATTTAAAGACTAAATTACTACCTTGATGGAAATCATAGAAAATAGAGGAAATAACAGAGAAATAAATTAATCTATAAAAATAAATATAGAAAACAAGGAAATAGGGAAGAACCATGTTGTAAGTGGGCCCACGCTTCCAGTAGGTTCTGCCCGCGGTAGACTATCATCGAACACTTTTAGACAATTTTTATAGGAAAATACTTAGAGATTTTATAACATTTGCAACAGAAGAATTTACAAGAAATTTTGGAGGGTCTTCAGGGATGGCCTGCATATTTATAAGATATGCGGCCACACCCTTTTATGATTCTTAGAATGAATCATAAAACGATTCACTTTTACAACTGCTTGCTTATTTGAAGGAATTGGGCAAAATATCATGATATTTCAACGCATTTTGTTTCTAGAATACGTCTAATATTTATTTACTCGATTTACATAAATTGTTTACATAGCATCTGGAAAATGGTGAGTCATATTTGACATTGTACCATGTCCAGTTTCATTCTAGAATTCTTTTTTATGCTGGTTGTTAAAGTTTCACTCTATTTTGTCGACCATAGAGTCATGCTGAAGTTTGACGTTAGTGGAAATCAGGCACTGCGTCTGAAGAAGTTGGGAAGCAGGCACTATGTATGTAGAATTCAAGAAGCAGGCACCTAACAAGAAGCAAGCGCCTAATGGAAATAGGCGCTTTATGGGAAGCAGGTGCCTAACGAGAAGTAGGTGCCTAACCGAAAGCAGGTGCCTAAGGGGAAACAGGTGCCTAACGAAAAATAAACACCTAATAGTTAAGTGTCGAACAAAATTCAAACGCTTCAAAGGAATTTGGGTGCCTGACTTTGTACCTCTCGTCGATGTTTCGTAGGTGTTTTGCCTTCATAAGTTTGCAAGTACCAGGTCCGAGTGGGACCTCAATGAAAACATGCCAAAATGCAACAATTTCCACTAAATCTACACAAATTACACTTAAAGACAAATATTAGAGAACATACAAAATAAATTTTTAATTATATATGTAATTTCCACAAAATATTTATATCTACAAGAATAAGTTTTGCACATTATGGAGAAAAAGAGTATAAAAAATGAGCAATTATGTGGCTCATCATCGCCATACTCAATTCGAAACTCGATGAGGTCTCTAACAGACTTATAGACCTCACCGTGATACTTCAGTAGCTTCACATGGCTATGCTTATGAACTTTCAACAACTTAAAGTTGAAATGGCGACAACTACTGACAAAGTTATTTTTGCCATCGAAGAACTTGTTCCAAAAAATGAAGATTCTAAAGCAACACCTGGAATTGAACCAAGATTTATTGCAATGTAGTTTTTGATCATTATTTTCTATTTTGTGTCTGTTGTAAATCTATGTCCATATCATTATTACATTCATATATTATTAATGAATGCCCAAGTGTGTTGGCAGATCAAGGTCTTTATATATTATTAGCCTTTTTTTATATATTAGTTTGGGTCTTGGTGTTGAAAAGATGATCCTCCTCCAATGGAAGCTAGAAGTCAGGTACAATATCTGTGGTATTACTGATGACTGGTGCGCTCTCCAAAGTGGACTCATGGTATAATCGAAGTAATTCAACATTGACAACATCATGAATGCCCAAGTGTGTTGGCAGATCAAGATGAAAAACATTATTAGACACCTTTTGGATGATAGTGTAAGGCCCATAATGAAGAGGTTTGATCTTGCTATGTGCCTTCTCCAAAAATCTACGATGATCAAGATACAACCAAACTATGTATCCAACCTAGAAGGAATGTGGAACATTATGATGATCCATGGCTTGCTTCTACTACTGCTGGATCTTCTACAAAATGTGAATAACATTCAATTGGAGTTTTTGTAAATGTTGAATTAAAGAGGGAGCTCGATATTGTTCTTTGTGCATGTGGACTGTAATAGGAGATAAAAGTGACAAAGGTAACTCATATGGAGCAAGAGGTTGAAAACCTAAACACACTTCAAAGGGGGAATGATCTGTGGATGAATGGATAGCTCTGTTGTATGCATGCTCAATATGAGTTAGACTCAAATCCCACTTAGACGAAGATGAATGATGGAATATGCGAAGACTTTGGACAAGTGTACGGTTGACGACTTATGTTTGACCACCAAACTGTCAATGAAAGGCTATGCAAAAATTAAGGGACACACCTAATAATTTCCACAAAGAACACCAAAAGTGATCGAAAAAAAAGAATCACGATCAAACACTATACTAGTGGAAAGACCAAAGGAACTCCAGATGACATCAAAAAATATTTGGACTAAGTTGGCAGCGGAACTAGTTTTACGACAAGGAATGGACTTAGCCATCTTACTAAAATGATCAACTATGACAAAGACACAATCATTTTGATGGATAGTCATAGGAAAACCACTGAAAAGATCCATATAAATACTTTCCTAAGGATGGGAGTCAATGGGCAAGGGTATACTAAGATCAAACTTGCGGTTAGTTGGTTTAGACTGATACACTGTTTCAAGTACCTTAAAACATAACGATGCATGTGGGGCCAATAAAATAATCTTTGCAAATGATGAAGAGTCTTATGTTTGCTAAAATGACCACCATAAAATGGTAGAATAAGCCTCCTTCAAAAGGGATTATCGATTCTCATGGGGGACACAAAGTTTGTTGAGACAGTAAAGCAAACCCTCCTTAAGGTGGTAGTCCTGAAAAGGGGATAAGTTTGAGGAAGAAGGATGCTATAAATATTGATAAACTTGTGCAAAGTCAAGGTCATGAGGATACTCAAAAGACAAATATTGAAAACCCAAGTGAGAGGTAGTGATAATGGTTAAAACATGAGCAAAAGGAGGTTGACTAAGACAATCAACAACAGAATTCTGACTACCCTTTTTGCACTTGATGACCAAGTGAAATTGCTGAAGGTAAGAAGCCCATTTCATGTGTCATGCTTCTTGGATATTTGTTTATGATTGAAGGAACTGCAAAGACAAATGATCAGTGTGGACAATAGTTTCTTTGCCTAGGAGGTAATGATGCCAATATTTGATAGCTTGGACTAAGGCATAAAGTTCCTTATCATACATGGAATAGTTTGCTTGGTTGTAGAAAATGACTCAGAATGATAAGCTATGGGATGACCATTTTGTTTGAGAACAACACCAAGGGCAAATTGAGAGGCATCATTTTCAATTTCAAAAGGCTTTCTAAGGTCATGAATGGCTAAAATAGGAGTAGAACAAAGCTTATATTTGAGAGTGGCAAAAGCATGGGTATGATCAGGAGTCCAATGAAAAACATATTTGGCCTTAGTCAAGGAATGCAATGGGGCAACAATGGTGGAATATCCTGGAATGAATTTGTGGTAGAAGTTTGTGAGGCCAACAAAACTTCATAATTCAGTGATGTTTGTGGGATGACGTCAATTGAGGAGAACTTCTATTTTTAAGGATCAACCTGAATACCATTGGCATTGATGATAAAGCCAAGGTATGAAATCAAGGTTTTCCCAAAAGAACACTTAGGCAAATTGGCATACAATTGATTCTTTTGAATAATGGAAAGAACATGTTCAATGTGTTGTAAATGTGCCTGCCATGTAGAAAAATATATCATAATATCATCAAGATAGATAATGACATATCTATCCAATCACTCAGGGAAAACTTTATTTATTAGCCTCATTAAAGTAGCAGGAGCATTAGTGAGGCTAAAAGGCATAACAAGCCACTCGAACAAATCCATCTTAGTCCTGAAAGTTGTTTTCTATGTATCTTCAACCTGAATGTGAACCTGATGGTATCCACTCTTAAGATCAATTTTACTAAAAAACTTAGCACCTTGAAGTTGATCTAAGAGGTCATCAATGCAAGGCAGTGGATATATGTTTTTTATTGTGATTTTGTTGAGTGCCCGAAAATCAATACAAAATTGTCAAGTGCCATCCTTTTTGAGAACAAGAAGAATAGGAGAAGCACAAGGAGAAATTTTGGGTTTGATGAACCCCTTAGTTAATAGATCCTGAGGAATCATAGTTGAGTGTAGCAGAAATCGCTAGAAGTGGTGCTCAATTTTTTAGAACAGTGTAAATCGGTGGGGTGCTTGTAAAGCAACATTGAAGATGACGTAAAAATCATAAAATTTACACAGGAAAGCATAAAAAATGGACAACTCGTTTGAGTAAGCTTCAAGCGACTCCAAGAGGATTTTTCACGAGTCATGAGGTACCCGATAACAACAGATCACACTAAAAAATTAGCAATGTTGCACCAAAAATTGTATAAATGTGCTCATAATGCCAAAAGCGTGTGATAGGGTAGAGACTCATTGGATAAATGGTGACAACACTAGAATATGGTATATTATTGTTGTTAATAACATATCAACACCGTGAAAGGTTCACAACCCATTTAACACGATAAAACAATATCAAAAAACTGGCATAACACTGAAGGTGATCGAAAAATAAATGGTCGAAATGGGTTCGACCACATGAAAAAATCTGCTAAAAGAGCAGATCGGCCTCAAGATCCACCAAGAAATTCACCTTGAACTCTAGATCACAAACATGAAGTAAACAAGCAAACAAGCACAAAAACAAAAACGGAGTTTGAGACCGTCAAATCATGCAAGGCCAAAGCGATATGAGACCAGGTACGAAGAAAGTTACTATCCGTATGGCTAGCAAAAATATTTGTAAAGGAAGTAAAAGGGTTCACAAACCATATCTACAAGAGGTTTTCTCGTTCCTCTTTTGAACCAAAATCTTGTTGGGAGGAAGAGGATAATTGCCTACTTTGTAACTTGCTATGATACTAGTGATATGGACATGAATTTACAACAAAAACGATAAAGGAGATAACGATCAAAAATTGCATTGCAATATCAGAAGACATCTATAAATAGGTATTACAACATTTTGGATAAGTTCCAATGGATAAGAGTGCATTAAATGTGATTGGTTACAATGCTTATCCTTAACAACAACTATCTAACAACTTATTAAAAACAAGTGGCCGCAAATGTTATCGACTTATTACACTAATCCCTATCAATAGAGGAAGCACGGGTCCCATGATCACACAAATATGAAGACCTAGATTGAAGACTAAGGTCTTCAATAACCAAATAATGTAAGATAGGGGGGTGTTGGAGAATATTACATTATTTGATACATGCCAATGTACCTTTTTGGTACAATATTGTAAATATAGGATTAGGATTGTGTCATATATTAGAGTGTGAGTAAATATTTTATGTAATGTAATAATGTGTAGGAAATGCACAAGTGTCATGTGAGCAAGTGTGCAAGTGTTATGTGTGTATATGTGCATAAGTGTCTTATATGTAAGTGTGCACAAGTGTTCTTAGATTAGAGTGTGTAATGTGAAGAGTCATATCCAAGTGTGCATACAAGATAGAGTCGTGTATGCAAGTGTCAAGTAGAGAAGCCAAGAGTCATGAGACTTGGCATAAGAAAAATAAGATTCAAGTAACCAAAGAGTCATCATACAATGGTTATATATTACTCCATAGAGGACATCGCCTACATCGCCTATATCGTTTACATAGTCTACATTTTCTATATTGTCTACATAGTAAGCATAGGAAACATTGTTATTGTATGAATGTTTTATGATACATTTGTAAGAGAAATAGGAGTAATAAATATTGCATACATTTGAGCAACTAATATTTTAAGTTGTGCTACATGCTTTGTACATATATGATTCAAGCTATTACATCCATATGGCTACTTATTAATGAATGTTAGTTGAGATATTATTAGCCTTGATTTATATATTAGTTGGCTCATATTATTGTGCTTACATTGTTATTTTGATATTACTATATTGCGACTATCATATATTTGATCCTGTGAGCTTACATTAATATCAAGGCTTAAAAAGCAACCATCCACAACCTTGAATATGTTAGACTCAAAAAGGTCATAGAGCCCGAAAATAATTCCACAATCCACGTATTAGGTCTTGGAATCTTATCTTTTTGGAAGGAGGTTAAAACAACTTTGAGATCCTCCTTTGAAACTTCCTTAATCAACTCGCCATTGGCTTCCTATTCTATAAATTTGGGAAAGAGATAAGTTTTTATGACTATTTCAGTTATCTAGGATCCTTGTATAGTTGACCAAAATGCCTTACTCTCATGTTGTTATTCCTTTAAAGGAAAAGACTAGCCTTCCATCTTGTCCTTGTAGCTTCCAAATTGTATTTTGTTATTTTCTGTGATTTGTGAAGCTATGAAATAATTAGTGTTCTTATCTCCATCTACAATCCATAGTGCTTTACTTTTGAGCCTCCATCGTGCTTATTTCTCTACCAACAAGCTTTTCTTCTCTTGTTTCAAACTTTTATACTTAAGCCTTATTTTCTCATCCAATTCTTTTACAAATTCATCTGCTAGAAACATTGCAAGCTTATCCTCAATCTCCCTAAGTTTTTCCTCATCCATCAATTTCTTTTTATGGGCCCACTGAACCACTGCAACCTTAACCCTTTTTAGATTTGCTGCAAATTGAATACTAGTAGATTCTCTTAGACTCCCTTAGCTTTTGCTCATCCATAAATTTCTTTTTATGGGCCCACTGAACCACTGTTGCCTTAACTCTTTTTAGATTTGTTGCAAATTGAATACTATTAGATTCTCTCGGACTAGGATCAAACTTCACCCATTTTGATTTGACTAGAGTTGCAAAACTATCCTCTTTTAGCCACGTAGAATTGTATTTAAGAATTTGTCTAGTCTCTTAGAAATTCTATCAACTCATGTTCATGTTTCTCCAAGTTGGGATAGATTTTATAGGCACCAGGTCTACAACCTCTTGGATTCAAACTTTTGGATGAAGTAATTAGCTAATGGATAAGTTCTAGCAACAATACCCCACACTTCATTCTTAGAAAGAATAAAGTTAAAATCACCTTCTAAAATTAAATTATTAGCTTCTAAAAACTTATGATCTATAAGCTTATCCTAATACTTTATCATGTCTTTATAGGGGCCATAAATGTTCACCATTGTTACTATTTCTCAAGCTTCTATAAAAATAATTTAGTCCCTATTCTTATGTTAAGCAATGCAAATTTGGTTAGCCTAAACCGATTTTATTTCCACCTTGTAGCCACTCCTCTCGAGGCCTCTACAACATCAAGGGCCAAAAGATCCCATTATTTAAGCATTTTATTAATATATTCCATCACTTTCATAGCTAAACCTTTTATCTCTTGAATTAGTAGAATCTCTAGATTATGAATTTCTACCAACATACACAAAGCAACTTTTTTTGCAAAATTGCCCATCCCTCGGATACTAAAGAAAAGTACTTTCATTGATTAACTGCATTTGGGATCATCCTTGCTCTAAGGATCCCCTTTAAGGATGGTTGCTTGCCTTGTTGAACTTCATAGAAGCTTTTATTCTTAACCAATTAAGTAAAAAAACTTCTGCCCCTCCTACCAACAAGAATTTTATCTCCCATGTCTTTACTAAGGCCTCCCCCAACTCCTCTTTCCCTTATTCCTATTCTACCTTTTAAGGATTGTAGGGGATACCTATGGGTTTCTGGGGACATAAAACCTTCCTGACCATAGGAAAAATGAAGTGGGGAAGCTAATTCAAAGTGATTTACTTATGAAGCATTATTGAAAAACTTACTATAGTCTAAACTAAGGTCTGTATATACTTCCTTCAAGGAAGAGGAATTCGAGGGTCCTCCTTGCCCCTCAACTCCACCCTTACCTTTGTCTAGGGGAGACTTTGTTTTATAGATTAGTAAATCTAGCCATTGGTTAGTTAAAAGACTCAAAAGAGAATTACATGTAATCCCATATGAGAAATGAGATTTGGCAATAGTTTTGCTTTGAAAGCTTGTATTTGGATCCAAGAGCATGACATCCAACTTTTGGTCTAAGAATCCTAGCCATACATTAATATGAGATGATTCTAAATCCATCACTTGATTTGACACAAAAAGTTTTGTTTCCACCTTATCTGCATATTTTATTTTTTCTCCTGATTTCTCTGGCTTGTGTTCCTTATGCATTGATTCAATAATATAATCACTCTATTAGTTATGTGCCCAAAGGGATAATTGCATCTCATTCTCACCCTTAAAGACCCCTCTATCTTCCTTATGATGCCAAACCTTCCTTGGAAAATTAAGAGAAAAATCCCTTGCAAATGCCCATAATTATGATAGTATGCACACCTAAGAGGCACACCGATATAGTCCAAGGTGTACATATGTCTCTTTGTTTTACTTCAACAAAATTTTCCCCATCAATATGTCTCTAGTCGACATCA
The DNA here is from genome assembly GCA_028583015.1 of Wollemia nobilis. Taxonomy (NCBI): domain Eukaryota; kingdom Viridiplantae; phylum Streptophyta; class Pinopsida; order Araucariales; family Araucariaceae; genus Wollemia; species Wollemia nobilis. The sequence continues at coordinate 5,386,745 of JAQPPZ010017082.1, read as the reverse complement.
ATAAGAATCTTGGCCACTATCTGCAAGCACAAGGACTAATACGTCTCGTCCACCTCCAAGAAAGAACCAATACAATTGCCCATGGTTTGGAAAACATCTCTAAACCAAAATTCTAATGACAATCTTTGTAACTTTACCCATACAAGGTGAGTAGGTATTCGAGTTGTCCTAGGGTCAAAACAAGAGTCCCATAGTTTGATAATTAACAAAGCTAACCCCCAAAACCATTTATTTGAAAAAATCTTTACCACATCTTCCTTAGTCCTAAACTAAAATGACAACCACCCTCTTACTAAAAGTAAAAAACTAGGCACATACCCTAGGACTTCCATCCATTCCCTAGCCATCCAGTATGCCAAGGATTTTTCAAAAATTGTATACCCATAGAATCTCCTGATAAGTGTTTTCTCTGAGAGTTCAATGACTTCCCCCATTTTTTTCAATGGGTTATATGAGATTGAAATAGGTCCCACCTGTATTACATCATCATCACATAGTGGTATTACAACAAAGCTTGGATATTATCCATGTATCATTTGGAAAGATTCGAACCTGGATCTCCTCCTTGAAATGTTGAGGAATCTAACCAATTGAGCTAATGCCACTTGATAATTTCTCCCATTTTCACATCTTCTCCGAAGACTAATTTTGCTCTATTACTCTTCCTTCAAATGCACTTGGTTTCCTTTTTAAGTGCTTCTAAGGGATTCTTCTTTGGGTATTCTCCTTTCAAATTGTTGTGTTGTCCCTCGTAGCCTTGATCAGAGAGTTGTGATCTATTTTGAACTTGCTCTAAAAAGGACATATCCCAATAATCACTCTTGTCCAAGAGTTGTGTATCCTCCTATAAAATCCTCACCAACTCAGGCCTATTCCTAAACTATTTTAAAGGAGACTTCCTTCTTTCATACTTTTTTCCACAATCAAAGATGGAGACCTCCTCATAAGGATTTGTCGAGTAGTCCATTGCTTCTTCTTCATGAACTTATTCCATAAAACCCTTATATCTTCCTTCCCTTTCAAAATTATACATTCTTCTTATAGCATTAAGGTCGGGGGACTCTCCATTAGCGTTTGCATTAGCAAAACTAGCCTCAACAGAGAATGTCCGATTATCTTTGTCACCTTTGCTTCACTCACCATAGTGGTAGTCTTATCAGAAAATAAACTCTAAAAATCTATCCTCTTAGCACATGTCTTTACAACCTTAGGTTTAAGATACATATCGTGCAATGACAACTCCATCCTTAGTGGCCACAACCCTAGTCCATTCTTATCAACTTTCCAATCCTCATCCATTGCTCTTTTTTGCATTGAAATTTCCAACAAACCCCTTGCAAATGCATCCTTCAAACCCTCTATTGAGCTGCTACATCTTGTTGGTGATACAACCTAGAACCAAGGGTTGTGTGACGGATTTGACAAGTGCGATGGTAGTGTAGTAGTGACCCATCCTTCACCTTGTCCTCTTTGTATTCCCTTGACCCCTTATTCATTGCCAAAGTTGAAATCTTAGACACCTCTGTTGTCATCCATCTGCACCTTAATACAACATCCTATACTATCTTTTCAAGTAAAAGTACAATAATTTTAATATATTGAAAAATGTTTGATTCTCTTACAAATTGTTGAGGGCCCTCTTCTAGTATAGATTGTTCTTATGTCGTCCATTCATGAGCAAGCCCTGGGTTGTGCTTCAAGGCTTGCAAAATCTCAGTGTTGTTCGCCATCTGTATTTCCACAAAATCCTAACTTGCACAAATTACCGCCTACTCGAACGTCAAGTGCTGTGAAGTTTTAACAAATTGAAAACTTGTACTTAGAACCTTTGTATTTAAATAAAAACCCGAGACACAACTTCAAAAATAACATTTACTTTCATCTAGAAAAGTAAACACTAAAGAAAGTACATATCAAGACGTCCATAGCTTTCTGTAAACAGAAAAATTCACAATATCTCTACAACACGTGGATATTTTGAAATGGATCCAATAGATGGTTAAATTTAAACGCTTGACTTTCACGTGCATTATAACCCAACAAACCCTTCCAAGGCCTTATAGTCTTCCTCAACCATAAAACCTTAACTTTGCATAGTCTACTACTTATTCGAATCACCAAATTTGTGAAGTTATTCTATCGTTCAAATATAAAAGTAATAAATCCCGCTTTTATCCTTGGTGTTGCACCCCTCTTCTCACTTATTTCAAAAAAATCTACCACCTATCTCTGAAAAAATTTGTTGCTACTTCCTTGCACTAAAGTTTGATCTCCCCGGCCTTCTTCAAAAAATATATAGTCTCCTTTAAAAATATATATATATTTTTTTTCCGTTCTTCGCATTAAGTTTGATCTTCCCGGCCTTCTTCAAAAAATATATAGTCTCCTTTAAAAATATATATATATTTTTTTTCCGTTCTTCGCATTAAGTTTGATCTTCCCGGCCTTCTTCAAAAAATATATCGTCTCCTTTAAAAATATATTTTGTTTTTTTTTTCCTTTCTTCGCATTAAAGTTTGATCCTCGCCACTTACTCAAAAAAATCCGAGACGTAGTAATATGATCTAAGTTCAATCCCAACAACTTAGGACTATAAATTCAAGTCGAACTCAACTGAAACTTTCGCGTATATTCTGCCTCCCTCCACCTGGCGCTTTATCTGACCCTAATCCTATCTTCTTCAAAAAGTCGTGCATGATTGCGTACGGACTTCCCTTTAGTCCTTATCAGGTAGTGCATGATTACGAACGAACTCCCCTTAAGTCCTTATCCGCGAGCACGTCCGCAAATTTTTGTTCATAGATCGCAACTCTAATTGTATTCACAAACCCAAGCAACTCACGTCCAGGGCGACGGAAACTTCCTTCCAACGCCATCAAATTTGCTTTGCGCCTAGAATTTTGAGCTGTCTTTGAGTTAGCTCTGTCCATGGCTGCCTCTGCGAATTTCAGTCTCTCCTCCATGGGATCCTGTTCCAGGCTAGCAAACCCTAGAGTTTCCTGTACTGGGTCGTTTCTTAAAATGCCCCCGAATTTAAGGGCACCCAGGAAAAGGGTTTCCGTGTTTTGTAGGTCTGCCCCCAAATTTAAGGGCACCCAGGTGCGGGAGCAGAAGCTGTCGGAGCTGATAGAGGAGAAAGTGAGCGAGGCGAAGGAGGTGTGCGCGGGGAACGAGAGTTCTGACGAATGTAAAGTGGCGTGGGATGAAGTGGAGGAGGTCAGCCAGGCCAAAGCCCACTTCCGCCAGCGCGCAGAGAAGAAGGACCCCCTCGAAGAATTTTGTAAGGAAAACCCTGAAACGGACGAGTGCCGAATGTATGAAGATTGAGAAATTTGAATGGAGTTTGGTATTTGGAATAGGCTGTACGGTAAAATATATCGGGTTTGCATTGTTGTTTATTTAGACTGGAGTTAATGTAAATTGCTTGATATTTGGCAAATCGCTCATTAAAATGGGTTTCTTTGTTTGGAATTGTACAAAATGTGTGGTTTTAGGGCTTTAATGGGAAGTAGCAATTTATAACACAACTGGAGCATTTTTTGGGAAAGAATACTTATCTGCATTGGTTTAAACGATTGTGATATGCATTGGAAAAAGGTGATTTTGTTCAAGGTCGGCTGGCATATTTGCTAGATATATAGTGATTACTTTGGGAACGACAGATCATCTACTTTGTATTGACATTGTTGAGATTTTTTAAATTCTCTTTGGGTTTGCAGCTAAATTGGCAATCCATTTATGCTCTCGTTAAAACTTTTAGTTGGATCAAATGTTAATTGTGTTTGACAGCCCACGTATCTGCCTACAAATGTCTGCGCGAACTAGGGTATGTTAGGGTCACCACTCAAATGTAAAAAATTCAAGAGAAATGCAATGAGGGTTTCTGTCCAATGATAGTAAAGTTGGTACATTACTTCTGTAGCCCCTTAATGAAGTGGAAGGCCTCTGGAGGGGAAATTTTACTCCACATTCAAACGTTATACTTTTTTAACTCCACATTATCTATGAAGCATGCCTTGGTCATTGCCGTGAGAAGTGGTTCAACTTACCGATAGATCACAGTCTACTAATACTGTGTTCTGTTGTGACATATTAACTTTCTAATATTTTCTATGTTTTTTTATCTTTTTAAATTCCTTGGGATCTTTAAGAAATTTGCAGGTAGGCTGAGTTGGTGGACTTTTTTAAGAAAGCCACTTGCGCTCTTCATGAGTAACAGCCAATTTGTTGCAATTTAATCAAGTTTTAAAAATAACGATTTTTAAATTTCAATTTCGTAAAAGGGAACTGATTAATATACCGAGAACAGGGTGGTAGATGCAATGGTTAATTGGATTCTTAATTCAAGAGATTTCACTTGCTATGGATATTTTTTTAGATAGTGGCCTCAAATGGATATCCTCACATATTGTGGCCTCAGTGGATCAAGGAAGCTCTTTTTTATATTCTTACCATTGATAATAATACTTATTGTTGTATATAGATTTATATATCCTTACTTTATATAGTTACTCTTTTTATTTTAATAATTCTAATAGATTTTCTTTTTTATTTTAATAGTTCTAGTAGATTAGATTTGAGGAAAAATAATCCCACATACTTTGTTTAAAAACTTTCATTCCTAAAAAAGCAAAAAATGTATCTAATTTTCAACTAATTTATCAATCTTTTACTAACTTTCATTCCTAAAAAAGCAAAAAATGTATCTAATTTTCAACTAATTTATCAATCTTTTACTGAAAAAAAATACTGTTCTATAAAGTCATTTTTAATAAAGCAGTTAGCTTAACACAGTGCAAAGTCATGATTTATGATCTCTGGTTAGATGAAGTGCACTCTTAGATCTGTGTAAGGTGACAAAAGACCTTGTGTATGTGAATTTTCAATTTTTGACATTTGGACTGCAATAAAGATCTTGTTAGAAGAGAGTGTAGGTCAATGTTTTACATTCATCGTGTTTTACCATAATATTTATTTATTTATTTTTTTTCGTTTGATAATCAACGGAAAGAGTCTTGATTTAGTTGTGTATTTAGCCAACCCCTCTTAATTAAAGTACTCTGTAGCCACATTTCAGGAGAGAGGTTGTGGGACTGTTCTAGATGCACTTTCGACAGTAGCAAAGTCCTAAATTTGTTGAAGTGATGTGCGTGGATTGCAGGTCTGAAGTCTCTTCCAGTCTTTCAAGTTTGCATGTATTTTCCCCTATCAAAGTAAATTTTTGAAACGTTTTCATTCTAAATGTAGTCCCTTGTATAGCATCTTTAATGGTAAAGTTCCCTTCAGAATCCTATTTTGCTGCAGTACCAAGGTACATTGTACTTGTAAGTGAACTGCGGAGGATTTTATGTATAAAAAGATGAGATGTTCTTAAGCAACTTTACAACCTTCATAATCTCTTGTAGGAAAGGAGCAATTATCAAAGTTTGTTCCACTAATTCCATTACCATATCTTTTCCTTTCAAACAGTGGATTATAAGAATTTAATTCCAACCAAATATGTAGGCTCAATGGCTCTGGTACTCGTAAGCACAAATTTTTAGATATTGGCTTCATGGTAATTTTGAAAACCTTGACAGAAGGCAAGGGAAGACAAATAAGTGCTATATTTTTAGTCACGCCAAAGACCCCCCTCCCCACCTCCATGCTTTTCTATACAATTTTCTTGCTGCTATTGTCGAGAAGTCTGCTTCTTTTTCTTGAGCAATTCTCATCTTTAGGAGTCTGCATTTCAAAGCTTGAATCTTTTGAATGTACAAAATAACTTGCCTGATATTAGAACACATGGGAGTTGAGCCTGGACCAATTACTAGCCAGGAGAAACTAAGAGTGGATGTGTGTGTTGATTTTGTATTAATCTCTGATTTGAAAATAACAAAAATTGTAAAAGCCACAAGCAAAAGCATTATTCTGAAGTGCGGGACTAAATCAATTTGATGGCATATAAGTATAGCTCCACTGCAATTTTCAATGGTTTATATAGCATCGAATTTCTGGTGCTTTTTTTTCCCTATAAAGCTTTAATGATCATACATGGAGGTATAAGGATGAGACAAGGAGGCATGACAACACATGGGTTCATGTGTATTTGAAAATGAAATTCGAGATAAAGCACCTGTTCCTTAAATTTCTCACAAAAGAAATAAAACCTTTTATTCAAGGTTGTTGCTCATATGTGGTCGTCATTTCTTTTTGATATATGCATTTTGTTTGAAAGTTGTTCTTGGTGGGCAGTTCGTTGCTTGAAACGATCAAAAACATTTACATAACTGTCTTGTGGTACGTCTTTGGGTTTTCATCCAAGAGTTCAAACCCTTGGATAAGGGGACCGGGACTCTTTATAAAAATTTATGTAAACTCAAATTTATCAAGTAGCATAAGTTTAATCAGATAGATTCCTCAACATTCAAGGGGAATTCTTCTTAAAAATCTATGTAAACTCAAATTTATCAAGTAGCATAAGCTTAACCAGATATAAGTTTAACCAGATAGATTCCTCAACATTCAAGGAGGAAACCAAGGTTCAAATCTTGTCAAGTGATACATGGATAATATCCAGGCTGTGCTGTAATACCACCATGTGGATAATATCCGAGCTTTGTTATAATACTAATATGTGATATAATATAGATGAGGTCCCTTTCAATCCCTTATAACTAATTGATTTTTTTTTTATAAAAATACTATGTAACGATGATATAATATAGGTGGGGCCATATAACTAATTGAAAAAAATCTATAAAAATAAATAATAAATCAAAATGTAGGAGGTTAATTGATTAAATATCTTAGTTTTCAATTGTCAAGCATTGCATGTATAATTGTTCAAAAATAATTTTCAAGACCTTTATGTGGTCACGATACCCATCTTAATTTCAGATAACCTATTAAAAAAGTATTTTAAAAAAATATTTAAAAAATAAATTTATGATGCGATCAAATTATATTTGCTCACTAGATTCCTTTACTAATTGATTAGGTGGGGCTTGTTTCAATGCCATATAATTAATTGAAATCTCGTTTATGTGGGACTCCTCACCCCTATTAACATCGAGTTGCGACATGTGTGTGGGGTAGTTGGCCCTCTTGCTTTCTAACCTATTCATGTGATGTTGTTCCCTTACAAGTTGTTTATTTCCATTGGCATATTCTTATGTTAGAATTTCGTTCCACTTTAATACCTCTTCTACTTAGTTAGTGTAGTGTGTGCGTGTGTTAATAATCCCACATTGACCCGGTTGTGGGACCTGAGTGGTTTATGAGCCCCAACACTTGCCAAACTCTTTGCCAATGGGGTAGCAGGTTTAAAGGTGGAAGCCCTTGGTCTTGCTTATGTGGGACTCCTCACCTCTATTAGCATCGAGTCGCGGCATGTGGGGATAGTTGGCCCTCTTGCTTTTTATGTGATGTTGTTCCCTTACAAGCCGTTTATTCCCAATGGTATATGCCTTTGTTGAAATTTCATTCCACTTTAATACCTCTTCTACTTAGTTACAAGTTGTTTATTTCTAGTGGCATATTCCTATGTTGGAATTTCGTTTCACTTTAATACCTCTTCTACTTAGTGTAGAGTATGTGAGTGTTATTAATCCATTTTCCTATGTTGGAATTTTGTTTCACTTTAATGCCTCTTCTACTTACTTAGTGTAGAGTATGCGAGTGTCAATAATCCCACATTGACCTTGTCGTGGGACTTGAGTGGCTTATGAGCCCCAACATTTGCCAAACTCTTTGTTAATAGGGTAGCAGGCTTAAAGGTGGAAGCCCTTGCTCCCGCTTATGTGGAACTCTTTACCCCTATTAACATCAAGTCGCAGCATATGTGTGGGGTAGTTGGCCCTTTTGCCTTCTAATCGATTTATGTGATGTTGTTCCCTTACTGTTAGTCTCACAATGACACTTGAGAGGGGGGGTGAATCAGTGTAGCTCTTTAAAACTTAAATCTTCAACTCTTAAAGCCGAAACAATGAAAACTTAAAACCAAATAAAGCAAGTATAACAAGAGAACATCACACAACACAAGATGTATCGAGGTTCACCGATTTGGCTACTCCTCAAAAATGACTGTTTGGACTCCCATCCAAATCCAGCCTTTGCAAAGCACCAACTTTACAATCAATTTACCAACACCCACTGGAAGGAGCACCAACCCTTGATTTATCTGCACCAACAAAAAGGAGCACCAACCCCTGATTTACCAGCACCAACTGGAAGGAGCACCAACCCCTGATTTACTAGCACCAACTGGAAGGAGCACCAACCCCTAATGCCAAGCACCAACTTGGACTTCAATTTTGAAACTAGAATATTGACATAAAAATGCCTTCACTTTTACAAGACCCTAACTGGTCTATTGCTTACCCAACATCTCCCACAATTCACAAAACACACACACTCTTCGCACTTCACTACATAAAATCACCAATTAAATTCTCCAAGCAACACTCCTTTTATAACCATCCTTTCTCTTTGTAACTCCAGTTGTAACTCCTTTTGTATATATTGAGAAGGCATTTCGTCAAACACGTCACATGCAAAGAATTGACACCATATTCTCCTACCATGACTGTTCGTTTTCTCCTTCATGACTGTTCGTTTTCTCCTTTGTGCATGCATGCGTTTTGGTTTTCGAAAAAGCTTTTCGTTTCTATTTTGACGACTGTTCGTTTTCTCCTTCCACGACTGTTCGTTTTCTCCTTCCACGACTGTTCGTTTTCTCCACATGGGCATGCATCCGCTTCTTTCCATGACTGTTCGTTTTCTCCTTCTTCGACTGTTCGTTTTCTCCACATGGGCATGCGTCCGCTTCTTTCCATGACTGTTCGTTTTCTCCTTCATGACTGTTCGTTTTCTTGGTCATGACTGTTCGTTTTCGAGCCGCGAAAATGCGACATGTCACGATATCGCGACACTTTTGTTTCTCTGTCTGCTTGCCTTTTTTGAGTCATGAAAATGCGACATGTCGCGATATCGCGACACTTTTGTTTCTCTGCTTGCCTCCCCTTTTGAGTCATGAAAATGCAACATGTCGCGATATCGCGACACTTTTGTTTCTCTGCCTGCCTGCCCTTTTTGAGTCGTGAAAATGCGACATGTCGCGATATCGCGACACTTTTTTCTCTGCTGCTTGCCCTTTTTGAGTCGTGAAAATGCAACATGTCGCGATATCGCGACACTTTTTCCTTCTTGCTCTTTCTCTTTGCTTTGGACCACGAAAATACCACTTTTTTCTCCTTGCTCTTTCTCTTTGCTTTGGCCCGCGAAAATACATGTCACGATATCGCGACACTTTTTCTCCTTGCTCTTTCTCTTTGCTTTGGCCCGCGAAAATACATGTCGCGATATCGCGACACTTTTTCTCCTTGCTCTTTCTCTTTCCTTTGGCCCGCGAAAATACAACATGTCACGATATCACGACACTTTTTCTCCTTGCATTTTCTCTTCTCTTTTGACCGCGAAAATGCAACATGTCGCGATATCGCGACACTTTTTCTCCTTGCATTTTCTCTTCTCTTTTGGCCGTGAAAATGCAACATGTCGTGATATCGCGACACTTTTTCTCCTTGCATTTTCTCTTCTCTTTTGGCCGCGAAAATGCAACATGTCGCGATATCGCGACACTTTTTTCTTTGCGGTGTTTTACTTTTTCTTTGATCTTTAGCATATGGGCCACTTCGGTCTTCTTGGAAAATATACAAAAATATGGGTAAACATCCTCATAAGCATTTAACATCACTCGTACATACTCTGAATAACCTCTGAACTCCTGTCCATTGCATCAACCGATCTATCTGATCGTGTTGACAACAATGACAATACTGTCGTTGCACCTTGCTCAACAATCTCCCCCTTTGGAATTGTTGGCAACATACGTGCAATTTCCTGTAACTCTTCTTCCCCTTTGACAACAATATCAAAGGGTCTTCGTAAACTCCCCCTGAGTCCATGCACAACATTCTCGGGCAAAAATTATTACACTTAGCAAAAATCACAAACATGAGCAAAAAGATAAACAAATACACAAATGCTCCCCTTGAGAATGTGGTCCCGATAGCTAGTCAATTCTTGGGAAGCATGACCACTCCCAATTTATTTCTTCCTGTCCAATCAAGCAAGCTCCTTCTGAAGTCTCTGAGAGAGTGTACAGGTTGCTAGATGTCCTCGATCCAGTTGCTATCAACTTTCCACTATTTGCTTTTCTGACTTCACAACCCTGCTTCTTAAAAATCACTTCATGACCTCTATCACAAATCTGACTTATGCTCAACAAGTTATGCTTCAGACCAACCACAAACAAGACTTCCTTTGACTTGATTTTTTCGTCACTGATCTTAACTGAACCTTTGCCAACTATCTTAGCTCCATCATTATTTCCAAATTTTACTGAACCACCTTCATATTGCTGTAACTTCTCAAATTTCTGTTTGTCACCTGTCATATGACTGGAGCATCCACTATCAAGTATCCATGGTGCAGATTTATTCTGTGCTTTAAATGTTGTTTGTACGATCAGGGATTCCTTTTCTTCCTTAGATCACTCTTTTTATTTCCACTCTGGTTTGATTACAGTTTTGGGCTCTTGTTTTGACTTTTCTTTTTCAGTAGCTTGTGCATGTTTTTCGGGAAATTTTCTATTTTGTCTCATTCCATTTGGTTGAAATTTTCTTCCCTGAAATTGATTTGATGCAAATGTACTTTGACAATTTCTTGCAATGTGCCCAAAATTATGACAGTTATAACATTCTACTGCATAATCCATCAAAGGTGAAAAAACATTTCTATTGGTAAAATTCCTTGGTCCTACATTATACTTGCAATCTGAAATCTTATGTCCATAACCATTGCATTTAAAACAAGTAACCATAAAAGAGATGATTGAACCTGGGTGATGGTCTTTGCCATGTTGTCGTAGGAGTCATAAATCTTCTTCTTCTTTGATGTGTGACATTGGTGAATCCATCATTGTCAATTCTCCTTTCGTGCCTTGCATTATTGCTTTCTTTTGCATGAGTCAATTTTTCTTGATCAACCTGTTTCTTATCTTCATTCTTTGATCCATTTGATGATTCTCCTTCGTCAAAGCCCAAACCAAATTTGATGCCTGTAGTCCTTTGGTTATTTATGATCTTATCCAGCTTCATAGAACTTTCTTCACGTTTGTGATAACAACTAATTTTACGATTCATCTCTTCTATCTCGCATCCTTAAACCAACAATCTCTTCTTCTAGCTTGCTGCAATAATCTATTTTCATGGTTATTTGCACTTCGAGATCTTCAGATATTTTCTTGGATTCTTCTATCCGTACTTTCAAACTGGTTATGATTTCATTTGCATCCTCAAGCTTTCTTGAAATTTTCTTATTCTTTTTCCTTTCTATCTTCAATTCATCCAGAGCTGCAATTAGTTCCTCTTCCAAATTTACTTCTGCATCAATTTCTTCTTCATCATATTCCTGTTCTTTTTCTGTTTTTTCTTCTTTGAGTGCCATGAAAAGAGCTTCACCTGTTTCCTTTTTAGAATCCTCACCGCAGCTATCTTCTGATGAACTGACATTCTTGGAGATGAAACTTTTCTTCTTGAAGTTGCCTTTTCTGAAATTTGTTTTTTTCTTCCAATCACTTCTTTCTTGGTGCGATCCTTCATCACTTTTGTCCTTCTCATTAAGTGGACATTTAGTTGCAACATGCCCAACGCCTCCACAATTGAAACATTTAAACGGTAACTTTCCTCTGTATTTTCCTTTTCCCCTTTTTAGTTTTCGAACAAAGTTTGCTTCCATTTCATCTAATGTCTCTTCTTCCTCGGATTCTTGTTTTGCTTTCATATTTTTATGGGCTTTAAAAGCAGCTTCTCTGTCTGTGGGTTTAGATTTTCCTATTCTCATCTCATATGCAATCAAAGAACCATGCATCTCATCCATACTAAAAGAATTTAGATCTTTAGCTTCTTCTATAGCTGAAACTTTAGAATCAAATCTTTGGGGAAGAGATCTTAATACCTTTTTCACGATGACAGAATCTTTGATTTCCTCGCCGAGTCCTCTAATCGCATTAATTACTTCATTAACTCTCAACATATATGCCTCTATGTTCTCATCGTCATTCATATTTAATACTTCGAACTGAGCTCGATGTGTTTGTAACTTGGCCTCCTTGATCTTATCGTCTCCTTCATGAATGCTCCTCAATTTGTCCCATATTTCTTTTGTCATTTTACAACTCATAATTTTTACTAGTTCACTGTCCACTAATCCGCACATGATAGCATTCTTTGCTTTTGAGTTATTCTCAAACAGTTTCTTACCGACAGCATCGGTTGGAGAAGTGGTGGGTATTGTGTATCCACTATCTACTGAATCCCAAATGTCGTATCCCAAAGCACAAAGATATGTCTGCATCCCGAGTCTCCAAAATGCGTAATTAGTTCCATCAAACAATGGTGCTTTGTTTGATGAGAAGCCTTCACCACCTGCCATTGTGTCACTTCCAAGATCACCCTAGCCGGTTAAACTTGTTCAAGAACCTCGCTCTGATACCAATTGTTAGTCTCACAATGACACTGAGAGGGGGGTGAATCAGTGTAGCTCTTTAAAACTTAAATCTTCAACTCTTAAAGCCAAAACAATGAAAACTTAAAACCAAATAAAACAAGTATAACAAGAGAACATCACACAACACAAGATGTATCAAGGTTCACCGATTTGGCTACTCCTCAAAATAACTGTTTGGACTCCCATCCAAATCCAGCCTTTGCAAAGCACCAACTTTACAATCAATTTACCAGCACCCACTGGAAGGAGCACCAACCCTTGATTTATCTGCACCAATAGAAAGGAGCACCAACCCCTGATTTACCAGCACCAACTGGAAGGAGCACCAACCCCTGATTTACCAAAGCACCAACTGGAAGGAGCACCAACCCCTGATGCCAAGCACCAACTTGGACTTCAATTTTGAAACTAGAAGATTGACATAAAAATGCCTTCACTTTTACAAGACCTTGACTGGTCTATTGCTTACCCAACATCTCCCACAATTCACAAAACACACACCCTCCTCGCACTTCACTACATAAGATCCCCAATTAAATTCTCCAAGCAACACTCCTTTTATAACCATCCTTTCTCTTTGTAACTCCAGTTGTAACTCCTTCTTTTGTATATATTGAGAAGGCATTTCGTCAAACACGTCACATGCAAAGAATTGACACCATATTCTCCTACCATGACTGTTCGTTTTCTCCTTTGTGCATGCATGCGTTTTGGTTTTCGAAAAATATTTTCATTTTTATTTTGACGACTGTTCTTTTTCTCCTTCCACGACTGTTCGTTTTCTCCTTCTTTGACTGTTCGTTTTCTCCACATGGGCATGCGTCCGCTTCTTTCCATGACTGTTCGTTTTCTCCACATGGGCATGCGTCCGCTTCTTTCCATGACTGTTCGTTTTCTCCTTCATGACTGTTCATTTTCTCGGTCATGACTGTTCGTTTTCGAATCACGAAAATGCGACATGTCGCGATATCGCAACGCTTTTGTTTCTCTGTCTGCCTGCCCTTTTTGAGTCACGAAAATGCGACATGTCGCGATATCGTGACACTTTTGTTTCTCTGCCTGCCTGCCCTTCTTGAGTCACGAAAATGCGACATGTCGCGATATCGCGACACTTTTGTTTCTCTGCCTGCTTGCCCTTTTTGAGTCGCAAAAATGCGACATGTCGCGATATCGCGACACTTTTGTTTCTCTGCCTGCCTGCCCTTTTTGAGTCGCGAAAATGCGACATGTCGCGATATCGCGACACTTTCTTTCTCTCGCTCGTCGCTCTTTTGAGTCGCGAAAATGCGACATGTCGCGATATCGTGACACTTTTTCCTTCTTGCTCTTTCTCTTTGCTTTGGCTCATGAAAATGCAACATGTCGCGATATCGTGACACTTTTTCTCCTTGCTCTTTCTCTTTGCTTTGGCCCGCGAAAATACAACATGTCGCGATATCGCGACACTTTTTCTCCTTGCTCTTTCTCTTTGCTTTGGCCTACGAAAATACATGTCGCGATATCGCGACACTTTTTCTCCTTGCTCTTTCTCTTTCTTTTGGCCCGCGAAAATACAACATGTCATGATATCGCGACACTTTTTCTCCTTGCATTTTCTCTTCTCTTTTGGCCGCGAAAATGCAACATGTCGCGATATCGCGACACTTTTTCTCCTTGCATATTCTCTTCTCTTTTTGGCCGCGAAAATGCAACATGTCGCGATATCGCGACACTTTTTCTCCTTGCATATTCTCTTCTCTTTTGGCCGCGAAAATGCAACATGTCGCGATATCGCGACACTTTTTCTCCTTGCATTTTCTCTTCTCTTTTGGTCGCGAAAATGCAACATGTCGCGATATCGCGACACTTTTTTTCTTTGCGGTGTTTTGCTTTTTCTTTGATCTTTAGCATATGGGCCACTTCGGTCTTCTTGGAAAATATACAAAAAGGTGGGTAAACATCCTCATAAGCATTTAACATCACCGTACATACTCTAAGTAGCCTCTGAACTCCTGTCCACTGCATCAACCGATCTATCTGACTGTGTTGACAACAATGACAATACTGTCGCTGCACCTTGCTCAACACTTACAAGCTGATTATTTCTAGTGACATATTCCTATGTTGGAATTTTGTTCCACTTTAATTCCTCTTCTACTTAGTGTAGTGTGTGCGTATGTTAATAATCCCATGTTGACCCGGTTGTGGGACCTGAGTGGTTTATGAGCCCCAACACTTGCCAAACGGGGTAGCAAGCTTAAAGGTCGAAGCCCTTGGTTTGCTTATGTGGGACTGCTCATCCTTATTAACATCGAGTTGCGACATGCGTGTGGGGGTAGTTGGCCATCTTGCTTTCTATGTGATTTCCAATGGCATATTCCTATGTTGGAATTTTGTTTCACTTTAATACCTCTTCTACTTAGTTAGTGTAGCATGTGCGTGTGTTAATAATACCACATTGACCCGATTGTGGGACCTGAGTGGTTTATGAGCCCCAACACTTGCCAAACTCTGCCTAGCAAGCTTAAAGGTGGAAGCACTTGATCCCGTTTATGTGGGACTCCTCATCCCTATTAACATTGAGTCGCATGTGTGTGGGGGTAGTTGGCCCTCTTGATTTCATTTCCAGTGGCTTATTCCTCCGTGGAACTCCTCATCCCTATTAACATTGAGTCACATGTGTGTGGGGGTAGTGGGCCCTCTTGCTTTCGTTTCCAATGGCTTATTCCTCTGTTTGAATTTCATTCCACTTTAATACCTCTTCTAAAAATAAATAATCATAAAAAAGTAAGAGGTTAATTGATCCTATATTTTAACTTTCAATTGATATAGGTGGGACCATATAACTAATTGGAATTTTTTTTATAAAAATAAATAATCATAAGAAGATAGAAGGCTAATTGATTAAATATCTTAGTTTTCAATTGTCAAGCATTGCATGTATAATTGTTCAAAAATATTTTTGAATACGTATGAGGTTAATTGATTAAATATCTTAGTTTTCAATTGTCTTGCATGTATAATTGTTCAATTTTTTTTTTCAATACCTTTATGTGGTCACGATGCCCATCTTAATTTCAGATAACCTGTTAAAAAAATATTTTACAAAAATATTTTAAAATTAAATTTATGATGCAATTAAATTGTATTGGTTCACTAGATTCATTTACTAATTGATTAGGTGTGGTCTTTTTAATCCCATATAATTAATTGAAAAAAATCTCTAAAAATAAATAATCATTGAAAGGAAGGAGGTTAATTGATTAAATATTTTAGCTTTCAATTGTCAAACTTTGCATGTATGTATAATTGTCAAAAATATTTTTCAATACCTTACCTTTATGTGGTTACGATGCCCATATTAATTTTAATAACCTATTTAAAAGTATTTTACAAAAATATTTAGAAAATAAATTTATGATGCAATCGAATGGTATTAGCTCACTAGATTTCTTTACTAATTGATTAGGTGGAGTTGTTTCAATCCCATATACCTAATTGAAAAAATCTATAAAAATAAATAATCATCAAAATATGAGAGGTTAATTGATTAAATATCTTAGCTTTCATTGTCAAGCATTGCATGTATAATTGTCAAATAAATAAATAAATAAATAAATAAATAAATATATATATATATATATATATATATTTTTCAACACCTTTATGTGGTTAGGATGCCCATTTTAATTTCAGATAACTATTTAAAAAAGTATTTTACAAAAATATTTGAAAAATAAATTTATGATGCAATGAAATGGTATTAGCTTACTATTTTTCTTGACTTTGAAGGAGGAGGAGACTTACTATTTTTCTTGCCCAAGAATATATTAATAATTGACTAGCTATTATAATACTACTTTGTGATCATGATGTAATAGATCAAATGGTATTAGCTCTCTAGATTCCTTGACTTTGAAGGAGACTTAGGTTTAAATCTTGCCAAGTAATTTATTTATAATTCACAAGCTATTATAATACTACTATGTGATCAATGATGTAATACAAGAAACGTGTTTAAATTATTTTTTTTTTGGTAAGTAAGAGAATATTATAATTAACACCGGGTTTTAACTGGTTGACCCAAAACCATTTTACAAAATAGGGTCCACTGACCAACTGGACAAAGGCCAAGCCCTAAAAGTTTAAACTGACAACAAAAATGGCCAAGACCTACTCTTCCATTAGAATACAGCCATGAAACGTGTTTAAATTATGACCTATTATAAAAAAGTTATCTATAAGGACAATTACACAAGGCAAGACATGGAGATGAAAATAAGACAATTTTGCCTTTACTTTTATATTTCATATAGATTCTTTTAAACTAAATTATATTTGAATTATAATGGAACATGGGAAATTTTGTCTTGAGTGTGAATTCATCAACTTCTTATTGAATATATTTTGAAGCTTTAGTGAGGAAACATGATCTTCAATGTGAATCCATCATTTTTTTGTTGAATATATTTTGAAGCATGAAGAAGTGAAGAAACATGATCTCAAGTGTGAACCCATCAACTTTTTGTTGACTATATTTTAACGCACGAAGAATGTATTTATTTATTCCACTTTAATATTTCAAATAGATTTACATTGATCAATTATATTCAAACTATACTAAAACATGAGAAACATGATCTCAAGAAAGATCCATCAACCTTTTGTTTAATATATTTTGAAGCATGAAGAAACAAGATGTTAATCTGTCGACCCAAATTGTGAACACAACCAAAAGTACATGGATGCAAAAATCAAATGGAAGGAAGAAATGCTTATAGCCAACTAAGATCTAGTTCACACCATCTCAGAACAAATGTGTCTCTTGCACAGTAGGAGTACTAGAGACTGAAAAATATTTTGTCATGGAATGTGAAGCCTACGAGGACATTAGGGTTGCATATGAGGAAAATCTTAAAAGTGAATCCACTATTGAAGCTTTCTAAAGAACTGAGAATAGAAACAATAGGGAATTTTTCTTTCTTGGATATTAAGGATGTTGAGCTTTTTGACTTTGTTGAACATTTTTCTTTCTTGGATGTTGTTAAACTTTGGAACTCTGAATATGAAGTCCAAGGTTTGAATTTAAAAGGGAGTAGGGTTGTACACCATGCCCAATCTTGTATTAAAGGTCTTGGTCCCATAGATTGTTTTGGTCTCGTGGACGTAATAAAAATCATTTCATTTCATTTCAAATTTTTGTTGACCATATTTTAAACATGAAGTTCTTTTTTTAACTTTCATCTTTCAAGTAGGTTTACTTTAATCAAACTATATTCAAACTATAATGAAATGTGGTCTTAAGTGGGATCCATCAACTTTTTGTTGAAAACATTTTGAAGTAAGAAGAAACATGATCTTGAGTATGAATCAATCAACTTTTTGATGAATATGTTTTAAGGTATGATGAATATTTTAACTGGTTTTGGGATTGAAATGGATCCCATTTATATTATATTGTCATTGTGTTACTGTACTTTTGGCAACTATACAATGCGTTAGATCTCCTAGAAAGTTGAGGTATTTAATTATTGAATCCACATAATTTGATAAAATGCTAAGGTTCATCCATTAGATTTGAACTTTTTTCTTAGGGTGTGAAACTCTTCAATCAAAACCAACTGCTTTAAACAACCCACCCTACACACGAAGAAGTTATGTTGCACTTGCTAGTGGAAAGTAAACTTGATGTTATGTAAGTTTTTTTTTTATAATATATTTCTTTAGATTCAATCCTTTAAATAATGGTAAATTTAAGAAACACCATGGGCATAACAACTTCCTTTAAAAGATTAATTTTACCTAAAGCATGAATAAAGGTCTAGTGATAGCATATTTTGGTTAACTTGCATGATTATCTTGTGTGATTTAATATGAGAAGAGAATTTAATATAAGTATTTGGTCGTTTGAAGATTTTTTTAAAAGTTTGTATTTTTAATATGAATTGAAATCTAATCCTCAACCTTGAATCATTGTCATAATTCTTGATCCTTGTAAAGCTTACTTAAGGTTGAGTATGTTGTTCCTCTTGAACTTTGGTTATGTTGGGTTGAGAATATAATTATTTTATTCTATTTTTTTTTAGAAATGTTAATTGAACTTGGTTGCATTATTTACTTAATTTTGAGTTGAGTAAGGTCAAGGATCTTCAAGTGATATTTCATAGGCAACATTAGTTGGTAGAATTTGTAAACCATAACAAAACTTGAAGTGGTTGTGGCAGGTGGAGATGTGGATTAAAGTTAGGCCTTTATCCCAAACAAATGGGTTTGTATAACTTTAAGTAACATTTAATAGGCAACATCAATTTGTAGAAGTTGTAAACCATAAGAAATATTAACGCGCTTGTGGAAAGTGAAGATGTGAATTAAAGGTAGGCTTTCATCCGAAACACGAGTTTGCATTGTTATGGATATATTAGAGTTGAGCTATGGTTCTCTTGTCCACTTTAACATGTCAAATTGTTTGAGGATGATAAACAATATTGATTATGTCTAGCTTTGTGTCCAAGAAATATTGGGATGTCTCTTAAAATATATCAAGGGACTTCAAATCTCAATTGGAAATGACAAAGGTGACTTAAAATCTTAATTAGATGTAATGAAGGTGGAAAAGACATAATTTACTTAAACAAACTAGAAGAAAAGATGATTCATGTCCCCCATTTGCAATGTGTTCTTTATTTTTAAAATTTACCATTATGATTTATCAACACAATTTGTATAAAGCAAAAATGAAGAAAAAGATGATTAACCTCTTAGGTTGTAATATTTATTCTTTTTTAGGAGGTTTGGAAAGGCCATAATTTAAAAATAATATGATGCTTCTTCAAGCTTTATTCATCCATCTACCTGTGTGTATTTGTTTGGGGTATAATGCTAAGTAATTTAAGGATATTAACAATCAAATATATATTAAGATAGATAATTTTTCATTTAAAACTATTATATGTGGAAATTGATTTTGTTTAACATATATTACAAAAATACCAAGTCAAAATGGTTTACTGCTTATCATAATATAACTCACTCATTGACTTGAGTGACATATACCACATATGATGTACTTCACACCTTTGAGCAAGCTAGCCATTGACAAGGCGTTTGGTAGCGGCTCATAAACCATTTTAGTGTCATGTTTGGGTTCAATGTGGGATTATTAGTTTGTAGACTAAGTTTTGTAATGCCACCACAACTTGTTATTAATAGAAGTGAAGAAACTTGGACAAGCTCCTCTAGGCATGCTATATCATTATAAAAGCTTTTTGTGGATGATAAGGTTTACATACCACTCTGGTCTATTGTTATCAATTTAATTTTAAATTTTGTTTGATAAGTAAGGGGTTCATAAACCACTCAATTACTTTGTAATGAATCTAATTTAGATTTTGGTATTGATAGGTGATGGGGCTCATAAGCCATTTTGGTGTTTTATTATCAATTTAAATAATAATTTAGGATTCATAGGTATGGGGTCGATAAACCACTATAGGTATTTGCTATCATTTTAATTTAGATTTTGGTAAGTGATGTTAATCATAAACCACTTTGGTCTTTTGTTATTAATTTAATTTAAGAGTGAGGAACCCCATATAAATAATGATTTGTTAATAAAAACTTGCATACATCATAAAGATACCTACTATGCATTAAAAGGATCCTTTACTTTATTACAACTCTACATTACTAG
Source organism: Wollemia nobilis (assembly GCA_028583015.1). Lineage (NCBI taxonomy): Eukaryota > Viridiplantae > Streptophyta > Pinopsida > Araucariales > Araucariaceae > Wollemia > Wollemia nobilis. The sequence continues at coordinate 5,366,524 of JAQPPZ010017082.1, read as the reverse complement.
GAGTGAAGAATTTCGTGTAAGCAAGAATGGATACTTGCACCAAGAATTTGAACTTGCAACTTAAAGTCTATTACTTGATTGGAAAAGAGGTTGGTGGCCATTCATTGTAGAAAGACATCGACATAACCCACTTTGGTATTATGCTCAATATCACTATTGGATTATTTTAATTTTGGTATTAATCAATTCAATTTATATATTAACATATGGAGGATATTGACTTCATTGCCAATTCAATATCCTTCAAGAAATAAAGATATCAATGGAGGATATGGACTTAATTGCCAGTAAAATTTGGCCAACTGGAAAAGTGGTTTCCCTCAGTTCCCAAGGGACTTCGGGTGGCATTGCTTGTCTTTGGGACCCAAAAGAGGTAGTTATTCACCATATGGTTGGCAGTCGAGGTTTGTTGGCTATAGCTATTCAAAGTAGACATTCCAACCAGATTATGCTCTGCATCATCGTTTATGCTCCGACTTCTTTGGAGGAAAAAAGAAGACAGGTGGAAGGATATTACTTATATTATCTCTCATTTTCCTAAAGCTTGGATCTTGATCGGAGGATATTTCAATACCATCCTCTCCCTGGATGAGAAAAGGGGGGAAATAGAAATTTGGACAAAAGCACTGACCTCATGAGCGAATATATTGCAAACCTCCATCTTGTGGATATCCAACCGAGATAATGGCCTTATGACTTGGTATAATAGAAGGCAAGGCTTAGCTTGTATAATGGAGAGATTGGATAGGTTTTTGCTCTCCGAAAATTTCTTAATCCATGGTCACATTCCTAAAGAGAAGACTCTTAATAATGCTGGTTCGGATCATTGGCCAGTCATGGTAGAAATGTGGAAAACCAATGTGAGTGTCTCTCCTTTTCATTTTCAATTAATGTGGCTTAGAGACATTTCCTTTAGACCTCGTGTGCAACAATGGTGGAAGGAAGGTAAACCTAGGCATGGGACTAAGATTTTCTATTTTGCCAAAAGATTGCAATACATTAAATCCAAAATCAAGACTTGGAACTGGAAAGAGTTTGGGGATGTTCATAAAAAAAACATGAAGTTATTGCTCATCTTGAAAATTTGAATAAGAAAATCCGTTTAGATGGCCTCACAGATAAGAGAAGTGCAGATGAAATTAAACTCACAACTCAGTTAGAGGAATGGGAAAAAAGAGAAGAAATCTTATGGAAGCAAAAATCTAGAATTCAATGGCTCAAAGAAGGAGATCGAAACAAAAATTTCTTCCACAAATCTCTTCTAGATCGAAGATCTCACAACTTTATTTCTTCCTTAAAATCATATTTTGGAGATGTTTTTTATACTTGGGATGGCATGAACTCTATTGTTGTTGATTACTTTTCCAATATTTTTGTTGCTACTCCTCTTGACTTAGCTTCACAACAAAATGTTCTTCAAGCAATCCCTTCTCTTATCACTTTCGAGAAGAACTCTATTTTGACTGCTCCTGTTACTATCAATGAGCTTCAACAAGTAGTTTTTAAAATGCAAAAATGGAAAACCCCAGTGTCCTGATGGTTTTCCCATTGAGTTCTACCAAGAGTTTTGGGATATCCTTCATGTTGATTTATTAGAGGTGGTGGAAGAAGCCACGAAAGCCAAATAAATTTTGAAGGTTATCAATAAAACTTATATTACTCTTGTTCCAAAAGCTCAAGAGGTTGATCATATCTCATATTTTAGACCTATTGCTTTATGTAATGTTCTTCTCAAAATCATTACTAAAATCATGGCAGAAAGGTTGAAGCCTCTTTTGCATAAGATTATTTCCCCAAAGCAAGGGGGTTATGTGGAAGGACGTAAAATAGTAGATGAGATAGTTTTGGCTCAGGAAGCCATCCATTCCATGGATATGCAAAATTCTCCTTCCATGTTCACTCGGTTAGACTTATCCAAAGCTTATGATAGAGTGGATTGGCACTTCCTTATCAAAATTTTAAGGCAATTTGGTTTCTCTAAGGATTGGATGGATTGGATTATGGGATGTATCTCTTCAGTTTCCTACTTAGTTCTTATCAATGGTAGGCCTTCTCAGTATTTCCCAACTTCCAGAGGTATTAGGCAAGGTGACCCACTATCCCCTTATTTATTCATCATTCTTGCTGAATGCTTGGGTAGGACTATAACCAAAAATAGGGAAAAAAAACCCTTGAGGGAGTTACCATTGCTCATGGAGCTAGACCTATCTCTCATCTTCAATTTGTGGATGACTCTACTCTTTTAGGTAAAGCTACAGTTAAGGAAGTTTCTAATATTAAGCAAATCATTAGCTTTTTTTCTAAGGCTATTGGGTAGTTGATCAATAAAGATAAATCTAAAGTTGTTTTCTTTCATTGCTCTGCTAGAAAGGAATCCATGGTCTTGGATAAATTTAGATATAAGAAGACCTCTCTTCCAATCACTTATTTAGGTATTCCCATAAATATTCAAAGGCAAAAAAATAAATATTGGAATTGGTTGTTGGACAAAGTCAAGAAGAAAATTGGAAAGTGGACCAACAAGTGGCTTTCTTACTGGGGTATAATCACCTTGGTAAAATCAGTCCTTCAAGCTATTCCTATTTATGTTTCTTCCATTTTGAATATCCCAAATGCTGTTCTTCAAGAATTTGATCAAATCAGTCATCGTTTCCTTTGGAGTGGTACTAAGGAGAAAAGAAAATGGGCCTTGGTGAAATGGGATACTTTATCTTCCTAAGAGTGAAGGGGGTTAAGATTTCGGTCTTCAATTAATAACAACAAAGCTTTAGCTGCTAAATTATATTGGAGGATGTTGCATAACCCCAATGCTCTTTGGGCCAATAATCTCCGTTCTAAATATGTTAAGAAAAAAATTTCTGAAGACCTTGTTCGCTATCAACTTCCTACCAAAGATTCTCCCATTTTAGCAGTTCTTAAGAATGGTGAGGATTTGATAAAGAAAAAATTATTTTGGATCATTCATAATGGTCAACATGCAAATTTTTGGACAAATTCTTGGGATGGTCACAAACCTTTGATAACTCAGTTTTTCGATTGGAGGCCTTGGATGGAGGAGATTCACCGATCTAATTGGATAAAGGTGGCTAATTACTGTTGGTACCATACTGGTAATTCAAAGGTTGGTAGATATTGGATCCCTATTGAGGACTGGCCTATTCAAATCCCAAAAAGGCAAAGACAAGATATCCAAGGCATCCTTCATATGAGATCCCTCTCTTGGTCCCATGAAAAAGATTGTTTTGGTTGGAACAACACTACTAAGGGTGAGTATTCAGTTGCTCAAGGTTATTTGACCTTATGCCATAATAATCCCAACCATTCTTCTGACATATTTTCTTGATTGTGGTCTCAAAAGCTTTGTCCTAAGGTGAAGTTCTTTAATTGGCTTTTATTGCATCGTAGAGTGCTTACTGGTGAGCAACTTATGAAGCATGGTTTTCATGGCCCTTTAAGATGTGGAATGTGTGAAGAGAATGTAGAAAATATTAACCATATTTTTATTGAGTGTAATTTAGCCTCTGAGCTATGGAGAAGAATGACCACTTTACTTCGCTTACAGTGGTCCAATTTTTTTACTTTTGAACAACTTTGGAGGGATTGGCCTAATCAAGAGGGTGTTGATCATTTTATTAGGCAGTTAGTTTGGATGGGTTCTACCATTCTTCTTTGGAATATTTGGACTGAAAGGAACAACCAAATTTTTAATCAAGACAGGAAGGATATTCACTATATTTGGCAAAATACCATAACCAACTTAGTTGAATCAGTCCATCAACTCCTTAATCACCCCCAAAACTCCCACCAAAGATGGGATCAAGTGATGCAAAGATTGAAGATTAAATCTTCTAAGGGCAACCAACTTAAAGGGAATGTGAGTATTAGTAATGTGGATAGGACTAGAAATTGGTAACCTCCTCCTAATGATTTTGGAAAAGTCAATACTGATGGAGCCTTTAGAGGGAACCATGGAAAAACCAATGTGGGAGGAATTGGTAGACTTTCAGATGGCTCCTTGGTTTTTACTTTTGCTGAGAATTTGGGTATTCCTTCCAATAACCTTGTTGAGGGGTATGGTATCCTCAAAGGCTTTCAGGAGGCTACTAAGGTTGGATGGGAAAAGGTGTTAGTTGAGTCTGAATCTCAACTTATGATTAATCTCTTGAAGATTCCTAAGAATCATAAGGTGGATTGGAGAATAAAAAGAATTATTGAGAAGATTCAGTTAATCCAGATGGGATTTTTGAAAGTTGATTACAATCATGTGGTCAGAGATCAAAACAAGAGTGCTAATGCTTTAGCTAATTGGGTTTTGGACAAAGGTGATCTTACTTGTTATGGCCACCCTCCTATATGGTGGGCTTCTCAAATTAGGGAAGCTCTTCTTTCTATCATTTCTTTGGATGGCTCCAGTTCTGAAGGTACCTAGTTTCTTCTTGTTTTTTTTTTTTGCTTCTCTTTGGTTCATTCAGTTTTTTTTAGTTCCCTAGCTCATTCTATTCTTTATTTTGTTTCCTCTGTTGATTCTTGCCTTAATAGTCTTCTGGTCTAGATAGGTCATTGTTATGTTCAATTTTTTTTTTTCTTTTTTTTTTGTTTAGTTTTTTAAGGTGGGTGGGTTCTTTTGTTTTGTTTTGTTTTTGTGTTGTTTTTTGTTGTTCTTGTGTTTTTTTTTAATGTTTTTTGTTATTGTTCTTGTGTTTTTTTCGTTCTTGTTCTTGGGTTTCTCTTTGTTTGTGTTATTTCGTGTTTTTATGTGTGAGTGTTTTCTATGTTTTTTTTTTTTATTGTCTGTTGTTGGTTGTTTTTTATTTTATTTATTTATTTATTTTAATTTTTTAGGTTTTGGTTGTGTTTATTTTTCATGTTTTTTGGGTTATTTCTTTGTAGTGTTTTGTTGTTTTTATCTTGTTTGTGTTTTGTTATGTGGTTCTTGTGTTTTTCTATGTGGTTTGTGTTATGGTTTCTTTTATCTTATTATGCGTGTTTGGTTGTGCTTTTATTTTTGACACACTCAAGGAGCATGTTTTTTATTTTATTTTATTATTTTTGTTGTTATTTACTTATCTTTAAATTGGTTTTGTGTGTTTGTTTGCTCCTTGAGTATGTCAAAGGTGGTAGGCCAGGTCCGAGTCCTGGGCATTTTTGGCGGAATGGATACCCCTGCCTCCTTGGGTCTTACCCGAAAGTGGCATCCCTTTTGGGATGTTTTCCACAAATAATAATAATAAATTATTGGCTTGCATCACAAATATGTCAACTATAAATAAGATGTTCCAAAATCATTTGAAAATGCCATATGGAGATGTTGAATTGTGAAAAGGTCTAACTTATGTGTCCATAATTCCATTTCAACAAATTGAAAGAAAGGGAAGTATGCCCCTCTCAACCTTCGTATTTAGGTTGGTTCCCTACTAACCTCACCAAATATAACTAATCTAAGCTAAATACATGAAAATAAATGCAAAAATAAAAGTGCATGAAAGTAAATTTGAAGTTTAAGATGTATGATATTAAAATAAAATACAATCACAACCACAATAAAGAGAGTGTATGATAAATTAACACCCAAAAATTAAATAAAAATAATGTATCTTGTGTGTATAAAATGGAACTAACAAGGAATGACAAGAGAACAAAAGGATGGTGCCATAATCATCATGATGGAAAGCAAAAAGTCTCATCAATTTCTCATTATTTCAAGAGAAAAGAGCAATTAAAATGCGGGGCTTACAAGGTGTATATTTGATTCTCTTAAGGCCAAAAGATGTTTATAATGGAGCCCATGGACATTATTTATAAAAATAATTCACCTCTAAATTACCTTGGTTGAGAAATTATTACTCCTAGTAAAGTAAATATTTGGGGGTATCTTTAGCAAAATGATGCATCTCCAAATATTACATGCCTCTAAATACATCCCTAAACAACATAGAAGGCTTCTAAAATGCTTAATGACACCAAAACATGCTAAAACATCACTTTTTAAGATCTCCCTCGAGATCCATATAGTTCATTTTTTTCTTTTACCTATTAATGAGCAATTCACTCCAAGAAGGGGAGTAGATTGATCTTTCTTGAGATCACTTTGCTCTTTGAGAACCAATCACTCCATGTTGTCTAACACTTCTCTCCTTAGAAGCCAATTGCACCTTTGGTAAAAATTTTACAAAATATGATTTTTGGAAGTCTCAATTGATCAATTTAAAAAATTTTCACATCTTTAAAATGTGGGGAAATCCCAAGTTAGTAACCATGTTACTACAATTCTGGTGACTTCATAAGGTGTCAAACTCGATTGGTGAGAGATATCATATCCAATATTTATCCTTGGCTATGGATCCTACAAAATTAGGATCTTATTGCCACAAAATTATAGAATTGGTAGTTATCCTTGTCCTTTTCAAGGCAATAACTTTAACAACTTTGCCCTTCCTCGTATCCCAATGATATCAGCCTTCAACATCTCCTACTAGGTTTCTATATGGGTTCTCTAACAACCCATACTCTTGTTCCACCATCTTGTGCAACCTTTTTAGCAAAGCCTTCAATTTATTGATATGTTCTTGTGATGTTTCAACTTCAACCTTGGCCTTATTCTCTTCGAACATTGTGTTTACAATGTCATCATAGGGGAGCCTTTTCTAATCATAAATAATTCTCGACAATCCAATATTAACTAACCTCTATAGTTACTTTTCCATTTCTTGCATTAGGGTTTCCAAAGAGACAATTGTATTTTTACAGGTTTGCAAGTCTTTTGGGGCATCGATGTTTTTTTTTCAATTTTCTCATTATGTCCTTTTTTTCTATCCTTATTTGATATGCCTACGATATTAATAAGGTGGCCAAATATTTCAACACCTCATGGCATATTACCTTTACAACCAATTCATCCTATGTTTGCTAGATTATCCTCATCGTTTGGTTGAGGATCATTTCTATATTTGCAATAAACTCGTTATTACTTGACATTTGTTATCTTAGTTTTGATATTGTTCCATAGGGACTTCACTTTTTTCACTTCTTAGGTTTACCCTAGGTATGCCACATCTTCCCTTAATCTTGCGAATTATTCCTACAACTCAATTATTTGTTGATCTCTCTCTTGCTTGGTAGTTTGCATCTATTTTATGCGTTTTACTAGAAGTGATTTTTCTATTCTAATTGCTGCTTTAGCCAATTTTAACCCTAAGCAAGTTGTTATGAGGGATCCCCCATTTTTTTTTCTATTTCTTATTTTTGAGAAGTTGGATTTTTAGTTCCTCAACTTGCTATCGTAATTGGGCTCCTTCGATAGTATTCTTCCTAAGGAATTCTACTTCCTACTGTAACTGAAGATTTTTAGCTGCTAGTTAAGTGATTGCTAATTCATTATCATTTTATCTCTTCTTGTTTGCTTTATTATCCATTTCTAGCTGGCCATATTGCATGACTTCCCCAATGAATAGTTTTTTTGTGAGTTGGTTTGTTTTGTAGGTATATACTCTTGATAAATCAAGATCTAAAACCTTGGTAGTGAAGTCAATAAGAAAGGTGGATGGCTTGGATGGGTCCCTTGGGATGACTTCAAGAATTAGGACCTTGATTTGACTTGTAGCCAATTGTGATCTTCTACTTGGAGGGAGTCAAATTCCTTTTGGACATTTGTGTCTTCAGGTACACTAATAATGTATCAAACATATGCCTAACTATGTCCTATGGTTGGTTGCAGCTCTAGGGTGGTTTTCATATACTCTATCACATAGGTTGGAGTTAAAGATGCCATAATCTATAGTAGTTATTTGACAAATGCACCTAGGTGATGTGGAGGGTGGATAAACATAGTGGATAGGGTGAATTATGGAGATGGGAGTGAATGGTGAGGTGGTGATTGACATATTTGCCACCTTTTATACCATGGTCTCAACTAGTGGCAATACTAGCCATGATGGAGATGGAATCGATATAAGAAATGAGTGGACAAGTGGTGATGAATTTAATGGTGGGGGATGGAATAATGTACCAGAAATGGTACCAAGAGTATGTATTATTGTGAGGAGTGATGTACCTTTGAGAGAACCTACAATTGCACTTATAATAGAATGTGCAACAAAAGCAAAAAAAAGCTTGAAAGACTAGGAATAAAAAATAGATGGGAAATAATAAGTGGGAATAGAAGAAAGGGAAAGAGAAGTATAAAGAGAGTGAGGGGGAATTATAGAGGGACCAACAATAACCTCTAACAAAATCCTTAAGATGATTTATTTCTCTTTGAATGGGTCCATGGAGGATTTAATGACTGCTAGGTCCTATGCCCTTGTCTTCTTCCTTGCTTTGTCAAGTGCCCTTAGTTGATCATAAATTACACTCACAAAAAGGTATTTAATGGCTTGAATTGGGCATTCATTACCACAAAATTAAGAAGAGGTCCTTGAATAATTTCCCCTTCCTCAAGTGTAAGTGTTTCTTTCTTGGTTTCCTTCGGTGGTGGAACTTCTATTTATGGCTTGGGCCTGTGCTTGGTGCACCCTTCACATGCACTACCATCCTTTCAAATAATGATCCATAAGGGTCATCCTCCTACTTATTTTATCTCTCCTTTATTGCCTCTTTAAATGTAGCACTAACCATTTCCAGAGTTGATGGTGATACAATTATGATAATTTTGAGTGCAATGATGAGCTATCTCCTATCCATGGGGGTACCTTCTACGAATCCTTTCATGATTCTTAGCCTATTGGTTGACCTTTTATGCTTCTAGTCCCATATCATCAAGAATTACTCATTGAAGATACCACTTTGCATGAAATTCTAGTTGTTCTTGTCTTGTACACCATTTTTTGTTAGGCCAATATCTTCCTTCATGAGTTGACCAAGTTTTCTAAAGCCTTAAATACCTGGTGATTTAAATTATAGTTTGAATCAAAGTCATATTTGAATTTGGGATCTACATATAAGACAAACCATTCCAAGGGGTGAGCATATAATTTCTATATTTCATGCTCATACTCTTGTTCCCCAATATGGCTAGGGATACTTCCTTGGATAAGTTTTACTCCTCAATTTTGTATCTCTTTTTATGTGCATATAAGGTGTATAACCCTTTTTATTCTAGTTGCATATGGAAATACCCATATCGATCATAGTACCACACATCCCTCAATTGCTTGAGTCCCATTCCTCTTAATTTATCTTCAATTATGGAATGGAACTCTCACAACTTAGGGGTGATTTGCATAATTTGTTATTTTAGAGGGCAAAAGGTCATCTTTTTTTACCCCCAAAAGAATTGTTGATCAATGTAGATGAGACACCTCACATACTCTAGGTTGAATAGGTAGTTTTGCATAAAGGTGGATAACTTGAAAGGTATGGTTGAAAAGCCAAAAATATAGATGGACTTATTTTTCCCAAATAGAAGTATTCATTCAACCATTCTTTAGACTTCATTAGGTTTCGATCCTATTTTGATGAACTTTGGACCATTTAATTCAATTTTACCATTATAGGATAAACTGTATCATATAAGTGATATGATGTCTTACATACTTATTGGGATGATGTAATCCACCTTAGGGAGTGGTTTTTTTTATGGTCTCATATAATTTGACTATAGGGAGGGGAAGCACTCCTTATGGTATTGAACTAATTAGACCATTTATGATGTGTTAGTAAACTTTTATTGTCTTTGAAGTATCTCAATTGCTTGTTTATTTGATCGAAGATATACTTTGCATAGCCGATCATCTAGGAATGACCTAGATAGTTCTTCACTACATGGAGGGCAATGTCCTCTCCATAAACCCTTGCATCAATCTTCTCTCCTAGAACTATTGCTATTCTAGAAAGTACCAAATTGATGTCATCTTTGAAGAGATTAACTCTAGTAGGATGTTGAAGTCAAGTGCCTTATTTAGGTCCTTCAAATTAAAGACTAGAAAGTCCATCCAATAGTGGTGATCATAATAGTAGTTACACATGACCCACATTGTAGGATCATCTATCATATTTAGCATCATCCTAATGTTGTCATCCTAAATGTAGAATGACCCTTCTTCCTACTAAGGAGACATGATGCTCTTCCCCTCATAGTCATGCATTTTGGCTAAAGCTTCCACCAAATTAGGGTATTCTATACCAGGGGCACTAGGTTCATTGCCAAGCCAAATATCCAAAACTAACTAATGCTCCACAAGTCTATTCTAAGTCCCATGTTGAATATCCTTAGTACTTTTTTGACCTCAGTATGGAAATTTTTGAACCTCCCCTCCCCTGCCCTTCTATAAGGTTCATCGAACATCTCCATAGGTCTTCTGAGTAGAGGAGGATGATTCTTGTTCTTTGATATCTTCTTCACTTTTCCTTTTGACAAACTAGCTCTTGAAGCTAGAATTTAAAATTGGATGGTTTGTATAGGAGTTAAAACAAGAGAAGTGGTAATGGTGGTAGACAAGACACGAGGTTAGATTTAGACATGGGAGGGCTAGTAGAGGTTGAAGTGGTATCCATGGTGAATTAAAAATATAGGGGTCCCTTTTGGGGAAAGCAATTTTTTTAAAGAAGTCTAGGATTGAGGAGAAATTTGCTTTGGTGAGTGGAGCAATTTGAATGATAGTATTGAGTGAATTGCTAGCCTAAATAAATTTAATGAATTTTTAGGTGCAAGTTATTCACTTGGTTCTTAGAAGAATGAATCACTCGATATGGCTAGTGAATTTCTAGGAGGAGAGGACTTGTGATTTTTTTAGAATGAGCAAATTATTTGGGTTTCTAGTGAGTGAATCACTGTAAATGTGAAAATAAATTGATTAATGGATATTGGAGTTTTTTCACTTAGTGTCAGATTGGAAAATGTGATCGACTTAGAGGAGCAATTTGCATCTCAAGGACTCAGGTATTTTTTCAAAGTTTGAAAGAAGAGCAATTTGCCTAGCTTGTAGTGAATTACTCTTATGTAAACACTTTTAAAAAGAATGCATTTACATGTGTTGGCATTTTTGCCACATTGTTTTTGTTGTTACTGTTCATGCAAAATAACTAAGTTTTGTGTTCAAGTAAAGTAAGAGAAAGATGTTGCGATATCGCGACCTGTTACAGTTTTGCGATGTCCGATGAAGAAAAGAGCTAAGTATAGAAAATGTCGCGATATCGCGACATGTCGCATTTTCGTGACCTGTCGCATTTTCGCGACTAAAAGTAGCCAAAGGAAGCAAGGGAGTAAAACTATCGCGATATCGCGACATGTTGGATTTTCGCACTAGGAGCAACAAAAGGAAGCAGTAACGACAAAGTTGTCGTGACATCGTGACATGTCGCATTTTCGCGACTTGTTGCGGTGAGAAAGTCAAAAGTGAAAAGTTGTCGCGATATCGCGACATGTTGCATTTTCGTGACTTGTAGTGGCAACTAAGCAAAGTGAAGGGAAAACATCGCGATATAGCGACATACAGTAGCAAAGAGGAGCGCTAAGGAAAAATGTCACGATATCGCGACAGGAAAGCAAGGAAGGAGCAAGATGGTAAGGAATGGCGCGATATCGCGACATGTCACGTTTTCATGGAAGGGCTGAAGATAAATACAAGGTGGGAGAAAAACATTGCGATATCGTGACATTTTTGGAAACGAAGCCAAGCAAGCGAAACTTGTCGCGATATCGCGACAGGAAGCGGTAACAAAGGAGAAGACAAAAAATTATCGCGATTTTGCGACATGTCAGGGCGGAAGGGCAAAGCGCGAAGAAATGTCACAATTTCGTGACATGTCATGTTTTCATGAGGAAAAAGTGCAAAAGCAGCCAGATAGTAGGAAATGTCACGATTTCGCGAAATGTCGAGTTTTTACGGCCAAAAAGCAGCAAAGTACAAGAAGATAGAAACATGTCACGATTTCATGACTTGTTGAAGACGAAAGAACAAAACGAAAAAAATGTCACGATATCATGACATGTCGCATTTTCGTGACCTGTTGCGTTTTCATGAAACAAAGGCTGAAAAGTACAAGGCAGGAAGAAATTATTGTGATTTCGTGACATGGTGAGTTTTCGCGACTTGGAGCAACAAAGAAGGCAGGCGAAGAAAAATGTCACGATTTCGCGACATGTTGTGGAAAGAAAAAAAAATGAAGACAGATGTCGTGATATCGCGACATGTCACATTTTCACGACTGGTGGTAACAGGAGAGAGCAGTAAGGTGAAAGTGTCGTGATTTCACGACATGTCGCATTTTCGCGACCTGTCACATTTTCATGATAAAAGCAAAAACAAAGGCCCGATAAGGTTCTGTCTGCATTTTCCTTCAAAATTGCATAGGATAACGTGAGGAGAAGATAAGGATCAAACAAAGTAATGTTTTAAAAGCTCTCCAACTGATTTTGAGATCGTGGTCAAAGAGGCTCCAAGATTAAATATTTGTTGTTTACCTATGTGCACAAGATGGAAGAACATGAGGCAGTTTTTGACGCCACCAAAATTAAAGATGCCTCCAGTATTAAAAGCTCTTGTTCGTGATATCCTAATGCTTCTAGCATACCCCGAGAACAGTCATTTAATGGAGAAATCTGGTCCCTTGTTTCCGTTCGATTTTTAGTTTTGATCCATAAAAGCAGGAATGTGATTTCTCCAAGGGTGATGGTTCTCTCTTTTCAAGTGCATACTTTGTGGATCTCCTCTTCAAAATATATTTTATGTTTTAAATGTTGTGATGCAAAAGAGAGAGGGAAGACCTCTATAAATACTCATGTATATCTAAAGAAAAGAGGTTAAACATTTTGCAAGAAAACTCTCTAAGTTCTTTGCATCAATAGAAGAGACTTGGCTTCTAAAATTTGCAAGTACTCTTATGTGTGTGATTTCCTTCTATTTTTAAAGTCATTTTAGTTTATGCTCATGCTCTTGCTGTTAAGTTTTGAATTCTGCATTTTGAATTCAAACATTGCTGGTTAGTGAGTAGATTTTGAAATGCGATCTGGAGGTTATCTCTACAAAGGTGTGAGTTAAATTTTGCTGCTTTCCTTTTATTATATGCTGTTATAAAATTTGGTGGAGTTTTTGCTATTAGTCTTCCCCAAATTACACACTATTGGCTTCGGCCATATTTCCATCTCTTTTTGTTATTTCCCTTTCTTTCTGCATTTTCCATTTCTTTCCCGCATCCTTATCTTCAAACAATTTTAGATTAGTTTGGGAGCCAACCCTCTCTGGAGATTGGCCTAGGAGACTTCTCTTTCTCTCGGCCTTTCAATGTTTGCTAGGTCTAGGGCGCATTTTATATGACTAAGCGAATTCATGACCAACAGTTTTTGGCACGCCTGGTGGGACAGACTGTTTATGTCTCAGTAAGATCCATAATTGGTGGGACAAATATTATTCCAAATTGATAAACCCACCTGTGCCAACAGTTTTTGGCACGCCCGGTGGGACTCACAAGTCCCATATTTTGACACCCGGAGGAATCAAGATTTTGATGAACTGTCTTGACCTCAAAGCGGAGATTGTAAGTTCATCTGGTGACTCTGTTGAAGGTGACTGTATAGTACCTAGAAATTTCTAATCGTGAAGCTGGTGAAAATCTTTGCTTCATGATCACGAGATCAAGTGCCAAAGAATCGAAAGATCCAGTCGAATTCTTCGAGATTGATGTTCAGAACTGGAGGGAGCGCTCAAGATTGGTAAGTCCTGTGAACCCATCATTTGCTATCTCATCGCAGGTGGCAGGTCAGTTTGTGCCATCTTCGACTCCTCCCAGTACTTCTACGAGCTTGCTACATCCAGATCCAGTAGTCCAAATGGCCCAACATCCTCCACAAAGGCAGTTCGTGACATGGAATAGTTCGGGAGCCTTGAATTTACTGGCACAAAATCCAGTCCCTCAAGCTGCTTTGAAAGCTTTGCCGACCTATGATGGTACTGGTAAAATTGCTTATGAGCATATTCAAGATGTAGCCTCTTTGGCGACCATCCATGACATAACGGATGAAGACGTGATGATAAAATTGTTGGTGTTGTCACTGAGAGGGAAATTGTTGTATTGGTACCGATCATTACAACCAGGCACTATTGCATCATGGGATCAATTAGGAGAGTTGTTAATCAAAAAATTTCATGAACAAGCTAATCCATTTTCCTTGTTGCATCAATTTAATGCAATTCAAAGGCATCCGTAGGAGGAGATAGTGGACTTCAATGTCAGATTTACTAGAAGCTGGCAAAGAGTTCTTGAAGGTCTTCGACCCACTCATGAGCAAGCTGCATTCTATTATCTTAGAGCTTTTAACATAGAAATTGGCTTGGCTATCCGACAGTCCAACGTGACTACATTCCCAGAGCTGTTCGAACAAGCGCAAAAGGTGAAAGCTAACTTGATTGCCATAGGTAGGCTTCCCCCAAAGGTAACAATGCCTATCTTACCTGATCTTCCTAAGCATTTGTATTCTGGTTCATTTTCATAGCCTATGCCTTCCATGTATCCTATTCCATCATGGAGCTCAAGTGCGCCTCAGATCGCACCCATCTAGTTCCCCAGCTCCCTGCTCCAACTATTCCACAATTTCCTACACCAAGCATTCTGCAATTACCAGCTCCCACTTCATTCCTAGCATTAGCTCCTCCACCAACACCTCTCCCTATACCGGCATCGCCTGTGTCCTCAAGTCCAGATCCTCAATTGGCTATTTTGCAAGAAATTCAGTTGGCCATGAGAGCCCTCACTAACAAGGTGACATCTATGGAGCGGAGAGAGGCGAAAAGGAACTACCAACCATGAAGATTTATTTCAACGGTAACAAGAGAACAACTTGCTCCTAGCAAGGCCATAGAGAAAGTACCTGAGAGGAACTCAACGATCTTGGTAAGTGAAGAGGCTGGTCCCTCTGAAGTTTCACATGAGCCATCTTATTGGTGTTCTTCATGCAATGACCCACATGATGAGTCCACCTGCATGGTCCACCAAAATTATTTACAAGTTCTTATGGGGAGCCGTATAAACATGATTCGAGAGGTGGATCAAAATTTTGCCATGTCTCCTGAGGAACACATTGCGGTCTTGACATGCAGCTGCAAGAAACCAATGATGGTAGATCCGACTAAGATGGACCCGTTGAAAGTACCTCTTGCACAAGCAACAAAGCAACAAATACCTGCAAAGGCTCATGATTCTTCAGCTCAACAACAAGATCCACCTATTTTGTCGAAAGATCCGCTACCACCACAAGCAAAAGAAAAATTTCAAGTTAAGGTTTCTACTTCTCAGTTGCAAGTGAAAACAAAGGAACAAGCTAGAGAGACATTGCGGTATCCATCATTGACTAAACAACAACGAGTGGAGGCCACCCAACAATATAGAAGCAGATTTGAATCTGCTAGTGGAGGGAAAGAGCCAATTTCAATGGAGTACAACATCGTCAAAGAACTCAAAAGGATACCAGCTAAGGTAAGTCTGTATGACACCTTGCAGCTGCCTGGACAGGTGAATCTCTTACAGGAATCCTTGAAGACCACACAAAGTAAGGGGAAGGCTCCAGCCCAAGTAGTTATGTCTCAAACTCTGACTTCTTCGATCACAAGAAAAAATAGACCACCACATTTTTATCTTTCATTGAGAATGGAGGGACATGTGGTGCATAATTGCCTCATTGACTCAGGAGCAACTACTACTGTCATGCCGAAGGCAATATGTGATGTCATAGGGATGGAGTATACAAGGACTAGCACGGGAGTTTTGCAGCTAGATGGTACCTCAGTAAAGACGGTGGGCGTAATCAAGGATGTTCCCATCTCCCTGCATGCTATGCCTCAGATTACTGTGATCCAGGAGATCATAGTAGTGGACCTAGAGCCATGTTTTGGTATGTGTCTCTCTCGAGAGTTCACATCTAAACTCGGGGGTTACCTTTCTTTGGATTTTACTCATTTGGAGGTGATCCATAAAGGTAAAAAGGTGAATATTTTCAATGAGAAGCCTTCCACATTTCATGTGGAGAGAATAGATGAAGTGGACAGGTTAGCAAATTCAGTGCACATGATGTCTAAAGAATTTGGTGAGCTTGACTTAATGGAAGAAGCCTTGGAAGAGCTCCGTCCAGAAATGAATTTTCCATGGCCAATTACATAATGTGAAAGCACAGTGTTACCTTGTACATAAATAAAAAAAAAGAAAAAAAAGAGAAAAAAAAGAGAAAAAAAAAAGGAAGCACTACTTGTTGGAGTTCCCCTTTGTACAGAATAAATCAACTTCGACTCCTCTTGCACACGAGCCCGCAGGTATGTTTATTTCTTTCTCTTTTTCTTTTCCTTCCCACCAGGTAGTGGCTTCCATCTACTTCTTTCTTCCACCACTTCCTTATTTTCATTCCCTTCCTCTCCCACTCCTTCTTCCACTGTACATACTCAAGCCACTACTGTTGTTTCTACTCCCCTCTCTGATGTTCCATTTTCTTCACTTTCCCTTTCTTCTAACCCTTTGTATTTTGAGCACTTTTCCATAGTTCCTACCACCTTCTCCATTCCATCCACTTCCATTTCATTATCTATTTTCATGAAATCCCAAAATCTGGTAGCATAGTAGCACCCTCTTCAGTTGTTGTATCTACCGCTTCTACTCCTCCATCTTCCACCATTCCATCATTCACCATTCTTGTTCCATGACCTACACATATGTCGGTCATCACTCCATTCATTCCCATTTTTGCAACTCAGGTGCTTCTCACTACTGCCATGGAGATCCTTGCACAGCACCTGGTGATTACCCAGATCAACCGAGCTAGGCAAAATGTAGTAGTTCAAAGAATAAGGGAAGTTCTGCTCTTCCATAAATTTCTACTGAAGGTCCTATTTTTGAGTGCCGAGTGCCAGCAAGAGCTTGTTGCAGCAGCCCATAGAAATGTCCAACATCAACCAACACTCACTTCTTCTTCTCCTCCTACTTCTTGACTCTGTTTCCCAATAGATAAAGGCCTGGGGTTCGTGCATACAGCAGAACTGTATACCCCGAGAGCCGCTAAGAATGTTGGTATTTTTTCCACATTGTTTTTGTTGTTACTGTTCATGCAAAATAACTAAGTTTTGTGTTCAAGTAAAGTAAGAGAAAGATGTCACGATATCGCGACCTGTTGCAGTTTCACGACGTTCGATGAAGAAAAGAGCTAAGTATAGAAAATGTCGCGATATCGCGACATGTCGCATTTTCGTGACCTGTCACGTTTTCGTGGCTAAAAGTAGCCAAAGGAAGCAAGGGAGTAAAACTATCATGATATCGCGACATGTTGGATTTTCGCGCTAGGAGCAACAAAAGGAAGCAGTAACGGCAAAGTTGTCGCGACATCGCGACATGTCGCATTTTTGTGACTTGTTGCGGTGAGAAAGTGAAAAGTGAAAAGTTGTCGCAATATCACGACATGTCGCATTTTCGTGACTTGTAGTGGCAACTAAGCAAAGTGAAGGGAAAACATCATGATATCATGACATACAGCAGCAAAGAGGAGCACCAAGGAAAAATGTCGTGATATCGCGATAGGAAAGCAAGGAGCAAGATGGTAAGGAATGACGCGATATCGTGACATGTTGTGTTTTCGTGGAAGGGCTGAAGATAAACACAAGGCAGGAGAAAAATGTCGTAATATCACGACATTTTTGGAAATGAAGCCAAGCAAGTGAAACTCATCGTGATATCGCGACAGGAAGCGGAAACGAAGGAGAAGATAGAAAATTATCGTGATTTTGCGACATGTCAGGGCGGAAGGGCAAAGTGCAAAGAAATGTCATGATTTCACGACATGTCACGTTTTTGCGAGGAAAAAGTGCGAAAGCAGCCACATATTATGGAATGTCGCGATTTCGTGACATGTCGAGTTTTCATGGCCAAAAAGCAGCAAAGTACAAGAAGATAGAAACATGTCGCAATTTCATGACTTTTTGAAGACGAAAGAACAAAACAGAGAAAACATTGCGATATCACGACATGTTGCATTTTTGCGACCTGTCGCGTTTTTACGAAACGAAGGCTAAAAAGTACAAGGCAGGAATAAATTGTCACGATTTTGTGACATGGTGAGTTTTCGCGACTTGGAGCAGCGAAGAATGTAGGCGAAGAAAAATGTCACGATTTCATGAAATGTTGTGGAAAGACAACAAAATGAAGATAGATGTCGCGATATCGTGACATGTCACATTTTCACGACTGGTGGTAACAGGAGAGAGCAGTAAGGTGAAAGTGTCACGATTTTGTGACATGTCGCATTTTCGCGACCTGTCACATTTTCGCGATAAAAGCAACAACAAAGGCCCGATAAGGTTCTGTTCGCATTTTCCTTCAAAATTGCATAGGAGAACGTGAGGAGAAGATAAGGATCAAACAAAGTAATGTTTTAAAAGCTCTCCAACTGATTTTGAGATCGTGGTCAAAGAGGCTCCAAGATTAAATGTTGCTATTTACCTATGTGCACAAGATGGAAGAACATGAGGCAGTTTTTGATGCCACCAAAATTAAAGATGCCTCCAGTATTAAAAGCTCTTGTTCATGATCTCCTAACGCTTCTAGCATACCCCGAGAATGGTCATTTAATGGAGAAATCTGGTCCCTTGTTTTCGTTTGATTTTTAGTTTTGATCCATAAAAGCAGGAATGTGATTTCTCCAAGGGTGATGGTTCTCTCTTTTCAAGTGCATACTTTGTGGATCTCCTCTTCAAAATTTGTTTTATGTTTTAAATGTTGTGATGCAAAAGAGAGAGGGAAGACCTCTATAAATACTCATGTATATCTAAAGAAAAGAGGTTAGACATTTTGCAAGAAAACTCTCTAAGTTCTCTGCATCAATAGAAGAGACTTGGCTTCTGAAATTTGCAAGTATTCTTATGTGTGTGATTTCCTTCTGTTTTTAAAGTCATTTCTGTTTATGCTCATGCTCTTGCTGTAAGTTTTGAATTCTGCATTCTGAATTCAAACATTGCTGGTTAGTGAGTAGATTTTGAAATACAATCTGGAGGTTATCTCTACAAAGGTATGAGTTAAATTATGTTGCTTTCATTTTATTATATGCTATTATAAAACTTGGTGGAGTTTTTGCTGTTAGTCTGCCCCAAATTACACACTGTTGGCTTCGGCCATATTTCCATCTCTTTCTGTTATTTCCATTTCTTTCTGCATTTTCCATTTCTTTCCCGCATCCTTATCTTAAAACAAGTTTAGATTAGTTTGGGAGCCAACCCTCTCTAGAGATTGGCCCGGGAGACTTCTCTTTCTCTCGGCATTTCAATGTTGGCCGGGTCTAGGGCGCATTTTATATGACTAGGCAGATTCATAACCAACAACATGTTAGATCGTGATGCACTCACTTGGTAGTGGAACAAGGACCAATTGGTGTATCCTAGGTGGGGAGCTCCACTAGGTATAGACCTATCTTAATTTAGACATGAGAAGTGGGAAAATGAGGGGTATGATTTGGACATGGGCTATTTAGAATTCATAGTGCAAGGGTCCTTTATTTTTTGGTTAGAAAATTTTACTATACACAATGGAGCAACTCAAAGTGTGGGAGGTGAGTTGTAATGACTTTGTTGGTGCCATTATTTAAGCATAAAGGGATAGGGTATAAAGTGAATGAATATTGAAATATTCTCAAGGCCCTTTTAAACCCTTACCTTGATCAAACAAAAACCTTTTCCAATCAATACATCGGGTGTTCAATTATCTCAAAATTGATCCGATTTGCCCTTTAAATTTTATTTTTGCCACTATGGGCCTTGAAGAGCAAAATTTTCAAGTCTTCAAGCGATTCACTCCCATGTTGGATCAATTCACTTCATAGGGAAAGTAATTTGCCCATAACTTTTAACCTTAACTTTATTTTTTAAATATTAACTCGCAAAAATTTTGAGTGATAGGAAGAAAGGGAAATAAGAAAATGGAATGTCAAAGCTCATTTTTCAATGTTTTCACTTGGACTTGAATTTTTCTCATTTTATTATTATTATTTTTTAATATTTTTCTATTTTTTTTTTCTTTGAGAAAAGAAAAATAGAAGTGCGAATACTTGTTGAGAAGGAAAAAGAAATCATAAACGAGAACATAAGCATGAAAAATAGGAAATATTATGTACATATTTACATTTTTATTTTATTTTGAATTATTCTTCATATGGGCCTTAAGTATTGCCCATTAACTAAAATTAGCAGTGACCTCTTATCTATTGTTATAAGCCTTTAAGCATTCAACTCTACAAATCAAAGAATTAGATTGGCCTAATGCAAAGATAATCAAATGTTTTGTGACTTTGTAGATTATCCTTGTCTTTGTCCCACTTAAATACCAAATTGCCTTCTTTGTAATCCACTTCCATGGCCGTCTTGTTCAACCATATTTTTATTTCCATTTGATGCAACACCATCCTTTTAAATACATCTCCCTTTTTCTAAAGCCAATAGGGTATTCAATTAAGCTTTCATTAACTTGATTTTATTGAGGGGTAGTTTTAGTGTCTCTAGTGTTTGGTTGTGTTGTGCCATGTTGTGGTAATGGGGTTTGATAGATACCCAAATTTTGATTAGGGGGAGCAAGAGGGTTGTCAAATTTGATAAGCCCCCTCTCAATCAAATCTTACACTTTGTGCTTAAGTTGGATGCACCTATAAATATCATGACCCTTTTATTGATGGTAGATGCAATATCGATCTTATCTATACCCTCTTCCTTAAGGTTTGTTTGGATCTTCAGGTCTCACCCTAGGTAAGGAGATCAATTGTGCATCCACGAGTTTTTGAAAAATATTGGACAAGGGCTCTAAGAGGGGCATGGAATTACATTAAGGTAGTTGAGAATGTGCAACCTGATGAATGGTATTTTAATTTTAGGTAGGAGGCAACTCAATATTGTATGCCAATTGTTATGATGGATAAGAGAGTTGTTGATGCAGAGGTTGAGGTTATTGTTAGGTAGGTTGAGAGGTCAAGTCGCTCAACACTACCTAGTTGACTTGGGTAGGTTTGAATTGATTATATTTATTATTTCCCTTGGTATTTTTACCTAGCCATTCCTTCTTTTAGATCTTGATTTCTACTTCTTGGATCTTGATATCTTCGATAATTTTGGCTTGAGTGAGCTTCCTCAAGAGTTTGATATTATTGGAGTTGAATGAGGGATATTGAATCGAAATAACTTTGAGTGAACATCCTTGTTAGCTCAGTGATGGGGATAAAGAAGGGTAACTCAATGAGTACCACTCAACCATCGATTACCATAATTGAGGATGGACTCATCATCAAATTGATGAGATATGTTAAGGTGGTTTTCTTCTTAACATTTAAAGTGAAGTGCTCTAAGAAGAGATTGGCCAGCTATTCAAAATTATACAAGTTTTGTCTAGGAAAATGGTTGTACCAATCCAAGGCTCCTCCTGTAAGGAATAGCGAGAAGGTACAAAGCATGAAGGGGTCTATCTCATTGAAGAGATAACAAGTGTTGATGAATGTGCTCAAATGATCCTGAGGATCTTCTTTGCACTTAAATTTTTTGAATTTGGGCATTTTGAATAGGGGATGATAAGGTAGTGTTGGGATAGATGGGTTGATGTGGTAGTTTTAAATTTGACTCAAGGTTGGCTTTTGATACCCCGTGCTCGTGACTTGTGATTCCAAGCTATTTACTTTGTTGGATAGTTGTTGGAATACATCTAAAGTGGGTTGGGGAGTTGAATAGTGAGTTCCATGATGATTTATATGGGATGGATTGACGGGAGGATATGATTGGTGCAAATAGAGATGATGATGATGATTAGGGTCAAAATATGGTGCTTGCAAAACCTGAGATCCCGAAGGTGGTTATTGATAATGTTGATGAGAATGATTGTGGGTGTGTGAGGGTTGTGATGCTGGTTTTTGAGCATGATGTTGATGGTATATAGATATTTGAAGTGGGGGATATGATGATGGGTAAAAATTAAGGGTTTGTGTAGAGGTTGAATAATGCATGTGTTGGGTGGGGTGTGATTGGTATGGCTGAGAGATGGGTTGATACAGATGAGGAGCAGAATGGTGTTGATGAGGCGATGGCTGATGTGGGTGTGGGTTATGTAACTACATCATAGGTTACTGATGGGAGTCATGAGAGTAAGAATAGATTGTGGGCACCGTGTAAAAATTGGAGGTCCAGAATAGTGATTGGGGAAATAATGATTTCTAGATCGATAAATGAGATGGAGGATGAGGATTTTGAGGTGGTTGTTGGAGAATGTGTATAGTGTGAGAAGAATTAATTTAACAAGATGGACAATAATTAGGAGGTTCTTTATGGGAATACAACTAATGAGAATATATCCCAAGATTATAGGATGGTGGGGGACAAGCAAATCATATGGTAGAAGAGTGTGCGATATGTGCACCATTGATATGAATGGTGGGGGATGAAGGGTAAGTGGTGGGAGGAGCAACATCGAGAGCTACAAATTGGGGTGATAGATTAGGAAATTAAAAAAATAAGATGGACTGGATGAGTGTAAACGAGAAGTAGCACAAACTTGGGCCAAATGATGTGGGTGAGAAGTGTGCATGATGTAAGGAGGTGATGTAGAAATGTGCAGGCATTATGATGAATGGATATGATTGGAGGAAGATGGATGATTAAGGTTGATGGTCATAGACATTTAGCCTATGGTGTGTTTCATAGGGGTGACACTAGTTACCCTAGGTGGTGAGGACACTAGCAACATTCCAAAAGTTTGCACACTGGATGTGTGGTGAAAACTAGAAGATGTAGGAGGTGATAGAGGATTATAGGACCTGTAAGCTTGCATCTAGATGAGAATGGTGTCAGTGCAAATAAGAATGTGTAGTAGGGGTAAATATGGATAGAATAAACTAGGTGGTGGAGGGTATGATGAATAAGGATCTTTGGGAGCATGAGGCGACTGGCCATGATAGATTAGATTGGTGAAAAGGAAGAAAGCAGTGTAGAGATCAATGGACATGATGTTTGGCTCAAGTGGAGAAAGGGGAGTCTTAGGACAAGGAGAATCAAAAGGGGTGGTGTACATGATGTGGTGGTTGCCACCTTGATCATACCCAATGTGATGAGTCTCAGGTGGAGGAGATATGTAATTATGGAAATCATCGGATATGCTACCTTGATGGATTTGGGATGCGCCCCCCTAATAAGTTGGGGGAGTGGTTGAAGAATGAGCAGAGTGACCTGAGTGGTCCATGGAAACTTGGGTGTGGGAGTGATCCTTGGCTTGACTATAAATCATTACCATAGACTACTCGAAATAAAAGTGGATGTTGGTGGATGATCTCTTTTCTCTTTTTTGTTTTTGTTTTTGTTTTATTTTAAGGAAAAACACACTATCTATGCAAACAGAAAAGTAAGAAAATAATGAATGTTTTGATGTTTTCATTTTGAAGTTTTCATTTTATTTTTATTTTTAATTTTTTTGTGATGATTATCTCCTTTTTTGTTTTTGTGCATTTGATGTTCCCTAGACTGATGAACTATGAGGGATGATGTAATGAAACCTAAAAGGATTTTTTTATATCCACTCCCCTGACAAGAAATGAAACACAAATGACAAAATGCTTCCTAGGATGATGGGTTGGCTCTAGGTATCCTAAGGGAGTAAAAAAAACCTCTTGATAGAGGATGCACTATATATCCTACTACTTGCCTATTCGGGCTTTCACTTCACCCTCAATTGGGATTGGATATAAATAATAGTTGTGAGTCCAAATATTATTAAAACCTATGAACAAAAGGGTATCTAACCTCAAAATTACCCTAAGCTAGCCCCAAGGGTAACCAGTTTCTCGATGATGAAATCCAGGAAACTATGCGATCTAGCTATGGTGTCTAAAGGGCTCAATCATTGGTTAGTGGTGAAATCCAATGTCATAGAGAGGTTTTCCTCACAAAATCCTTGTAAAACAAAATTGTGCAAATGTTTGTAGTTTGATGTGCTTTTGATTTTGATTTTGCTTTTTTATTTCATTTTTGTTTTGTTTTTATGCCTATTTACCATGCAAGTTTAAAATTAACCCTAAATATATAAATAAAATAAAAATCTAAGGTAATTTTTAAAAGAAATCCTGATTTAAATAGATTTATGAAAGCATGCACAAACTAATCTATTGAAATTGAAAGAAAATGATAACCTAAGCTATTGAATTTGGAAAAACAAATGACAACTATTTTGAGTATGCATTTTAAAAAAGAAAAGGACAACCAATATAATGTGCCTTGAGTGTTTTGAGATAATAGAAATATATAAATAAGGTATTGTGCCTTTCAATTTTTGAAAATAAATAGAAAGAAATAACTATACTAATGTGCTTTTGAGGTTTTGAGAAAGGAATCGTGAAACAACAATGCTAATACTTTTTTTTTTTTTTAAATTTGAAAGAGATAAGGGGAGGAAAGAGATTAAAACAAAGAAATGAAAATAACTATGTTACAAATTTTTGCACAAAATCAAAATATAGGAACCTGTGCTAAAAGAAGAAAAATTAAGCATACTGTATCCCTGAGCCTGAGCCTGAGCCTGAGCCTAAGCCTATGTAAATATTTTCTGAGCTTGAGGACCACCCTAGGTGATTGTGTTTGATCTTGAGAACTACCCTATGTGGTTTATATTGAGCTTGAGAACCACCATGGGTGGTTGAGACTAAGCTTGAGAACTACCATAAGCGATTGAGACTAAGCTTGAGAATTGCCATGAGTAGTGGAGATTGAGCTTGAGAAATACCATGGGTGATTGATATTGAGCTTGAGAAATACCATAGGTTATTGAGATTGAACTTGAGAACTATCATGGGTGGTTGAGACTGTGCTTGAGAATTTCCATGGGCAGTTGATACTGTGCTTGAGAACCACCCTGGGTGGTTGTGCCTGGGCTTGTGAGGGTAGTCTTGCAATATCTAGCCCTAATATTAGAAGTTTGACTATGTCTATCATGCCCTTGAGTGCTTGTAACAGAGACAAAAAGTAGGAGCTTAAAAAAGCAAGCTAAAAAAGCATGCAAAACACATAATACATGTTATTCTTGATGCAAGTTCCAAAGCTCATGCAAAATGACAAGCATCAAATGTATTGTGGGCAAAGGGTCCCATCATGATCATCATTTGTGTGAAAGAGAAAATACACCATAACAATTGAAAGTAGACAAAGTGCAATAAAAAAGAGATTTACAATAGATTTAAAATTGATAAAATTTATCTTTTACAAATAGGCCCTTTCGATTATAATCAACCTCCCAAAATGGAGGGTTTTCTTTTACAAGTGAAATCTATGGTGTGGCAAGTGATCTCCTTGAGTGCATAGTGGGTTGAGAGAGGATGTTGCTTGACCTCCCAATTTTCCAATTCGTATCCAATATGTGCACACAAGATCATAATAACAACATCAAAAACATATGTAGGGCATTTCGATATGAGGCCCAAACCATAAAAGAATATTACAAAAAGCAACTAAAACATTAAAAAAATTTACAAAATTGATTGTAGGAATTACAAAGTTGTGCAAAATACTTACAAAACCTGACAAGATACTTGATTCACCTTTTTGTGCATTCTGGGATTCATCTGGAGTTGTTGTTGGCCTTGATGCTCAACTTCTCAGGGCAGTTGGCTCTCTGGGTGGTTGTGTTTCTGGGAAATGACCTTGGGTATTTGTGCTTCTGGTCAACTACCCTGGGCAGTTGAGACTATTATCCAACAAAGGATTTTGTTCTTGAATCTAAGCCTTCAAAGATTTATTTCTAGGTCCTTGTTGCAGATCTAGTGCACTGCTGAATATCTATTATTGATGTGGCTACAAAAAAAATGTTAGTGAACAAATCCAAAAGCCTCCATGGTTGGTGCATTCGAGCTCCTCTAATGGTAAAACCTATAAGCACAATGTCAAGAAAAAAATACAATATCAAATAAAATTTGAGCAGAGTTTAGTTATAACTTTTGTGCACTTCATGAACATGAAAATAGAGACCTATTTGTAAAGTCTCCTATGGGTGTAGGAGAGTGGAGAGAATGGAAGAGAAAGAGTGACAAGTGGTATGAGTGCATGAGAGATTCCCCACTTGGGATGGATAAATGTGCAACCTTTCTTTTGAAGAACATGGACTTATACTGAGAGGGGGGGTGAACAGTATAAGACTTAACCAATTAATAATTTTAACTTTAGATAGCAGTGGCATCAACACAACATTAATCAAGACAGAAAGCATCACACATTGAAGACCCATTTTTAACGTGGTTCACCCAAAATGGTTGGGCTACGTCCACAAAAACTTTCTCTAAAAGTTATCTCAAAGTTCTTTGGGAATCCTTCCCAATTACAATGTTTATGAGCCTCGGCCCAAAGGAGATACCTTCCCTCTCTGCTCTAGAAATGATCCCTCAGAAGATCAACTGCCTCTACCTCTTGCCAGCACGTGGAACTCCTTTCCACCGAAGACCTCCTATCCTCAATGCTTAGCCTAAGAGACCTCTGCCTTCTATGATCACGTCCACAGTAGCTCAAGCAACCTGTACCAAACACAATTAGTCGGTCTAGTACAAGTCTTCCTCTGTCTGTCAGATCTGTCCAACTCTTGAACAAATCAATCCTCTGCATACAAGCCTTCTCAAAGACTTGCCAACTGTCCTCAGGTTCTTCTCATAGAACCAATGCACCTCTGTCCTCAAGTTCTCTCGATAGAACTATCAAACTCAGCTCACAAGTCCTCTCGCTAGGACCTGTCCAAATCTGCTCACAAGTCCCCACCGAAACCTCGTCCAAAATCGCTCACAAGTCCCCACCGAAACCTGTCCAAAATCGCTCACAAGTCCCCACCGGAACCTGTCCAAGAACCGCTCACAAGTCCCCACCGGAACCTGTCCAAAAACTCAGCAAGCTCACCAAGAAAAACTTTCTTAGTAGGAAATCACAAAGTGAATTGTTAGAGACCCAATGTGATTTGTCAAACTCATAGAAGCATAAAGAGAATTGTTAGAGACTCAATATGTTCTATACTCAAATCCCAATCTCAAAACTCAACTCAAATCAACTCAGCTCAATCTCAATCTCAAATCTGAAAACTCAACTCAATATCTGAAATGGATAGGATAGAATGTTTTCTTTCAAGAACATGAAACCCCAACAATTGCCAACTATGCAAAGAATCACATAACAATGATACTCATGTTCTTTTCACCATCAATTAGGGTTTCAACAACAATGCTCATCAAACAAGGTTTAGTCAACCAACACCATTCAACTCAACATCAACCTTGAAGCATTCAACCAATCATCACAAGAAAAGGAAACAAGTAGAAATCCTTTTCCCTCCAAAGATATTTGAACAAAACAGCCACCAACACAATATCACCAAATGCAAAGAATAACTTGCTCAAATCAACTCAATGGAGTAAGCCCAATATCATGAATCAAGTAAAGCAATAACTTGATCAAACAACCTCTATGGAAGCAACTCAACCATCAAACTCAAAACAGCCAACCAAGGGTTCCACCAACTCAATGCAAGTAGCTAGACTCACAAATATAAACCCTAGTGCACAAAGCTTCCACTATCTCAAACCAAAAATTATGCATTCACCAAAAACTCTCCTTAAGGATAACAATGCATAAGTAGTCTTCAACAAACCAGAAAATAGGATTTACACCTAGCCAAAGGATACCTAGTAGAATACCTTTTCACTCCAACCTTATTTCAGAAAACATACACCAATCATACTCATAAGAAGAATGTGCCCATACCTTATTGGAGTAGAAGATAATTGAACCTTCAAGCTGTCACCACACACAACTCTCAAACTTATAAATCGCTGTCCAAGAAACTCCGAATTTCGCGGCATAAAGACGTTTTAATAAAAACGTGTGTTACTCTAGCAAAGCACCCCCGCGAGACTCGAAACGGTGACCTCCGCCAATGCAGCGCCCAACAACAGCCTTCGTTGCCACTAGCCCATGCGGGCTACGAAGTTCACAAGTGAACTTCCCTCCACTTCACCCTCAAAAAAACTCCCGAAGACTTTTCAACCGCACGTGCTTCTAAGTCTTCCTTCGATCGCAACGAATACAGAGCACAAACACCGCAAATTGCATTCAGGGAATTTCGAATTAATTAGCCTTCCAACCTTAGGAGTTGGAGAATAAATAGTCTCTTCGAAGACACCTTGACGTCGATGGAAATAAAGACCATTTCGAAATTAATCAAAAGTCTTTTCAAAAAGGGTTTAAAAACCCTTAAATAATTTTAATAAATTAAGAATAAAAAAAGGTTTAAAAACCTTTAAGTATTTTTAATAAATTAAAAATAATTTCTCCCTTAATTAATTAAATAATTAATTAATTAAAACCTTGAAGGGTTTTAAATAATAATTAAATAAATAATAAAGAGAACCTCCATTGGTTTTAATAAAAACCATTTAACTTGGTTTTAATAAAAACCCTATCCAACTTGGTTTTAATAAAACCCGGTTTGGTTTTAATGAAAAACCCTTGCCAATGGAATCTCTCCGGATTCTCTTAAAAATATTCTCTTGGAATCTTCCACCTTTGAAGCCAACACATCCTCTTAACATTAATGCCATTTCCTTTTGACATCAATGACAACTCATAGACAAGAAGCTAGGATCTCAAACCCAAAATTGCCAACAATCTCCCCCTTTGTCATTGATGGCAAACCATGCTTCTCAACAACACATAAACTCAACATAAATAGCTCCCCCTGTCTTGAGGCTTTCCTCTTCACTTTGAAGCTCTCCCCTTACTCATATCTCTCCCCCTTTGTCATCAATGGCAAAGGGTCACCTTTGGGGCTCGGGACTAAGAATGAGCCTCTTAGCTTAGTCCCTCCCCCACCTCCCGATGAGGTGATTAATTCTGGGGTGGGAGTACAACTCCCAATTTCTCCCTTAGATACTCAAACGTATCTCTTGGAAGAGGTTTGGTGAAGATATCTGCAATCTGCTCTTTAGTAGACACATACTCTACCTTGACCCGCTTGTCTTGCACTTTCTCCCTTAGAAAGTGATACTTGATGGAAATATGCTTTGTCCTTGAGTGCATTACCGGATTTTTGGAAATACTTATGGCACTTGTATTATCACAAAGTATGGAGATGGGTTGTTCATGCTTGACTTTGAAATCCTCCAAGGTGGTTTTCATCCATAAAACTCGTGTACACCCAACCACTCGTTGCTATGTATTCAGCCTCTCTGTAGATAAGGAAACTCGAAGGTTGTTTCTTACTTAGCCACGAAACCAAACTCTTTCCCAGAAAGAATGCTCCACCACTAGTGTTTTTCCTGCCATCAATACTGCCTACCCAATCTACATCCGTATAAGCTGTGAGGGTGAAATCATCACCTTTGGGATACCAAAGCCCAAAGTCCATAGTGCCCTTCGGATATCTCGAATATCCTCTTAACTCCTATAACATGAGAATCTTTTGGAGCTGCCTGAAATCTTGCTACTAACCCAACCGCCTGCATGATATCCGGTCTGGTAGCTGTAATATATAATAAATTGCCAATCATAGATCTGTACAACCTCTGATCTGCCACTGGAGATTCATCATCTTTACTCATCTTGCACCCTGTAATCATTGGAGTACACACAGGTTTGCTGTCCATCATCCCAAATTTCTTCAACATTTCTTTGATATACTTTCCTTGAGAGAGAAATATACCATCCTTTGATTGAGCAATCGAAGACCTAAAAAGAATGACAACTCTCCAATCATAGACATCTCAAATTCCTTCCGCATGGTGTTAGCAAAAACTTTGCACATCCGAGTATTATTTCCCCCAAAAATAATATCATCAACATAGACAACCATAATCAACATATCATCATTTTCATTCTTAATATACAAATTGCTATCCGCCACGCCTTTCCCGAAGCCTTGCTCATGAAGATACCTGTCAAGTCTTGAGTACCAAGCCCTAGGTGCTTGCTTTAACCCATACAAGGCCTTTTTCAGTTTACACACATAGTCCGACCTGTTCCGAGAGAGACACTCCTTCTGGCTGTTCTATGTAGACTTCTTCTACCAACACCCCATTTAGAAAAGCTGACTTTACATCCATTTGATATACCTTGAATGATTTGAAGCTTGAAAGGGCCAAAAATATTCTGATAGCTTCAAGACGAGCAACAGGAGCAAACGTCTCTTCGAAATCAACACCTTCTACTTGAGCATAACCTTTGCAGACTAACCTAGCTTTGTTTCCGACAATATTTCCATCCTCATTGAGTTTATTTCTGAATATCCATTTTGTGCCAATGACATTCTTGTCCTTAGGTCTTGGAACCAATTCCCAAGTTTCACTTTTCTCTATTTGATTTAGCTCTTCATCCATTGCTTTTACCCAAAACTTATCTCGCACATGCTTCACCGAAATATTTTGGCTCAATCTGAGATAATAATGAAATATTTGTAGAATCATGTAAATGAATGACTCTTCTTCTTGTTTGCCCGCTATTTGGATCACCAATGATCAAATCTTTGGGATGATGTTTCTGAACATATCGTGAAGGAGTTTTGGGAAGCAGCTTGTTGTCTTTCCTCTTCTTCATCCGAAACCTCTCTGAATTCTTCTTGACAAATTTCATCACCGAGTTCCTTGACCGGTTCTCTTATCCCCGTCTTTTCATCAACTTGTTACATTTATGCTCTCTACAACTGTATGAGTTCTTTTGTTGAAGCATCTGTAGGCCTTGCTTCTACTGGAATATCCAAGAAAGATTCCCTCATCACACCTAGGATCAAACTTACCCAAATTCTGATCTTCCCTTCTGATGAAGCACTTACTCCCAAACACTTTGAAGTATTTTACTGTAGCTGGTCTTCCTTTCCACAACTCATAAGGAGTTTTATGATGATTGACTCTAAGTTGGGCCCTGGTGATAATGTAGACTGCCGTACTGACTGCCTCTTTCCAAAAACCATCTGAAAGTTTTGACTCATTTAACATAGCTCTAGCCATATTTTCAATAGTTCTATTTTTCCTTTCAACTACTCCATTTTGTTGAGGAGTTCTTGCTCGTTGAATATTCTCTTTTGATTCCTTGTTGCTCACAGTATTCCACAAATTCATTTGAAGTGAACTCTCCTCCTCTATCTCGATCTTAAGCATTTGATTCTCTTGTCAGTCTCATTTTCAATCATTTCTTTGAAAGCTTTAAATTTTTCAAAAGCTTCAGATTTTTCTTTGAGAAAAGTAACCCAAGTCATTCTAGAATAATCATCTATAAACAGCATGAAGTAGCTTTCTCCCTGAATGCTCTGAGTTCTGGTAGGGCCACATAAATCAGTATGAATAAGATCCAATGGTTTTGAAGAAGTATACCCTTTTGATTTGAAACTGGTTCTGGCCTGTTTTCCATGTTGACAAGGACCGCAAATGATGTTATGGGGCCTTTTTATTTTGGGCAAGTCTCTAATCGCTTCCTTGTTACTAATATTGACAAGATTATCAAAGCTCAAATGCCCCAATATTTTATGCCATAACCAACTCTCATCTTCTTGAGTTAGAAAACACTTTTCCTTTTTTATCTCACTTAGCATGTAAAGATTGTTTGGAGTCCTTGTAGCACTAGCAATGAGTTTTCCATTTTTTTCTTTACTTATCTCACATCTATCCGAAAAGAAAGATACTATGTGCCCTTGATCACAAAGTTGACTCACACTTAGAAGATTATGTCTTAGGCCTTCTACATAAAGCACATTTTCTATTTTGGATTTCCCATCCAAACTAAGAGTCCCTTTACCACAGATTTTAGCCGACTCGTTATCTCCAAAAATCGACTGTTCCTCTGTTTGTTTCTTTTAAGACCAAAAACTTTTCCTTTTCACCAGTCATATGTTTTGAACAACCACTATCAAGATACCATTTTTCTACTTTGTCTTGAGCATGAAAAGCAGTTTGAACTATCATTGACTTAGATTTGATCTCATTTCTCTTTTTAGTGAACTCAAGGCTAGATCTATCCAAACCGCACATCCTTGCTATATGCCCAAAATTCTTGCACTTGTAACACATGACATTTTTATTCATAAGAGGTGCAAAAGAGTTAACATTTTCCTTACTATGGCTATTCAAAGACTTATTGCAATGCATAGCTTTGTGACCAAATTTCTTGCAGGAAAAACAATAGCCATGGAAAGTATTATGTAACCTGTTTTGATGCCTTGGATGATTGTTCTTCTTGTGACCAACTGGAATCCACCGCTCTTCAGGATGAAGATTGATCTTGCTCGAAGACCCTGTTTCATGAATGGTGATACAATCCTTCTTTTGCTTTTCACACGGAGTATTCTGTCTGAGAGCCAACTGTTCCAACTTCACTCTAAGAGACATAACCTCTTCTTCTAGTTTCTCGCAATCAGCCTTCCTTTCCTTTGAGAGCCTCTCGTCGAACCTCGTTCAACCTTCTTCCCTTCTTCAACTAGAATTTTGAAGTCTATAACACTTTGAGACAATTCTGATCTTGCTATCTCTTCTTCCCTGACATTGATGCTTGAGAACAAAATTCTCTTCCCTGAATTTCTCAAGCTTTCTTAAAGCCAAGAAGAATTCACCTTTGAGATCGAACTCAACCTCTTCATCTCTTTCTGAATCTGTATGTTCCTCTGATAGATCCTTCTCCAAGCTGTTAGGCTCTTTCTGGAGAGACCGACTCTGATACCAATTGAAGAACATGGACTTATACTGAGAGGGGGGGTGAACAAGTATAAGACTTAACCAATTAATAATTTTAACTTTAGATAGCAGTGGCATCAACACAACATTAATCAAGACAGAAAGCATCACACATTGAAGACCCATTTTTAACGTGGTTCACCCAAAATGGTTGGGCTACGTCCACAAAAACTTTTCTCTAAAAGTTATCTCAAAGTTCTTTGGGAATCCTTCCCAATTACAATGTTTATGAGCCTCGGCCCAAAGGAGATACCTTCCCCTCTGCTCTGGAAATGATCCCTCAGAAGATCAACTGCCTCTACCTCTTGCCAGCACGTGGAACTCCTTTCCACCGAAGACCTCCTGTCCTCAATGCTTAGCCTAAGAGACCTTCGCCTTCTATGATCACGTCCACAGTAGCTCAGCAACTCTGTACCAAACACAATCAATCGGTCTAGTACAAGTCTTCCTCTGTCTGTCGGGATCTGTCCAACTCTTGAACAAATCAATCCTCTCGCATACAAGCCTTCTCAAAGACTTGCCAACTGTCCTCAGGTTCTTCTCATAGAACCAATGCAGCTCTGTCCTCAAGTTCTCCGATAGAACTATCAAACTCAGCTCACAAGTCCTCTCGCTAGGACCTGTCCAAATCTGCTCACAAGTCCCCACCGAACTCTGTCCAAAACTTGCTCACAAGTCCCCACCGAAACCTGTCCAAAATTGCTCACAAGTCCCCACCGGAACCTGTCCAAGAACTGCTCACAAGTCCCCACCGGAACCTATCCAAAAACTCAACAAGCTCACCAAGAAAAACTTTCTTAGTAGGAAATCACAAAGTGAATTGTTAGAGACCCAATGTGATTTGTCAAACTCATAGAAGCATAAAGAGAATTGTTAGAGACTCAATATGTTCTATACTCAAATCCCAATCTCAAAACTCAACTCAAATCAACTCAGCTCAATCTCAATCTCAAATCTGAAAACTCAACTCAATATCTGAAATGGATAGGATAGAATGTTTTCTTTCAAGAACATGAAACCCCAACAATTGCCAACTATGCAAAGAATCACATAACAATGATACTCATGTTCTTTTCACCATCAATTAGGGTTTCAACAACAATGCTCATCAAACAAGGTTTAGTCAACCAACACCATTCAACTCAACATCAACCTTGAAGCATTCAACCAATCATCACAAGAAAAGGAAACAAGTAGAAATCCTTTTCCCTCCAAAGATATTTGAACAAAACAACCACCAACACAATATCACCAAATGCAAAGAATAACTTGCTCAAATCAACTCAATGGAGTAAGCCCAATATCATGAATCAAGTAAAGCAATAACTTGATCAAACAACCTCTATGGAAGCAACTCAACCATCAAACTCAAAACAACCAACCAAGGGTTCCACCAACTCAATGCAAGTAGCTAGACTCACAAATATAAACCCTAGTGCACAAAGCTTCCACTATCTCAAACCAAAAATTATGCATTCACCAAAAACTCTCCTTAAGGATAACAATGCATAAGTAGTCTTCAACAAACCAGAAAATAGGATTTACACCTAGCCAAAGGATACCTAGTAGAATACCTTTTCACTCCAACCTTATTTCAGAAAACATACACCAATCATACTCATAAGAAGAATGTGCCCATACCTTATTGGAGTAGAAGATAATTGAACCTTCAAGCTGTCACCACACACAACTCTCAAACTTATAAATCGCTGTCCAAGAAACTCCGAATTTCACGGCATAAAGACGTTTTAATAAAAACGTGTGTTACTCTAGCAAAGCACCCCCGCGAGACTCGAAACGGCGACCTCCGCCAATGCAGCGCCCAACAGCAGCCTTCGCTGCCACTAGCCCACGCGGGCTACGAAGTTCACAAGTGAACTTCCCTCCACTTCACCCTCGAAAAAACTCCCGAAGACTTTTCAACCGCACGTGCTTCTAAGTCTTCCTTCGATCGCAGCGAATACAGAGCACAAACACCGCAAATTGCATTCGGGGAATTTCGAATTGATTAGCCTTCCAACCTTAGGAGTTGGAGAATAAATAGTCTCTTCGAAGACACCTTGACGTCGACGAAAATAAAGACCATTTCGAAATTAATCAAAAGTCTTTTCAAAAAGGGTTTAAAAACCCTTAAATAATTTTAATAAATTAAGAATAAAAAAGGTTTAAAAACCTTTAAGTATTTTTAATAAATTAAAAATAATTTCTCCCTTAATTAATTAAATAATTAATTAATTAAAACCTTGAAGGGTTTTAAATAATAATTAAATAAATAATAAAGAGAACCTCCATTGGTTTTAATAAAAACCATTTAACTTGGTTTTAATAAAAACCCTATCCAACTTGGTTTTAATAAAAACCGGTTTGGTTTTAATGAAAAACCCTTGCCAATGGAAT
Organism: Wollemia nobilis; assembly: GCA_028583015.1. Classification (NCBI taxonomy): domain Eukaryota; kingdom Viridiplantae; phylum Streptophyta; class Pinopsida; order Araucariales; family Araucariaceae; genus Wollemia; species Wollemia nobilis. The sequence continues at coordinate 5,331,468 of JAQPPZ010017082.1, read as the reverse complement.
CTCTCCGGATTCTCTTAAAAATATTCTCTTGGAATCTTCCACCTTTGAAGCCAACACATCCTCTTAACATTAATGCCATTTCCTTTTGACATCAATGACAACTCATAGACAAGAAGCTAGGATCTCAAACCCAAAATTGCCAACAATCTCCCCCTTTGTCATTGATGGCAAACCATGCTTCTCAACAACACATAAACTCAACATAAATAGCTCCCCCTGTCTTGAGGCTTTCCTCTTCACTTTGAAGCTCTCCCCCTTACTCATATCTCTCCCCCTTTGTCATCAATGGCAAAGGGTCACCTTTGGGGCTCGAGACTAAGAATGAGCCTCTTAGCTTAGTCCCTCCCCCACCTCCTGATGAGGTGATTAATTCTAGGGTGGGAGTACAACTCCCAATTTCTCCCTTAGATACTCAAACGTATCTCTTGGAAGAGGTTTGGTGAAGATATCTGCAATTTGCTCTTTAGTAGACACATACTCTACCTTGACCCGCTTGTCTTGCACTTTCTCCCTTAGAAAGTGATACTTGATGGAAATATGCTTTGTCCTTGAGTGCATTACCGGATTTTTGGAAATACTTATGGCACTTGTATTATCACAAAGTATGGAGATGGGTTGTTCATGCTTGACTTTGAAATCCTCCAAGGTGGTTTTCATCCATAAAACCTGTGTACACCCAGCCATTGTTGCTATGTATTCAGCCTCTGCTGTAGATAAGGAAATCGAAGGTTGTTTCTTACTTAGCCAAGAAACCAAACTCTTTCCCAGAAAGGATGCTCCACCACTAGTGCTTTTCCTGTCATCAATACTACCTACCCAATCTGCATCTGTATAAGCTATGAGGGTGAAATCATCACCTTTGGGATACTAAAGCCAAAAGTCCATAGTGCCCTTCAGATATCTGAATATCCTCTTAACTGCTATAACATGAGAATATTTTGGAGTTGCCTAAAATCTTGCTACTAACCCAACTGCCTGCATGATATCTGGTCTGGTAGCTGTAATATATAATAAACTACCAATCATAAATCTATACAACCTCTGATATGCCATTGGAGATTCATCATCTTTACTCATCTTGCACCCTGTAATCATTGGAGTACACACTGGTTTGCTGTCCATCATCCCAAATTTCTTCAACATTTATTTGGTATACTTTCCTTGAGAGAGAAATATACCATCCTTTGATTGAGCAATCTAAAGACCTAAAAAGAATGACAACTCTCCAATCATAGACATCTCAAATTCCTTCTGCATGGTGTTAGCAAAAACTTTGCACATCTGAGTATTATTTCCCCCAAAAATAATATCATCAACATAGACAACCATAATCAAAATATCATCATTTTCATTCTTAATATACAAATTGCTATCTGCCACGCCTTTCCTGAAGCCTTGCTCATGAAGATACTTGTCAAGTCTTGAGTACCAAGCCCTAGGTGCTTACTTTAACCCATACAAGGCCTTTTTCAATTTACACACATAGTCTGACTGTTCCAAGAGAGACACTCCTTCTGGTTGTTCTATGTAGACTTCTTCTACCAACACCCCATTTAGAAAAGCTGACTTTACATCCATTTGATATACCTTGAATGATTTGAAGCTTGAAAGGGCCAAAAATATTCTGATAGCTTCAAGACGAGCAACAGGAGCAAATGTCTCTTCAAAATCAACACCTTCTACTTGAGCATAACCTTTGCAGACTAACCTAGCTTTGTTTCTGACAATATTTCCATCCTCATTGAGTTTATTTATGAATATCCATTTTGTGCCAATGACATTCTTGTCCTTAGGTCTTGGAACCAATTCCCAAGTTTCACTTTTCTCTATTTGATTTAGCTCTTCATCCATTGCTTTTACCCAAAACTTATTTGCACATGCTTCACTGAAATCTTTTAGCTCAATCTAAGATAATAATGAAACATTTGTAGAATCATGTAAAGGAATGACTCTTCTTCTTGTTTGCCTGCTATTTGGATCACCAATGATCAAATATTTGGGATGATGTTTTTGAACATATCGTGAAGGAGTTTTGGGAAGCAGTTGTTGTCTTTCCTCTTCTTCATCTGAAACCTCTCTGAATTCTTCTTGACAAATTTCATCGCTGAGTTCCTTGACTGGTTCTCTTATCCTTGTATTTTCATCAACTGTTACATCCTTGATTACACCTACTGTTTTCATTGGAGTCCCATCCAACTGCAAGACGCCAGGGCTACTTCTTGTATATTCCATTCCCATCGCTTCACAAACTGCCTTTGGCATGACAGTTATCGCAGCACCAGAATCAATCAGGCAATTATGTACAATCCAACCCTCCATCATGAGTGACAGATAAAATGGGGTGGTCTATTCCTTCTAGTGGCTGAAGAAGTTAATGTTTGAGCCATAACTACCTGGGATGGAGCTTTCCCCTTACTTTGTATGGTCTTTAGGGATTCCTGTAAGAGATTTACCTGTCTAGGCAATTGTAAGGTGTCATACAGACTTACCTTAGCTGGTATCCATTTGAGTTCTTCAACAATGTTGTACTCCATGGAGATCTGTTCTTTCCCACCACTAGCAGCTTCAAATGTGCTCTTATATTGCTGGGTAGCCTCCACTCGTTGCCGTTTGGTCAATGATGGATACCGCAACGTCTCTTTGGCTTATTCCTTTGTTTTTGCTTGCGACTGGGAAGTAGAAGCTTGTTCCTTGTCTTTTACTGGTGGTGGAAGTGTATCCTTCGACAAAACAGGTGATTGTCGTTGCGTTGGGGAATCATGAGCCTTTGTTGGCATTTGTTGCTTCCTTGCTTGTACAGGAGGGAATTTCAATGGCTCCATCTTAGCCGGATCTACCAACATTGGTTTCTTGCCGCTGTGTGTTAGTATTGCTATATGTTCCTCCAGAGACTCCACAGAAGTAAGATCCACTTCTCGAATCATGTTTACACGGCTCCCTGTAAGAACTTGCAAATAATTTTGGTGGACCATGCAAGTGGAATCATCATGTGGGTCATTGCAGGAAGAACACCAGTAAGATGGCTCATGTGAAACTTCAGAAGGGCCAGCCTCTTCACTTACCAAAATTGCTGAGTTCTTTTTAGGTACTTTCTCTATAGCCTTGCTAGGAGCAGGTTGTTCTCTAGTTACTGTCGGCATAAATCTTCATGGCTAATAGTTCCTTTTCGCCTCTCTCTGTTCCATAGATGTCACCTTGTCAGTGAGAGATCTCATAGCCGACTGAATTTCTTGTAACATAGCCAATTAAGGATCTAGGCTTGAGGACACAGGCGGTGCCGATAAAGGTAATGGAACCTGTGGGGAAGATAATGCAGGAGTTGGAAGTCGAGGGACTAACCATGGAATACTCGATGCAGGCAACTAAGGAGTAGTTGGAGCAGGAGGTTGGGGAACTGGAATGGGTGCGATCTAAGGCACACTTGAGCTCCATGATGGGGTAGGATACATGGAAGGCATGGGCTATGGAAGTGAACCAGAGTACAAATACTTAGGAAGATCAGGTATGATAGGCATTGTTACCTTTGGAGGAAGTCTACCTATAGCAATCAAATCAGCTTTTGCCTTTAACGCTTGTTCGAATAACTCTGGAAATGTAGTCACGTTGGACTGCCGGACAACCCAATCGATGTTTGTGTTAAATGCTTCGAGGTAATAAAATGCAACTAGCTCATCAGCAGGCCGAAGACCATCAGGAATTCTCTGCCAGGTTCTGGTAAATCTGACATTGAAATTAGCTATATCTTCCTGCGGGTGCCTTTGAATTACATCAAACTGGTGCAACAATGAAAATGGATCAGCCTGTTCATGAAAATTCTTAACTAACAATTCTCCTAGCTGATCCCATGACGTAATGGTGCCTGGTTGCAACGTTTGGTACCAATACAACAATTTACCTCTCAATGATAACACCAACAACTTTATCATTACATCTTCGTCAGTTATATCATGGATGGCCACCAAAGAAGCTACATCATTAATATGCTCATATGCAGTCTTACCTGTACCATCATAGGTTGGCAAAACTTTCAAAGCAGCCTGAGGAACTAGATTTTGTGCCTGCAAATTCAAGGCTCCTTAACTATTCCATGTCGAGAACTTCCTGGGTTGAGGATACTGGGCCATTGGGACTAGTGGATGTGACTGAGAGGACGAAAAACTAGTAACAATACCAGGGATTTGTGTGGATATGGTAGATGATGCAAGCAATGGGGAAACCAACCTAGAGTGTTCACCTTTTTTTGTGCTGTCAAGTTCAAAAAACTCAACAAGATCTTCAACTTTTTTGGACTTTGATCTCGTGATCATGAAGTATAGCTTTCACTATATCCACGTTCAGAGATTTCTAGGTACTGCAGAGTCACCAAATGTTCTAACTATACGGCATGAAGGTGAACATTAAACCCTCAATACTATGGGATATTTCTGAGACATAAATAGTCTGTCCCACCGAGCGTGCCAAAAACTGTTGGTCACGAATCCGCCATAGGAAATAATTTTATACAAAATGCACCCTAGACCCGACCAACATTGAAAGGCTGGGAGAAAGAAATGTCTCCCAGACCAATCTCCAGAGAGGGCTGGTTCCCTTACTAAATTCTATGCTGTTGAAGACTAAAGTTGCAGGAAAGAAATCGAAAATATGCAGAAAGAAACGGGAAATATAGCCACAGGCCAAATTTGTTAGATCGAGAAAGATTAGCAGCAGATAACCTCAAGCTCACTAACAACATATAACAAAAGACAACGATGTAATTAACTTACAACCTTGTGCAGATAACCTCCAAAATCACATTCCAGAACTCACTTCCTCACTAGCAATATTTAGACTCAGATGCAGAATTCAAATTAAGAAGCAGATAAGAAACACGAACGTAAATGAGGAATGCATAAGATAGAAGGAAAAACACACAGACAATTGCTTGCTAAAACCAGAGGCCAAATATCTTTCATTCATGCAAAGAACTTGAAAAGCTTTAAGCAAAAGTCTCTCTCTCGATGTCTGTTCTTGAGATATACATTAATATTTATAGAGGTCTTGCCTCTCTGCAGCATTTAAAACATGCAACGAACTTCCTTGAGATCTACAAAATGTGCAACAGAAATAAGGAAATGATCCCCTTAAACCAGCCTCGGAGAAACCAAAAATTAAATGAAACAAGGAACCGGTCGTCTTCATTAAATGGTCATCCTCGGAGCATGCTTGAACCGTTAGAAAAATCATGAACATAAGCTTTGAATAATGGAGGTGTCTTCAATTATGGTGGCCTGGGCACGTTCTTTTATCTTGTATACATTGGAAAGCAACAAAACATTTAATTTTGGAGAGCTTTAAATCCTTGGAAATCGCAATGCTTCATCGGGCCGTTGAACTGCTTTCTGGCGCGAAACTATGACAGGTCGTGAAAACGTGACATGTCATGAAATAGCGACATTTTTTTGCTCCGTACGCTTTTGCCATTTTGGATTGCAAAAGCCAACCATGTCATGAAATCGTGACGTATTTAGCTCTTTGTTCTCCTTTGGCACCTTAGGTCGTGAAAACATGACGCATCACGAATCACAACGTTCCATACTATTCTGCTCTTTCTATGCTTCCACATCGTGAAAATAGGACATATCGTGAAATCGTGACATCCTTCTATCAGCACCTTTGTTGTTATCTCTAGGTCGCGAAAACCAAACAAGTCGCGAAATCGCGATGTTTCTTTCAACTGCTCAATCCTCTCTTCCCTGTCGCAAAAATTCGACATGTCATGATTTTGTGACAATTTTTATCTGCTTTGTACGATCCAGCCCTCAACCTACGAAAATGTGACATTCTGGCCTATTTCGCCTTTTCTCCACAATATGTCGTGAAATCGCGACGTTTCCTTGCTTTCTCAACTGTTGCCGCTTCCTGTTGCGATATCGCGACGAGTTTCTCTTGCTGGACTTCACCTTCAAAAATGTCACGAAATCGCGACACCTTTCATGCCTTATGCTTTTCTTTCAACCTTGTCGCGACAACGCAACACGTCGCGAAATCGCGACGTCTTTCACATTTTGCCCCTTGTTCATTTTGCTGTCACGAAATCGCGACGAAGTTCATTGTCATTGCCCTTCTGCTTAGTTATGTCGCGATTTCGCGATCTTTTCTATCATTCTGCTCCATGGCCAGTGCAAGTCATGAAAATGCGACATGTCATGATTTCACGATAGTTTTACTGCTCTGCCCCCGTTGACCACTTTGACCGCGATTTTGGAACATGTCGCAAAATTGTGACATTCTCTGACTTTGGCTTCTCTCTCCTCAACAGACCCGCGATAACGCGACATGTTGCGATTTTGCGACAGTTTTGAAATTGTGCTCTTAATGCTGCTTTTTGTTGCGATATCGCGACAGTCTTCGAACTTAGCTATTTTGGCACAAAAACTCGAGGAGTGAGAACTTCAACATTTTTTGCATGAATAATCAACAATCAAAACAATGTGGCAAAAATGCCAACATAGTCCTAGTACCATTATTTAAAAGCAAATATGTTCTTCTCTTCTCCTTCTCCTTCTTTTCCTTATCCTTCTTCTCCTACATATTCTCCTTCTTCTAATTATAGGAATTCTACTAAGTTTTGTACTCTTATAAAAGAAAGAATATGAAAAATTTGAATATCCTAGGTTAAAAAATAACTTGATTGTATAATTTCCTGGTGAGGAAACTCAAAATGTTCCCATTAAGACTTTTGGAGAAGACACGACATATGATGAGTTGAAATGTAGACTCAATAAAATCATCTTAATGAACCACCATTCTTCTGCAGGAAAATGTGATAATTCATTCATCACTCATGCTCACTTAATACCATTTTTATATGGATTGTATCATCAATAATGGCTCATAGAAAAAAATGATCGTAAGTTCTATTATCAACAAATTGCATTTGTCGATGGGTCCACATCCTCATCCATACTTTCTTGTATGGAATGATAAAATATCATCTTCAGATATCATGCACACATGCATTATATATTTTGCATTTGGTAATAAATTTGTTTATAAGGTCACCTATGATGTAACCAATATGGATTATTGTGGTTTGTTACTATAAAACCTTATCAGTATGATAGAAAAACTCATTATGATGCTTATCATAACACATATACTCTGCACCATGAGAGTAAATACTTCTTAATCAAAATACAGTAAGACCACCATAAACCTCACACTCAATTGTAGATAGGCACCTAAAGCCATCAATCAAGCACACGAGTTTAGGTCACAACATGATGAGTACCCAACAAAAGACACTATGCCTGCTACTCTTGACCAATTGTTGCTATCCTCTTCACATATATTTTAGGAGCCTCAAAACATTTTCCCAATTCAAGCAATCAATCCCAATATGGATATTATTCATGTTGTTTTTACATACCTAACACTTGTAATACATCGAGGTATATATTATTGTAATAAGGTGGACCATGTATTTAGTTAGAAATGGACCATGTGTTAAGTTAGGAGAGTGTGTTGTCATAGAATATTGTATATAACTACTTTGTCATAGAATCTCTTTGTTGTCATAGAATTATGAATGTAACTATCAATTATGAATGTAATCATAGGTATTATAAATGTAACTATTATAAATTAGGTGAGTCTAAAATATTTTCATGGAATACTATCATAGTAGGATGTCATAGAATATTTTCATAAGATATCAAGAAATATTCTTGCAAATATTATAAAATGAGAAGGATGTAACTCTTATGGGTTGGAGAAGAATTTGCATATTTTTGAAGGAGGTTTCTCCCTCGAATATGCCTACAATAGTTAAATTTCTCATTTTGAATTCTTGCAATTATTGTTATTATGTTTCATGCATGTATGCTTTTTTTGTTGAAATAAATGTTGCTTTCATTAATATTCTATAAATCATGATTATGTTATCCTTGGCATTGAATTTCTTACCACAGTTCAATGTTGTGCTAAGTATTTGACGTGAAATATTAGCATAAGCAAAAGTGGTTCATTGCAAGTGGTATCAAAGACTTTTTTGGGGCTTGGTAAGCTTTTGCTGTGAGCATTTTTTTTTTTGTTTACCCTAGATCTATAGGTTAGAAATGGTGTTTTTGTCATTTTAAAATAATATGGAGTTATTATTTCTAAGCTAGATTGCCCATAAAACATATAGTTAAGTGAGGGGCGATTAGAATCTAATATCTAGGCCTAAAAAAACACCCATATACATATTTGAACTCCTACATATCTTCAGGTTTCTTGGGAGATCCCTAAAGGAACCCTTAGCTAAACCTTCATATATAGGAAACTAGTCGACTGTGTAAAATCCATAGTACACCAAGCACAAATCTTAGCATAACAAGATATCATAGAATATTGTCATAAGATGTCAAGATATATTCCTCCAAATGTTATAAAATGAGACGGACCTAACTCTCATGGGTTAAAGAAAAATTTGTATTTTGTAAGGAGGTTTTCCCCTCAAATAGACCTATAATAGTAACATTTCTTATTCCATATTCCTATAATTACCGTTCTTATATTTCATGCATGTATGTTTTTGTTATCAAAATGAATGTTGCTTTCTTTAATATTATGTGAATCATGGTTATGCTATCCTTTGCATTGAATTTCTTATCTCAATTCAGCATTGTGCTAAGGATTTGAAGTGAAATATTAGTACGAGCAAACAAGGTAAATTGTAGTTGCACCTCTTAATATTTCTCCACTATTGCATAAACTATGTTCCTCATGTGTATTTCTAAAGTCTTTAATCCAAGGAAGTTCAAAAGACTCAATAATTGTAGACACCTGTATCGCTCCAAAATTTTCACACCCTTACCTTCAGGCTATAGGATCCGTGCCCGGAAGGGGGATGTGAAAAGGATGGTGCAGTACCTTGGACTGAGAGGCCTTGCAAAGGTCTCGCCTCTCGGGGGAGGTGCATTATGGTGATTTTTTGACAGATGGTGGGTTCACCAGGAAATGTTTGAATGGCAGTTTCCACGCCTAGGTTGGGAATGTGTTTAGTGTGTTCAGTTTTATATTTAAACATTCGGGTCCTAGGTTTGGCCAAATGAATCTAAGTTGTTCTATTATGAAAATGCAGACTAAATGAAATACAACAAACAGATTTGAACAAAAACAGAGAGAAGTTAAATTACAGAGCCATACCTGATCCGGATGTCTGATGGAGGTTCTGATTCTTGAAGCAGACAAGATCGTCTGGAATTTGACGGGATCGTCTCCGACCTGTAGGATCATCTGAGATCTGACGAATTCGTCGAGAGACTCCGCAAACAGAGAAATAGACACCAAATACAAAAAATGCAGCAATGCTAATAGAGGATAATGATGTAAAATGACAATAAGGATGTTAACAGATAATCCCGAATAGAAATGCAAGTGAATTGCAACACTTTAATAGCTAATCATGACCTTATGATGCAATTAAACTATATGGGTGAACTCCAAGATGCAGAATAGCAAAAAATAATAAATAAACTGACTAGCTACAAAATAAAATAGTAGATGAAAAGAGAAAAATGCAAACTCTGGGCACTGATTGCCCCCAATGATGATTGTAGTCGAAATCGTCTCGGATTGGTACGAAATTGTCTCGAATTGAAAAGGATCGTCTGCAATGATCTGAGCTTGCTCCGGCTGAAGAATAACAAGGTTCCTGCAACAAAATTTGGATAGGACAAGTGCAGATGGTAATTCAGGATGTTTTAGTGCGTGTAAAGTCAAGTTATAGGAAATTTCAGCCAGGGGGATGACAACGGGAGGCCCTAAGTTTAAATAGGCTTAGGAGGGAGGTTAGGAGGTTGGAGATCATCCCAATTTGGGAGATCTCCAATGGGGGAGGGTCTCTAACGGTGCAGACACGCTTTTGCCTAGATTAGAGATGCCATTGGAATAGAGACTAATTATGAAAATCAGTTTTGGGACAAGATCGTCTGGACGTCCTAGCCTAGACGAAATCGTCCAATCTGAGGCGATATCGTCTGATCGATGACGATATCATCAAATGATCAAAACAAACTCTAAAAATGGCACAAGAAACGAGGAAACGGGTTAAACGGTGGTTTAGGAGCGGTTTTGGGGGTTAAAATTTGAATTTGAATTATTTACTAGAGTAAGTGTAATTATTAAGGTTTTACTGCGCCAATTTTAGGGTGCTACATTTTGCCCCCTCTTTAGTGAATTTTTCGAAGAAAATGCGTTAAAGATGAGTTCTTCTTGATTTACGAGAAAGCAAAAATTATTCCCATTTTTAGGCGATGATTCTAGGTCGAATCGTACGACAACTTACTATGGTGCCCCCTCCGTGTTTTTACCCAAATCAAACGTTTGAGGTAAAAACGCAAAAAAGCAATTTTTTTTAAAAAATGTTTAAGTGTTTTGAATAAAATTAAGAAAAATAGGGTAAAACCCTAATTCATTGTTACTGTTCATTTTTTTTGGTTTCTGGAGCTCTAGAGACAAGATGGTCGAGACAACGCACAGATCAACAAAGGTCCAACGCAGGCTACGGGTAAGGGTCTAAACTAAATTTAGAATGCTTTACTTTAGAATTTCATGCTTTTTAGACTAGATTTGCTTGATTATTGAGCATCGTGACCGTTTTTGGGCCGTTAACGTCGTCGAGACGAAATCGTCTCAATTTCATCGAAATCGTCTCAATTTCATCGAAATCGTCTCGATATCGTCGATTTCGTCCAAGGGCGAAATCGGCGATAGGGGGAAGATTTCATCCAATAAGGGACGATTCCCTCATGCAAAATCGGAGACGAATTTGCTCAAATTTGGGATGATATCGTCCAATTGTGGACGATATCATCATTTATAAAATTGAACTTACTTTAACTTGTATTTTTTTTAAATGATTGATTTATTAATGATTTTTATTGTTGATTTTGTTTATGTTGCAGAGAGGATTACTAAAGAGCAGAGAATGGAAATATGGCGGGTTGAGGGATGACTTGGCCACTCTATCTCAGGCAGAGCGAGATCAGCTGGCTCAGGCCGGCTTGCAGCATGTGGTAGAGATGCCACAGGTTTCTACAGATATGGGGCTATTGACAGCCCTAGCAGAGAGGTGGTATCCAAGTTCTTCCTATTTTTGGTTACCGACAAGGGAGATGACTCCCACACTGGAGGATGTATGGAGGATTTTGAGGATCCCCATATAAGGACGACTGATCACTCCCACGGCCAATCAAGGCCACGCGATGATGCGACTACATGGCGATCTGAGCTTCGCCCTGGAGAAGGGCGAAGTGAATATTGAGTCGCTGTGCCAGATGCCTAGGGCATCTAGACTCACACGAGTTTTGGCTAGGGTGGTAGGTGGACTTCTGCTATGCCACTAGAGCGAATGTAGACTGCCATGGCTACTAACAGATGTGGTCTATGACATGAGAGACCACGGATACATGTTTGCTTGGGGGAGCTTTGTACTCTATAGATTGTACAGGATCCTACATGGGGTCGTGTACAAGGGCGACCGATGTCTGGTTATGACATCGCTACTACAGGTTTGGTGTTGGGAGCACATTGCGATGCGAAGGCCGGTAGGGCTTTCGTTGACAAGGATTAATAAGGAGAGGCCTCGAGTTTTCTACTGGTGGCTCCGAAGAGGGGCACAATGGCAGATAGATCTGCCAGCATCCCGAAGACTACTAGACGACCTCATCTCTGACCAGATCACCTGGAGGCCTTGGAGAGATCATCCAGGGTGGGCCGAGGACGGACAGGAGCTGGCTCACATTAGGCGAGTCTATTGGCTGAGAATGGAGAGGGGAGAGGTGGATCTCCATCGGTATGACTGAGTTTTGAGGCAGTTCGGTCTATAGCAGGGGATCCCATCTCTCAGATACTACTAGTTTTCCCAGACTGTCCAGGATAACACTACAGCTAGCGAGGCTCCAGATATGCAGTGATTCTGGAGTCAGGATGCAAATGATGCCCCCATTCAGCCAGTGGATGGGGATGATGCTGGGGTAGCCGATGAATACGATGCCTGGTACACAAGCATCCGCCCTCCTCGGATGATGAGGGCTCAGGGTCTGATTCATGCAATTGTGCGTCGGATGGGGAGGTGGCACAAAGCGGCCATTGAGGCGGCACAGGGTCATGGCAAGAGAGAGTAGAGGAGACCACAGGAACAATAGAGGCCATAGTAGTGGGAGAGGAGGGAGGAGAGACCCCCTTCTCCATAGAGAGAGAGGCCACCATCGCCCGATAAGGGCAAGGGTGTTGACATTGGGGAGAGCAGTGAGACAACGACTCTCCGAGCGAAGACTATCCGTCTCCAGGCACAGGTGCAGACTTTGCAGGATGAGGTTGCACGCCATCGAGCTGAGGTTACACAGCTCAAAGCTGAGATGGCACGCCTCAGAATACGGAGCGGAGGAGCGAGCACTCAAGATTTAGCATGCGCTACTACCCAGATCACATTCTATCAGGCTCTATACTACCAGGCGATGCCAGTAGAGGAGAGGGTGCCATTACCAGCTCATATTACAGAGCCTGTCGTGGTGGGGTCATCTAGGACATCATCACGATCAACGTCCAGGACTCATGGCACCACACGGACTACGATGGGGCCACCTCCTCCACCTCAAGGTAGGGGAGGAGATGAGGCTGAGAGCTCGAGGGGTTCTCGAGACACGACAAGACGATATATGATTGAGAGGATTGAGTATGCCAAGATATAGATTGTGGCATACCAATCCAGGTTGTGATATGATGTACATATATTTGATATATATATAGATGAGATATTTTTGATCATATGACTTGTCTTATGATGATATGACTTGTTTATATGTTTTTATGATGCTTTAATGTTTTTGAAGTGATTGATGATTCATGTAATTATGTCGTTTGGAAATATGTATGGTTTTTAATAGATGCTTTAAAATTTAAATGAAATAATCTGATGGAACAAATTGGTTGTTTGTGATGTGATGATTTGATAAAAATAAAATAAAGGACTTCTAACAATAATTTCAAAGGACATTGTCGATATTATAGACCATTTCATGGAGTCGCCGCTCACTCGGTCGTCAAGCTAATCCCAGTATAGAAATATTATTAAAAGTAAAAGAGTGCTTAAGAGACTGTCTTAAGACTTTGGTGTAATGGTGCAAATGATGATGATGATGGTTTGTTTTCAAATTTTCATAAAAATATTATGCATGAAAATATTTTGAAATGATTTTTGCTAGGTATAAATTCCTAAGTGTGATAAATTTTTTGAATAATTCCCTAGGAATTATACCGTCATTGCAAATTTGCATGTTGACAAAATGACATGAAATAGTAATAATGTTCGTTCTTTTGAAAGCATAATTGTGTAACATAATGGTTTTTGATGAATTGATTTGAAATAAATGGAAAATAAAATTAATACAATGGTTTGCGCTAGGCATAGAATATTTAGGTATAAACTTATACCATCATCGCGAAATCCAAAAAGAGATAGTTTTATTGCATGGTTGATTTTTAATAAACAGAAAATATGAAGATGAGGACTTGTGCTAGGCATAAAATTTCAATTTTGGTTTTGGAACTATACCATCGTCGCGAAAGTCAAAAGTTATATATAAATGTAACTTTATTCCTTTTTTTTTTTTTAAATGATTTTGATTTTTCTGGTAATGCCTGTAGTTGTCTTTATACTAAACAACTATTCTCAAATAAGAAAATGAAATTATTCCAAACAATTTGCAAAAATATTTCAAAGTATCTTGAAGACAAAAGTTAGATTTATAAGGAATCCCATGTGCATATGTGAGTTCATTTCCAATCTTGATTTATCATAATGATACACAAAATTTCTCAAATACAAATGTGTGTGCAATTGCATTGTTCATTTACTAGGTTTGAGCAAGATATTTTGATACAAGTGATTTGAATTAACCAAATAAGTGTTCATTAACCATGATTTAGATGCATATAACCATACCAGACTACTATGTAAGTCAGATTATCAAGAGCTAGCTAATCCATAAGCGAGAAAAGGTCTCTGTACAAAAGAAGGTCGCTAATGTGACAGACATATTGCCACGCTAGGAGTTACCCAAGGCCAAGCAGGTTGGGCACAAACCACCTGTTATGGGGCTTACCTCACAATTTTTGAATAATTGAGAATTCCAGGGATTCAAGCTCATCAACCCTTCTTTTCTTTTCAAAGGGTAGGGAAAGGGATTTTATTACTTTTGTTTTTGCTTTCTTTTCTTTTCTTTTGTATTTTTGCTTTCGTTTGGAGATAATGCTTGGAAAATTTCTGTAATGATATAAAATAACTTTTTTCTTTTTCTCTTTTCTTGAACTTTGCTTTTCTTCCTATGCTAGGGATACTTGCTCGGATTAGCTGTAGAGCAAGGGATTTTTATTCTGGGTAGGGGTGAGCTTGTCCTTTTGCCAATTCTCAAAGGATGTGCTTGGTTTAAGTAAATAACAATATCAATTCTCTGTGCTCAAACTTTATTTAATTGAATTTTGTGGACTTTGATATAAGAGAGATTAGTAATCATGCCAGATAAAATCAAGATATTTATTTTTGTGTTTGCAAAAGTGAGGGATTCCAAATAAATGCTAATTTATCCAAAATAATTTGAAAATATAACTACAATACTTCAAGAATATACAACAAATATTTTTGAGGAGTTTGATAATTTTGACTCTCTCTTTCCTTCTTTCTTTTTGTTTTGGTTTCGAAAGAGTCAAGAATATTGTCGTTTTTATTTTTGTTTGTTTTTTTTGAAAGAATTAACAAGTGCCATAAATACAACAAATAGTTTTGAATATTTTGATGGTTTTGAATGTTTTTGGTATTTTTGAATTTATAAATTGAAAGAAATTGATAGAAATATATACAAGGATGAAATGACCAAATTTATACATAGTAACGTTTAAGATGCATAATATTCATAGGTTCTTTAAGTTCTTTACCATCCAAGGTAGATAATTTGTATGCTCCCGATTCAAATTTAGCAGTGATAATATATGGTCCAAGCCATTTGGGCTCAAATTTACCTTTAAGGTCTTTAGTTGCATTAGTATTTTTTTGATTTTCTTTTAAAACAAGGTCGCCGATCTCAAAGGATCGATGACGAACTTTCTTAGGATATGATCTTTTAAGCTTGTTTTGGTAGGCACGGAGATGCTCCAAAGCATTGATGCGTTTTTCATCTAGGATTTCTAGCTGACTGAGTCTGCCAGCTCGATATTCATCTCCTACTTCGGTATCTTGAAGTAGTAGAGCCAAATAAGGAACTTCTAATTCAAAGGGAAAAATAGCTTCAACACCATAAACCAAAACAAAAGGTGAAGTTCCAGTGGGGGTTCGAACACTAGTTCGATAGGCCCACAAGGTCGGATATAATTGAATGTGCCAGTCACGGCCAAATTTATTGACCAATATTTTGAGAATTTTGATTAAGGTTTTGTTAGATGCTTCTGCTTGACCATTACCCTGAGGATAATAGGGAGTGGACCAGCGATGTTGAATTTTATATTTTTGGCATAAATTTTTAACATCTTTATTTTTGAAACAAGTTCCATTGTCTGAGATGAGATTTGCAGGGATTCCAAATCTACAAATGATTTGATTAAAAAAAAATTTAGAGACTTGTGTGCCAGTGCAGGAAGCTAAAGGCATAGCTTCAACCCACTTCGTGAAATACTCGGTGGCGATTATGATGAACTTGTGTCCATCAGATGACACAGGATTAATTTTGCCAATAATGTCTAAGCCCCATTTGGAAAAGGGCCAAGGAAATGAAATAGCCTGCAGTGCTTGTGCCGAGGCATGGACAAGGTCAGCATGTTTCTGGCACTTGTCGCAATGGCACACATAATCATGTGCATCATTCTCCATAGTAGGCCAAAAGTATCCTATTCTAAGGAGATTTTTAGCAATCACACTACCACTGAAGTGTCCTCCACAAGATCCATCGTGGGCTTCACTCAAGGCTGATTTGGATTCTTCTAGATTCAAACATCTCAATAGGATACCTTCAAAAGATCTATATAAAGTATTGCCAATTATTACAAATTGACTTGCTCGTCTACGTAATAACCGATGTTGGTTTCTATTAGAATTGGCAGGGAAAGTCCCATTTTGAAGAAAATCAAATATATCCGTATACCAAGGTTCAGGAGTAGTTTCATTGATTAGAAACACATCCAAAGGTTCTACGCATGACTTATTTGAAACGGGTTCTTGGAGCCGATGAATAATGATTGTGGCATATTTGTCATATAACTCCAAGGGCAGAAAAGATGCAGCTACGGCCATAGCATCAGTTGCACGGTTGCTAGTTCATGGAATAGCTTCCAAAGTAACTGTATCAAACAAGGATAACAGTTGCAAAACATATGCTTTATATGGGCACAATTTATCATCTTTGGTCTAATAAACTTCATTAATTTGATTTATAACAAGTTGAGAATCACCAAAAACTAACAGATGTTTAATTTTTAGCGCCAAGGCAGCTCGTAATCCAAGGATTAGAGCTTCATAATCAGCAGTATTATTAGTGCAAGCAAATGTTAATTTAAAGGACAGAGGAATAAGATGTTTCTATTGGGATATTAAAATAATACCCGCAGTAACCCCACTCATGCATCGGGCTCCATCAAAGTATAAGGACCATTGTTCAATATGGTCTGCCTCTAATTGAAGGCATTCATCTAGAAACTCAATGATGAGGGGATGGGTAGACTCTAAGGGTGCAGCAGCTAATTGATCTACTATGATTTGACCCTTAATAGACTTCTATCCTATGAACGTGAGGTCAAAATCGCTTAGAGCAAGAACCCACTTGGTTGTATGACCTGATAAATAAGGTCGATTCATGAGATACCTTAAGGGATCATATTTAGCAATGACATATGTTTTTTGGCTAAGCATATAATGGCATAATTTCTGTGTAGCAAACACGACTGCTAGACATAGTTTTTCTAACACTGTGTAGCGGGTTTCATAACTAATTAAAGTTTGGCTAATATAATAATTAGCACGTTCTCTTTTCTCATCATCAAGTTGAGCTAACATAGCTCCTAAGGCAAAATTTGAAGCGAAAATATACAGGAGAAATGGGCGATCAGGTCTATGTGGAGAAAGCACAGGTGGGTTAAGGAGGTATTTTTTGAGAAATTCAAAAGCTTCCTTACATTCATTGTCCCAATTAAAAGGGACATCCTTCTTAAGGAGTTTAAAAAAGGGACCGGTTTTGTCCGCCAACTTATCGATGAAGCGACGGATAACTTGAAGCTTACCTTGTAAACTTCGTAATTTAGATATATTGGTAGGTGCGGGCGTATCAGTGATAGCCGCAATATTAAGAGGGTCAATTTTGATACCATGTAAAGAAACTATAACCCTTAATAGTTTATCGGACTTAATTCTGAATATGCATTTGGCTGGATTTAATCGAATAAGATATTCTCTTAACCGATTAAAAACTTTTCTCAAATCATCTAAATGGTTATCTTCATTAATAGAGCGAGCTATAATATCATCTACATAATCATGTAGGATATCATGCATCATATCATGAAAAATATAAGTCATAGCTCGTTGATAGGTTGCACCTGCGTTCTTTAAGCCGAATGACATCACTTTCCAACAAAAGGTACCCCAAGGGGTAATAAAGGTTGTTTTAACCTGATTTTTAGGAGCTATCCTGATCTGATTATAATCGAAGAATCCATCCATTAAGGACATCAAACCACTCTCAACAGTAAAATCAATGATTTGGTCCATGTTTGGAAGAGGAAAATCATCTTTAGG
Organism: Wollemia nobilis; assembly: GCA_028583015.1. Classification (NCBI taxonomy): domain Eukaryota; kingdom Viridiplantae; phylum Streptophyta; class Pinopsida; order Araucariales; family Araucariaceae; genus Wollemia; species Wollemia nobilis. The sequence continues at coordinate 5,313,665 of JAQPPZ010017082.1, read as the reverse complement.
GCATGCAGCGTTAATATCTCTAAAATCTGTGCAAACCCTAACTTTGGTAGCTTCTTTCTTGGTTACTGGAACTACATTTGAGATCCATTCAGCATAATCAATAGCTTGTATAAAAACAACATTAAGGAGTTTTTATAACTCCCCTTTGACTAGCAAGTCCACTTTGGGATGCATTTTTCAAAGTTTCTGTTTAACAGGTTTAGCATCTGGATGGACTACTAGGTGATACATGACTACAGAAGGGTCTAGACCTGGCATATCTTCATATGTCCAAGTGAAGACATATTCATATTCTTTAAGGAATGCGATGTATTGCTCTTGTTTTTCTTGACTTAATTCTGATCCAATATTGATTATGTGCGGACTATCCTCATTCCAATATTAATTTTAATGACGTTTTCTACTTCCATGTGTAGATCTCTTTCAAAATTAGGTGGGGCGGGTGAAACGCCCAATTCTTGTAATTCTTTTAAGGTTAACTTGGATAATTCATCTTGAGGAGTCGTGGCCTCGATTTGGGCTATAGTTGGTATAAAACCATCAAAATAATCTATACCAATAAATCAAAGGCAAATCATCACGCCTATCCAAATAATCTTGATAACATATGAGTTGATCATCATCTTCAAAAGGAAAGGGTTGACCCTTACTAGAAAATAAGCCCACACCACAGCGGGCAGGCCACGGTTCTACCTTGAAAGGTTCTTTCATACCATTTTTGAAAGGTCCCAAGCCTTTCCATTTATATCCCATTTTAAGCATTATAAGTTTAGCTTTAATATACTCATTAGTAAAATAACATCTGGCATATCCATCATGATGAGTTTTGATGTTCCTGGGTATTCTTCCCCAGTCATATCCTTTATAAATGAAGGCACAACTCCCAACTTGGTAAGTACTTCCCATAGGTTGTGGGAGGCCCAAAGTACGAGGAGATGGCGACAAGTTATTTAAGATAATGGAATTTTGCATAGAAGCATTTGTTTTTTTTGATATAAGAATTTGAGATAAATCAGGTAAGAGTTCATCAAAAAGAGCATAAGATGTAGAAGGATCATTCTCTATATCTTTAGATGTGGAAGGTATGATAGATGTAGATAATGTGGAGGTGTTAATAGATGGGTCTATAGGTTTTGAAATTATAGGGATGGAACATGAAGGATTGGTTGTGGATTGAAGGTCTTTTTGAGGTTCTAGAATGGTTTGTTTAGAAGATTGTTGATCTATATATGAGGATGAAATTAATGGAGGAGAAATAGATGAAGTTATGGGTGTGTGTTTCATATTTTTAGATGAAAAATAAGAATTAGGATGTGTGGATGACAGAGCGGAGGCAAAATTGAACTCCAACAAGTTCTGCCAAGGCACACATATCAAAGGGTCTAGGATCACCATGGATAGTGACCAACTAATTTTTAAATTTGAATTTAACACATTGGTGTAAAGTTGATGGGACATCCCGCATTGCATTGATCCAAGGATGACCCAAGAGTATATTGTATGATGCGGGGCAATGTACAATAAACATGGTCGTATCTAAGGTTCTAGGACCAACTTGCAATGGGATGGTAATAAATCCACACGTTTCTTGTGTTTCGTCATTGAAAGCTTTTATGATCATGTCAGTTTTCTTCATTTCATCACTTCTAAACCCAAATCGTTGGTAGAAATCAAAAGTGCAAATATTTAGAGATGAACCATTATCAATCAAAACTCTTTTAACGGCTACATCTCCAATTAGGGCAGTAATGTATAAGGGGTTATCCTTATGTAAACTATGTTGTTATATATCTTTATCCCAAAAGTCAATACAATCGACTTCCCTAGTGATGATAGTATTGGCCATGGCTTCAGGTTGAATGTTTTGTGGTACCATCATTTTGCTTAATGTAAGCATTAATTCATCTCTATGGGTAGGCGAAGATCTTAATAAATCCAAGAGAGAAATTTTGGTTGTAGTATTGGATAATTGCTCATTAATATTGTAAGGGGGTTTAGGTTGAACATTGGAAGCATGATTCCCTTTATTGGGATTTTTCAAAACAAATGGAGCTGATCCATCATTCTGGTTTGGTTCTTGTTGAGAATTTTGAGCCTATTGTCTGGTAACGACTTGGATGGTACCTACAATGTTGTATTGAGGACGTTGAATAGGTCTTGGTCAAGCACTTATAGCTTGTTCATTAGAAAGGAATTGATCAAAAGAGGGTCGAGTAGTAACTCTTCTAAGAAATGGTTCTTCTAGCATCATAGCATCTGTAATAGGTTGAATAGGATCTGATTCATTTTTAGAGCTATTCGATTGGTTTGAAGTGATTTCCAAGTCACTTTCAGTGTCTGATTCGACATCACTAGGATCTGGAGTTTGAGTATTACGTAGGGGCCTGGTTGTGACCATGGATAAAGTTGTGTCAAATTTTTGTAAATCATGATTAGGTAAATTTCCACTAATAGTTCCTACATATCGGGTAGGAGGAGGAACATTATGATGCTCAATTTGATTGGCCACCTCTTTACCATGTCTTGGTAAAGGATGTTGAAATATGTCTAAAGATTGATTAGCATTTTGATTTTGATTTTGGGGAATGCTCTTTTGAGCATTATTAGGAGCATTTTGTTTATGTTGGAAGGCTTGCACCTCCATTTCATTATTATCAATAAGATCTTGTATTTTATGTTTTAACCTTTTACAAGCATTAGTAGAGTGTCCAGGTCCTCGATGGAAATCACAATGTAAGTCAGCTCTGTATCCGGGTATGGTTGGATCAGGTTCTCGGATAGCAAGTAATTGAATCAAGCCTCTTTCGAGTAATTGAGGTAAAATAGTTGATAACGGTTGATTCAATCTAGTAAATTCTCGAGGAGGTTTATCAGGAGGTTTCAATATAATTTTTTTTGTTGTCTTCGTTGCATTGATATTAGCAACATTTCTGCTGTCAGTGACTCCGTCACCTACGACTTGTTTGTTTTTATATTGATTTTTGGATGTTTTCTCATCATATTTCTTCCTAAGTTGGCCTCTCCTAATGAGGGCATCTTCTACTCTTCGAGCTAAATCTATAGCCTAATCGAAGGTAGTTAAAGTAGCAGTTGATAACTCATAAGATATTTTTTCTTGCAAATTATTAATAAAAATGTCCAAAATTTCCCTATAAGGTAGCACAAAGTGCAGTTTTCCTGTCAATCGCCTCCATCTAGCTAAGAAATCAGCAAAACATTCATCTTTGTCTTGTTTTAAGTTGTATAAATCTTTAATGGTGACATGCCTCTCGATGTAGGCACTAAATTGATGGACAAAATATTTAGCTGTTTCTTCAAAGTTTCTCAAAGAATGAGTAGGCAATTGATAGTACCACTCTAATGCCATTCCACCTAAACTTTTTGGGAACATTTTTAGTAATAGCAAGTCATCATGTGATATATCATGACATGCTATCCTAAACATGTGAAGATGCTCTATGGGATCTTCGGTTCCTTTATATATAGGCAGGACGGGCATGGGAAAATGCTTAGGGTATGGTTGTGCTACAACTATAGGATCCAAAGGTTGACTACACATCTCTCGATAATTGTACGAGGGATGGTAGGAATCTATCTGGTCCATGCGGGAAGCTAACTACTTCACCATGGCTTCCAGATTACTGGTTTGCCCACCATATTGGTTCGATAGGGCATTAATATGGGATTTGTGAGCATATGATGGAGGGACATGAATATTAGATGCTATATTGCTATTATGTAATATGTTGGTAGGAAGGGTGTTAGGAAGAAGTTTTGAAGTTATATTATGTTGTATTCCAGATTGTAGGAAATTGGTGTTTGGCTTCATTTTAGGTTTTTGTTGATTTGAAGCATATTGATCAATATTTTGGCGAAGTAAAGTAGTGAAGGAAAGTTTCTTTTATGTGGGAATGATTTTAGGCTCAATAACAGGTTCTTTAGGAGGTTGGGTAACCTGTTGTTTTTGCATGTTCTGAATCATAGTGACCATATCTCTATTGGATGGTCCAGCCTTATCACTTTCTTGATCAACAAAGGACAAGGGATTAGTATGTATATTAAACACATCTTCCATGGTTGCTTGAGTGTCACTAATTTGTCCTTTATCAATACGAACTACCATATTAAGAGCGCCAATGTTATTATTGAAAAATTTCCAAAAATGATCTAAGTTATCAAAATCAATAGTTCCATCTGGAGTTATTCTAGGGGATGAGGATCCATCCTCTTTAACATTTTCTTCTTGTTCATCTACAACAAGCTCATCGTCTTGCTGGTCTAGAGTTTCTTCTTCCGGGATTGGATCCTCAGGAAGGACATTTAGGTTTCTTGTTTTGTCTCCTAACCAATCTTCTTCTTCTCCTTTAGTTTGTTTACCATTCCTAAGTTTAGGCATTGTGCTTAACTTAGATTTCAGCAAATATATATATATATATATATATATATATATGCAACCAGCTTAAGAGGTATATATTAATTATATACCTACTACAATATTTAAAATGAAATGTTGTGGTTTTTGTTATGTTTTTTAGTTTTTCTTGTTTTTTTTGGTTTTAATAACAATATTATAAATATAACAAACATCATACAAAACGCAAGAAATAATAATAATGAAAGCAATGATCTAGTTTTCTATAAACAATTTATAAATATCATTAATGGGCTCAAGTTCTTCAGGATTCATGAAATGTTCCTCTTCAAATTGAAAATTTTCTTTCAAGAATTTAATGAAAAGTGCTATAGTGATATTATCTGTTTCAGATTATGGTTGATAGAAGTAAAGCTCGTGGCAATACTCTCGATATAACACAGCTCTAGGAACTCTCTTCCATATTTCTCTATCCGTAAGAACGACCTCTTGGTCTTCTACACGACCTAGGAACTGGTGTATAGTGGCTACGTTCTCGAGGTATTCCTCGAAGGTGAACAATTCTGAAGACACAAGAGCTCTCCTATAAGCTAACCATCTATGGCAGGCTCTTTGAAGTTCATGATAAAAAATGAGTTGATGAGGATCCAGGATTCTATATAGGACAAGCCTTTTGATTTGTTTAAGTTCTGTTGACCTAGATGAAATGACACCTAGTCTTCTATCAAGTTCGTCCCACAAAAGTTGATTTCTATCTGTTTCAGGCACACTAAGCACAAAATTGATTTCTATGGTTGCTAATTGGTTTTCAACATTTATAGTAACTGCTAGTCTTTTCTTAGGAGCTACCATCTAAACATGATACACAACTTATTAGTTTTAAATGATTTGAAATGCATCTATTTTTTTTTTGTTTTTGTTTTCAAAAGGTTTTAAATGCATTCACGTCGGGTTCACCAAAATGTATCGCTCCAAATTTTTCACACCCTTACCTTTAGGCTATAGGATCCGTGCCCGAAAGGGGGATGTGAAAAGGATGGCGCGGTACCTCGACTGAGAGGCCTTGCGAAGGTCCCGCCTCTCGGGGGAGGTGTATTATGGTGATTTTTCGACGAATGGTAGGTTCACTAGGAAATGTTTGAATGGCAGTTTCCACGCCTAGGTTGGGAATGTGTTTAATGTGTTCAGTTTTATCTTTAAAAATTCGGGTCTTAGGTTTGGCCAAATGAATCTAAGTTGTTTTATTATGAAAATGCAGACTAAATGAAATACAGCAAACATATTTGAACAGAAACAGAGAGAAGAAGTTAAATTATAGAGCCATACCTGATCCGGATGTCTGATGGAGGCTCTAATTCTTGAAGCAGACAGGATCGTCTGGAATTTGACGGGATCGTGTCCGACCTACAGGATCGTCTGAGATCTGACGAATTCGTCAGAGACCTGCAAACAGAGAAATAGACACCAAATACAAAAAATGCAGCAATGCTAATAGAGGATAATGATGTAAAATGACAATAAGGATGTTAATAGATAATCCCGAATAGAAATGCAAGTGAATTGCAACACTTTAATAGCTAATCATGACCTTATTATGAAATTAAACTATATGGGTGAACTCCAAGATGCAGAATAGCAAAAAATAATAAATAAACTGACTAGTTGCAGAATAAAATAGCAGATGAAAAGAGAAAAATGCAAAATCTGGGCACTGATTGCCCCCAATGATGATTGTAGTCGAAATTGTCTCGGATTGGTACGAAATCGTCTCGAATTGAACAGGATCATCTGCAACGATCTGAGCTTGCTCCGACTAAATAATAACAAGGTTCCTGCAACAAAATTTGGATAGGACAAGTGCAGATGGTAATTCAAGATGTTTTAGTGCATGTAAAGTCAAGTTATACGAAATTTCAGCCAGGGGAATGCCAAGGGGAGGTCCTAAGTTTAAATAGGCTTGGGAGGGAGGTTAGGAGGTTGGAGATCATATCAATTTGGGAGATCTCCAATTTGGGAGGGTCTCTAACGACACATACATGCTTCTGCCCAGATTAGAGACGCTGTTGGAACAAAGACTAATTATGAAAATTAGTTTTGGGACAAGATCGTCTGGACGTCCTAGCCCAGATGAAATCATTCGATCTGAGGTATCGTCTGATCGGCGATGATATCGTCAAATGGTCAAAACAAACTCTAAAAATGGCATAGGAAATGAGGAAATGGGTTAAACGGTGATTTAGGAGCAATTTTGGGGGTTAAAATTTGAATTTGAATTATTTACTAGAGTAAGTGTAATTATTAAGGTTTTACTGCACCAATTTTAGGGTGCTACAGACACAACCCATGCATCCTCATCATTTTCTAGTTGGATATAGTGATAGAACTAGTTTATATACAAAGGAATATTATCAACTTAGACCAATTCACTATGGGCCTTCCACTATTCTTTTGTAGGTATTATTATATGCTTTTTGACTTGATCTTTCAACATAGTTGGATCTCCTTTAGCACAAACATCAATGTACATTAAGGTCAACACCTGCCATCAATCCTCTTGCTAAGGTGGTACCTGATTTTTAGATTTTGTTGGATTTTGATTAAGTATTCAATACAAAGACTCTCTAGACCTACCAAGGTTCTTCCACTTCCTACCATGTTTCCAAACAAGTACAACTTTTGCATCAGGCAAATTGGATATCTCACCACCAAATATCTCATGGATTTCCTTCTATTTTGAAAGTATTAAAGTGTAATGTTTCTATTGTGGGGAGGAATGATAAGAAAATAAAATAATGTAATATTTGTAATTAGGCTTAGGATTTTGCGTAGTAGCTTTTTTTGTGAATCTTTTTTTCTCATGTCAGTTTCCAAAAGGTATTTGTTGGCAATCCATGGTTTTGACCTAGAGGTGATGCATCACTTAATGTAACCTTATCTTGTAAAGGTATGGATATGCCTATATAAATGGGGTATTGCAAATACAAATATTAAATTTTCATTATCATACCATTAGGGTAACCCTATATGCCCATAACACCTTGTTTAATTTGACATGTTAGCCCCTCTTGGATTCAACAATTGTTATTTATAGGATTCTAATAATGTTCTTTTCTATATATTCCATCAAGTCATTACCTTTTAGATACTAATTTGATCGTCTTCAGATTAAATATGTATTTCAATGTACACTATTGCAACTTAGCTCCTATGAACACTATAGCATAATTTGTAATTATTGTTAAAGGTATCCCAAATCTACTGATTACATCCCTCAATATTTGGATTATTTCCTTGTGAGTAGTGATGAGCACCAAAAATGCTCATTTTTTGTATGTTTTAATGGGATAATTGTGTGGCATTATTATATTAGAAATGTATTTTTTGTGAAATTATTGTATGCATTTAATAGAAAATGATGTATTATGCTTAATGGGTGTTTTTAGTGGAAAATATGTGTAGATGCAGTATTTTATTACTTTTTTGCACCTTTTAGTCGAGGTCCCACATGGACTTGGCATTGGAACATGTGTAATGTGCTTAAAGGATCAATGTGCAGCTTGAAGAAGATAACGGTGTTGGAAAACAATGTCTAAATTCGCTAAGGCATGATGCCTGTATCCCGACCACAAGCTGGAAGGCACCTGACTTCCAGTGATAGGAAGGTGCTTGACATCCAACGATAGGAAGATGCCTGACTTCCAACGATATGAAGGCACCTAACTCCCAATAATAGGTTGGAAGACATCTATCTTTCGATGATAGAGTGAGTGCTTATCCTCTGGCAATAAAAAATAATAGCAACTCATAGAGAAATGGAAAAGGCCTATATGTGGCACCTTTATCCCGATGATAGGTTGAAAAGGTGCTTGTATTCCAACGATAGGTCGAACAATGCTTATATCCGATGGAATAAAGTGTGCGTTGACTATTTGACTTGAAGATCATGCATAAATTTAGACAAATATTGTTGTAAAACATAGGGTGCACTATAGTTATCTCAAAATGATTAATTTTAGCATGGCCACTCTTTTATTAGACATTTAATTAAATTATGCACGTGCCCACCATAGTGAATCACGTCAAAGTGATTAATTTTAGCATAGTCTAATTTTGTAATAGGGGACGATCACGTTCTGTATAAAATATAAGCCACCCCTGAAGCGAAGGATCCCAAACCTGAATAATAATTTGTACTACATTATTTTAATAAAAGTCTCGAGTGTTCTTTTTATTTGCATGTTTCGAAGAGTGATCGTGTGAATTAGTTGGGTGGACGTCTGTAGGAGCTTGGGCCCACTCCAGGCAGTATTCCTCCCCTATTTTTTTGCTATCATTATTTATGTTGTTTATTTCTTGTTCTTTTATTTTTGCAAGTGTGTTTTCTTACTTTATTTATTTCTGCATAGTGTGTTTATTTCTTGCTTTATTAAATTCTACAAGTGTGTTTAATTTCTTGCAATTTATTTTTTACTATGTGATTACTTTTCTGTAAATTTCCTTTCAGTCATGTGTTTGATAATTTAAATTACTTTTCTTACAAGTTTCCATTAGTGTTTATTTTCTTGCACTTAAATTTTATTGGTTTGGATGAACTTAAACTACATGAACAACACACCCCCACCAAACCAAAGTGACACATAGGACTCATATCCCAATTTACTATAGGCATATATTTTGCATAGGTACTCAACAAGTTTACGAACTCCTAGATTGATAAAATTAAATGGAAGCAAAATAATTATTTTCAAAAACATCATTTTTTGCTCACCATTTTGGTATCATTTTCGGGAGTGCCAACTGTAGTATTATAAATCTATAGGTCAGTCAAACCTAAAACTTACAGTTCATATTAGCTTACCCATAGATTCTCTACCTGATATTGTATGAGTCCACCATGATTAAGAGGACCGAATATATGCTTTGTTAGAAAATAAATCACTCCAAAAATAACTGAACCACCTTCTGAAATACCTTCTGAAGAATCTGAAACACTTCCTAAAGTTGCACCATCATCTCCACCTAAAACACCTTGGCATATTAATCCAATATTTGAATAAACTAATCCAAGGTGGAAATCATTAGGAAAAGAGAAAACATCTAAAGATTTATTGAACACCCAACTGTGGAAAGAAGTGGAAGAGGGAACTATTTCAAATTCAGATTTAGGAATATTATTAGAAGATAAGTGAAATGAGTGTAACACTTTGTTAGAAGCTTTGAAAGTAGTCAGTGTAGAACCTACATTATTTGAAAATATGGTTAAGGTGGAAGAGGCTTCAACTAGTTTTGACTTTCCAATTGAAGAATCTAGAGGAGAAACCAAGATGAAACACATATCTCCTACTCATCTTCCTACTTTTAGAGGATTACCAATTGAGGACCCTGATCTATTCCTTTTCAAATTTGATGTACTTTGTAGATCAGTGGACTACAAATCTGATGCCCAAAAACTGAAATTATTTCCCTCTACACTAGATGATTCAGCATTACGCTGGTTCATCAGTTTAGGGAACAAACACATTGCTACCTAGGAGGATATGAAAAAATATTCCTAGAACAATACCAAGACTTTGGTAGGGCATGAGATGCTAGGGAAGAAGTCCTAGATATGTCCCAAAGAGAGGAAGAGTCATTGGAAGATTATTGGGATAGATTTAATTTCAATCTTCAATGATCACCCCATGCAAAACTAGGTGAGAAATCCTTGAGAAGTATATTCTTAAGGGGTCTCACAAATGAATCCTTAGAAGCTTTAAATTTGTTATTGGGAGGTGATATTTACCAACACCAAATACTAGATATTTATATGTGTCAAAATTATTCAAGAAGAAAAGGTAAACCCACCAACCGAGTCACAAAAACCATAACCTCTATAACTAAGGTAGAAATAGGCAATATGTTGGAGGACATGAAGAGTGAGATGTTATCATCTCTTGCACTTCAATTAGATACACTCTTGCTTCAGAAAAATAAGTAGGAAACTGAAGCAGCACTAGCCTTATTTTGCCCAAGATGTAGAAGAAAACACCCCAAGAATGAGTGTCCAAAAAATAAAGTGAGAGTGTGTACCATTTGTCAAAAGGATCATAAAATGAGGTTGTGCCCACAAATAGCAAACATAAAAGAAGAACTTGAAGTAGCAAAAATATATTTTATGGGTAATAGGAGAAACTGGCAACAGTTTCCTATAAGAAATAGTATGCCAGGAGGAGGACCACCCTATGGGGGATCCAATTTTATGAACCAAGGGTAAACTCAACCACCCAATATGGGATGGTGGGGTCAAGCACCTTGGATGAATGCCACCCAAGGATCTACTCCTTACACCCCTTATCCATGGATGCCATACCAACAACCTGGACCATAGTGGTAGAATTACAATGTGTGGACTTCACCTCCACAAACCACAACTCAAGCCCCACTACAACCTAGTTTATCGACACCTCCTACTTCTAGGCCAAATCAGCTACCTGCACAACCAACTCCAAATCCAAACAATAAGATAAATCAGCCCACCTATCAGGTAGACATGAAGATGTTCCCCATGTATCATATTAGAGTAGATTGCAATCCTGTACAACTTAGATCAGGTAGGCAATTAGGAGTAGATCCAAATCCTCTTATAGTGGAGGAAGAGGATGTAGAATTAGAGGTAGAAGAGCAACCACCTTCGGTAGAGGAGGTGGAAGAAAATGAAACTACTAAAAAATACAAAAATGAAGGGGTTCCACCCTTCCCCAAGAGACTACAAGAACCCAAAAAGCCAATGCAATCAAAATTTGACATTATGGAAGGCTTAAAAACCTAATAATCATGATTCCCCTTTATCAGGCCATTAGAGATGTTCCAATCTACACGAAGGCCATTAGAGAGTTATGTCTGAAGAAACCAAGAAGAAAACCATCAAAAGTAGTTAATGTGGTAGGTCAGTTGGCTGATTTAATGTTAGGAAACACCTACCACCCCAAGTACTCTGATCCAGGAAGCCTAGTGTTAACAGTTCAAATTGTAGGCTTACAGTTACCCAACACATTAGTAGATCTAGGAGCTACTATAAATATCATGCCCCAAGAAACCATGCAAAAATTACAACTCACAAATATGAGGCCAACCAAAATAGTTCTACAATTGGTTGATCGATCTATAGTACTCCTAGAGGGAATGTTGGAAGATGTGATTGTAATAGTGGATGCATGGGAGTATCTGATAGATTTTCTAGTCTTGCAATCTAGATCTGGATTGGGTGGTTATCCACTTATATTAGGTCATCCTTGGCTGGCCACAATTGATGCTTATATAAGTTGTAGGATAGGACAAATGATAATCTCAGATGGATAAAATATCAAAAACTTAATCATTTATCCACCTACACAGTCCACTGATATGTTGGGAGAACCAAATTGTGAAGTCTTAAATACTGATGCCTTGCCAATGCTTCAACAAATAATGGCCCTAGATGAGGTAGAGGATGACATCGATGAAGATCAAGTCATAACACACTTTTTCCAAGGAGAATCCTCACATCCTCCTCTAGAATCTCCACTTGTAGGCAGCAAGGAAAATCATGTCAAACAGATAGAGGTAGCACCTGGTAGAATGTTGAACATTGATAATGAGTTATCAATTATTCAAGAGGACAAGTTGAAAGAAATACTAGTCAAACATCAAACTGCTTTTGCATGGGACTACAAAGACATGAGGGGGATTGCACCCAAAGTCTGCACACATAGAATTTATTTGGAAGATGATGTAAGATCGGTAAGACAACCTCAAAGGAGAATGAATCCAACAATGAAAGAAATAGTCAAAGCTGAATTACAAAAACTTTTGTCAGCTAGATTTATTTATCCTATATCGGATAGTCAATGGGTATCACCTTTAGTGGTGGTGCCCAAGAAAAATGGCAAGTGGTAAATTTGTGTTGATTATAGGATGTTAAATAAAGCCACTAGGAAAGACCATTTCCCCCTACCATTTATTGACCAAGTCCTCGACACCTTGGTAGGATGAAAATATTTTTCATTCCTTGATGGGTTTAGTGGATATAATCAAATTCAAATAGGGGATGAAGACCAGGACAAAACCACTTTTACCTATCCATGGGGTACTTTTGCTTATCGAGTCTTACCATTTGGGTTATGTAACACACCTACCACTTTCCAAAGGGTGGTGCTTAGCATATTTTCAGACATGGTTGGAGAGACTGTAGAAGTATATATGGATGATTTCACCATTTACGGTGAAACTTTTGAAGAAGCTACAACTAATCTGGAGAAAGTACTCCAACATTGTCAGGAAATAAACCTGTCCCTTAGTAATAAAAAATATTTTATGTTAATGCAAGAAGGGATAGTGTTAGGACATCACATATCTGTAGAAGGGATTAAGGTAGATAAATATAAAATTGAAGTGATTAAAAATCTACCTACTCCCCAAACTCAGAGAGATATCCATAGTTTTCTAGGCTCTACTGGATATTATAGGTGGTTTATCCAAGATTTTAGCAAAATTGCCAAACCACTGCATACACTGTTGACCAAAAATGCTGAGTTTGTTTGGACTAGTGAGTGTGAGCAAGCATTTCAGATTTTAAAGGAAAAATTGACCATTGCTCCTATGCTGAGAGGTCCAAATTGGAACCTCCCCTTTCATATTTATGTTGATGCATCCAATAATGCTATTGGGGCAACACTAGGATAGAAGGATGGAGATGAATTTTATGCCATCTATTATGTCAGTAAACATCTTACAGGTGTTGAGTTCAACTATACTATCATAGAGAAAGAGTTCCTTGTAGTAGTTCATGCTATCAATAAATTTTACCACTATATCACAGGTTATAAAATATTTGTGCACATAGATCATACAACCATCAGATATCTGATGAATAAACCTATAGTGAGTGGTAGAATTATCAGGTGGCTTTTACTTTTGTAAGAATTTGATGTAACCATTGTTGACAAACCCAACAGGGATAATGTTGTTGCAGATTTTCTCTCCAAGTTAATCTCTCAGGACCACACTACCATTGAAGACCAATTTTTGGATGAGCATCTCTTTGCTCTTGATGAACAAATTCCATGGTACGTAGATATGGCTAATTACTTAGCCATCGGTAAAATATCTCCTACACTCTCACCCCGAGAAGCTCAAACTTTGATTGAGAAGAGTGCAACCTTCTCATGGATTGATGGATGCCTATTTAAAATTGGGCCCGATCAAATCATGCATAGGTGTGTTGTAGAAAATGAAACCATAAAAATTCTAAAGGCTTGCCATGATGAACCATGCGATGGATATTTTGTAGGAAGGAGAACTGCATTTAAAGTTCTGCAGGTTGGGTATTATTGGCCTTCTTTATTTAAAGATGCAACCAAATATGTTAGCCAATGTGATCAATGTCAACGAATGGGTAGACCAACTCTTCGAGATGAGATGCCACTTCAGCCCCATGTGCATATTGAACCATTCGATAAGTGGGGAATGGATTTTTTTGGGCCAATCAATCCACAATCAAGAAAAAGGTATATTTTAGTTTGTACTGACTATGTGACTAAATGGGTTGAAGTGCAGGCACTATGGGATGCAAAAGAAAAAATTGTAGCCAATTTCCTATATGAATCAATCTTCACCAGGTTTGGTGTTCCCAAGGAAATTACCACTAACTAGGGGGTTTGTTAGATTTTGATACCACATACAATGGGAGATACCAATCACAAGATGTAGAAAGAAATAAAGTAGATCTGCGAGATGACTAAAAATATGCTATAAATAGAAATGGTAAAAATATTACAATAGTAGCTATGGAGGAAATATATAGGAAGATAAGTTCCTTGGCCAACACTCTATCTAGTTGTACAAGTGGACACCTTGCACATTGACACTTGTGCATTTATTACATTGCATGAAGTAACTAGATAACTTCCCCCTAAAGTAACCTAATGTCCTAAGTATGTACCAAGGAAGGTACATTTACATGACCCAAATAATGTAATATACTCTATTTCTAACACCCCCTTGTATTACAATATTTGGGTATTGAAGACTTTAGTCTTCAATGTGGATCTTCTTCCATATGATGGCTTTGAATTGGATCTTCTTCTTCGATCTAGAATTTTGATTCTTCTCTAATTTTTGTAACCTGTTCAAGCAAGATGTTAGTGTCTTCAAAATTTGTCATTCTTGCTAAAAGAGCTTTGATCTCATAATCATTAGTAGGTTCTTCCAGTTCTTCAATTTCTTCTATCCTCTGAGCTAGATGTCCTTTTTTATTTCTTTTTTGATACTCCAATTGGGGATAATTGGATGGATGCTAAAATTGCTGTTGATAAGGATTTTGATATTGTCATGGCTAAAATTGGCTCCCATTGTTCATCTGATTTCCTTGATTCTGATTCTTGGGGTTGAACCTACAGTAGTTGGTACTATGGCCTTTTCTCTTGCATATCTGACAATACCTGTTGTACCATGGTCTTCATCCTTTTGATGAAGAGGTAATGTTTCCCTATGGATTATCTTTAGATGTCAATGCAGTGTTAGATATCTCATATTTAACTATATTTTCCACTTCATATTCTTGTAGAATATTGACTAAGTCATCAAAAGAAGTATCTTTACTTAGAACTTGTAAAGATGTTACCAAATTTTTATAGCTATCTGGAAGTGCTCTCATGGTTACTTGAGTAAGAAGTTCATCCTTAACTATTTCTCCTAAGGTAAATAATTTCCCTTTAATATCTTCTACCTTTCTTAGGAATAGTTCTATGCTTTCTCCATTGTTCATTTTTAATGAATGAAGTTGACTTTGAAGATGGAGAATAGTTGCCTTATTCTTTCCTTCAAAAATTTTCTCTAGACTTGACCATGCATCTGAGGATGATTTTTTTGAACTGATATAGGGTTGTATCTCATCAGTGATAGCAAAGGTTATTATCATTAGAGCCTTTGAATCATTTTCTACAAACTTTAGGATCTCAATATCATCTGTAGTAGGTATTTGTGTTTTCCCTTTGACAATATCCCAAAGTTTTTCATATACCAAAATAGCTTTCACTTTATTCTTCTAGGAGAAATAATTAGGACCCTTAAGTAGTTGAGATTCTGCTAAGAAGAATTTATTTGAAGCCATTTGAATTCCCTAATATCAATTCTTAGGTTTCGTAGAATGCCTTATGACTCCCTAGTATGTTTTGGACAAGATATGAAGTGCTTTTGTAAGATATAGTTCAATCTTGGTTGATTTTGTAAAGTTATGTAAATGCTAAAATCAACTTCTATTGTCCTTATTGCTCCTATTGAACTAAGCACTTTTTCTAGATTTCAAGAGGTTTTAATGTTGGATATTTTATCTCTATTTGAGAGGATTTGAGACAAGTAAATATTATAATTTCCAACCTTTATATGATTTTGATAAACCTCTTATAATGGCCCTTTGAGATTTGATTTTAATTTTTCTAATTTCCAATAAATCAATTTGTAGTAGTAGACCTTATGACTCCCAAATTTGGAAAATTAGAAAATATAATAATATTTGCAAAGTATTAAATGATTCAACCTAAGTAGAAGGCCTTATATCTCCTAGGTTAGTTTGCAAATAGTATTATGATTTTTGGTAAGTTATCTCCTATATATTTTGCTTTCTCAACCTTAAAAATAATCCTTAAAATTATAACCTTATATCTCCTATGTTTGAAAGCAATATTAATGAGATATTTTTCTTACCTTAGCCCCCTTGACTTCACACTTGAATGGTACTGGTTTTGACTAAAATATGATAGTCCTCTATGTACCCTTTCTGTGATGCTTGACTTGATGAGTCTGAATGACCAAGTGTGGTATGGCTATCGGGCTTCCTCTTCGATGCTTGGAGAGTAGATGTTGATCTTATTTAATGGAGTCTTAAATGCTCCTATGCTCTCCTTCTTCCATGCTATACTTAGAAATATATTGACTGGACTGCACTTGCTCTTCACACACTCTACGGATATCGAACATGAATTCTATCCTTTCACTCTCTACATTGCATATAAGGGTAGTCATTGATGGACAAGTGGCACTTCCATTTCTTGGGAGTGCTGCCACTTCTTCTTGTAATATTGTTGCACCAATCGTTACTCCTTCGTAATGTATTCACCTTGCTTTGAGCACTCTCAATGTTCATCTCTTGAGCATTAGAGATATGATAGCCATTAGGGAATAATATGCCAAGTGGCACTCAACCCTTTTGCATGGAATTTTCTATGTAACACCTCCAAGAAGGAGATTATAACTCCTTCAAATGTCTTCCTCCTTAGCTTGCTTTGATTTCTTGAATAGCAAGCAACGTATTTTCTTCTATAGGTAATTCATGAGCCACCTTGGAGCTTTGGATGAGGATGAGGTAGCTCTCTTGCTACCCTTTGTTGATGCTATTCCCAATGTAGCATCCACTTTCCTTCTGTATGCTTATACCTTCATTGTGCTCCTTGTTCATGATGATAGAGGTGAAGCTTGATGCGTTTGAATGTTGAATGTGCTCTATCCTTTTATTTTACGTAGATAGCTTCTTCTCCTTGCTATGGTTTATGTAAATATTTATGATATATTTCCTTTGGCTTACGTAAATAGCCTTTGAAGGCTTGTTGTAATTTACGTAAAATCTTCCTTTGTTTGCAGGTCTGATCTTGGAGAGAATGCCCTTTTGGTGTTGGAGAATGCTCGATCCTTTGGCCCTTCCTTTGGCTACCTTTTTCCCTGTACCTTTTGTGCCTATTGTGGCACCTTTAAATCTGCTCCTTTCCCTATGTTTGATGTATTGTAGAAGTGCAACACCATGTAACCTTTACATGTATATAGAACCTTTTTATTGCACCTTTTCTTGCACTCTTTTGCAGGTCTAAAATTCTTATTTTTGTAGCATATTAATGAGTGCAAAATGAGGGTTTTAAGGATGTCTCTTTGGCTAGACTCCTTACCCTTTTGCTTGGATGATTGATGGTGAATCCAAGCCTTGTAAATATTATAGAACATAAGCTTTATTTTAGTTGCACTAACCCTAAGTGCTTTGGATTTGAGACTCACCAAGTCTCAATATTTGAAGCTTCTTTTTGGTTAGTTTTTTTTCTTTGCTTGTACTAACCAATTTTGGTGGCTTCTATTGGCCACTATGAGTTGCAGGTTTCTATGCTTTAAGAGTGTCTTTAGACACTTGATCCAAACTAGATTTTGTAGCCTTTATTTCAAAGCACAAAACTAATTTCTTTTGAGAGTAATAATAGTGCAAATGAATCTAACAAATTCTACTTTTAATGCACTAACATATTACACCTTATCACTCCAATCTACTCTCAAGAAAATGCACTTAATCAATTCACTACAACTAATCAAGAATAATCTCAAATGAACCTTCAAGATTTATTCTGTAAATTTCTTACAAGCAAGATATTAGGAGATAGTCTTCTTTTGCTTTCCAAAGTAGATAATAGGCTAGTTGATAGATTATTAAAATTCTAAAATCTAATCAACTCCTAATGTGCAAATGAACCTTAAAAAGAACCTTTCTTTTTGCACACTTGAAGACTGTAATACAAATCTCCTTTTTGCAACTTTAATCAGGATGAAGGTGCTTTAATAAATCTGATAAGTAATCCAACTAATGAATCTACTTGCACCGATAGTTGCTTACCTTTTTTTGAATGCTTTTGTAGCTCCTTTTCTTATTTTGTAGAGGATGTAGATCTTGGTGCCTAAGATCACCAAGTTGCTACCTTGAATAGGATCTTGCAACTCTTTGTAGACTATTTTGAATAACTCCTTCTTCACCAATTTGATGGTCTCAAACTTTCTTTCATGAGCCTAGGATTTGGTGACTTTGATCTCCTCTTGTAATCTCCTCCTTCTACTGTATATTTGGAGAAGTTTGTATCTCTGAAGTAGTGACCTCTTGTTGTAGGAGGTAATCTTCAAATATCTTAGATTTGATAAGCTTCTTCTACCTTCAAGTCTTCTTGTCAAATTCTAACTTCAAGTAGGATCTTCTTCTCAAGATTTTGAATGTCTTGAGGTCTTCATTAGATTCTTCTTCTGCTTAGATTTGGCACTCCTTGCCAAATTCTCCTCCTCTTGGGCTTGTTGTCGGATGGTGACAATTGTCCCAAGTCCTTCACTATCAGGGGCTTCTCCTTGGTAGTGGATTTCTCTAGTGAGTTCTCCTTTGAGGATTTCTTCAGCAAGGCTCTCCTAGCCTTTTATTGGATGCTCATCGAGACCTTGTCAAGGTCTTTGATCTTGCAACTTCTTCTGGTCTTCCTAGAGACCTTATCTTCAACCTTCTACTTTTGGAAGTGTTGGCATTGAGATCTTCTCCTGGATATCTGATTCTGTTGCTTCTAGATATGAGTAGGACTCTCCTAGTCCTTCTTCTTCTTCCTAGCTTAGAAGTTCTTCAATGAGATCTCCTCCTGATCTCTTTTTCTTTAGGTACTAGATTGATTCTGAAGAGGCTTTTCTTCCTAAATTTCTTGTAGGAAGCTTTCTCGACTTATTGGATCACCTTTACCTACAACAAAAAATATTAGTACTAAAATCTTCTTCTGAATTAGATCCTCTCCTCTAGAATCTTCTTCAGGATAAAATGCATCTGTGGCCTATTTTAGTATCAAGGCTTCTGTGGCTTGTTCTTCAATATCAAGGCTTCTATGGCCTATTCTTCAATATCAAGGCTTCTATGGCCTTTTCTTCAAGATCAAGGCTTCTATGGCATTTTCTTATGGATCAAGGCTTCTATGGCCTTTTCTTCTGGATCAAGGCTTCTATGGCCTTTTCTTCTATATCAAGGCTTCTATGGCCTTTTCTTCTTGTGAAGTTCTTCAATCTATCAATGGAGATCTCCTATCTCCAGACTTCACCATGATTCTTTTCCAGAAGATTCTTCTGAAGTATTCTCCTCTCTGCAACAACTAATCTCTGCACTATGAAGGCACTCCAACCTTCGGGCAACGAAGTTGAGGTCTCCTAGATTTCTATTGTAGGAGGTATCCCAATCATCTGAGTATTAATTCCCTACAATAAAAGAAACTTTCAGGTAAGTATTTCTAGATATTCTAGCTTCACTAGTTGATTCATCAACCTAGTGGATCAAATGTTGAGTCCTAGTCTTCACGAGTTTTCCTTCAACTCTGTGGAAAGACTCTAGCCCTATGCAATCTCAGTATTTTTGAAACTGAGATTTCAGTCCTCACTTGTAACTCTCCCTAATTCTACCACCTAGACTCTTCTGAGAAATTTTGATAGTGATTGGTCCAATGGCGCGTCAGGTTCTCAAAAAACTCAGGATCAAATAATAATGGTGGTTTCCCTATAGACCTACTGTGGCTTGATCTACCGTAGCTCTGATACCACTGTTAGCTTTTGATACCACATACAATGGGAGATACCAATCACAAGATGCAGAAAGAAATAAAGTAGATCTACGAGATGACTGAAAATATGCTATAAATAGAAATGGTAAAAATATTACAATAGTAGCTATGGAGGAAATGGGCACTCCATAATATATGCTACTACTCCATGAATGAGCTCTGAGCTTATAGCTCACACACACACTACCCTACTGCCTATCTACCACACACTGACTGTGATACTATGACTTCTATATCTATGGCCATTATATAGGAAGATAAGTTCCTTGGCCAACACTCTATCTAGTTGTACAAGTGGACACCTTGCACATTACAACTTGCACATTGACACTTGTGCATTTATTACATTGCATGAAGTAACTAGATAACTTCCCCCTAAAGTAACCTAATGTCCTAAGTATGTACCAAGGAAGGTACATTTACATGACCCAAATAATGTAATATGCTCTATTTCTAACGGGGTCCAGTTCACCTCTAAGATAATTCAGGAGTTGATGAATAAATATCAAATCCAACACAACAAAACTTCCCCTATCATATGCAAGCAAATGTGTAAGTGGAAGGCACAAATCAGGATTTGGATACCATTCTCACAAAACCAGTATAAAAACACAAAAAGGATTAGGTAACTCATCTATCAAAAGCAGTTTGGGCATATCACACTACCTATAAAACCATCATAGAATTTACACCATTCCAATTGGTGTATAAAAAAATGATATGATGCCAATCAATTTTGAAATTAAAACCCTTTGGGCTGCTATAGAACACTGACTTAATCAGTTGGATGAGTACCAACAAGATACACTGCAAAACATAAAAATCATGTAGAAACAAAGAGCTAGGTGGCATGACCGCTACATACGGCTAAAATAGTTTAAGGAGGGATATTGGGCATTGATTTACATTTCTCAATTCCAGGAGTGAAAAGGGAAGATCATGCAAAGGTGGATGGGTCCGTATGAAGTGGTTGAGATAATCAACAATGGTGTTGTCCATGTCAAAACCATTCATAGCAACGACATCGTGTTGACAGTCAACGACCACTGCTTATGATCGTATCATACGCCTCCAATCCATGTGATAAAATATGAAAAAGACATGGGGGAGATCCCATTATGATAAAATTTATTTTTCAATAGTTGACGAATGCGTATGCATTCACAAAAAAAACATTCTATATTATTATTATTTTTTAATTAGCATAGGATTTTTTCTTTTGTTTTTATTTACGGTTTTGTAGGATTACTTGCCATGAATGCAATCTATAGGCAGCCTGGGTAACCTAAGCCTATCAAGCACATGCCACAATTTTTTTTTTTTGTTTTAGGTGTGTTTGTGTTTTTATTTTTGTAGGACACGTGGTCCTGAATGCAATTTGTAGGCAGTCGGGTCAAACTAGGCCTATCAGGAATAGGCCCCTGATGCCTTGCATTTTTTCACTTTATAAGAGGATAAATGAATGAAGAAAGTGACAACCTCCCACTAGGAGGGTAGCACTTACATCTAGATGTGTGTACAGGTGTTTAATTTTGAACGGAAGAAAATTTCTATATACGGGTCAAAGCAGTGGACGTTGACTTTGTCATCAAGGGGAAGCGCCAATATTCAAATCGAAGAAAGGTGTCTATCTTGGGTCAATCCAGGGAATGCTGAATTTTTGTCAAAGAGAAGGTGCCTATATCACAAACACAACAAAGACACCTATATCTACAAAATTTCAAAGTCACCTATATTCTCTATAAGGTGCCTATCTCCCATATACAACAGATGCCTGTGTTTTAAAAAAATTCTTTTGTAGGTGTTAGTATCCTAAAAGTAAAAATAATATGCTTGTATTCACAATAACAGACTGTACCTGTATCCAGTGGGTCAGAGTAGGATGCATGTATTCTAGTCAAAAGGGGCACTTGTATCCATAGAGCAGAGATGAGGCACTTGTCTTCCATACAAATAAATGCATCTATATTCCAACACAGTGACGACTCCTATCTTCGGTATTGGAGAAGTAGTCGGCCACGATGGCTCTAAAATCCATGCACATTCAAAGTTAAGGATTTTCACGGACCAAAGTATACCTATTTTTATTTTTGATGACAAAACCCATTTCCTTCCCAATTTTTTATCTCTAGAGTTCATGTCTTCCTATCAGTGACCCATGCATACTCCCAAGACACGAATAAATCAACTTCCAAGGGGGATGTGTGTCATCCCACGGTAAAATAAAATATTCATGTTTTCTTTAGTTTTTACATAAGGCCTTGAGACTAATAAAAATGT
The DNA here is from genome assembly GCA_028583015.1 of Wollemia nobilis. Lineage (NCBI taxonomy): Eukaryota > Viridiplantae > Streptophyta > Pinopsida > Araucariales > Araucariaceae > Wollemia > Wollemia nobilis. The sequence goes on along the minus strand of JAQPPZ010017082.1, from coordinate 5,291,615 downwards.
AGTACCCGATGATGTCATTTTGACATGATTGCCCCGCACAAAAAAAATCCACACCATTCATTCATCCCGAAGACACTGTTATCATGTACCGATTAAATCAGATTGCACCATTGGAATTTGCATATCATGATTCACGAAAAACCACCTATAGATACTAGCAATGTAGTATTATTTATGGGGAGGTAGTTTATAATCTTTGGAAATGATACACAAGATCTCAAACCCCAACTTTCACAAATCGTATAGCCTATACGATCTTCATCGTACATTAGTTCAACTTACCAAAACAACTCATACGATCACCAAATCGTACAGTTGTATGATCCAAATTGTACAAAACTATACCTTGTATGATTTGGTACACATCCAACTAACTGGAACAAGTTTTGTAAGTCAAATCAATCAGTTTTGTAATCAATTTCCTCAAACTAGCATTATTTCCTTATTTGGCAGAATTGGGTTGCAACTTTTATTACCAAATCGGGTAATCAAATAGTTTGTACAATTTGGCATTGTGCTTGTACGGTTTGTACAAACCCTTGCTGCAACTAAGATTCATATCTATCACCTTGCATCATCAATCCTTCCAAGATAGATTTTGGGAAGTTTCTATGTCTCAATTGCTCCAATTCTTCATAACATGCAAACCCTAATAAACTAGCAAAGAATTATATTTATCATGGATGATTCCAAAAATGGTAAAACTATTGGAAAATGTCAAAATATGGTTGTAACTCATCTCATATTCCATTCCATGCTTCACACAAATTTCGTAGATTAATCAAGATCATTCACAATGCAATTCCATCCATATACATGCCAAGTTATGTGCCAAACAATAACTACACAACCTACAACAACTAGAACATATGGGGGAATTCACAAGGACAAGGAACTAAGGAAAATGGCTATCATATTCATATTATCAGTATTATTCCATCATTCATTACCATCTCAACAATGAACAACAATTATACTCCACAATCCATACTCCATGAATTCTATATTAATATTGCAACAGTAAACAATTAATGAACATGAATGAATAACAATGAAAAACTAAAATTTAAATAAGGGGGGCTATATAATGCATGCTCAGACCGTTAAAAAGTGGTTTTTGAGGCATCACATCATTTACAACTGCAATTCCTAATGGATTTCCAAAACAAATCTTTTTACAAGGTTTATTAAGGTCTAATTCAATTTTTATCAAATTAACCCCAAATGCACATTCCAAATTCATTTTATTTCATTTCATTTCACATCGTACATGTGCAACCTTGTATGTTTTTATCTCTGCTTGTATGATTTGACACTCATACATTTAAATCAAAACTAAGCAAAATTCAACAAAACTATGCAAATCCATGGATCACTTTCTCTTCTTCTGAGAGGTGGATTTATTGCCTACATCTACCCTCCCATTTAAATTAGGCGGTGTCATCACTGTCTTAGTCTGCTTTGTATTTCATGATTCTTGTTTGTGATGATCAGAAAGCAAAATTTGCAAGGCGGTACGCTCATCCTTCAAGAGAGATACGTACTGACTAACTTCTAGGGCTTACAACCTCTACTCATTAGCCTTCTCTTATGCAATAGTCAACAATACTCCCAAATCCTCACACTCGGATGCTCCCTTGCATATATTTTTTGTCAACGTGGCTTTTGTTTGGTCTTCTATGGCTAAATCCTCATTATTTTTAGTAATAACCTTCAGATTTTGATGAAGACCGACTTCATATGCTGCCATAGTCTCATCCTTACCCTTCAACATAGTTTTATGATCCATAATAATTTTATTATAGCGTGTGGTATCCTTTTCCATATCTTCAATTTTATGGTTATTTTCCTATAGTTGTTCCTCTGTCACATTCAAATGATTAGCCTGGTTGACCAAATGTTCATTTTGTGCTACCAGTTGAGCTTCCAAATTCTTCGTAGAATCTTATGCTTGTTGGACCACAAGTTGTTTTTCTGCTTCCTATGAACGAAGATGATCTTCATAATTTTGCTTCATGCTTGCTAACTCTGTTTCCACTTTCTTTGTTCTTTTATTAGCCATGGTTTTGTTGTGTGTTAGTTATTCCTCAATCATAACCATCTCCTTTCGAGTAGCTTCTACCTCCTATCACTATGTTTCTTTAGCCTGGTAAATTTGTTCAGGACCCAAGCTAAGCCACTCGATCTAGTATGTTAGGAAAATTAATTTCCTCATGGTGAAGGCCAACTTCCAAGGTACTCTTCAAAATTTTGTACCTACTGCATTCAATGGACATGTCTGACAGGTTGTCCTATTTAAATACACTCATGGAGTTGTACGGTAATTGGTCTTCATTTCTTATGGTAAATCATTTCTTCCAAGCAACATGGTTATGTCTCCTCCTGGTAACAACCATGGATGTTGTGAATGGATGTGTGCTATCTGGCTCGTACGATCCTCATTGCACACCCACTCCATAATATTTTCTAATTAATCAAAGGTTTGCTCCCTCCACTTTTTCAATTGCCCAATGCTGCCAATACAAAATTGCAATCTGGCACTGGAAAATATCTCACTAGCTTGTCGAAAGAAGTGTTCCACCTGCTCATCGATATTTTCACCCACATCCTCCACATGATCAAAGTGAGGTACTTCCACTAGGAATCTTGTACGAAGCTCCTCAACGTTATCTTATGGTGGGGTCTATCCTTCTTCTTCTCCTTGTGGATGAGAACTTCATTTGAATTATTTTGTCATGTTGATTACTGTTCCCTCTGGTGGTGGAATGTGTGCTACCACCTTACTCGTATCTTATTTTACCAGTGATTGCATCTCTTTGATATTAATGATTTCTTTTTGAGACTGCTACTCCTCCACCGATACTTGGACTTCCTCCTACAACTTAGTCAAGTTCTCTTGTTGCTTGACTATCAACCCTTCTTCTTACAGGTTCAACTACACTACCCTTTGAGTTGCAACCGTATGGTCATGAGCATGCTCTTCATGTGGCATATGTACATTTATCTGCTCCCATTGGCTGTGATCGCCTATCATCATAATTTTTACTTTTTATGTCTCCTTAGGTGCTTCTAATGGCACCTCCAACATGGATTTTGCTTTTGCAATTGGTGGTACTATCACCATTCTGGTCAAGTATTTGGATGAATGCAGAAGTTCAAAATTAGAGATCTAGAGTAATTTTGGGTATCCCATTGTTTTTCCCATTCCTTCTAGAGCTAGTATATTCAAATTTAGTATATCTACCCCCTTTAAATCAGAGTACCCTTCCTCTGGTGCTGACTTGGGTTAAAATTTTTGTATGGACTTTACCCGTTTCTCCCTTTGTCATCGTGTCTAAATACATACATAGATAGATTGTTGCTCTACTTTCTCCTCCTCTACAAAAGAGTTAGTTTACTCCCACAACTTGTGGACTTGTACCTACTATTCTAAGTCTAGTTTCAATCGTCTCATTATCTTTATATTAGGATGGATATCTTCATCAGATGTAATCTCAGACTCGTACCACATTGGTGGTGTTGGTTGCTTTGTACTCTTCTTAGCATTATTTTTATCTAGAGTGGTTTTCAATAAAGGTACAGTCTTTACCCATTGCAGTATGGTCAGCTGACCAGGTGCTATTTCCCTCAATTGGGTCCTCCTAGGAAAGTGAATTCCCATTCCTAACACTACATCCAATAACAGTGCAATGGCATGAAAGGTCATGATGAATGTCTTCCTCCTCACTATCAGTGATTTCTTCATTTATTCCTACAATTATACTCCCCAATCATACTTCATGCCCTTGTAAACACCTTCCACATATTTATGCCATCCATATTAGTATCTCTGATGCTCGTGATTCTCCAAATAATTATGCCATAACAAAATTCATCATGCAAGCCAACTCATTCATCTTTAACTGGCTTTGTTTAATCCCACAGGTGCTAGTACCCAAAATCTTGGCATCTACAGGTGACTTCACAGATGTGAGTGTCATGATCAACCTATGTATCTCAATGGTATCAACTATTCTTTTCATAATTTGATCTCCTTTCATGGGCAATCCGAATATTTTTTGTAATACCTCTTTCATGAAATCCACCTTAACATATCTATTATCCACTCATACGACTATGCGGTTCTCAATAGGTTTGTACGAATGGAGAATCTACAACAAGTATTCATTGAAGAATACCTTATCTTGTGGTGGGATATACAATAAATACTCACTCCGGCCTTATTTAGCGCCTCCTTCAATGGATGCTTGTCATTAGTATTTTTCCACCATTTTATGCAAAATTCTCCCATTGGTTGCCCAAAACTAACATCCTTGATGTCCACTTGCTCCTCCTCTGCTTCACTAATAAGATCCTCCTATTCTTTTGAAGTTTTTTCTTGGTGAAATTCACTGCAAAACTTCTCTTTTAGGTTCCCGAGGTGGTTCTATTTCTTCCATCCTATATTGTAGTGATGATATTTTCCTACCACCATGCCAGTGCCTCTAACCCCTCATGGCCTTCATCCTCTCCCTCTCCAAGGATGATTACCACACCTTATGGATGATTGAAATCATCATCCTTGGCCTTGAATGGGGTAAACTAGGGGAGATCACCTGGGTTGTGATTCTATCTGGTGCAATGGTCTTGGTGATCTATCAGCCCTAGATGATACAATGTAAGAATGAGATTTAGATTCTCACTGTGAGCTCATACTTCTACCATCGCTGAGTGAACCCTCGTTTACACACCTTTTCCTTGATTTGGCAATTTAGGACAATACTGCACAAAATCGTTATAAAAGTCCATATGGATACCTCCAAAATGTAAAAAACTATTAGGATCATACAAGGCCCCAACTAAGTTGTACATGTATACTTTTAAATCGTACAATCCCACCCAGATCGTACAACTCCAACCAGATCTGTTCAATTGCACCCGATTCCATACACTTGTAGTAAATCGCACAACTAGCACTTCAAATTATAAAAGTGTGATCTAGAATCATACGAACTAATTTTAAATTATACATGGGTACCTCTCTTCCATACAACCTCACTAGGGTCCGTAACACTACAAAAAATTCCATACAAAAGTCCTCAAAAGTGCATAAAATGGGTCATCGGGAGCTTAGAATTTGTACAATATGTCTAAGAATCATACCATGACTATTCCAAATCATACATACAATCTTAAAAATAATCACTTGGTAAAAAACCCTCGTTTGTCTTACCCAAGTGTGAAATCTGTGAAACCCATTTGTCAGAATCCTTCAATCTCCTTGTTTAATGCAATATTAGGGCAAATCATGCAATTTCTCCTTCCTTTGGTGCAATCTTCTTCCAAAATGGATTTTTCCCATAGTATTTCAGCATTGTACAACTATCCCTTCAAAATTATTCACACATGCAATCTTGAAAATGTCATTTCCATGATTTTTATGGTGAATTCCTGCTCTAGGGTTTGTTTATTTTATCTCCATGCAACTTTCCATTTCTCTATTCTTGGAAATTCAAACCCTAGCTTTAATTTTCTACACTAAGGGTTTATTGGGAACTTCCTTTCCTCAAACTCTCACTTGTATAGCTGATTTTCTTTACCTACAACTCGATTTCTAAAAAAAACTTGTTTTCTTCGGAGTGAAACCCTAATTTGGTAGCTTCTTTCTCCAAACGGATTGCTTTTTTGAAAAAATTCTTGTGGTGCACAGTTAAAATGGGTCATGAAATAATGGAATAAATTGGTGAATTTCCACTGCCCATATAGAAACTTTCTTCATTTGCACCCTTTTTGCCTTCAATTCTTTGAAATTTCAATGTTGCCTTGTATGATCTGCGAGCGGGAAAAAAAAATTCTGCATGGCACTTGCTTTATATAATTTTCAAACCCTAACATCTTAATTCCTAAATTTTACCACGTTAGCTCCTTTACATGTTGATGATTGACAACTCGTCGCCTTGGTGCATGCAATTTTTCCTTCTTTCCTATTTTATCCTTTTCTTGCCTCTTTTATTTTATTTTTTCTTTCTCATTTATTTATCTTTTCTTTTTATTTTTCCTTAGAAGGGGCTACCATTTCTGGTTTTCAACCCACTTATAAAAAATTACTAGGATTACTTATCCCGTTATTTTCTCTTTCACCTATTCCATAGGTCTGCTGTAACTGGGGTATCTTCAATTTGTAGCTCACACCACCTTGTGACCTTAAACACAATCAAGATGAATAACATCATCAACATGATGGGAAATTCCCATCGCCACCTAGGGAGAGTGTCCCTTGTAGGGTCGAGGGGAAGCACCCTAACAGGGTTCGAGGTGGAGCCCCAAAACCTTAATGATAAAACTGCTAAGACCTTCATTGTCAAAGTCAAAATTTTCTCTTCATTAGCACTTTGGGGTTTTTTACTCAACCCCCTTAAACAACTCACCATCGACTCCATTTTACCTTGTATTAACCACTTATGGAACACCTTGTATGATTCTACTCTATACGATTTCATCTTGTACGATTGCACAATGTTCAATTTATCCTTGTACAATTTCAAACTATATGGTTTACACTTGTACTGTTCCATCCTGTACGATTCCAATTTGTATGATTTCACACTATACAATTTCACCTTGTACGATTTTATTTTGAATGATTTCCAATTGTATGATTTGACTTGAAATCTTATAATCTCTGCCAAATGTACAATTCCACCCAACAAACATACAGTTCCCTCTTGCAAAATCATACAATCCCATTATTCCTTAGGAAATTTTGACTGTATGATCAATTGTTCTATTTGGACATCTACTATAATAACATCTTCCATAACAACATCCTCAATATCATACAATATTTTACCTCTTTTATTTCTGTAAGGAGTGTCATAAACTACATCACTAGTGGCAAACTTACTCTTTACACTCATGAAGGGTACGCATATTTGTTTCCCAGCCTTCATAGATATACTAATTCCACCTTATAGTTGACTCACTTTGTTGGTTCTCATCAGAACTGTCTACTCGAGGAATATTGTACTCACTAAATAGTCATCTACTGATCTCCCATGCGTCTTCACTCCGTGACCTCCTTTGCTGGTGTATAGTTCATGGCCTTGGTCCTTCCTCCTAATATCTTGTGTGTTGCTCTGGTTCCTGACTCCTATCCACCACACTTCTTTGCAACCAATCCACCATTTTCTCAGGTGTTACCATCCACTCCCTTCACTCTTGCACAATTCCCTCGTTAATGCCTTCTCTTATGTCAATGCTCATCTTGACTCTGGGTGCTTCTTGTTCCTCATATTTTCTGTCAATCAGCAGTGTATCCAACCTCTCAATATCTAATTTATTTGATGTCCATACTTGCTCTATCACTGGTTCATATGTATTATGTTCAACGTTGTTCATATTTCTCCTTTGAGTAATCCTCATGCTCCTTCTAACTAGGATTTCCTCTCCTTGATATCATATCCTACACATTTGTATATTGGTGTCTATCATTCACCTCTAATTTGTGTACTCAAGTTTATCACTTGTATAATCTTCTTGACTGCAACACTTTTTTTTTACCCATTTTAAAAAATGCCAAAGTTCAATAAGGAAACGATACCAAATGTAGATGCTAGTAGTGTAGTATTCCTAATGGGGAGAAATTATAGAAGCTATCAAAATTATCCACAAGATATCAAACCCCAACTTGCATAAGTCATACAACCTGTATGGTCTTCATCGTACACTAGTTCAATTTGTCGAAACAACTTGTACGATCACCAAATTGTACAGTTGTATGATCCAAATAGTAAAACACTGTACCTTGTATAATTTGGTACACAACAAACTAACTGGAACAAGTTTGTAAGTCAAATTGATCAGTTTTGTAATCAATTTCCTCAAACTAGCATTATTTCCTTATTTGGCAGAATTGGGTTGCAACTTTTATTACCAAATAAGGTAATCAAACAGTTTGTATGATTTGGAACTATGCTTGTACGATTTGTACGAAAACTTGCTACAAATAAGATTTAGATCTATCACCTTACATCATTAATCATTCTAGAATAGTTTTTGGAAAGTTTCTATGTCTCAATTGCTCCAATTCTCCATAACATGCAAACCCTAATTCACTAGCAAAAAATAATATTTATCATGGACGATTCCAAAAATTGTACAACTATTGGAAAATGTCAAAATATGACTGTAACTCATCTCATATTCCATTCCATGCTTCACACCAAGTCCGTATATTAACCATGATCATTCACAATACATTCCATCCATATACATGTCAAGTTATGTACCAAACAATAACTACACAACCTGCAACAACCAAAACATATGGGGGAATTCATAAGGACAAGGAACTGAGGAAAATGGTTATCATATTTAGATTATTAGTATTATTCCATCATTCATTACCATCTCAAAAATGAACAACAATTATACTCCATGAATTATATATATATTTTTGAATTTAGCGAAAAACCCCTTGCGAGGCCGCCTTGGTCTAAGAAACCACGACCACAAGGTTCTACACCGTCAAAATCACCCGGGAGTTGCACTCGGACCTGATCGCACCAACATAATCAATTGGATTTTGGATACCCAATGTGTATTTGGTAGGGTGGAGATTCGAACCAGGGACCTCCCTTGGAGGATTGTCCTACCCTCTCCAACTCACCTACAACACATGGGTACTTCATGAATTCTATATTAATATTGCAATAGTAAACAATTAATGAACATGAATAACAATGAAAAACCAAAAAATGAATAAGTGGGGATATATAATGCATGCCTAGACCATTCCAAAGCGGTTTCTGAAGCATCACATCATTTACAACTGCCATTCCCAATGGATTTCCAAAATAAATCTTTTTACAAGGTTTATTAAGGTCTAATTCAATTTTTATCAAATTAACCCCAAATGCACATTCCAACTTCATTTTATTTCATTTCACATTGTACATGTGCAACCTTGTACATTTTGCTCTCTGATTGTACGATTTGACACTCGTACATTTAAATCAAAACTAAGCAAAATTCAATAAAACTGTGCAAATCCATGGATCACTTTCTCTTCTTCTGGAAGGTGGATTTGCTACGTACACCACCCAGGTATGTACTGATTTTTCTGTTATATGTGTGCATAATTATCATAAAAAAACATTTCTATGTAATGTGCCAACACATGCCCCACGAAATTATTGTCCAATCATGCAACCCCCAAATCTACAAACTACCATGTGGTACCAATCGGGCATAAGAAATGAGGTTGTAATGGTACCCATCTAAATTTGGCATACGATTTAACAATTAATTAAGTAGATACCTATAATTACTACTGATTACGAGAAGATAAGTGCCCTGTATGCATGGATATAGTCACGTTCTTTGGCATATTTTAAACCAAAAAATAGTGCCTATTTGCAACATAGAGAATCCATAATAGAGTCGATGATGCCATGGGAGGACCTTTGACTAACCATGCTCTTAAGAAGAATGATCCCAACATATCTTGGGCATAACAAGTGTCATCAGGGACCAGTTTGAGACTACCGAATGGATGGACTACTACTGCCTGGTTAGCCAAGATCAATATTTTGAGGTGGCACACAAATTTGTAGCCTTTATGAATGATGATGTAGTGCGGATGAGCAGACTGGTCATACCAATCATAAAGGTATACATTGTAGAGGTTTCCAGCCTCCACCACACTGAACATCAAGCATATAAATATGATAGTGTGGGGCATTGCACGTAGAGATTTTTTGGGTAACCCATGACACAGATAACATGGTTCGAGTTGTCAAAATAGAATATCCCGAACCTATGGAGACAAGTATTTGAGCAAGTGGTATGGTTTTTCACTTGCACCGAAAACTATTCATGGTTGAATGTCAACCACCTTCAGTATCTCAATAACCTATTGCATGGGGATTACTTTAATGTCTCATATTACCTAATGTGTGCCCTAAAGGATGAGACCAATAGGTATCGAGTAGGAATAGCGATAGCATACCCTAATTCGATATGCCAAGATTCATAGGGCTACACCGATCGATGAAGAAAATGATACAATAGAATCCATTAGTGAGCGACAAGCAGATGAAGAAGATGTTGCTGCTTCACCACCAACCGATGGATTCCAGGAAGACAAAGAGGATGATGCGATAGAAGTGTCTGCATCCCACCATATTCAAGAGGGAAGGAAGGTTAGGCTGAATCAAACCCATCATGGAAAATATCATTGCCTATATCCCAACATTCAAATTGAGAGGCAAAATAGGTCATTTCTAGCCCATTTCAGGTAATATCACCACCAGTGATTAGGAGTAGAGCAACAATGGAGTCCTTGGTCGACTATAGTTCATCAGGGGAAGATGGCAACCATATGATAGAAGACAAATTGGTCGCCCAAGTTCTAAAGGGTATGGCCACTAGTGAAACACCCTACCATGATGCTCCGAATGAAGACCTCCAGGATCAATTACGAAACATGGATTAAGCCTCTTAGTGGGAGGACAAATATAAGGAGCAGGTTGAGTTCTAAGAGTCTCAATGGGCTATCATAGCAAGACAATAGGAATCAAATGACACGCTATAACAGCTAAGGGATATTGTGTGGTAATTGGAAGATAGGATTCAGTAGTTGTTGGTCGTCAAAATAGATAGAGTTGATGTGGTTGTATAAAATAACTAGGACATGGACCCAAAAATATCTTCCATTGTCACAAAGGAGAAAAGGGTGTCTACGGGAGCAATCCATTCTAATGCTACGAGGGCATCAGATATCCAATTGCTAGAAATAAGGGATCAATCAAAAGCTCCTATGATGATTGTTTTCCAAGAACAATGGCACCATGTTTCGCAATAGGGGCCTTCTATAATCGAGATTGTGGATAGCATAGATGAAGAGTCAAACAAAAATTTCATGGTTACCTAATCAGTTGGTCAATAAGTAGTTGACCAAGTAAGGACTGCCCACTCAACTGAGGAGTTTATGACATAGGAGGAAATCGTGTAGTCTGCCGACGAATCACTTGAATATGATCCTGATGTCCATTCAGCTACAGGGTAGGAGAAGGAACATGATGTGTACCAATCATAAGAGTCAACCGATCCCTTAATGGTTACATAGTCAACGGGTCAACCATTAAGGGATCTATGACAAAGATTCAAAGATGTCATCCCTGATTAAAGTACCTAAAAATTTTCCCCCTGATAATGAGGAGGTAAATGATGCAGATGAGGCAAAACTAGATAAAAAATAGCCAAATTATCAAAGGCCTAGGTGTATGACACATCCTGATTTCTAACATGGGCTATACCAACTTTTTACACTACAAAATGGCTTTCTAAAAATTATCACTACTGGAAGCAAGCTAGACTAGCATTCTAGAAGGATGCCACCACATTCACGATATTCTATGTGAACGAAAGTATAGGTAGGTAGGGTCAATATAAGAAGAAGCCCAAAATACGGGAAGGACCCAATCAACCTTTAAGGAGCAGTCAATGCCAAAAGGTACCAGAAACAAGAGCAGGTCCCAACTAATATGAAAAATATGGTAAAAGGATGATGAGCACAAAAAATACTCATTTTTTGTATGTTTTATGGAATAATTGTGTGACATTATTATATTAGAAATATATTTTTTGTGAAATTATTGTATGCATTTAATAGAAAATAACGTATTATGCTTAACGAGTGTTTTTAGTGGAAAATGTGTGTAGATGCAGTATTTTATTACTTTTTTGCACCTTTCAGTTGAGGTCCCACATGGATTTGGCATTGGAAAACATGTAATGTTCTTAAAGGACTGATGTGCAGCTTGATAGAGATATTGGTGTTGAAAAACAGTGTTTAAATTTGCTAAGGCACAGTGCCTATATCCCGACCATAGGTTGAAAGGCACTTGACTTCCAGTGACAGGAAGGCGCTTGATTCCAAGCAACAGGTTGGAAGGCGCCTATATTCTGATAATAAAGTGTGAGCTTATCCTTCGATGATCGAAAATAATAATAACTCGTAGCGAAATGGAAAAGACATATATGCACAAACCAAAAAGATGCATGTATTCCAACGATAGGTCGAACAATGCTTATATCTGGTGGAATAAAATATGCGTTGATTGTTGACTTGAAGACCATGCATAAATTTAGATAAATATTGTTGTAAAACATAGGGTATGCTATAGTTATCTCAAAATGATTAATTTTAGCATGGTCACTCTTTTATTAGATGTTTAATTAAATTATGCACGCACCCACCGTAGCAAATCACGTCAAAGTGAATAATTTTAGCACAATATAAATTTGTAATAAGGGACGACTACTTTTTGAATAAAATGCAGGCCATCCCTAAAGTGAAGAATCCTAAACCTAAACAATAGTTTGTACTACATTATTTTCAATAAAAGTCCCAAGTGTTTTTTATCATTTGCATGTTCGAAAGAGTGATTGTGTGAATTAGTTGGGTAGACATCTACAGGAGCCTAGGCCCACCCCAAGCAGTATTCCTCCCTTATTTTTATGTTACCATTTATGTTTTTTATTTCCTGTTCTTTTATTTTTGCAAGTGTGTTTTCCTGCTTTATTTATTTCTGCACAGTGTTTTTATTTCCTACAATTTTCTGTTTTATTAAATTTTGCAAGAGTGTTTAATTTATTGCAATTTATTTTCAGCTGTGTGATTACTTTTTTGTAAATTTTCTTTTATTCATGTGTTTGATAATTTAAATTACTTTTCTTGCAAGTTTCCATTAGTGTTTAATTTCCTCCACTTAAATTTTGCCAGTTTGGATGAACTTAAACTACATGAACAAAACACCCCCACCAAACCAAGTGACACATAGGACTCATATTCCAGTTTAATACAGACATATATTTTGCACAAGTACTCAATAAGTTTATGAACTCCTAGATTGATAAAATTAAATGGAAGCAAAATTAACTGTTTTCAAAAATATATTTTTTGCTCACCAAGTAGTAGACTTAACTAGGATGAATAAAACCCACCTAGTGAAGTAGTTAGTGGTAGTGAAGACCCAACCATACTTGGTGCTAGAAAAAAGACTAATATTTTCAATGAAATCTAGCTCCCATTTTTTAAATGATTTTATTATGACTATAGGTTTTAGAGGCATTGGTTATTTCCTTATATAACCTATGAACGTGCAACATGCATTGCATTATTTGACCCATTGAAAGCAATCAATGAATATAGCGGTCCAATAATATATAGCTCTCAAAATATTATGATTGGTTTTTGTGTAGAATAACAACCTCCTTCATCATGATATTTGTTCAACAAGATTTTACCCTTTCTTCTTCAATACACCTTAGGAGTAACCTATCATATCCATTTTAAAACATGATTCTATTAAGCCAGGTATTATTTATAACCTTCCATCTAAATCTATCTTTCTCCTTGTTCAACATATTCCTCAACACTTTCCTGGTCAACATGCATCTCCTTAGGTTACCCATCCATCCGTTGTGACCTTCTTGGTCAAATTATCCTAGAGTTACCTATTCATTTGGTGAGACATGGTTAGATTTTCATAGAGATCCCTCCCCTTACCAACTTTATCGACTTGATATGTATTTTGAACTCATATATTTTATTAATCTGGTTAGATATTTCCTCATCTAATTCCCCCTATAGGACTACTAACTTTACATCCAAGTGGACTACAAAGATTGTTGTTTACTTTGAGATAAGTAGTACCTGATTTGCTAAGTGTCTTCATCATAGCAAATATCTATTGTTCAATGAAAGTATAACATTAATCATAATTATGGAGGGTCTAAATCATGAATGATACCATGTATTCTTCCTTATCACCCTCATTAGTTAACATGATTGCTCTACTTTGATCAATGTTGGACACATGCAACCTAGAATATTTTGATAAATTAGGGTTGATAACAAGTCCTTGGTAATTATTTTTTTAATTTCTTGAAAGACCCTTTTACCTTCTATCCAAGCGATAGTGACATCATTATTTAGCATTTTTGTGATAGGCATAAACAACTATGTAAAATTAGTTAACTTGGAGACAAATTAAATTTCACCCAAGAAACTATGATATCTTTGACTGAGGATGGTAATGGTAGTTTTTGGATTACCTTAGTGTGAACTAAATCTATAGTAAGGTCATATTTCAACACCATGTATTGTAGTATATTGTCTTCTTGTGCAAAGAAGATAAACATCTTTGCATTCAAAGATATACAATATTATGTGCATATCTTGAAGATTACTTCTAAATGTTTGACATGTTTGGATCTATATTTGAAAAATATGGGTAAATCATCAAGACAAACAAGGATAATCTCATCAATTAGCCCTAAAAATGAAATAGTCATCGCTTTATGAAAAATTGGACTTGCATTAGACAATTTGAAAGGCATCCTTTGGCATGTGAAAGTTCCTCATTTGGTAGTAAATGCATTTTTTTTATCATCATCCTTTACCCAAATTTGGTTATATCCTAAAAGTCATTTAACAATGATAACATTTGAGACTTAGCTACATTTTATAATATTTGACCATGGATGGTAATGGATAGTGATATTTTAGTAATGACATATTAATGTTCCTAAAATCGACACACAATCTAATATCTTCATTTTTCTTTTAGATAGGAACCAAGTTTGACACCCATGTTGAATGCTTTACAGGGAAGATGATATGAGCTTGTAACAATTTTAGAAGCTCCTTATTTATTACTATTTTTATTTTTAGATTCACATCTATCTACTTTTGGTAGAATGGTCTAGAATTTGGCTCTAGATCAATCATATGCTTAATAATTTTGGGGTCAAACCCTGAGGTCCTCGTAACTCTAGGTAATCAAATCCTTCTATTGACCACATAACTTTTTAAATAGGTGAATTTCTAGTTTTTTAAATACTTCTTCCATCAATAAATTGTTGCTTTTGGTGATTTAGATAAATTACTAAGAAGACTTTACCTTGATGCTAGATTTTTAGGCACTGTCATTGGGATTAAACAAGCTCTCTAATCTGAACAACCCCTTAGGTAACTAATTAGTTTTAATTTAAATAACTCGATATTAGATATCATCATCATATTCATTCTTACCCTTTACATACTATGATTATTTAACCAAGAATTCAATAATCTATTCATCATTATTAAACACTTGCCAATGGTCATTATTTTTAGGGACTATAGCTTGAACATCGCTTCTATTTCTTTTGGCTTATCCACATGTCAATAATTGGATCAAATTTAGTGGAAAAGGAGGCTAGTTCATCCACTTTATATTTATTACTTTGGTATCATTACAATTTCATATGTACAAAAGCTTTCTAGCAAATCCTAGGCTAAATATCTATATGATTTAAGGTGCTTATTCTTGATAACCTACACTAAATTAACCTAATTTGCTACTAGCTCCAAATTGCCAAAGATTTTGAGTTTCTTGATTCACAACGTGTCCAATTGTCTCAATCCTACACATATGGATTCATATTCATCTATGTTATTAGTGCAATTGAACAATAGAAGGAATGTATAATTAATTTGTTCTCACTATAGACTTATGATATTTATGCTTGCACCTACTTCATTCCTGGTCCTAATACCATAAAAATGCATTACCAATATTGGGTTCAACCCTTGTGCCTATTTGTTTGTTAATCATGAATCTTTGTTGGTTCCTCCAATATCAAATATATTTTTAGTTTATTTTCCCTTTTTGCTTTTGCTTCATTACTTCATTTTGCATCACCCAAATGAAGCGATAGTTGCATGGTGGCTCATTTTATACTGTTCCATCATTTTGCATCACTTTCCTCATTTTGCATCACCCCAATGACTATATATTACATAATCTAGTAAATGATGGAACAATATAAGCTCACCTTTAATGTTTATCATCTACAAACTCCAAGAACTCATTCCACTTGACTGTTCCATCATTCCCTAGATTATGTAAGAGATAGTTGCATGGTGGCTCATTTTTAATCCTAATTTTTTTTGGTCTTGCGGTGCCTTCATGTGTGTGTAGTACATTTCCAACTATCCATCCCTTGATAACTTCTTGCTCCATTCCATGTAGAGTAGTATCCTAAAGCAAGGTGGAATATCAATCACTATCACTTCTTATACTATAACTGGTTATGGGTATTTAGCCATAGTCATCACTAAATATTTCAATTTATCAATTGCATTTACCTGAGTTGCATCCATTTAAAAATGTTGGCTAGTCATCTTTGAATATGGTAATCCCAATTCTTTGTAATTTGTTTTGGTCATAACTATAAAGGAAGCTCCTAACTTGATGATGAAACACATCATAAGATAATTTTCAATCTTCAAAGTGATGTAAAATGATAATGAATTCATTATTTTAGGTTTAGGCTCATTAAGCACATCAACTACTTTCACTTAGATATCAGAGATCCTAAGCTGTGAGATTTTGCTACTTGGATGGATTAGGCTAAGAACTTGGGTATGTGTATGCATTTATTTTAGTATAATTGTGTTCATGTTCTTTCATGTCTTTATGTAAAAAATCCCTTTGTGTAGGCAAGACAATTGCTTTCAACATGCTTACCTTTGTTGGTGTTTTCTTCAAATCCTTATCAATGTTGAACCTAGTATCCAATGGATTACTTTCATTATGAGGCGCAAAATTTTTAAATTAGCATGTCACCACTTCCCTACACTCATTAGTAAAAGAACGATACCCCAAATTTCTCTCCACTTCTTTCTATAGATTTTCCCTTTCACTTTGTTTTTCATTGTGTTGACTTTCTTTCTATTCGTGGGCATATTTGTCTTCTAGGCATCAACTTATGGTGTTGTCTTCCCTTGCTTCTTTGGGGTGTCATTTCTTGGTTAGTGGCAATAGACCCTTTATCTTTAATATGCAATGGTCAAAATATTTTTATGAGAACATTAATATGTGCATTAAGGTCAAGTGGTTTAGGTAGTTTTATTTGGGCATTTGAAGGCTTGAGCTATTCATCTAGTGGTAATCGTTTGTATTTGGTTCATCAACACTACTTGTTCTTCAAAAGGAAATTCAACATATTTAGAGTCATCAAACTTTTCCAAGATAACATTATTTATATTAGGCCAAATTGTGATCCTTTGTTGCACCATCCTTGATAGATCTACCATATTAGATTGTTGCATTATAGTTTACTCAACATTTGGTGCTTAGGTGATTACCACCTTAATCATCATATTCACCTATTGTACTTGATATTGTTGATTATATATGGAAGTTTGAGCATATCTTATAACTACAACACATTTCAAAGGATTATGTCCAATGTTACAAGGTAAGACAGTATACATCGCTAAATTGACATTCACCATGTTGTCTTGATCCTGATTTCTTGCCATATATCAATCAACCAAAGTATATATAATTTTATGAGGTAATGTGTCCTTCATTGTTTCCAATTACCTGATTGTTCCCATCCACTTCCCTGTTACCCATACTAATTCTATATAATTTACAAAAATAAATCATCTCTCAATTCATTTACATGAACTTGGATTAAATGATTATGATTCCGAGGTGTAGAAATGATAATTGAATTATATGGTTAAAGTTGACTGGATATAGCAGGTAATTATGGTTAGAAGGCAACTATATTTGTTGCGCTTTGGCCAGGAAGCATCACCCTATATAGAGTATAATTCAAGGATAGGTGGATGTAAATGTGGAACCTAAAAAGTCGGTTTTGGATATTTCAAATAGGCATCATGGCTGAAGGAGACCCTAATATCTATAAATTTTGGGTTTAACTTACACAAGCAACATAGGCCATAGGTGGAGTTAGAGGGTAAATTACCAACTCTAACCAACATATCTTCTACTCATGTTGCCTAAAAACATCTTGATAAGATCGCACAATTGGCATTAGAAACCATTAAAGCTAAACATGATTTAGTCCTTTAATATAATAAGACAAATCTTGACTATATAATGGTATTTATTTTGTGGTATCAAGTACAATGTCCTCCTGAACTTGGTATTATAATAATAAATATTCTCTAAAGGATATCTCTACATAACATTTAGTTAGAAGAGAAAAAAGTACCCATCCCATAGATTATTGAATCTTTTCATTAATGATTTAACTATAGAGGGCCAATTAGTAACTAATTTATCAAGAAGGCTTTGATACCATATAGTAGCTTGTTTCTTAATGAATATATCAACAACCAGGCCATGATATCTTCTTGGATAAGTGTATAGATTTAAATTTTGATAAGTCATTCAAATGATCCATAACATTCTTATTTCCATTGTAATCAAAGGTTGGTAAAGCTTTCAAAACAATAGTAATTATTGGAGAAGAAACAATTAAGTTCAAAAGTCCTTAGTAAGTCCAATGAGAGGGTTGTTGTAGCCTCATTGGCATTTGCATTTGATACTTTTGAGGTAGTCTCCCATAAGAAACTTTTGGGACATAAGGAATTTGGTATTGAGCAGGACCCATTTACCCTTGTGGTTGTTGGATGAACTAGACCATATTTTATTTTAGAGTTGCTTGTTGGTTTAGTGGAACTATTGGCTATTGAGAAAAAAATTGTTGGTTGATATTTTGAACCATAGTTAGGTTAGAAGGCATTTTATTTTGAGGGTTAGGATTAAGAAATAAATGTGGAATAAGCACCTTTTGTTAATGGTTGGTTGAGACGCAATGGTTGTGGATATTGCATAAAACAACCACCCAAAGGAAATAGTGGATTTTGAGAATGCCCTAAGGTCATCAAGGCTCTTGATGTTATTGGATGATTTTTTTTTAAGTTTGCACAGTACTTTGATTCAATTACAAATTTGATGGAGGTTCACTCAATCAACCTTGCATGATGCTAATTTTTGATAGGTTTTGTAGGTTTTATTACATATTAAGATTTGACAATCCTTATAAAGTTTGACTCCAAAAGGATTTTGTATTATTTGTTGGGATGGTGGTTGAGATGAGATATTATAAGGGATAGAATATTAAGTTGACCTAGTGTGGCTTATGTTTGGCTACTAGATGGAGCCAACTTTTAATCCTTGTCTTGGTTGAGATATTAGTGTCAAACATGAGAAAATAATGCATAGATTTGATGAATCTTATCAAGTTTAAGGACCTTAACAAACCCTTTTTCAGAACTAGAAAAATTTACCATAGGTTGGTGTAGATCTAAGAACAAAACATGTAAGGACTAGTATTTTCATACCACTAGGCATGCCAAAAAGAAATATTAATCCAAGGAATCATCTTGTTTGGAGTTGCATCAATAACCTCACATAAATAGTTAACAAAAATGGAGGTTTTTGTCCCATTGACCTCCTTATTCATGCCAACTCCCCACTAATATTTGCTAACCTAAACTAAACTAAATGCAAAAAATAAAATTGGTGACGATAAGGATGCATAAAATGAGCCATTAAGATACAACTAAATATGGTCAAGAACGTAGCAAGACTAGTGTGCAGTCAATTGAGCCATTACAATACAACCAAATAAAGATAATGTAATAATCATTTAATACATGTATAAAACCATGGGAAAAAGGACTAATAGGAGGTGAGAAGGTACAACCATAAACACGATTTACTCGTACATCAAAAATTCAAGAAGACTTAGTTGGCGCAAACATCATGCATATTTTTCTATTAATGATTAAAACATAATTACAATCACAAAGTGTAGATCTAGTCTTTATGAAAATGGTCAAAAGATATTACAAATGATCCCATGGCTCTTATTTATAGTAGGGGTTTAACCCTCATTTTACCCTAACTATGGTTTACATTTACAATAAAAGACAAAAGTGTCGCTTTTAGGCTGTTTTATCTAACAATTCTATGTTGATTCATTTGTTGGTTGATAAAGCACTAGTTAGTTGATAGATGATAATTTGATTGATGCTTTGTTGCTTGGTTGGAGGATTGTCATTCGGGTTGACAAATCAAATATTTATGTTAGCTAATTTTGAGTTCATTTGCTTTTCCTATCAC
Source organism: Wollemia nobilis (assembly GCA_028583015.1). NCBI lineage: Eukaryota > Viridiplantae > Streptophyta > Pinopsida > Araucariales > Araucariaceae > Wollemia > Wollemia nobilis. The sequence goes on along the minus strand of JAQPPZ010017082.1, from coordinate 5,271,636 downwards.
CTTATGATTGGAAATGGGCATAGAATTTGATTTTTTAGGCTTGCAAAATTTGGATTCTTACCTCTCCTACTTAAATTTTCCATCTCTTTCCTATCACATTTTATTCAATTGTTGATTTAGAAAATTTACATTTCACTACACCCTTTAGTTATTTTATCTTTTGAACAATCCTATACATATATGATCCTTCAAATCTTACTTCATCTTACCATAACATAACAATTTGGAATAAATTAGTCTTCAAGCCACATAGACTACCAAAAAAATAAATTTTGATGACCATCACTAAGCACAACATATCTCAAGAGAATAGGTTTGCAATCATATCTTGCTTGTAGTAAAATTGTTGAAGAGAAAGTATATTTTGGATCTGTTAGACAACAAGAAATAGCTATTTTGCTACACGAGTTTGCACAATACATTTATTATGCAATGTATGTTGCAAGGTTGAACAAATAACATTCCAAAGGCTATTTGCATTAACAAAGCAAAATCGTCCATTGACCTATACCATCTAGGTATACCACCCTTCTTTTCCAAAGGAGATATAACTATGTTGATGTTTCCCCTAAGAACCCAAAGGTTACAATAGTGAATCATTGAATTTGAATTAAATAAACTAAGATCCTTCAAACATCTATCATGGACGGTAATTATATTTGGAGCATATGCATTTATAATCTCATTTTTGATATTTTCCTCTTCCCTACTAAAATGACTAATAACCCAACTACTTCCTTCTAATAATTATCTATTTCATTTGCAATTGTCCCATTTAGCTGCAATACCTCCAAAATCTCCCATAGCAAAAATCATTAGACAATCTTGAAACTTTTCAAATCTTTTTTAATACATCATTACATTCCTCAACAACTATTTTAGTTTTAAGTATTAGAATACATGTAGAATTATAACCTATTAATTCCTTGATAACTCTTTTTTTTGGAGGGGCTTATTCATGCTACATATATTCTAAGATATATCTTCGTTATCAATTTTCAATTTTACTTCTGGGCTTAACCTCACTTCTTGCTAATATTTGTGATAATTGTTTCTAAAATTCCAAATCAATATCCCAAGTTTATTTTTCTCATTCTTCCTAAATTGAGGGTCTTCATCTCTTTTTTCCATTCCCACTAATGTTTGCTTTCTCATCAATCTCTTTCATTGTTTTAGACTAGTCATAATTTGACTTGTCATTTATAGGTTTATGTTGCCTTAGAGGGCCTAGAATGTAAGGGATAATCTCAAAAATACTTTATTCTTTATGTTACCCTAGAAACCCTAAAATGCAATCACTATCCTCCATAGTGCAAGCTTTTTTATATTACCCCAAAACCCTAGATTATAATGGATGTCCACCCCACTACTTTATTTTTTTTTGCTACCCTTGAAACCTTGAAAGGGATACTCTATGCAACTTTTATTTTTATTGTGAGAAGATTTTCTACTTTATGAACATGGAGATGATTTATCTAGATTACACATTATCTCTTCCATCTTTGTTTTGAAACTTGACATCTTCCTTCACACCTTTAATTTCTTTTGGATTTAAATTTGCACATTAACTCATCCCTTTCAATTTTCTTTACTTCTTCTAATGTTTATTTTGAATGATGGGCATTATCATCTAGTGAGGCAACGATGATTCTTTACCATTTTAAAGGTGGAAAAATCCTTGATGTAACCTATTTTTACTACAATGTGATCTCCTTACTTCAATCTCTTGCTATTATGGTCTAGTTTGATAAAATTTGTGACATGAAAATGCAATGAATTCAAGATCCACTTGTTGCTCTTACTCTCTTGATTGAAATTTAATCTTCATGGATTTTGGCAAAGGTTTTATGATATCCATGGCAATGGATATCCATGCATACTCAACATGCTTTAGCTCATCAATAGACATCCTCCTAGATAACTCCCCAACAGGATTACCACCTTCCTTTAAAACCTCCAAAAAAAACTTGACTCAAACTTAAAGATTTTTAAGAGTTTATGTCATCTTTCCCCATACACCATATGCCACCACACATTATTATATTCAAATTATAAATTGAAGATGATGATGAATAAAATCCTTACAAAAGAAAAGTAGTTGAACAATAACAACTCAATCACCACTTTCATTTAAACTACTTTCGAATCTCTAAAAAACCTCATCAAATCAAATATTCAATGAGTTTGCATGCTAACCCTACACTTTTATTTACCACTAGATCATTGCTCATATCATTCAAAATCACACTTCCTGTGACAATTATGACATAGATATTGATTACCATAGATTTGTTCTTCCTTTATTTCCAAAGTAAAGCATTCTTAATTTCAACCAAGGCATCTTCATTTTTAGTTAAAGCTTTTATATATAACTTTGTCTTCCTTCACACCTATCTTTTCTTCATGAAAATCCTTCATTATTAAATATTAATTAATTCCTAATTAATATACTTCACTATAAACCCTTTTAACCTCTTGTTTCTCGTTAATGGATTACTCAACCTTGAGTGTTATATTAACCCAATCTAAAAAACTTCATAATTTATCTATCCTCATTCCTTCAAGTCTGAAATCCAAAATATTAACTGCATAATAATTTAACATAACTTTTGTCAAAAACTTTTACATTATCATATTAAATAATTAAACAACAATTTAAAACCAAACTATATATTTTAATATTAAAATAAAAAGCCATCAAAATTTCAATTAAGCCAGAAGATTAATAATTAATTAATTATTATTACTCCTTTTTTAAGGGGTTATTAGGACTGCATAGTGTTACTAAACCAGCCTCACAATTATGCCTGTATCCCTTAATAAGATTCAAACCTAGGTCTCTTTAAAATTTGAGGAATTTAACTATTGAAATAATGCTATTTGATAAAATGCTGAAGTTCACCGATAATATTAGGACCTTAGTTTATGCCATAAAACTCTTTGTTTCCACCCCTTGCCCCAAACTCCACAAGCTAATAAAAAAGCTATCCATCAGATTGAAACTATGGTCTGTAGTGTGAAACTCTTTGTTCCCCAACACTTATCCCAAACCCCAATGATATTCGTATTATGGTTTAATAAAAATACAATTTTGAGCATTTAATGTCATAATTTCATAATATAACAGAACCTATTGTATTCCATATCATTGTAATAATTAGTTTGCTTACAGTCCCAAGGCACTGCAGCAATGGTAAAAGACATTGGGCTCTCCTACCAACTCAAGTTCAATTCACAGGGAAGGTGAGCCTGGATGTACCCTCAAATTTTCAGCCTAAAAAAAACTTGTTTATAGTTTCTTGTGAAAGGATTATAATACCAAGTTTTCATATTGATTTTATTTATGCATATAAATTTTAATATTTATCCATACTAATAAGTAATTTCATAATGATTTTATTTAGATTTGATTTATGCATATACGTATTATATTTATCCAATCTATAAACTTAAGAACTCAAAACATTCTCGTAACAAGTCTTACGACAAGACCCAAATTGTTGTCGAGTGTACAATAATTCAACAAGTAGTTCGTTACAGAAAATATTGTTCTTTGTTTATAATTTGCACATCATCGAAGTGTTGATTATAGATGAAATGAAATGAAAGATTTTAATTACGTCCACGAGACCCAAATATGGTCTATGGGACCTCAAATATGGAAGTACAATTGCTCAAATCATATCATATGATCTTTAATATCTTTGAAAAGGTTGTTCCTTCTCCTGCTGATTTGTGTTAGCAATTCCCCAACTTTTTTTATTTTACTGTCTTCAAATAAATCTGCCATAAACTCGTTCCCAAGTGTTTCTTTGTATTTGTCACGGATATCTGAAAAACTCGGGCATTTATAGATGAAGTGTTCCTCTGTCTCTACTGCCCCTATGCGACATAGAGTACATATCCTTTCTTCCCATTGTCCATCTCCTTGTTTCACATCTAAGCCTATGAGAGTTAGTCCTTATCTGAGCAATGAGTATTTTTTCCTTCCACTTGATTTCAGTGCCTATATACGCTTTTTCCTTGTGGTCATATGTTGGGTTAAAATTTGCAATATAATAGTCTTTTCCTACTTGCATTTTTCCACATTCCACTTTTGAACTTTTCATTCACATAATTTTTTGTCTTTGTTGACATTTGGGCATTCATTTATGTTGATTTCCCAACGTTTCATCCATTTCTGATTTTGTTTCATCCATGTATTCTTTCGCCTATGCAACTCTTCGTCCCTAGCTGCCCTAGGCCATCTATCATTTGTCATGTTTTCTGTGTTTTTCAAGTAACATAACAACTTGGTCATAGCAATTGCTTCTAAAGGGAACATTCCACTTTCAGCTAGAATAATTTCATAAGGGGTTGTGGCCTTAATTTTGAGAAAGTTTGTGATTAGATATTTTTGAATCCTTTCTATTTGCCTCCATTTTGCATTTGTTGGGCCACTAGCCCCAACCTCGCAACCATACAACAAAACCGGTGTAACAAGTAGGCCAAATAAGACCTTGGTGGTCTTCTAGTCCCACAACTCGACATTCCTACACCTGTTTTGAAGTGCATATAGTGCTCTCCAACCACTTTGAGTTCTTTTCATCCTACATGTATTCCAATTAAGTTTGTCATGAAAGTCTATGCCCAGGTATTTGTATTCTACTACTACATCAAGCGGTTCTCTTGCAAACTGAAATTTGAGTTGTTGCTTCTTTTTTTTTATTGAAAAAATCATAATTTTTGTTTTTCTTGTGTTCACTTGCATCCCAACTTCTTTACAAAAGAGTTCTAGAGCTTGAAGGTATCTTCTAGATCTTTGGTTGTTTTGGCCACAAGAATTACATCATCTGCATACATGAGGAGTTTTACCACATATTTGGCTAAATGCACACCCTCTCCCCCAAATTTGTTTATCCATTCTTCTAACTTGTCAATGTACAACCCAAATAAGGTCGGAGATAGAGGGCAACCTTGTTTGACACCTATGTCACTACCAAAACATTCAAATAACCCTTCTTGTGTTCTGATTCTAGCCTTTACATGCTCATATAGTCTATGAACTGCTACCCTGTAGTGAATTGGAACCTCTAGCTCTTCCATTCTGCTCCATAATTGTTTCCTTGGCATTGTGTCAAATGCCTTTTTGAAGTCTACAAAACAACAAAAAGCCTCCTCTTTTTTGTCCCATATTTTTTCCACCGTGTCTGAGCGTGATACGGTGATCAATAGTTGAGTGCTTGGGCCTAAAACCTGCTTGCCCCTTTGCTCTCTTTCCCTTTTCTTCTGCCCATATGCCGATCCTACGCTCTATCATACTCCCAAACAACTTTGCAAAGAGAAGGTTGATCATGATAGTTCGATAGTTTGAGGGATTATTTATATCTCCACTTTTAAACAAATGAATGGTCAAGCTAGTTGTCCACTCGGTAGGGAAGCCATTTTGTATGACCTCATTGAAAATTTATTTGATTTGCGATGCCAAGATATCTACCCCCAATTTTATATGCTCTGCTTGAAGATTGTCTGTCACGGGCTTTACTAGTTGCTAACTTTTTTATCCCTTGAATAATGCCTTCAATTGTGAAAAGTTATTTCTTGACAATGATAGTAGGGGGTGTCTCTTGCTGGTTACTACGCTGATACAGTTGTTTTGAATACTCCAACCACTGATTAACTGTTATGTTATTTTCAGTTTGCATCCTTTTCACGCTTCTTTCCTTCCAAAATTTATTTAGTTCATGCTTCCCTAAGTAAATCAATTCTTTCCTCCTTGTTCTAGTGTATTCTTCTTTTTTTGCCCTTACCAGTTTCTCATATGCTTTTTTGTTTGCTCTTGTTTTACCCGTTGGTTCCTTTAGTAATCTTCGCATTTTTTTGTAATCTTCATTGAACCATGGGTTGGTTGGGAAGCTATTCTTTTTTTTCTTTTTAGGTTTAGCAATATTGCATTTCTTTAGAGCTTCTTGAATAACATGCATTAACCATTCACTCTTACTGTAATATCTACTACTGTGATGTAGTTCTTCCCTTTCCTGTAACTTGTTATTTAATATTGCTCTAAAATTCTGTCGATTTTCATCTGTTACGAGAATGTTTCACTTGTGAGGATATTTATTTTGATTGCCTTGCAAGTGTTTTTCCCTTGGTTTGTCTCCATGCATTCGAAGTTTCCTAACAATTGGGTTGTGATTTGACTTAAGTTCCACTGGAGAATATTCCACTTCTAGCTACTCTATTTTTGGTATGTAATTCTGTGAGCATATTACATAGTCTATTGCACTTTGTCCCTTATATGTTTTGCATGTATACTTTCTTGAATTTTTCCATTTGCTCATCCCATTGCAAATAATCAAATTGTATATACTGCAAAGACCTAACAACTCTTCTCCATATTGCATGATAGCCCCATACTCATCTTCTGAAGTCCTGGTCCAGTGTTGATTTTCCTCTTCTGGCATCCAAAGAGGATTAATCACAATATCTTCGTTACCTTCTAGAATGTTAGCTTGCTTATTTGTTGTCCTTGCATTGAAATCTCCAATTAATATAATCTCCCCCAACTTACTGTATATTGAAATGTCTCTTTTTAGGGAGGAGTATGGGTCTTCTCTGTTAAGGTCATGTTTCTTATAGAATTTAGAATTATTGGGAGCAAAATAACATGTCGCTATGCTAATAACTGACTTATTTTCTAGGATCTTTATCCGGATGTACTGTTTGTTTTCATCTTGTTTTTCAATTTTAATGACCCTATCCCATTCCTCTTTTATTAAAACCATAATACCCCATGCCCTTTTGCCATTTTCTGCTGCTTTATTCCATATTGCTATTTTTTTGTATCCCACAAATTTTGGAGTCCTACATCCATCGTGGTCATGTGTTTCTGTCAATATGATTATATCTGTCTCTAGCAATGGGTCCTAACCCGGGTCCTCTTCTCCAAGGGAAACCTCTACAGTTCCAACTTACCATTGTAAGATGTTCCCAAGCGGGCCATACTCCTTTTTTTTTTTGGATTTGTTTAGATGTGATGTATGCCTTTCCATTTCTTCAATATCCCTGTTTCCCTTCATTCCTTGCTGCCCTCACCTTTTCCCATTTCTTATTTCTTTCTTCCTGCTATAAAAATGTTAGGTCATCATCTAAATAAAATTGTGACCCTCTCAGCATGCCTCTGTTTTTAAGCAGTGTTCCACGGGGACGTGTCCCCCCGTTTCCTGCGTTCCCCAGCACAAGGGGACGACAAGGAGGACATTTCCCCCCATCCCCCTTTTTGGGGGACGGCTGGGAAACGTCCTCGAGATGGCTGAGGCCTATGGCCTCCCGTCCCCGAGACGTCCCCTTTTTGGGGCGTCCCCGGGGACGGCTGAGTCCCATTGGGGACGCTCAGACCGTTCCCGAGGACGGCTGGGCGTTCCCGAGGACGGCTGGGCACCACTCGTCCCCTTTTTTGGGGCATCCCCGGGGACGGCTAGGCCACATTGGGGACGCTCATACCGTCCCCTGGGGACGGCTGGGCACCACGCACCACTCGTCCCCTATTTTGAGGCATCCCCGGGGACGGCTGGGCCACATTGGGGATGCTCATACCGTCCCCGAGGACGGTTGGGCGTCCCCAAGGACGACTGGGCATCTTTTAGTGGTGCCCAGCCGTCCCCAGGGACGGTCTGAGCGTCCCTAATGGAACCCAGCCGTCCTCCACAGCTGGGTGTCCACCAAAAAAAAAAAAAATTAATAAAAAAAAAGGTAAGGGGTCATTGCTTTTATCCCCTCTTGAAACTGTTAGTGAAATACATAAATTTAAGTACATGCAACTTTACCCTAATTGTGGATGTTTCCAGTAAATCACTTTTTGGGGCCAATTATATGGTAAGTTGTTATTTTCAATTTCACCATCTGGCTTTATGTAGTAGATTGAACTATTTGTATCAAACAATCAGTTGCTTTTAAGTATGAAAATATTTAGGACGTTCCTCAAAAGTATTCATATGCTAAAATTCAACATATTACCCACTATTATTGTTTAAAGTGGATTATGGGCAAATCAATAATTATAAGAGATTAATTCAGCTTAGTATGCTGCCTAGTGCTTATTGTAGGCACATCAAGAACTAGCAGAGATTAATTCAGCATTATACATCACCAGCTTTGCGATTAGTCCCTCAAACAATGGGAGGGTGAGACAGTCTTTGTTTGAACATTGGTGGCTAAAAAAGTGATGACTGTTATTACTTAAAATGATGATTGTTTGAACATTGTTTGCACTTGATATCCTTGGTTGAACCTTCAAGTTATAGTTGTTGAACTTGAAACAATTAAATGGCTACACTTAGTAACTAATATGAATATCCTAATACCACTTATGTGTTAGTAACTAATATGAATATGAATGGTCATGCTTACATAATTGATTACTAATATGAAATATCATTTTTGTTGGGTGTAGAATTCTGAATGTGTAGATTATTCTAAATTTCTAAAAAATTTCAATTTTTATAGTATTATACTAGCCGTCTCCCCCAGCCGTCCCCGAGCCGTCCCCGAGCCGTCCACCGCCATCCCCGAAAACCCGTCCCCCAGGCTCATGGAACCTCGTTTTTAAGTAACCTTATTTTATCCTCGTAGCTCATCAATGTGACCTGAATATGTCTATCTCTGCCTCCTCTCAACCTGCCAATTCTGCTTGCTTTTTTTATCTGACCCTTCCATTGTAATCGATCTGACAAGAAGTCCCTGGTTAAACGATTTGTGTCTTCCTTGTCTCCATAATCTTTCAACCCTTTGATGATTATATTTGATAACTTCTCATGTCTTTCTTTCTCTTATGTTATTTAAATTTTTACTTGCTTCTCTATCAACTCTTTTTGTTGATTGACTGGTTCTTTTACTACTTGTAACCATGTCTTTGCCTTTGCTTATTCATTAAGTAGCTCATTTTCTCTTGTTTCCATGTTTTGGAGTGTTTTATGTACCTCTTTTATTTGATTTGCATTTGTTTTTTCCACCTCTATTGCATCATTGATTGGGGGGTGGATGGCTTGTTTGAGGACATGCCATTCACGTTGACCCATGTTTGCAAGGTTTTGTAGCTTGACTCTTGCTCCTTGAGTTCGGCTGTTTTCCTTTTCCAGCCTCTGAATGGTGTTTATAACCTCATCTGATTTAGTTTCTCTTAATTTCTCCCTCATTTCCATGCTTTCAAGTTTCTCTTTCATCTTCATTAGCTCTTGCACAAAGTCTTGGTGCCCACATGAGTGGTGTAGTTGTGGGACTGTAAGTTCTTTCCTCATCTGAAAACTCATTTTGGTGATTTGCCTTTGATTGTTCCTTATTCTCCACCTGTTTATGTGGTAGAATATATATTTTTTTCGATATGCCCTCTTCATTGTTGCCTTTGCTCGAGCTTGTCAACGCCTTAATATCCTCCAATATTGTTTCTCATTGACATATATTGGTTCTTGCAATTGTTGCTTCCCTTCTTCCATTTTCAAACCCTTTATAATCGAACCCTCTGTACTATTGATCCGATGAAATAAATGTGTAATGAAACCCTCTTTGCTTTGCAAACCCTTGCTGACAATAAAACCTTCTGCCGCAAACCCCTAGAACGAATGTATTTCTCCTCTCTACTTAAATTGTTTTATAAATCGAAAAAGGACGAAAAATGTGCTTACTCGATGAAATAGATGTTTAATACAATACTTCGCCGCAAACCCTCCTTGCTCTGCAAAAACCCTTTACCGCAAACCCTTTAATTTTTTTGTGTTGATATTTCTTGTCGGGTTCAGTGTACAGTTCAAATCTTCTCCGTTCTATCGACTCTGCTTTAGTATCCCCGCGCTCTGCTTCAGTCCTGCTTCAGTATCTTGCCGTAAACCCGATGAAATAGATGTTTAATACAGTACTCCGCCGCAACTAGTTAGATTGTAAATTTCTAATTTATTTTTATTAATAAATATTTATTGCAAGAAGAAGAAAAGAAGGGATTGAATACTAGGTCTCATAGAATAAATCTCCACGTAACTAATCAAAATAAGCCTTCCTGACCTAGTATTCATCACACCTTTTAAAAGCATATTGCCATCTAACTTTTGAATTGTATTGCTATTATTTGCAGTCTTTGGTTTAGAATTCGAACTCGCTAACTGTAATCCTTTCCACAACCATAAAAAGTTAATAGCCCAATCAATTTTTATACACCAAATCGTTCCATGCAAAATTTACCAATCCTCCTTCAAAAACATCAGTCTCCATTCTTTAAGAAGCATGCCTTAAACACTTTACTGCTGATAATATTCAACTGCAAACGCTTTCATTAGATAGCACAATACAATAGTTAGAAATTTTGGAAAACATTGTGCTTTTCTGATACATTTAGAAAAGTACGTCAAACAATTTTAAAATAAAACCATGGAACCATCTTTCACCGTTAATGTTCCCTGAATCTTTTAAGTGGCATCTGCCTAAAGTTTTTGGCTGTTTCTGTTGGTAACGAAACAATGAGATTTGAGGAAAGAAAAATATAGCATTTTAACGTTGTAAATTTCAGGATGTCAATTTTAAACATTCTTTGGTTATATGTAAGTAGTACATCACAGCTACACCAAATCTTTTTCTTGTTGTGTCCCATTACTTCTGAAAAGGGCAGAAAAGGGCTTGATGATATCATGTCTTGAAAGCAAGGTCCTACCGGTTGCTGAAACAGGAAAGGGGAAGGGCTCACTCTACTATGGAATCAAGAATTTCCTTGCCTGAACTCATTTCTTTTTGCCATTAGAACAATGAATCGATTGGCAATCTTCCTACTTGCAGAATCACAATCACTTCATTTCATTACTAATCTCCAAATGTGATTGAAATTTTTGATGGAAAATTTCCTGAAACGTGTCAGCTTGGCAAGTAAAGATTGAAGAATAAAGGGAAAGTAGCACAAGAAAAGAAAAAAAAAACTATGTAATTGCTTTTAAGGCAATAACAAGGGAATATAAATACATTGATTACTCGAGTACTTTATTTCCAGTTAAAAGCAACCGAGAAGCAGATGAATTTAGAGAATGATTCAAATACATTATTCTTCATTGGTTATTGAGACTCCCTTAACCAATGCATCTGAGCATAGCCTCTGTCATTTAGAAATAATTATAAACAAGGTTGCATTTCATGAATAAAGTAATGGAAAAAAAAAAAAAAAAGATTAGTCCATGAAGTGAATATAAATTCATAAGAAGATTATACAAAATAACACAGAACAGTAGAGTTTCTATAGCATGCATATAAAGAAAAACACCCATGGAATTACGTTAAGGAACCCTTTGTTTGCACAGAGACATCTTCTCCATTGCCTCACTTGGAGCTTCTATAAAGTTCGTCAATTATGTCCTGCATGAAAAAGCAGTAGCCAGGTTTATGAAACAAGAATTACTGGGGCACGGGCAAACACTAAACTTATTAAATAATAAATATAAAAGCTTGCATGCCTCCTTTTGCAAAAAGATGAAACTCGTAGCATCAAGTTATCAACTGTGATGAAATTTGAGAGGACTGACGTTTATCCAGATTGAGTTTTAAAGCCCTTAAAACCCAATTCCCAAAAAATGGTATAGTTTCCAGAAACTTACCTTGTAGTAGTTCAGTAATTGAGGCCTTTTCAGTTTAAAAGTAGGAGTAACCAGATCCCTATCCACATCAAAGGTATTGGGCTCAAGGTGTACTGCTTTCAGCAACTCAAAACCTTTGAGCTATGGTCACCAACACCAACTTGAACAATTAGTTTGCCAGACTCCAAATAAAAAGGACAAAAAACTGAAAAAGCTCTTGTTGAAAATCCTGCCATTTAGTAACACTACAAAAAGTATCTCAAAGTTTAAACTACCTTGTGTGTCTTTCCTGTTGCAATGAGTTCATCTAGGATATGTCGCTTTGCCTTTGGATTTTGACAGAGGGATTCAAAACCTCCTGTTTCCCCATTGGTGGCTGCCCAGCTTTCGAGTGTTTGCTGATTGGGTACAACAACAGCTACAAGAAAGGACTCGAAGCTGTTTCCATAAACCCATATCTGAAACATTGATTTAACAAGATAAATGCAGAATCAATCAATATGGCAGAAACTGCTCATAATTAATTTTGTTTAAAAATCAAATTAGCATTGCATGCATCTTGCTGCTACACCAAATTATGAATAGCTGAAATAACAATTATAATTATATCCCTGCTTTACACTTAAAACAATAAATGTGAAGGAAAGGAAAGTAGTTTTTAAAGTCCATAGAGACCGTAGCCATATGTGACAATGTTGTTTAACCAATATATGTTAAGCCATCCAAACTTCAATACAATAAACGATATATGAAGCAGCAATATGCATTGGTTATATTAATTGGAATTTATCACAATTAGCCTCTTTTTCAAACTACTAGCATTAAATGGAATTATCACAAGAATGTGTTTTTAATAATAAAATGTAAAAAAATGAACAGAAGTCTCCGTTTATACAGAAGACTGATCATATATTAACACCATGTACACTGCATATGACAGTAGTGGAAGCATTAATAATTTCTCACACTTGCATGCTCTTCTGTAGGTAACTGATTGTTGCACACTGAAGAAGACAATCCACAAATACCTTTACTACAATATGTGCTATTTCAACAGAGACATCTCAACAAGTAGACAATAGTCCTAAATAAAACCACTGTATAATGCTGCAAATCTGAATAAGAGAAGATACAAAAGCAGAAAGAACAATGGGGCATGTGCACACCCAAAATGGACTTACATTTGCAGAAAATAAATAAGAGATTCACAGAATAGAATTTTTCCACGATATATACTTAATCACTTACTAACCCTTAATTATTTACTCTAAGATAACAACTAAAAATTATATCAAAACTTTAGGAAAAATAGTCCTAAAACATAACATTCACGACATCTGTCCAAGTACACAACATGCCCTCCCTCTTCGAAAGCTGTCCCTAACTTAGAGTAGTGATAGAATGTGTGATCTCTTTCGAAGTCCTAATACATACAAAGTTTTTAAGCTGTATCCTAGTGCAAAAATAGATGCATAGTGACAATTGAATGTTGAACATCTTGATCATACAACATAGCCCTAATCAGCAAATGAACAACTTTTTAAAAAATGCAGAATGACCCTCATTTTGTTGTCATGGGTAGTAGAGAAGAACAACAACATCATGGAATGGGAAGCCTTAGAGATGGTATATGCACAGTTCATGTTTTGAACACTCGGGAGAACCTGCAGAAGGAGCAGTGTTGGATGAATTTTCAGACGCTCATCTATTTGCAATTATTGCGCTAACGTCATGGTACAACTACGTGGGAGAGTACTTGTCGATGGGGGAGCTACAAAAGAAGTTGACAGCATCAGAAAGGAAGAAAAACATCACCAAATCAACACCGTCAATTGATAGCTGGTTTATTGTACAAGATTGGACCTGATGGGAATCTGCAAAGATGCACAATGGAGGAGGAAGTGAACCCAACACTGAAAGAAGCTTACAAAGAACTGATAAGAGGGCATATGGAGTCGGACGCAACCACGAGGAAAGTGCTTCTAGCAAGTTGAGGTGGCCCAGCCTCTATTGTGATGCAAAGGAGTTTGTGACAACATGCAATACATGCCAGAGAGGTAGGAAGTTGTGACAACATGCAATACATGCAAATCACTAAGCTTATTTTCAATGCAACATCAGCATATTTTAAAGATTTAAAAATTTTCCACCATTCCTTAGCATCGATATCATCATTTCCAATGAAAATTGGCGACTCCATGACAACGTTGATAGCCCAACTTAAAACAGCCATATCTCCTTCATGACTGCAGAGAACTTAGAATATAACCAATAATTTTTATAGGTACTCGAAACGATCTACATGATGGTGTAAGAATATTCTAAATATGAATGCTTGGAAAAAAAATATAGCTCTTTGAAAAGTAGGACGAGTTTCTGTTTTTTTTTCTTTTTGTTCCTTGAAATAATCTCCACAAACTCTATAAAAAGTCTTCCCTTTGCCAAAACCTTGGGTTATGTTTCGCCGATGCCAACCATCCATAATACTAATACACAATATTATATCATATCTCCATATTCCTGTCCCTAGGTACCATAACAAACATTGTGCCAACAAGCATTGTAGGTGCTATTTTAGGTATTGAGAAAGTGGCTTTAACAAAGGTTGCCAAGGGAGGAAAACACCCAAAACAATCAAGAGTTGTTGTGCAAGGATTTTAGTGTGTTGGAGAAGTGCAATAGCGAGAAAGATGAAGAACTGTGCAGGAGCAAGCACAGAAGACACCACTTATCGTAGATGTGGAGAAGAACATGCAAATTGTAGTTGATGTGATGGAGGCATCACCGCCACTGGAGTTAGGCCCTATCATACATTGAGGAGAATATGTGGGTTGTAGGAGCCAATTCCGACTAGCCTCAAAAGTAGTGTATATAGTAGAATAAGTGTGACATGTACACACATGTAAATGTAAATACAAATGAAATGTAATTTTGTAAGTGGACGTCAAGGGTGATGATGTTATCATTTGATATATTGAAATTGTAATGTACTGCTAATGTATGTTAAGCATACACAAATGGGAGATAGTTACTGTCGGATCAATGAATTGATCCCTCATCGTTGCAGTTGCTTCTTACTGGCTTTGCGGATCCACTACTCTCCTTGGCCGCATCATTTCTCCTATTGTCGCATATAGCTCTAATATAAGCTTGACACTTTGACTTCCACTGTCGTATTAAGTACTCCCACTACCAGTACCTGTGTTGACGACTTTTCTTCGTAATGTCCCCCCCTGTTCTGATATTTTAATATTTGGGACACTATATTGTTTCTTAAAATCAGAAAATACAACTCCAGGAAACAGGAAATAACTAGCAATTTTATTTTTCAAATTTCTTTCAAAATAGGGTTCAGATTACAATATTTTAAAAATATAATCTTTCCACAATATGTCTGCAAACCCTTGAAATATACTAAATCAGCAAACATCAAAGTACCTCTGAAATCGTTGAAGCACCAAAGCGTGAATCCTGTGTGAATTCACCAACAGAGAACTGGGGTTTCGTCCAGCTCCAAAAATTTGAGGGGTTTCGTCCTCAGCCACACCATTGGGGTTTCCGTCCCTTCGGAGAAGAAGTCTCAGCCACTGGCCTCAAACTCTAGAGAAAATAACTAAAATCCAGAATGACATGAAATGAGACCAAACCACCGAATAAATAGACTCCTCCACAACAAAC
Organism: Wollemia nobilis; assembly: GCA_028583015.1. Lineage (NCBI taxonomy): Eukaryota > Viridiplantae > Streptophyta > Pinopsida > Araucariales > Araucariaceae > Wollemia > Wollemia nobilis. The sequence continues at coordinate 5,256,376 of JAQPPZ010017082.1, read as the reverse complement.
TCCTTTTGCACGCTCAATGTGGGATAAATCATGAAACATAACTCTTTTTTAAGTCCCACGTCCCCTTTTAATAAAATAAGGTTTTAAACTATATAAAGTATTTAAATAATTTTACTTTATATAATTAAACCTTCGCACATTAAAAACTTGGCCTTCTGATTATCCGATCCGCAAACTAAGGATAGATACGGACACCCATTTCGGTGAAGAATATCACTGCACCGTCCGTTTTGCCCGAAACCCTAAAAACTAACTTACTAAAAATAGTAAGTCAAGGCTTTGTCCATCCGATTCAACATCTGAGAGTGGATTCGAATACCCATTTCGCTCAATTATCCGCTCCCAAAACTCCAGTTAGGCTCCCCTGCAATCTGCCCTAGCCTACGGGAACCCGTGAGTAGGCTAAACCACTGCATCTAACTAACTGCTCAAAAAGGGGACATTACAGTCCGCCCTTCCCAAAGATTGCTTGTCCTCAAGCAATGCTCATGAATATCCCAATCAACTGAAAATTCTTGGTTGTCGTCAATGAAAATTCCAGGATCCCAAACAAACCTGATGAATGTCCCATGACAGTGACACAACCACCAACTGCCACCACAAGAACTGACAAAGCTGGTAACCCCTGTCATCCATCTGAATCTGCTAAAGCTGACAACTCTCTCAAACTCCGTCACTAAACTGAAAAATGATCCATCGTTGAAATCAAGTAGATTCCCGGGGTCCCAAACCAGTATCATGTCAGCATCACCATGCTGACGCTGCGTCACTCTGATCATAACTGTAGAGTCCATGTGCCTCGGCTGAACTAGCCTCACCAATAACTCGGTAATGAATCCATCATAACCATCCAAGCTGCAATCCCTGTGAGAACCGGAATTTGAAACATGAAAATTCCCCTGCCATGGCACCACTGTACAATCGACATCTGTAATCTCTCCTGGATCCCATATCCATATTCTATCACCAGTACTGCTCCTTGGGCCAACGAGTGTCTTCCACTCCCTCATAGACACTCCTAGATAACCAGGACCAATAGGGAATCTGACATTCCCACTACCTGAAGAATACCGTTGGGCTAACTTGCACATAGGTGGAATACTGTTCGGCCACAATTCCTTTCCTGCATAAAATCCACTGCTATCTCTGCAAAAATCCAATTTTCCTTCTGACGAAGGGGGTAACCCATAGCCAAGTGAAGTATGAAGTCTATCAAAACAGTCTTCCGGCTCACTACTATGCATCATCAAAAACATGGTCCACTCATCTATAAGAGGTCTGAAATCAAAATGATGTACATACCTCACAATACCGTCCATATGAACTTCACCAACTAAAACCCTGTGAAGCTCTGAACAATCCTCTTTCTCTTTGAGTTCTTGGAAGGCCTTATCTGCAAATTGTAAGGCTTGATCCCTGTCGGATAGCAACCTCAAATAATCAGATTTTATCACCTCTAATGCCTGCTTGATAGCCTGCAAATCGGTAACAGTAGCTCCAACTGTCAACTTCTGTCTCTCCCCAAGCTGGGCTGCCTGAAAGAGGCACTCGACAAACTCGTGTGTCCTATCCAAGTGAGTTAATGTCTGAACAATATGCTCCTCTGTGACCTGTAACTGGTCCTTCCAACCTTGCAATGGATTGGAATCAACATCACACAACAAACTTTCAGATTTGCTATCCCACGCACAATGATCAAAATCAGCCTCCTTCACAATACTGCACTCCCCAATTACATGCTCCGAAGTTATGACAGACCTGTCCTCATCCTCAGAATCAACAATTGCATGAATACTATCATTTATTGCTGATTTGACAATATCAAAATCAGCATGCTCACCATCTTTTTGATGACCAATGCATAATTCTCCATTCGTCGAAGCACAGGATGAATTAACTTCATCTTCATTATTTTTGTCCTTTTGTTCTTCCCTGCAAGTTTCTTGACTAGAAGGCATGATCATAATCTGATTTTTACTCATCTCATCAACTAGGTCAGTCTCATGCTCAAGTGGAAATTCATCAACAGTCGCATCTTCTTCTAAATCTGCCATAGTCTCCAACTCCTCGGAGAAATCACCATCCAACAATCTGTTAATTCTTTCCATTTCGGTTTTCAGCGAAGAATCCTCTTCATTCGTAATCATTTCCTCATCAAATATGGGATCTACGGACACTTCATTATGAAAGATGCCATCATGCATTAATGAATTGATGATAGGAAAATCACAAGATTCATCATACCTTATATTAAAGATTTCACAATCCACACTAGATTGTTCTAAGTGCATATCCAAAACTGTTGTGCTGTCTTCCTCATCATCACCAACATCATTTTGGTTCCCTGTTATGCATGATTCTTGATATGAAGCATCTTTCCCAAACTCTAAGATTTCAACTTTACTGTTGTCCTCTTCTGCACTTGGCTGCCTTAAGTCATTCTCTTTATCGTCTTCGCAATTGTGACCAAGTGACCATTCCCTTTTGCAAGTGAAACATCGCCCTTCTCTCCTCAACTGATTTTTGCTTCCGTGAGGAAGTCCTGTAACCTGCAGATCACTCGGTTTCCTTTCCTTTCCTGTTAACTGTTGTTTACCCTTGTCAATCTTCTTTGGGACAGCAAACTCAACTTTATTAGCCGCAATATTAGCTGCAGTTTTAGGATCTTGTAAAGTATTTTGTTCAACTTCTTTCTTCGGCAACTTTATGAATGACAAATCAACCTTATCCTGAGGAAAAACTGAAGGTAGAGAAATTTGCATCATTGCAGTTAATTGACTGATGGATTTTTGTATCTCACTCTGAGTCCTATCCCAATCACGCTGTCTCCTAGACCAATCATTATAAGACTCCATGAATCTGAAAATTAATTAGGCTTCCACAAGCTGGCAGAATAAGCTGAGCTCTGAATTAACAATACCCAAAACTCTTAAAGCCCAAATCAACCAAATGGGTATTCAAATCACCAATACCCAGAAACTGGAAACCCTAGATTTGAAAACGGCAACCAAACCCTAACTTCCAAGTCTGAAAAATACTCACGACTGCTGAAATTTTTTTTTCACACAAAAAAAAAACCCCCGGGGAAACCACCCCCCCCCCCCCCCCCCCCCCCCCCCCCCTAATAATAGTTTTTTAAAAAAAAAAAAAACCCCGGAAAAAAAAAATTATTTTTCAAATTCTTTCAAAAAAGGGGGAAAAATTTTAAAAAAATAACTTTCCCAAATGTCAAACCCTTGAAATATACTAAATCAGCAAACATCAAAGTACCTCTGAAATCGTTGAAGCACCAAAGCGTGAATCCTGTGTGAATTCACCAACAGAGAACTGGGGTTTCGTCCAACTCCAAAAATCTGAGGGGTTTCGTCCTCAGCCACACCGTTGGGGTTTCCGTCCCTTCGGAGAAGAAGTCTCAGCCACTGGCCTCAAACTCTAGAGAAAATAACTAAAATCCAGAATGACATGAAATGAGACCAAACCACCGAATAAATAGACTCCTCCACAACAAACTCCTTTTGCACGCTCAATGTGGGATAAATCATGAAACATAACTCTTTTTTAAGTCCCACGTCCCCTTTTAATAAAATAAGGTTTTAAACTATATAAAGTATTTAAATAATTTTACTTTATATAATTAAACCTTCGCACATTAAAAACTTGGCCTTCTGATTATCCGATCCGCAAACTAAGGATAGATACGGACACCCATTTCGGTGAAGAATATCACTGCACCGTCCGTTTTGCCTGAAACCCTAAAAACTTACTAAAAATAGTAAGTCAAGGCTTTGTCCATCCGATTCAACATCTGAGAGTGGATTCGAATACCCATTTCGCTCAATTATCCGCTCCCAGAACTCCAGTTAGGCTCCCCTGCAATCTGCCCTAGCCTACGGGAACCCGTGAGTAGGCTAAACCACTGCATCTAACTAATTGCTCAGAAAGGGGACATTACAATAAGCTTGACACTTTGACTTCCACCGTCGTATTAAGTGCTCCCACTACCAGTACCTGTGTTGACGACTGTTCTTCTGCAATGGTGATTGGATTCTTCAACATCTTCTCTTCAAGGACTCTAGCCTAGTCTTTCTCATCTCTTGTTCAACTGCATCATGGGCTTCCTACCATCTCTCCTTCTCCATGGCAAGGTTGGGGAATTGTTTGACTTTCTTTGCTTGGCCCCTCCTACTACAATCACATTATTTTCATTTTGTTGTTGATTTATTGGAGGCTCCTCAATATCATTAAAATTGACATTTTGCGAGTTACTCGAACTCACCTTCTTCTGGAAATTTGCCTCCTTATGATTGCCCGAACCAAGCCATCTACACATTAATGTGTTATTATTTCCATAATTCTCCGACTGGCTGGTTTTGATAGTGATGCGCAAAGTGCCCCCACTCTTGGCATCTTTGACACTAGATGATAGGTCTGTCATTTGCATCATATTGCAATCAACTTTGTCCTCCTTGATGCGGTTGTCTTCCAAATCAATGCTTGTTTCTATATCTGCCACTTGTCATTGCTTGTCCATTCTTAGACAAATTAGGTTTCTCGTCCTTCACTTCTTGCTACACAAATAGTTCCCAACAACATCTCTTGTCATTTCACAAATATTGCAATAGGCATTCTTCAAACAAGTAATATTTGTATGTCCCTCCGTCTTACAATCTGAACACCAAATATCTTGTCTTTCTTTCTTCTTCTCATCCTTTGCATCTCACACCATCCTTTCCAGGTCCTTTCTCATGGCCTAGATTGCCACGTGTAAATCATCACAATCACTATCTGAATTTGAGTCTTTGTAGTGACTCAGTCCTACTATCATTTGTTTAGCCTCTTTCTAATGTGATTGCTCTATTATATGCCTCCTCATAGGTAGTTTGGTGGAACTACTTTCATCTTCTTGTTGTACTTCGGCAAACAATTTGTCAAGGAACCATCGTCTTTGCAGTCCCTCTATTGGGGCAACCTCCATCTTATCAATGAGTTCCTTCAATCTTCTATTGTAGGATTTGACATCCTCATCCTTCTTTTGCTTCGTGGCATAGATCTCTCCGATGATCTTGATATCATCTCGAAGTCTTCTAAATTCCTTGATGAATGCTTTCGTCATCTCTTCCCATGTATTAAAAGGATTTGTACTTTGTTTTTTCAATTGCCAGTCCATTATGATCCCTTGCAATGTTGCCAAAAATAATCTCAACCAAGATTGTTCGTCCTCAACTCCATTTGCTTGCCATATGGTTACACACATTACGATATGGCATTATGGGTCTTCCTTCCCGTTACCCCAAAACAATGGGCACTTTTGCCTGCCCCCTACTACTTCCTTACTATTACCCAAAAACAATAGGCACTTTTGTCTGCCCCCTACTACTGCAACTTGTACCATATTTTCCGTGGTTGATTATCTTCACTTTGTACTTTACTATGAAGTTCTTCTCTTGGCAATTCTTTGCTTTCAACCTCTTCACCAACAAACACTCTTTTACCTGCTTTTGGTGCACCTTCACTCCGCAACCTCCTTCGCGAGTATATAAGTGTTGCTTCTGGTCTCCTGATCCAATCACCTTCCTAGGGTTGCCTTTGCGCTTTACTCCCATCTTCCACACCTCTTGGCAAACTTCCCCACTCTTATGTTGGTGTTCTCAAGTGTTCAACCTCATCGCCACGTGCACCCTCTACGTTCGCCATTGTTTTCAACTTCGTTTGATCGTGTTATGCCTTGAACTTCTTCTCCTCCTCTTGAGGACTCCACACACATTCAACTACTGGCTCTTTGAGTTTTTGTTTCCCAAGACTACAGTACTTGGTTGACAATATTTTGCGCAACACCCCATTGCTAAGCAATCCTCGTACTCCTCACAGGAATCTAACTTCCTCCATGACCTCGTCTTCCACGTCCTCATGGTAATGAAACTATCATTCTCCTCCCCATACTTCATGCATGTTAGTTCTTCTTCAACTAGACCCAACTCCAATTCAGCAAAGATGGCGATGCCCAATGTAGCACAGTGGTAAGCATCCCAATGATGGAGGAACAAGATGATAGATTTAGAGGCCAAAAAAGACTGTAGTCAATGTAATTCTGCCAACACCCTACACTTGTACAACATCAATCTCCACTCGTATGACAAACAACAAGTACTTGTATGGAAGGTTATTCTCTACTTGAACGACAAAGCGCTTGAACGAAAAGCACTTGCACGATGTCTCCACTAGAACGACAATGTTGACAATCTACTTGAATGGCAATACATCTTGCACTCTATTGCCAATCTTTGGTTTGACAACTTCGTCTATCCTCTTTGTACAACAATCATCCTTGTACAACACCTCGACAATCTGGATTGCAACTTCCATTTGTAACGTGCAACACACGACACTTCCATAATGCACAATACTAATAATAGTTGAGAAAATCGAAATCAAAACGGAATCGGTTTGGAAAAGTCAGAATCGGAATCGAGAATCGGCAAAAAAAAAACTAAAGAAAATGCAACTTTTTTTTTGAATTTTTTTTTCCTAAATATCACAATGAATTAAGACTATGCAAATCAAATATTAATACTGTAAGTGATACAAGCTTAAACTACACATGAAAATGGCAAGTGCTACAAGTTTAAAGCCAAAGTATTAAAGTTGTAAACTACTACACACGAAAGTGACAAAACACATCTTGTATTGCTTATAATATATAACAATACAAAATTACAAATTACAAAATGTGTCATGAGTCATGACAAATGTTAAGTACAATGCCTCAATCAATGTCTTAGAATGTCTTTGCCCTTTGACCTAGTATAAGCTCTAGTCTCTCTTTGTTGCCTTGGTTGTGCCTCTTCTTGTGCCTTTGTTGCCATCTCCTCTGCTAGGTTTTCTAAGTTTTCTAATTCATCCATGTTGAAGACAACATCTTGTTGTTGCTCCTCCTCTTGTGCCTTTGTGATCCAATCATTAGATGGATCAATCTCATCTAGGTCAAAGGCCTCGGTACTTGTTCCTGTAATTTTCTTATGGTGGAGGCGAAGGTTGTAATGAACAAACACAAGATCATTCAACTTTTCTTGTGTAAGCCTATTGCGCTTCTTGGAGTGTATGTGCTCAAACATACTCCAATTGCACTCACAACCTAAAGCGCTACATGGTTGAGACAAAACTCTAATGGCGAAGCGCTGTAGATGTGGTGTATATGCACCAAAGTCCTCCCACCATAAATCTACAAACAACCAAGAAGAATGAAACTTAATAATTCACATGTAAAATCCTGAATTGAGATTATTTTTTAAAACAAGTTCAAAAGACAAAATAAACAATAATTTTTATAAGACCTTGATCTAATGCACATTGGCGATGGGAAAAGGATGCCCTCACATTTCTTATAAGAATGCATCTCAGTCTGTATCTTAGCACTTATTTCTTCATTAGGGTACATGTGGTCAACACATAATCGAAGGCCCGCCATCACCTCATAGTTAGCATGGAACGTGCTAGAGTAAAAAATTTTGGGGTTGAGGTAGTACCCCGTTGCATGAAGAGGGCTATGGAGCTGAGATGTCCATCGCCTATCAATAATATCCCAAATGGGACCATATTTGGATTGGACATGTCTATAAATGGAGGCAATTGCCTCTATTGCCCTATCCATAGCCTCATATATCTATGCCATTGGGGATTCATCTCCATCAACAAGACGAAGAACCTTCACCAGAGACTATCACCTGAGAAAAAGAAAAAATTATTTAAATAAAATTTATAAAAATATTTTAAAATACAAGATTTGCAAAACAAGAATTTTTTTATTTAATAAAATATACTAAAAACTTAGTCTTGTACCTTGATGGCCTCATCTATGGTGTGCCAGAAGGGCTCCTCAAACACATTCATATATCTTCTCCCCCTCATTAGAGGATCGGTATCTAGGAGCTTGCTCAAAATTCCAATCCTCGCTCACAAACATTTTCTTCAGTACCCTCTTGCATTATAGATGCTTTGCAATGTCACGAAGTTTGTTGCGAAGTGTTTAACTCCAGGTCGCACTATCTCTCTCCCACCGGTAAATTGCCTCATGAGGTTGAGGACCCAAGAATGGTTGTAGATAAATTTTGTAATTGCACTAGACTTTTATACAACCTTAGATACCCAAGGTAATTTCCCAATGTCTTCGAGGAGCAAATCGAGACAATGGGCTGCACATGGGGACCAAAAAATGGGGGGAAATCTCTCCTCCAACAGCTTCCCACTTGCTACAAATGCTGCTGTGTTGTCCGTGATGACTTGGACAACATTCTCCACCCCGACCTCGATCACAACCTCCCCCAAAAACCCTTCGAGCATTTCAGCACTCTTAACTTGCATCGATGTATCCACTAACTTAAGAAATACCACTCTTCCTGCAGAAGAAACCAAAAAATTAATTAAGGTTCTTCCCTTGCCATCGGTCCATCAGACATGATAGTGCAAACGTTAGTGCTCCGCACCCTGCGTTGCTACACAAGAATAACCTCAATATCATCCATGCATTCATGATGGAGAGGGCCCCTAATGTCATCATAAGTTGGCAGCATAAATCCTGTGCCGCAAGTTGCGATGGCATCCACCATGCCTTGCCACATTGAAGGTAAGGTCGGAAAAATACCAAAAATTGCCAATGGCCTTCTTGGCTTCCCTATGCCTCTCCTGGTTCCACAAGGTCATACCATCAAGTGCGGCTTGTGTCCCTGCCCCAAAATTGGACTCATCCATCCCACTCCTTGCCTATACCTGTGTTTGTGCAGTTGATGGACTTAAACTTTCATGCTGATTTCGCCTAAAGGGGTTGGTCCCACTAGTAGTTGTACGAGGCTGAGAAGAGGGGTGAAATGGCTTCAAATGTTCTTTTGTTTATCTCTATTTTCTCCATTTTTCTCAGTGATAACTGCAATGCATTCTCTCTCAACATCAATTGGCACATTTGGGCATAATCTAACATTCTCACCTGGTTTCCTTGCCAAATGAAATTTGAAGCTTACTCTTCCATGTATAATAGTATTATAAAATTTGCAAAGAATTTTTCCTCTCTTATTGTTCTACTCCATACTTCCATGCTATATTTTTTTTTATCTTTTTTCCCTTACATTTTCTTGTGGCTGCACATAATAACAAATAACAACAAATGATTACTTTATATAAAAAAAAAAAAACTCTACACCCTAGTTTGAACTTTGAACTTGAGGTTTAAAATTGTAGTGCAACTGCAACGCTGAAAATATGGACTTGCATACATATTTTAGGCAGCAAATAACAATAAACAATCTTTTAAGAAATAAAAAATAAACCCTAAACCCTAGTTTGAAACTTTAAAGTTTAAACTTTAAACGTTGGCAGCCAAAAACATGCACTTGCATACAAATTTTAGACAACAAATATCAAACAAACAATTACTTAATTAAAAAAAACAAGTTACAAAAAAAAAAACCTAAACCCTAGTTTGAAGTCTAAGACTCTAAACTTTAAACATTGAAAACTAAAAATATAGACTTGCATACATGTTTCAACTTTCAGGCAACAAATAACAACAAAGAATTACTTAAAAAAACACCACTAAACTGTAAACCCTAGTTTGAACTTTGTTGCATTTGGTTTTAGACTTGGAAAAAAAAATGCTTGAAAATTTGGAATAAGATTCAATAGAATAAAAGAAAAAGAAAAAGAAATCAGTTTGCTTACCTCAAATGAATCCTTTGGGTAGATTCCTAGATGTTGGTGGTTGTTGGTAGCTGTCGAGACACTTCAAACTCCAAAACAATTCGCTATGTGGTGGTTGTTGGTGACTACTGGGTTCCTTCAAACTTCCAAAAATCCTTTGTATGGATGCGTTTTAGGGTTTTCCTTTGGTGTGGTAGCAGGTAGGCAGACCTCTCTCTTAAGGTAGGGTTTTCTCTACGTTGCAGCCGTAGGCGATTTTTTCGCTAGAGAATCGCGATTTTTTGAAAATATTTTTTTGATAAAATTGCCGATTTTTTCAAAAAGGCCGATTTCGACTCGATTTTAATTGGATTTTCTTGGAATCGCGATTCTCCAATTCGAATCGCGACTCTAAGCCGATTTTCGTAACTATGATACTAATAGTCTAATACATTTACCCAAGATAGGAAATGGAATGTATTTGCATTATCACTATACTTGAACAACAATAACATTGCAAACCATGAATACTTCTTCAAAAATGCACACGCTACAAAATATTCAGACTTGCACTAGTATCGCCTATTCACCATTTTGCCACTATGACAATTACCATTCCATAATTACTAAAATGAGGGGGGGGTGTCCCTTTATGCATTCGAGTGGACAATTACCCACACTTGTCCCTTGGGACACCTCACCCTTCAATTGCCCGCTCATTAACCTTAACTAGTCATACGATACAAATGCAATCTAATTAGGAATGACGTCAGCATCTGTTAGTACTACAAAACAGATTTGACTTTTCATTACATTTGCATTTCATTTCACATTCATTCCCTTGCGTTTGTATTTATATTTTTGTTACATTTAGTGCATTTGCACTTTATTTCCTACTCTACACACTACTTTTTTTGAGGTCCACAACTAGTGCCTACACCTCATTCATTCAAAGGGGTACATACACACATATAGAAGAAGAGTACAAAGAATAGAGGAGCTGCATGCTATCGAGAGGTACTTGCATTGTCTACCTTAATCATTCACTAACTCTTGTTGATAATAATATTTCCATTCAGCCATTATTGTGCAAACCATATAAGCATTGTGCATGTTATTGCAAGTGACTGTCATTGCTATAGATAGATCGTCCAAACTGTTTCCATTTTATTCTATTTGATATATAGATGTACAAACTGGGCTATCTAAAATGTTGACCCAAGTCATCAGCCAAGGTCGTCTGAACTAAGGCCAAGGTTGTCTAAACTGCAAATAGGGTCGTCTAACTTGTTGCGTTTTGCAAGGCCATCCAACTCAAAGCTGATTGTGAATGCAGATCATCTAGAGTGAGATTTGATATTGTTCAAGTGTTGATTTGACTGCATATTGATGATACGTGTTGTTGATTTACTTGGTCATTCCTTCTTTGTTACTTCAACCACAAAATACCACCGTCGTACTACACATCCCAAATCAGCTTTAGATATAAGACCATCTTGTAGTGTTCTTGAAAAAGTACACAAAATATTGATTCAAATTTGAATTAAAACGATACAAAAATAGAGAAAATGGCATGGGTACCTCAACAACCAATATGGATTTACACCTTTCCATAAGGTCAACAAGAGATAAAATTGGACCTCTAATTTTAATTTCATCTAGAGAAGACCCTATGGGATCTCTAGGATGTAAAAAAAAAACAAAAAATAGATTACATAAATAAGCTTTTCCTTTTTTCTCGAACTCGGCTGGAATTTACTTCAACACTGTTGCTATATTAATCCAAAAAGGTCTTGTCTGTTTTCATTCTGTGATGTTCCAAAACATCCTTAAGATATCCACCCACTCTTGTAGATGGTAAACTTGATAACGTGAATTAGCTTCACAAGCCATCATGTTGCAACAAGTGTCTCTGACTTAGATGTTGGTATGTAGGACTTTGTCTTAATCATTCACTAACTCTTAATCTAATATGACCACTAATATTAATATCAAAACTATTGGTGCTATAGCTACAGCCGAGAAAGATTCATGTTCATCTCAACAATATATACATAAAAAATCTTTAGAAAAATTGCCACAGGAAACTTTTGGAACTTTGAGGAGATAGAACATCAAAAAGGATCACATGTATGCCACTTGAAAACCCCTTGACTATACCTGCTAAAGCAAGTTTCTTCTCAATGGATACTAAGGGATCCTTCATTTCCCACCTGTTTGATTTTGAGGCATGCCTGTTTGATTTTGAGGTACAACATATGCTATGCATTCATATCTAGTTGGTTAATATAATGCCTCCATGATCAAGACATACACATCACAAATTTGTTCCTCTTGTGGAAAACATTTTCGGCTTTGGATCTTACATTTTAAACATCCAGTAAGAGTGATAACATTTCTACTACAGACAGTCAAAAGCATCAAACAGATGCGCGACTTTTATCTACTCAAGGATAAACCTTCGTTCTTGAATTCTTCCCAAAACAAAACTTAAGGAAGTGCTACATACAATTCATACCTGTGATATGACAATTAGAAATATTGTACACTCAATTCAACCTAAATTGTCAGGCTTGCTGTTTTTATTGAAACCAAAAACAATTTTGCAACCTCAAATAAAATTCAATCTAATGGATCCATCGCTCCCATCTGTTGACATATAATTTTCAATTTGATGTCTGCTTTCAAAGAAATTTAGGCTCCACTAGTCTTCTGAGTTTGATAATATAGCTCTTATTGTGTTATGATTTTGTTTTGATCATCTTGGCAAACCTTTACAGGAATTCTTGCTATGACTAAAAGTCCTATGCTGCAATTCTAGTTAAAGTTCTAAACTTCCTCTCTTCTTTCCATCTATAAAACTGATTTCTACTCTTCTTGGTTTCTTACAACTGTATTGCAAGAGAAAGTTGTAGCTGCCAGTTCTGATGTGGTGTCATGAAAGCACCACCTCATGCTTAGATGGATGTGGACGAGCATGAGTACACACATGCATTTTGTTTGTATAGTTTCTTTTGATAGAATGTAAATAATGATGTGTGCGCACAAGATGTTTGTCATAAGTTGTCATGTCATGTTGTATGTGTACTGACAAAGTGCTTGTGGAAATGCACATGGCAAAGTGTTTGAAATAATGTAATGTAATATGGTATTTTTAATGTTTTATGTAAATGGATAGTTTGGATGTAGTTGGGTAGTTGTCAGCCACCTACTGGTCCCATTATATCTATAAGCATGTATCTGCATGAGAGATACAAAAGTGCTTGTGATTGTTGCCTGAAGTGTATTGTTGCTAAGGGTTGCTTGTTGGTAGATTGTTCATCGAGGTATGATGTATTGCAGATAGTTACTGTGCAGGTTACATATGTGTGTAGCGTATCCATTCGTATTGTGTATTTTGTTTATATAGGTGGTAATGGAATTATATTGCATTGTGTTGTATTGCGATAATGAGGAAGAAGTTGATTGGGAGAGTGAGGCCAGTAAGCACATAATGATTGAGTACCCCAAGTTGAGCCAACCACCATTGAATGGTGACATGATCAATGAATAGCTTAATAATTGCTTCAGTAAGATGACTATATTGATGGACAAGATGAGAAGGGAGTTTGATGCAATGGTTGAGACTAAGGGTTTGGACGCTGAGGGTTGAGACTGAGGTAGCCAGATTGCCCATTTCAGCACATGATGAGTCGAGGATGAGGCAATTAGCCCAATGGCGCAGACTCAACCAGGGGGGCTTGGGGAACGTTATGGCATTCAGACTATGATATGGGTAACAGAGCTTCTAAAGGTACAAGAGTGTTGTACCACCATCCACTGCACATTTATATTGGGAAAGACAAGTTTGACATATACTCTACCCACCAACAGTCAAAAAGTTCAAACTGACATTGGAGATGGAGCCAACATATGCCAGGCTGATCTAATTGGCATACTTGATACGATAGCTGACAATAGGGCTGCAAACATTCCATGAGACGGTAAATAGTTCACAAATGAAGGTAGAACAGGAAGCAGCCCGAATGAAAGAATTGGAGGATGAACTTCAGCAATTGGGGGCTGAAGAAGAACTAGCAAGACAAAGAGAGTAGATGGAGGTGCTGAAGAAGAGGCATGATGAACACTTGCAACATATACTCTACCCACCAACAGTCAAAAAGTTCAAACTGACATTGGAGATGGAGCCAACATATGCCAGGCTGATCTAATTGGCATACTTGTTACGATAGCTGACAATAGGGCTGCAAACATTCCATGAGACGGTAAATAGTTCACAAATGAAGGTAGAACAGGAAGCAGCCCTAATGAAATAATTGGATGATGAACTTCGGCAATTGAAGGAGGCTGAAGAAGAACTAGCAAGACAAAGAGAGTAGATGGAGGTGCTGAAGAAGAGGCATGATGAACAGCATAATTGGGAAAAAGGAAAATAATTGCAGCATTGCAGGAAAAGGTTGCGGAGTTCAATGGATGCAACCAAGAGCTGGGTAAGAAAGTGCATCGTCATGGACTTCAATGGGCGAGTTATGCATCTTATGTTACCAAGTTGAAGGCTGAAACAGATGCACTCAAGGCACAAATTCCAAGGATGGGTGCAGGCCTGTCCAAATTCAGCAGCCATCTTGTACACAACAGCCTACTCCTTGAGGGAAGAACATGTGGTCGACCAGGACATCAACCAATCTAGAGGGAAGGGCAGATGTAGCTGTCAATTTTGATGTGGCACCATCCCAAGCACCATTACATGCTTAGACTGGTGCGTACGAGCATGAGTACGCACATATATTTTGTTTGTGTATTTTATTTTGATAGAATGTAAATAATGATGTATGTGCACAAAGTGCTTGTAGAAAGTTGCCATGTACGAGCATACATGGCAAGTGTTTGTCATTATGCGTGCACTCCAGTAAATTATAATGTGTTAGACATTGTCATGTAACCGGCCATTAGTTGTCAATTGACAGACATGTACGAAGTAGTTGTGCAGTTATGCAACTACCTCCCTTGCACAGTTCTTTATTTTTAGGCACCTTACAATGGAGCAACATATAGAAATATTACATGCATAAATGGTGAATCTGTTGAATGTCATTGTTGTGATCTTGCTTCATGGTGATATTGCTGTTCTATAATTGAATATATTAATAAAGATGTTCAATTCTGTTTTATATTCTTATCTCTGGGATTCTTTCACTACAAAAGTTAGGATGCAACTTGTTTTCTTATCTTTGGCACTACTCTCTCTAGGCAAATTCTATGGAAACAATCATCTTTTTTCTTGGTTTTCTTATCAGTTGTACATTAGGATCATATGTAAAGTCTCTTCCTAAACTAGCAAGGGAAAAAAGCACCAGTGCCTTCACTACCATGGGCAAAGAATTGATATCTTGCATCCATCTCAATTGTCCTTTGACCAAAAGATATAAATTTTAGCTAGTGTTTTTAAATTTGTATAACATGACTGAAAAAGCATTGTCTTGGAACACTACTTGATAATGCAACTTTAACAAAAACGGAAAAAACAGTGATGCAGAACAAGTTCTAGAGTCTTTTGTATATATCCGTTTTAATCCAAGAGTCTCCAAGCACCCACCCCTTGCCAAGACAGCGCCCTAGGACAAAAGCATAAAATATTATGCCTCAAGCCATGACCAGAAACTTCTAGATACCAGAGATTGCCAGAAGATATGTATAACTGATTCTACTCTTATGCAGGAAGGACAACTGTAACCTGAGACACTAATTTGTGGGGAAGAGACGAGTACCAAGCCATCATGAATCACTAACCAGCACAATACTTTTTGTTTACAGGGAGATCTTGCGATCCAAAAATCTTGGCAGCACCATTGCCAAAGTTCTTCCAAGTTAGCAGTTCCTCAATGTTTGTTCAAAGATTAAGTGGTTAGAGAGGTGTGACGTTACCTGTTCACATAAAACTTTGATTTCATAAGCTTTCCTAGAACCTCTGCAAAATTTCATCTGACTAATGCCTTTTCAATTTTCGAAGGCATTGGAATAACAAGTTTCTTACATGGTTTTTCTCGTTCCTGATGACAGAACACGAATGTTGTCTTCGAATGTCAAACTCAATTATGCACAAAGTATCCCAAACACTTACAAACAAATGTTCTAAGCCTATCAACCTTGATTTGATCTGAATAAATGGACTATTTGTTAATACCCTATCAAACAACAAATATGACCACTGAAAATTGAAAACACGAAAATAAAATACATAAATCTATCTAATATTTGTGACTTTACATTCGTTGTCTCCGTAAGTACGTTTCAAAGACTCCAATACCCACAGGAAGGTCATTTCTACTTTGAAGCCTATTTCAGACTCTGGTTCAATGGTGTAGGCTATCATTTTCTTTTCTCCTGATATGTATACTATTCCTTATATGACTGAATCTGCCTATGTTACACTCCCCATTTCAAACAAGGTAAAACCTTCCTGAATGTTATTTTGATATTCCAAAAATTCCAAACAGGCATTATATGGTAGGCTTACTTACCGAAGCAATAGAAGAGCAACGGCTATATACATTCTCTAAATTTTCTACAGCCACATATTCCCCTTGTGAAAGTTTAAAAATGTTCTTCTTCCTGTCAATGATTTTTAGTGTCCCGTCTTGTTGCCACTCGCCAATATCACCTGCATCATTCATGTGGCAAATTCCTTCCTTGAATTAGTTATTCATCCGACACATTAGACACTAAGAGAACCAAATTCCATGTATTATCTTTACATGTTGTCCTCGTTCGAGGCACGACATCAACCTATAGAATAGTTATTGACATGATAAGCTATTCCCTTACCTGTGTGGAACCAGCCATTCACCAGAACTTCATTTGTCAAGTCCTCACGCTTGTGATATCCAGAAAATAAGGTTTTCCCCCGTATACAAATTTCTCCACGAGGTGTTTTTGAAAGTGCATCATAGCCCATCTCTGGAACAGATTTGAGCTTCACTTCTATAGATGTGACAGGAGGCCCAACAGTTCCAATCATAGAAAAGACGTTGGCCAAAGAAGAAAAGCTTCCAGCACAAGTTTCAGTCAAGCCTGGTCAAAATAAGATTAAAATAAGAAACAGCATAAATCTGTACACAAAATCCAAATTGTTGGCAAGTCTAAACTGAGTGAGTATAATTAAACGAAATATGAAAAATGATGCAACATAAAATGACAAAATCTATTCATCGATCGTCTGCCTACACTCATAAGGTTTAAAGATGACTAAAGGGCTTATGGCCCATTTAAAATGTAATGTCGGTCTGGAAATAAATATATTTATACTGATCATTGATATATACAAACACAGAAAGGATAGATTACATAAAAGTAGCCGATTGCACCCAGAATATTTGATGCTGACCATGTCAGTGGATTTGACAACAATCCGTTGACATCCATCATTATGTTATTTCTGGTCATCGCCTAAATCATAAGGATCGCACAGAGAACTTCACCCTGGAAATTCAACACTATTAATATGTATATGGAGTATAGCTCAGCCAAGAGACATTACTTTTGTTCGTTTGTGACAAACTATTAAAACAGCAAGTTCAACTTTCCAAGTTGTGTAGTTGTCCCAGTATGTTAACAAGTACTAGGATCAATTCTTCCAAGGATATAATTGAATTTAATAGCTAATATAATCTTTCATCAATAATAGACAAGGCCACCTATATTCTAACACCCGAGAGAGAGAGTAGATATTGCACTTTGCAAAGTATACTGCAGACGGTTCTTGTATTAGATACATTTGTTTTGTGAGAAAGAGGAATCATGGTTAACAATATAAATTTATCATAAAGGATGATGGATGCGAGGAAAGTTTAATGAAAAAATTGGGATAGGACAAGCAAGGCAAGGCTTGATATTATAGGCTTTTTCTGTGGGAAAAAAAAAAAATTGATACCTAGGAATTTATCATGAAAACCTGCTGCTTCTCTTGATGTGATTCATGATAGATCTTTTATTACAAAACAAGACCAACTAGGTTATACCAACTCAAAAATTGAATTCTTAAGAGTTGAATGCAAGCTAGACAGAGACCTTAATAACGTTGTACAAAAGAGAGAACTTAAATGCTTTTAGTCCAATTGAACTAATTTGGACTTGTTGGCATCAAAAGTTACATACTGCACAAAAGATGCAAGTAGCAACGATAATGCTATGAATGATTATGTGATGTTAGGCAACGTCTTCCCCTAAGTACTCTGGCATGAATTTTCCGTTGCTAATGCTATGAATGATTATGTGGTGTTAGACAATGTCTTCCCATATGTACTCTGGCATGAATTTTCCCTGTAACTATCTTGAAACTATCCTTTAATGTCTTGAAAATGTAATTAATGGTTACATGGGTAAGTGAAGACTTAGCTCGAAGTTGTGTGCTATCCTTTAATATCATATAGGAGTCTATAGGACCAGAGGATGGTCCACTGTGTTTCCTAGCTGAGGAAAGTTTAATGAAAAAGTTAGGATAGGACAAGCAAGGCAAGGCTTGAAATTATAGGCGTTTTTCTGTGGGAAAAAAATATAATTGATATCTAGGAATTTATCATGAAAACCTGCTGCTTCGCTTGATGTGATTCATGATGGATCTTTTATTACAAAAGAGAGAACTTAAAGGATTATTGAACTAATTTGGACTTGTTGGCATCAAAAGTTACATACTGTACAAAAGATGCAAGTAGCAACAATAATGCTATGAATGATTACGTGATGTTAGGCAATGTCTTCCCCTAAGTACTCTGGCATGAATTTTCCGTTGCTAATGCTATGAATGATTATGTGATGTTAGACAATGTCTTCCCCTATGTACTCTGGCATGAATTTTCCTTGTAACTATCTTGAAACTATCCTTTAATGTCTTGAAAATGTAATTAATGGTTACATGGGTAAGTGAAGACTTAGCTCTAAGTTGTGTGCTACCTCATTTATTTCCTTTAATATCATATAGGAGTCTATAGGACCAGAGGATAGTCCACTGTGTTTCCTAGCTGACAATGAGATATTTGGTTTAACACTAGTGGATGAACTTTATCTTTCAATTCGCATGGTTGTGGTAATTCTATATTGATCCCTCATCACTACTATCATGAGATTTTATGTAACAGTTGCTCAATTTCCAAAACCCAGGCTTCTCGAACTTCATCAAAAGACTATTGGAATCAAGCACCAGTTTCCTCTCGTTGATGCCCTTTGGCATTTATATGAATGAATTCGAGGACTATATTCAACACCGTATTCATCTTGCTAAAAGTTGCACAATACATGTTTTAACTGCTATGTTATTTTTAGTGGACAATGCACTGCCCCTTTCTCACTCTTCAAATCATTTGCAGAGGCAACTTCACACCCTCGATCTTTTTTGTGAGCTTAAGACACATTGTTTTTAGTCTTAGTAAAAGTACGATTATGGTTTTCAACACCTCCAAGAATGCACTTGCCAGATATTAGTTCTGCTATAGAGTGAAGCCCGTTGAGATCACAACTGCCTATACATGGGAGATTCTCAAAAGCTTCCTCACACATTCTTATATTTTTGATCTGCAACTTCCTTGCAATTCCTGCTTCCATTCAATATTACTTCCATGCCAAGTTTCACTGATCTTTCTTTTCTGACTTGAGGTTTGTGCATGTTGAAGAGAGATATAAAAGAGTTCACTCTTAACCTTTGAAGTTCCATTGCCCCAAAACTTGCAAATTTATTGATCCAAACAAGGCATGCAGAAAACCCTAGCAGAAATCTCTCCCTCCGTAAAGACAATAAAAGTTATGATTCCTCATGATGCATCACCTTCTCTAAACCTAATCAACTTTAATTGCATTAAATCGAAATGTTTTAAACAAACAGATTACTTTCTTCTCCTAGATATAAGATGCTAGAGCCCTACCATAATAACCAATTGAAAATTAATATTAACTAAAAAGGAAAATATAATTTCATTTTTCCTCCTGTCCACTGGATTTGTTTTGCTTGGAACATGCCTCACTCTTTATCTTTTTACAAACATGGTTATTATGATGCAAGCAAAGAAAATTAGACATATTTTTTGAGTTCTTTGAATGTGCACATAGCTTCTTTTGGCCATTACACCTACTTTGTCACAATATAGTGATAGTCAGATACCTTTAGGAAACACACATCTATAGATACTGACTAATGAATACCCCAATTATGCATCACTCTACAAAATAGATTATATATACTTGAGTCTCGCACTATTTTCATGTCACATACCATATCCTTGAATTACAACACTGCCACTTGTGACCCTGAGAAATTCTTCAACGTGTCTTGCAAGTGGGGCTGCTCCAGAAAGTATCATACGCACACGACCTCCTAGACCTTGTTTAACCTGGAAGTTTGAAGCAAACAAAAGAAATTCATCAAATCAATTGTGTTTGAAAGTAGGGAAGAAAACATTAACTTCCATAAAAGTCATCATGGAGTTTTTTGTAAACCAACCTTGCTAAACACAAGTTTATCAAATAGCGGTGCTGCTTCATCCTGTTTGAAACCTTTTTGCAAGTTGCTTAGCTTGCTGTATTTATTAGATTAAGGCAAGCTCAATTAGAAGTCAAAAACTACATGACTGCAAAGAATATAAATAAATAAAGGAATTCAAGATACGGTGATCAGTTTTCTAATTTTCTCAACATGACCTAATTGCACTAAATCTTAATAACAGGAACAAAGGGTTCTAGGGACATAAACATACTAGTTGTATGCAAAGTCAAATAGCTTCTTTCTTAAGGCTCCTCCAGATAATATCTTTTGGTTTATACCTGCAAAGCAAGCACAATATGTTACAGCAATGCATGTATGTTTCCAAGCAAATACATTGAAGATAAAGTGCTTGGGTTTCTTCACATAATATGCAAATGCATGATCATGTATTAGAGAGGGACCTGTGTATATTCGATCAAACACGCGAGGTACACCACAGAATATGGTTGGCTTCAACTCTGTGATATCATCCACCAAAAGCTTCACGTCCTATGCAAACAAAAGAAACATTCAAGACCTAGACATGACTTAAACAGACGAAAAACAAACAGGACAGCTGAAACATACCCCACGCCAGAAGCCTATAGAGGCACCTCTGTAAATGCAGTATTCCTCAATTGTCCGATCAAATACATGTGCTAATGGAAGAAACGAAAAATAGACATCTGTTTGTGTCACCTACAAGTAAACAAAGCAACACAAGTTTTGCATTACAACAATATCATATAGAAAATGTGCTTGCAATACGATCATTTACAAGTAAAATAAATTTCCCTGGCAAAACTTCAAGGTTCTGAAAAAACAATCAGATGTGATCAATTCTAATTTGCTATTGATACTAAAATAAACATGTTTAAGGTATTCATGATCAAATATGAAATATTGATCTTTGAGACATAGTATGAAAGAACTGCTAGTTGAGAAATATTACAGCATTATTACATTGAGTTCAAAGAACAAATGAAAATTATACCTCCAATCCTGACCATTTCAAACTCCTGATCTCAAAATATATGTAATATTCAGAAGAACTCAAAACACAGTTGATAGCCAATACTCCATAGTGTTCTGTCAAGTTAAATAGTCAAATTGGAGACAGATCATTGTGTTCCATGTTTCATTCAAGTTATTAGGAAATTTTGTAGCAAGAAAATATTTTCTATATAAATAAAGACCAAAGTACAATTTTATAGAAGGAAGACATTTATGGAGAACTCAGTAGAAGTATCAATATTCATGAGTTGGGTGTAAAAAGTTTAAAAGGCTATTTGTCCAATTTCTAGACTTTCAAAACACTTGTACAATACCGCCTCTTGGTTCACACCCAAACCGAATATGCTGAAAGAGACAACCGAGGAATCAAGGGAGAGCACAAACAGACCTCTAACAGACTGGAGAGAGGAATAGGCAGTCCCAAGTCAGGGAGGCCCATCCAAAAGGGAGAATTGATGGAAGGAACATGCCTGAGAGTGGATCATCGCAAAGGAGAAGGCGATGATTGGGACTAAGGCAAGAGTGAGAAAATGAAGTACTTGATTGGTTGCGATAGGTACCAAGATAAACACGCAACGCTGAAGGAAGCAAGATGATGAATAACCATGCAAATGTAACATGTCATATAAATGAGGACATAGGTATGAAACATTACCGTACTAGTCTAGGCCATTACAGTGAAGGTCGTGCTTATCGACGTTGTACGAATGATGTAGGCATTGGTACGAAAGGCGCAGATGTTGGTACAGCAAATGCAAACGTTGGTACCATAGACGTAGGAATTGGTACGATAGGCACAAGTATTAGCATGTCAGAGGACCAAGGTCATCGTACAGGTCAAACGGTAGATGAAGCAGAAGGTCACCTACAACAGGAGGATACAGATCCATCCACATCCACAGACTATGTGATTGAAGTGGCAGGTGCAGTTGTTGTACTAATCATACGACGCAATTAAAATTATAAGGCACATTCAAAATTTTGAGGAAAAAAACACAAATAATAAAATAAAAAAAAAGAAAAATTGCATGGTCAACAAGGTGGTGAGGTGGCAGCCAAAAAACAGTTGCATGGACATCAACTACCCCCTGCCGACCTGCAGGAGACATGGGCATTCCATTGCTTAGCATCTGCAGGAGACATGGGCATTCCATTGCTTAGCATCTGCAGGAGACATGGGCATTCCATTGCTTAGCATCTGCAGGAGAAGGAGGATGGACTACATCTAGAGTGAATGATAGAGCAACATGTTGAAGAAATGAACGCAATATTGCTACATTAAGCAAACATTGCAGGAGTTGCTGACAACAGGAGGAACCACCTACGGAGGAAGATGCAGCTACTGTCGATGCAATAGTTGCAAAAGAAGAACAAAAACACAGAAGGGGTTTTTTGAAAAATTAATTACAAGTGTATAGATGGTCGTTCAACCTACAGACAAGAGAGGGAATGAAGAGTTTTCGGTCACAGGCATGAGAAGTCGCAGACAGATGATGTGAAAGACAAAACGACAGAAGTGATGCAGCCTGCACAAAGACATGCAAGGGAGGTTGTCATGCGAGTGTTGCGTGGGAGCTACCGAGTGAGCCATGTCATACAACCTTGTTCTAAAGTCGTGTTGTACAAGTGGACGCAATAAACAAGAATTGATCCAGTGCAAGCCTGAGGGTTCTAAACCAATCATAAGAAGAGGGCAATCATACCAATTAGACCAGGTTGTCGTACCAATTACAGCATACTGCCATACCAGTTGGTAACAGACGGAAAGTGTCGTACCAATGCTAGAAGCAGACAACAGAGGTCGTACAAGCAACATTTGCAACCTGAAAGAGCGATTGCAAAACATGTAGAGGAGATCCTCAAGAAGGAAGAAACTGAGGTTGAAATTCTAGCAAAGACAAGGGAGCATGTTTGAATTGCCAAACAGCAGATATCTGCCAAACCTAGGAGAGCATGTGGAAGAATAGATTGATGTACTCTTTGAGAAGATGATGAAGATCATAGATAGAACAAGATTCAAATTCAAGATGAATTGTGTTGGAAAACTGAAAAAATAGCAATTGGTGGTGTATGAAGAGGTAGATAAATTGATACAATGGGTTCAGGATGAAGAAAGGATGAAAGAGCTCACTGAAATCCATCAGAGGCAACCATGAAATGAAATATTATTAATGTCCGCGATGGGCCAAAATAAGACCCAAGGGACTATAAGGACAATAATGGCTCCCATCTAGCAGGCTAAAAAGCCCAACAAAGAAAATAACTAAGAAAAATGCAAGACAAATACCGACAACCGGTTCAAAGAGAAAGGGTAAAGAAAAGGGAGAATAGACAGGGGGAGGGTTGTAGTCCAGAAGAGAGGAGTGCACGCCAAGAAGAACGAAGAGAGAGGAGGAGGGGGGAGGGAGCAGCCCAGGAGGGGCAAGCTCCAAGGACCCCCCAAAAACTAAACTCTCCTAACAATCGAGGCCGAAGTACTTGAGCTAAAGAGTCCCTGATATGTCTTTGACCAACACTAGTTCAAAACCATGACAAACTGCGGGTGTGCTATCTAGTGACCCTGTTTCCATCCGAACTAGATGATGTGGGGTGTTTTCGTCCAGAGTCACCTAGTCCATCGGAGCTAGTGAAGTATGTTGTGATGAGCCGACGTTGAGGAGGGTCATATCCATCTGGAGAACTTTTATGTCGTCGAAGCTGAGTTATCTCCCTAAGAAAGAGTGCGAGACACCGCTGGTCCGAGTATCTGAAGAAGGTAGAAACAGATCGAGAGTTGTCCATGAAAAGGCAATGGAATCTACCCCGGATCTCATAATAAATGGGACAACAAAAAACAAAGTGATTAAGGGTTTCAACTTCACCCAAGGGGCAAAACAAGCAAATTCGCTCCTCCCTCGGAATATGGTGATCTGACTCAATCCGGAGTTGGTGAGAACACACCCTGAGTTGCCCAATAGTGATCCAATGACTATGCATTGTGTGTTGCTGAAGGTATTGTGGAGGAACTATTTTGCCCTCCTGTATCTGTAAGAAGTGCTCATGGTAGAAAGACAACTTGGGGGAAAGTGGGGCAACAGGAGGGATCCAAGTGCATCTAGTGTATTGAAGACTAACATCCTTCCAGATCTCGTGGAGCATCCTTTCCTTACTAGGCCAAGAGGGGGGGAGGACACCCAAAGAATAAGGGGGGAGCCTATCTATCTGTATCTGAATGCTGGCCAAGAGGGCAGAAACCTGAAAATACCAACTCCTCCGACCTCCCCGAAAACTCGGAGAGAGTTCCATCAAGGAGCGAAGGACGAGGTAATGGTACCACTTGCGACCCTCAAGGGTATCTTCGAAAGTACGGGTCCTGTAAAGATAACCGATAATCAATAAGATAATCTCAAGCGAGCCCCAAACTCTGCCAAAATAATAGAGCAAGGGACTGTGCCCTTACAACGAATGAATCGTCGAGGAAAAATTGTCTGCACTCGTTCAACCCGTGACCACTCAGTCGGGCCAAGGCTAGGATCCCAAACCACTGACCCATAAGTAATAGTTGGCTTGACCAAGGCATCAAAAATCCTCATCTTCACAGGTATATCCTGAAAATGTGCTTTGAAGCAATTCCTCTCTAGCAAAGATAGAGTTGCATATCACTTACACACCCGGTCCTGGGCAGTGGGTTTCATACTAAAAGTGGGACTAGTTAAAAGAACCCCCAAGTACACATAAGAGGTGGTGATCTCGACCTCCCGACCCTGTAAAGAGAAGTGGAGATGAGATAAAGCCTCTTTGGTAGTATTGAATACCATAACCTTGGTCTTAGAAAGTTTCACCGTCAACTCTATCGAGTCACAAAAAGCGGTAAGCTTGTCCAGATGGTGTTGAAGCCCCTCAAGGGAAGAGGATGAAAGAACAACATCATCAACAAAGAGGAGAATAGAAATCAGCACATGGTGAAGAAGGCAACCATCCTCTGCGTGAGTGTTCTCCTTGATAAAAGTATCAAGCTCGTCGATGAAGACCCCAAAAAGTGTCAGGGAAAGGGGGCACCCCTGTTTCACTCCTATAGTGATAAGAATATTGTCTGAAAGCCCTTGAGGGGAGCGAAACCAACCTTTCACAGTCTCATATAACCGTGTAACCGCTGTCAAAAGTTGCCCAGAGATGCCAACTGACCGTAGTCTCTCAAGAAGTAAATGTCGAGGCACCGTGTCGAAGGCTTTCCTGAAGTCAACAAAGCAACAATAAACGTTCGAGGACCTAGAACACGCCTCCTCAATAATAGCTCCGAGGACTAGAATGTGATCTGTGGTTTGGTGATCTTGCAAAAAACCAGCTTGGCCAAGAGCCCTAAAATCCTCCTCCTCCAACCTCCGGGAGAGAAGCACATCCAATGTTGTGGCATAAATCTTGGCAAAGATATGCCCAATCATGATAGTCTTGTAATTATTGGGTTCATGGGGATCACTTGCTTTATGAATGGGGTGAATGATATGCTCAATCCAAGAATCGGGAAACCCAGAACAGATAGAGAGATTAAAGAGATCGGTGAGGGGACCAACAAGATGGTCGATAACATGCTTCAGATATTCTGCCTATAACCCATCCAAATCTGCTGCTTTTCTCGTACAAAGTTTCGTGATAGCCCACCTGACAAGACTAGTAGAAAAGAGGTGGCACGAAAAGGGGGGGAGGGAACAATAATAGGAGGCTGATTAGGGATGGTATAGAGGGAAGAGGCATGAATGTGGTCCAAGAGGAAAGGTCGATCCCATGAGTAATCCGATCACGAGGGAGGATAAGGCACCAAAAGGATTTAGGAGACTGCTGAAGGGAGTGGATAAGATCAAGTCGATGTTGAGAGAGGAAGAGATGCTTCTTCTTTCAAAGAAGCATCTTGTAGTCTTTGTGGGAAATGGCATAGAGCTGGGAAGGATTCCGAATGGCATATTTCAACCTTCGGTGGGCAGACTTACATTCCTCATCATACCAAATGTTCATGGGACAATGACCAGGGGGACGAAGACGAGGGGAAGGACGAATAGAGTGGGGGTACGAGTCCAAAACAGCTTTCCAAATTGTTTGGACCAAGCAAGCAGAACAATTGGAAACATCGAGAAGAGAAGACACTCTGTGGAGAACCAGATGCAACCGGTCCATGTAGGTAAAGGAATAATAATAGTCAAAGTCTATTATGACCCGAGGGGCTGAAGAGGAGGGAGGAGGGGGATGAGTAACAGGAAGGGAAACAACGGATAATGTAAGAGAAAGAATTGAATGATCGGTAAGGGGGTGATGGTGATCTGAGACGCTATACCGGGAAATGAATGGGAATGAGGGTGGTAGAGGAAATAGCATAGTCGACGATACTAGCTCCACCACTATGAGGAAAGCAAGTAAACCCACCAAAATCCGGAAAACAAGATATACCATTGAGAAGCACTAGCCTGTTGGATTCACCCAACTCAATAAGATGCTTACCGTAACCAGTAACCTGTCGCTGGAGGTTCAAGCAAAACCAAGGTCCTTAGGATCCAATTCTCGAGTCTGCAACTCATGGGAGTTGCAAATTGGTAATATACAAAACATTGTCGGAATAAAGTAAGTACCTGCAAGAACTACAACAATTTACAAGTATGGAGTACAAGAAGATCGCACATGAGTTCGTGAAGACGTATGCAGGAATTAATTTTTTGGTATACTGGACAAAGTGATTAGCTAATGGATTGCGAAAGATCCACCACTCAAAAGGCGTATATGCTAACTAGTATGAGAAGATGAAGAAAATGAAGAGGAAGCTAAGGCAAAACTAGTCACCTTGAAACAAGACGCTGAAGCTGAAATGGTTGCCTTAAAACAAGAGGTTGATAAGAAGATAGGTGCAAGAGAGGAAATTTGAATGCTCAAGTAGAAAATAGCTAGTGGGAACAAAGACCAAGGAATTGGAGCACAAAGAGCAGCAGATTGCTGAGAGAGACGTTAGGACCCCATCCTAACATTATTTTTGTAATTTTCATTTGATTATGTAATGACCCACTTCCACCGTGGGGACCCCTTATAATGTTATTTTGTGATTCTTTTGTATTGGTATGTGGCAAGTAATGCGCCAAGATAAGTGGGGCAATTTCACGTAACCGTTATCAAGAATGTAACCAATGTTTGGTAGAAGATTCTAGCATGAGTGGCATTTTGCATGTAAGCAAACTCTTGAGCTTAGGGTTAGGGTTGCATGAAGTTTTTCTTTAAAAGACATGGAGCCATGTACGAATGTATCTTTTTGCCAATTAATGTAATATTGAAGGAGATTGCCCCCTATGCGATTCTGTGTTTATTGTGAGAGTGTTTAATTCTGCATTTACTTTTCCGCATTGTGATATTGTGTTATTGCATGAATCTTTGTTTAATTTCAGTATTTTGTGTGAGTGAGCTTATTTTTAATAGTAGGTTCCTAACAAGGGGTATCAAAGCGCTTTCCAGGGTTTGAGTTCTGCTGCGATTGCGACAATTCTTGCCCATCCATTCCAATTGTTAGGTATAATTTTCCTGTGTTTTTAGTTTTTAGTTTGTTCCTTATTTAAAAAAAAAAAAAAAAAAACAGTAAAAACCAACAAATAATATAATCCTTTCTTTTTCTACAGTAGTTTTGTAGGTTAGAAACCCTGTGCCAAGTGTTTTAAAATATCACGGAGGAGCTGTCATTATTGTTTAACCTAGATAGCCCATAAAGCGTCTAGTGAAGTGAGGGGCGATCAGGCTCCAATACCCAGGCTTTAAACAACACCTGCGCACAAATCGAGCTCCCACATATCTTCGAGTATATAGGGAGACCATCTAGGATTAAACAAGCCTTCAGCCCTAGGAAGTTTTTTCGGCCTTGTATTATCCATAGTACACGAGACACATCATCCCGGAAATTACCCTCCCATACTGTCAAAGAGGCAGGTAGTGTGCTAAAGGGTATGTGTGGAATCCTCTTTGAGTAGTGGTCTAAAATATTGGTCCGAGCACTATTGTTCGTCACTGTGGTATAACAGAGGGCCTATGGGTATTACATACACCTTTGCCTAGCATATCCTGGTTCTGTCAAAAATTTAACCTGTAAAAAGAAACAAGCCTTCCTATTCAGCTCAATCTATAACCTGCAACCAAAAACTCGTCCCACAAAAGTAAGGATATGGAGGAGACACCCCTATAACGAAAAAACTTGCATGTAGAAACAGTCAAGGCAAAAAATGCAAGTCTCCATAACAGTCAGGTATTCATTCAGAAACAATCAGTAATTTACAGGGTTTTCAATGGCATTAATAGTCATCTGTGTAACAATCAATGATTGTAGGCTTGTCAGTGACAGAAACAGACAGTGTCAAGGTTGTCAGTGATAGAAACAAATCAAACAGTGTCAATAACTAACTAGCGCAAAGAATTCGAAAATTGGGTCAATGCCGTAGTATAGGTGCCAATACAGTGTCCGAAGTGATCAGGATCAGAAACAGACAGGGCAGAATTAGTTGACACAATACCAAACTTTTGAACCCAACTTCCAAAGCAAACAACCGATTACACCAAAATCAATGTTGAGATATATAGCTCATTGTGACTATCTTTTCAAGTTAATCAATTTGATATATAACACCCGAGCA
The DNA here is from genome assembly GCA_028583015.1 of Wollemia nobilis. Taxonomy (NCBI): domain Eukaryota; kingdom Viridiplantae; phylum Streptophyta; class Pinopsida; order Araucariales; family Araucariaceae; genus Wollemia; species Wollemia nobilis. The sequence continues at coordinate 5,227,558 of JAQPPZ010017082.1, read as the reverse complement.
CTTTTCAAACTCTTTACTAAAAATAGTAACTCCTGCATTCACACTTCTATTTTTAGTAATTCAATGAAAGAGGTTCAAGACTTCCCAAAATGGTTGGTGGCACTCGTGAACATCAAAAAGAGGTAGAACAAGCCACTTCAATATTTGAAACAATAAAAAGTTCCCTTGATAACCTTCACCATGACAATAGCATCATAAAGGAAGATATTCAACGCTTTAGAAGTGAATATCTTAACTCCAAAACACATTTGGAAGAACAACTTGCTGAGGTTGAGTCCAAACTTCAAGGTGGCCCAAAGGGGTTTTATTACCATACTGAAAAATTAGGTCAAGGAAAAGGAAAGGAAGCAACAAACTCTCACCCTTTCTTTGACCGTGATCCCACCTTTAAGATGCCTAAGTTGGACTTCCCTAAGTTCAATGGGAAGGACGTTGATGGGTGGTTATGTCGTGTTGATCAATTTTTTAAACTCCATAATGTCCCTAGATATTATTGGGTCTAGATGGCTTCTTTCAATTTGGAATCTGAAGCGTTACAGTGGTACCAGTGGTTGCAACACACCATTCCCGATCCTTCTTGGGAAGATTTTGAGTCCCAATTACTCACTCGATTTGGCCCTAGTGAGTATGACAACTTTCAAGGAGCATTGACAAAGTTGAGACAAACCTCTACAATTGGGGATTACCAAACCCAATTCGAGAAATTGGGTTACAAAACTAAGGGGTTGAATGAAGGGTCTTTTATGAGTTGTTTCATCAATGGCTTGAAGGACGATCTCCAAGCCGAGGTCAAGATGTTCAAACCACAAACTATGATGTAGGCTATAAGCTTGGCACAGGTTGCCGAATCCAAATTTCTCAGCTCAAAGGAGGACGTCTAAATTTCCGCAAACTAAACCCTCATTTCCTCCCAAGTTTCCAACTCATAATGAAAATAAAACCGTTCCCCACAAACGCTTGACTACAAAAGAAATGGATGCTTGACGCGCTCAAGGTTTGTGCTACAATTGTGATGAAAAATATGTTCGAGGGCATAGGTGCACCCAAAAGAAGTTGTTCCTCATAGATGTCAAAGATCCTATCAACACCCCAAAATGAGTAAGAAATACAAGAACCATAGGTAGAAATTTTTGTCCATGCTATTGTCGGGATTACTACACCAGAAACCATGAAAGTTGTGGGTTTTTTCAGAGGACAACGTCTTACAATCCTTAACGATACGAAAAGTGTACACAACTTTATTGATCCCAGAATCGCCAAGCAAGCCAATTGTTACATACACACATGTAATTCCTTTGAGGTTATGGTGGCCAATGGAGGGACTTTGCCTTTCAAAGGTAAATGTCACAATGTTAAAGTGAAAATAGGGGATTATGAGCTCAAAACCGATATGTTCGCTCTAAAATGAAGGGGATGTGATATTGTATTGGGAGCTCAATGGTTAGGTATATTGGGAACCATCTAATGAAATTTTGCAGAGCTATGGATGTAGTTTTCACAAAATAGACAATCTTACACTCTTCGAGGTTCCAAAGAAGGGCCTCCCCAGATTATTAGCTCAAACCCTATGGAGAAGTTAAAAATCCTTCTCGTGGGGTCATCATGCAAATATTTGCAATCCAACCACCTACTTCAAAAGTCGACCAAATTCTTGAAGATTTTCAACTTGTTTTGACAAAGCACAATGCAATTTTTGCAGAACCATCAGACTTGCCACCATGTCACTCTCATGACCATGCCATTCCATTAGTAACTAGCAGTGTACCACCTAACATCAGGCCGTACCAATACCCTCATTCCCTTAAGTCAAAGATACAGAAGTCAGTGCATGAATTGTTAAAAGTTGGAGTCATTCGACCAAGTAACAACCCTTACTCTTCTCCTGTCTTATTAGTGCGAAAGAAAGATGGGTCCTGGCAATTATGTATCAATTTTCATGAGCTCAATAAACTCACCATTAAGGATAAGTTTCCTATTCCAGTGGTGGATGAATTACTAGATGAGTTGCATTGGACTATGTTTTTCTCGAAATTAGATCTTCGCTCCGATTACCTGTAGATAGGCTCATTGAGATATCCTTATTTACTGAACCAGTTTTGATATTCTATGTTATATTGTAAATGCACGGAAAGTATTTGAAGAAATGCACGTGCATATATTTTAATGTTGTAAAGTGCAATTTAATATTGTACGTCATAATAAAGTCATGTTAAGTCATATATGTCGGCTAAATTATAAGCCATAGGGTATTTTGTCATGTAGTGGAAATGAAATGTAATGCAAAGCAAATGCACATGAAATGTAATTTGAGGGTAGGTAGTTGGAGAACATAACTACTTGGTGGGTGTATAAATAAACCCCCCCTCATTCATTCAGGATGTTCATGGATTGAAGGGTTGATGCACGGTTGTTCACCCATAGGAGATGTGCAGACAGTAAGGAGATAATGCAGGGTGATTGATGCAGCCATGGAGATTAATCAGCCTAGGGTTTGCAGGCTGTATTGTAATGCTGAAACTGTAATGCTGTATCACACATGCCATTATTAATATAAAACTGCTGTATTTACTGTTATCTGCCATTGCTGCTGTATTTATGTCATTACTGCTGTTATTAATGCTGTTGCAGAATTTCTGTGCATTATTATTGCTATACTACAATGCTTGCAGATGTGTAATTTATTATGTGGAAAGGGAACTGTTGGGAATATGTAAAATCCCTTTCTACATTACCATCAGATCAGGCTCAAGGATGAAGATATTCCAAAGACTACATTTCGTACTCATGAGAGTCATTATGAATTCTTGGTGATGCCATTTGACTTGACCAATGCACCGTCCACATTTCAAAGCCTCATGAACAACATCTTTTGTCCCTTTCTTCATAAATTCATTCTGGTTTTCTTTGATGATATTTGATTTACAGTCGCTCTTGAGAAGACCACCTCTCCCATGTGGATCAAACTTTACAACTTTTGGCACAACATCAACTTTATGCTAAGCGGTCCAAATCTTCTTTTGGGTTGACGGAGGTGGGGTATTTAGGACACATTGTCACCAAAGATAGAGTTAAAGTTTACCCTAGGAAGGAAGATTCAGGATATTCAAGAGTAGCCGAAACTTCACTCTAAAACGTCTCCATGGATTTTTGGGGCTTACAGGCTATTATCACGAATTTGTCCGCAATTATGGGAAAATTGCCGCTCCCTTAACATCCATGTTAAAAAAGGATTCTTTTACTTGGTCTAGTCCAGTTGAACAAGCTTTCCTAGAGTTGAAGCTCACTATGACAACCACTCCGGTCTTAGAAATGCTTGATTTTTCCAAGCATTTTGTAATTGAAAGCGATGCTTCAACCAATGGTATTGGCACGGTGTTGATGCAGGAAAGGTGCCCCTTGGCTTTCACAAGTAAAGTGCTTTTTTGTCGCAATCTAGCCAAAACAACTTATGCTAAGCAAATGCTTGCCATTTTGTATGCAATCACTCATTGGAGACCTTATCTCATTGGGCATCATTTCTCCATTAAAACATATCATCAAAGTCTCAAATATTTCTTAGAGCAACAGGCTACCACCTCCGCACAAAAGAAGTAGGTCTCTAAGCTCATGGGCTATGATTAGGATATTACTTATAAAAAGGGCAAGGAGAACATTGTGGCAAATGCCCTCTCTCACCAATTTGAGGCCCAATATGTTATGTGCCATTTCTTCACCAATTCCTTAGTGGATAAATTCTCCTCGTGAGGAGGTGCTTAAGGATTCAGGCTTGGAAACTTTGGTTGTCTCCCTTCAAACAAAGCCTGCCTCATGTCCCAGATACACTTGGAATGGCCAAGATTTACACTACCACCAGCGCCTTGTTCCTCACACATCTACACTCCAAGAAATTCTCATGAAGGAAATGCATGCTTCCCCATCTACAAGCCATTTTGGGTTTCTCAAAACCTATGAAAGGATTAAGCGTACCTTTTCCTGGAAAGGTATGAAGAAAGACATACACAATTTTGTGGTAGCATATGACACCTATCAACGGATTAAAGGCGGAACGGTGCATTCTCCAAGAACTCTACAACCCTTGCCTATTCCCGAACAGGTTTGGACAAATATTTCCATGGACTTTATTGAAGGGTTACCTAAGTCCAAAGGCAAATCAGTTATTTTCGTGGTAGTGGATTGTCTTTCGAAGTATGCTCATTTTTGTTCCCTCTCTCATCCTTACACGGCCTCCACAGTTGCCCAAATTTTCCTCGATTCTATCTTCCGCCTTCATGGCATGCCCGCATCCATTGTGTCCGATCATGACCGTACATTCACTAGTAATTTCTGGCAAGAATTGTTTAAGTTGTAGGGAACTCAGCTCAAAAATGAGTTCAACTTATCATCTGCAAATGTTTTGAGACCTACCTTCGTTGCTTTGCCTCTGATTATCCTACATAATGGGCGAAATGGCTTCCCTTGGCCGAGTGGTGGTATAATATTTCCTATCACACGGCGACCAAGGTCACCCCTTTTGAAGCAGTTTAAGGACAGCCTCCATTCACGCCCTCCTACATTCCAGGCAACTCCAAGGTCCATGCGATCGACACTACACTCAAGCAACATGCCGATGTCCTCCGTCAATTGAAGGTGAATCTGGAAGCAGCCAAGAATCGGATGTGCCAACAAGTTGATCAACACCATTCTAAGCGTAGCTTTGATGTTGGTGATATGGTCTTCCTTCGCTTGCAACCATACAAATAGTCATCCCTTCAGCTTTGTAGGTGCCAAAAAATCGCTGCCAAATACTATGGGCCCTACCAAGTTTTACAGCAGATTGGTGCCACGGCCTACAAATTGGCTCTACCGTCAACATTTAGGCTCCATATTATTTTTCATGTATCCTCTCTCAAGAAGGTTGTGTGCACGCAGGTACAAGTTCAATTTGCCCTCCCATAATAGGATTAAGAAGGTTCTATCTTGCTCGATCTAGAACAATTATTGAGGTCCTTGTTCAGTGGCGTGGTCTACAACCGAAAGATGCTACATGGGAGTCTCTCCAACAACTCCACCACCAATTTCCTCATCGACAGCTTTGAGGACAAAGCTTTTTGAAGGGGAAGGACATGTTAGAACCCCATCCTAACATTATTTTTGCAATTCTCATTTGATTATGTAATGACCCACTTCCTTCATGGGGACCCCCTTATAATGTTATTTTGTAATACTTTTGTATTTGTATGTGGCAAGTAAGGCGCCTAGACAAGTGGGGCCATTTCATGTAACCGTAATTAAGAATGTAACCGATGTTTGGTAGAAGATTCTAGCATGAGTGGCATATTGCATGTAAGCCAACTCTTGAGCTTAGGGTTAGGATTGCATGAAGCTTTTCTTTAAAAGACATGGAGCCATGTACGAATGTATCTTTTTGCCAATTAATGAAATATTGAAGGAGGTTGCCCCTCGAAGAGGCCTACGATTATGTGTTTATTGTGAGTGTTTAATTTTGCATTTACTTTTCCGCATTGTGATATTGTGTTATTGCATGAATCTTTGTTTAATTTCAGTATTTTGTGTGAGTGAGCTTATTTTTTATAGTAGGTTCTTAACAAAAAGCAACTTGGAGAAGTAGCTGAGAAAGCAAGAAAGGAAGCCGACGATGCCTTTGCGAAGAGGGAGAACGAAATTTTGGCAAAGTTGGCTGAAACTGAAAAAAAATGCCAATCATTGTGGTATAGAAGCAGCTAGATACCATGATTATGCCAAGACATTGAAGAACGAGAATGAGACATTGAAGCCGCAAATTGAAGAGATGGGAGGAGCACCTGTTTTGACACCTCAACAACAGGAGCCATGTCCCCAACATTCGAAACAGACGTCGACAAGGACATTGACCAAAATAAAGGGGAGGGCATATTTAGGCACTAGTTCTAAACCTTAAATAAAAAGAAACAATGCAAAATGCACTAACTGTAAATAATTATAATGAAATGTAATGGAAATGAGAGTTAAACGCAATAATGAAATGTAAATGCAAATGTAGACGAAAAGGCAATGTAATTCAATTTAATCTTGTGGTTTGATATATTGCAATAGACTCTAGTTGCATTAAAAGTAATGTTAGAATGTCCGAATATGGAGACGATTGCGTGATGTGCTGTCCTAGGAAGTCGTCGTTGGCAATGGCCAAGACAAAAGCTTAAATAGAACCCCTCTCCTTCATTCAAGACCATCAAGGGAATACCATGTAAGCTTTGTACCTTGTAATGATCTATCTAGAGTGTATGTTGTGTCTAGGGAGAGACTAGAGCCAAGTATTGGCAAGCCATATGTGCAAACAGTGTAGCATGTATGCAGATTGTATATGCATTGTGTGGTATTCTAAAACACTGTACCATTGAGTAATGCAAACGACTCATCTTCTATGTTGAGTATAATCTGTGATTGCCTTTGGTAGTTTGTAGCATAGTTGAGAAAATCTGCAAAAAAACCCGATTTGAGCCAATTTTTCCTAATTCACAGCCTAGCCGATTTTTGCCCCGTTTTTTCCCAAAAATTGTGATATGCATGAAAAAAGCATTTTTTCAATGAAATTTTGCATTTTCTTCGGTTTTTTCGATGAAAATTTGCCCATTTTTTTGCTGAAATTTCCCCTTTATTTACCAATTCCCAATTTTACCCAATTCTAGTGACATAACATTGCATGTTGTTCTAGTGGGATTGTCGTATTATCAAGAGTTGATGTCGTTCTAATACAAGATAAGGAGAACAACATTGATTACAGTCTTGTTTGGCCCCTAATCTATCAATTTATTCCTCCATTTCTAGAATGCTTACCACTGTGCGTACACCAACTAAGACTGCAATCAATATTGGCTGAACTATAAACATACTCCAGACTTGTTCGACACTTTACTTGTCCGGCAGAACCACTTGTGTGGCCCTTTACTTGTAGGGCACAATCACTTGTACAACATGGGTAGCAATATTGTTTAACAACAATCTTCCTACAACTTCACTCCAGTCAGTAATATCCTCGTACAACAACTACATCACTTTCCTCATACAAGATTGGCAACGTTCTTTGTACGACAAGTCCAACTGCAACTACCAATACAACTCTTGTACGCTAAATTGTACCTACTTCCAACTCCTGTCTACAACTTGCAACTGACACACAAAACTTGGCATACACAACCTACAATCCTACAACAACAATGTATCACATAGCATACACATAGAGATGGAAATGTAATGTCATTGGCATTATCTAATGGCTCGTACAGTACTGGCAATACACATACGACTGCACTTGCATTTCACAAAATGTTGTCCCTGTCCAAGACAATATGGAATCCTTGTACTATCTCCTACACTATGCCTTCTCTCGTACGTACAATGCTCATAACCATCATCATAATAATGAACAATGAAGAGGGGTCCTATTTATCATTTTGTTATGGTCGTTGCCAACAACGGCTTCAAGGACACACCACCACTTAACCATCTCCCCCTTAGGACGTACACCTGACAACCTCATTGCACATTATACTATATTGCAATTTATCAATCATATGACTAAATTGCATTGGATTCATATTTCACTGACATTTACATTACATTTTACTAACATTTGACTCTCATTTGAATTTACATTTATTTACATTACAAAACTTGGTGCATATTTTGCACTTAATCTATATACAAAGTCTACTTCGACTACTTTGGTGACTCTCCAATACTGGTGCCTACATGGTTTGTCATATAAGCCTCACTTTGACGACACTGCCTTCCATGTATTTGATAGTTTGTCATACAAGTGCTATTTGTACAACAATTTGTCATCTACCTTTCACTTGTACGACAAACTATCCTACCTCCTCTTCCATCATCTGTCCCCATTGTCGTTGTTGTTGCTCATTCTATCTTGTCCAATTTCGTGGGATGACTGTGCACCTCCTCTTCTCCTTGATCGTCTTTGCCGTCGCCTTTTTCTTCCTGACGGTCCTTCAAGCTCAACTACATTTCTACTCTCTCCTCCCATGTGACCTTCCATTGCTTGGGAATGTCTACTCACTCATGACCGTCCCACGTCTGTCCAAGGTATCCTATTTGTCCTCCTATTGGAAGACAGCCAAGAGGTGGTCCTGACAAGGCAACCCAATGGTTGTGTGGTAATTGGTTGTTTCATACATGGTCAAAAGGTGATCCTAATTGGTCAACCTGCTGACTTCATGGCCTAGGCGGGCCAACCAACCTCCCCCTTGGCAAAGAAAACTTCGACGGCCCACGACACCTATGTTAGGAACCTACTATCTCACTCACACAAAAACTGTAAATAAAACAGAGATTCATGAAATAACAAAATATCACAATGCAGAAAGTAAATGCAAAATCAAACAAACTCACAACAACACAAAATCGCAAGCCTCTTCGAGGGGGCAACCTCCTTCAATACTTCCATTAATTTGCAAAAAGATACATTCGTTCATGAATCCATTTCTTTTAAAGATACACTTCATGCAACCCTAACCCTAAGCTCAAGAGTTGGCTTACATGCAAAATGCCACTCAAGCTAGAATCTTATATCAAATAGCGGTTACATTCTTGATAATGGTTACATGAAATGGCCCCACTTGTCTAGGTGTCTTGCCACATACCACTACAAAATATTACAAAATAACATTATAAAAGGATCCCCACATTGGAAGTGGGTCATTACAATAATCAATTGAGAATTACAAAATGGTGTTAGGATGGGGTCCTAACATGCCCTTCCCTTTCAAGAAAGCTTTGTCCTCAAAGTTGTAGATGAGGAAACTGGTGTTATAGCTGATGTAGGGATTCCCACGTAGCATCTTTTGGCTGTAATCCTCGCCATTGAACAAGAACCTCAATGATTTCATGGTTGCAAAGAGTACGCGTCCTACGGTCCAAAATTTGGTCTGGATGTAACCCTCTTCATCCAATTTAGGTAAAGCAAACTGAACTTGTACTTGATTGTCCAATACCTTCTTGAGAGAGGATGCATGAAAGACAAGATGAATTTTGGATGTAAACGATAGGGCCGATTTGTAGGCAGTGGCACCAATCCTCTGTAAGACCTGGTAGGGACCATAATATTTTGCAACGAGCTTTTAGAACCTACCCAGCTGGAGAGATGATCGTTTATATGACTGCAAGCGAAAGAAGACCATATCACCAATTTCAAAATTGTGCTCTGTATGGTGCTGATCAACTTGTTGCATCTGATTTTCGGCCAATTCCAAATTCAGCTTCAGTTGACGGAGGACTTCAACATGTTGGTGGAGTGTAGTGTCAATAGCATGGACATTGGAGCTACCTAGAATATAGGATAAGGGTGTTGACGAAGGCTGGCCATAAATTGCTTCAAAAGGGGTGACCTTGATCACAATGTGATAAGAAGTGTCACACCACCACTCGGCCAAGGGAAGCCACTTCGCCCACTGTGTAGGATGATCAGAGGCAAAACAATGAAGATGGGTCTCCAAACATTTATTGCCAATCTCTGTTTGACCATTCGTTTGCAGATGATAAGATGAACTCATTTTGCTAAAAATTACTAGTGAATGTAGGGTCACAATTGAACACAATGGAGGTGGGCATGCCATGAAGATGAAATATAGAATCGAAGAAAACTTGGGCAACTACGAGGGTCATCTAAGGATGGGAGAGGGGGCAAAAATGAGCATACTTCATGAGACAATACACTACCATGAAAATAACTGATTTGCCTCCCGATTTAGGTAAACTTTCAATGAAGTCCATGTAAATATTGGTCCAGGCCTGTTCTGAAATAGGCGAGGGTTGAAGAGTCTCGAGGAAGGCACTGTTTCTTCATACCCTTCCAAAAAAAAGTTCGGCTAGTCGTGTCATATGTCTTGAGGAACCCTGAATGGCCCGCAACAGGTGAAGCATGCATTTCCATCATAATGAGTTTCTCGAATTGGAGATGTACAAGGAACAATAAAGCGTTGGGAGATAGCGCAAATCTTGTCCATCCCAAGTGTACCTTGGACACGATGTAGGCTCTCTACGAAACGAGGCAACCAAAGTTTGCAATTCTGAATCCTTAAGCACCTCGTCTCGAAGAGGATTTATCCATTGCAGTATGGGTGCATAAATGGCACATAACATACTTTGAGCCTCAAATTGGCGAGAGAAAGCATCCGCCACGATGTTCTCTTTGCCAATTTTCAAGGTAATATCATAATCATAGCCCATGAACTTAAAGACCCACTTTTGTTTTTCAGGAGTAGCAACCTGTTGCTCCAAGAAGTATTTAAGACTTTGGTGATCCGTTTTAATGCAGAAATGTCGCCCAATGAGATAAGGCCACCAATGAGAAACCGCATGCAAAATTACAAGCACATCCTTAGCATAAGTTCATTTGCCTAGATTTTTGCTTGAAAGCACTTTACTAGTGAAGTCCAATGCCATTGTCGAAAGCATTGATTTCAATTACAAATGACTTGGAAAAATCAAGCATCGCTAAGAAGGGAGTGGTTGTCATAGCATGCTTCAAATCAAGGAAAGCCTTCTCAGCTGGACTTATCCAAGTAAAAGAAATCTTCTTTTAAATAGCTGTTAAAGGGCCAGAAATTTTGCCATAGTTGCGGAGGAATTTGCGGTAATACCCTGTGAGGGACAAAAATCCACGAAGACCTTTTAGAATGAGAGGTTCGGCCATTTTTAAACGGCTTGAATCTTCTTAGGATCAACGTTAACTCCATCTTTGGTGACAATGTGTCCCAAATATTCTACTTCAATCAACCCAAAAGAACACTTGGACCTCTTAGCATAAAGCTAATGTTGTGCCAAAATTTGTAGAGTCTGGTCCACATGGATGAGGTGTTCTTCCCAAGAATGACTATAAACCAAGATATCATCGAAGAAAATTACGTTGAATTTATGAAGATATGGACGGAAAATGTTGTTCATGAGGCTTTGAAATGTGGAAGGTGCATTGGTCAAGCCAAATGGCATAACCAAGAATTCATAATGACCCTCATGAATCTGGAAAGCAGTTTTGGGAATATCTTCATTCTTTAGCCTGATCTGATGGTACCCGGAGCGAAGATCTAATTTGGAGAAAAACATAGACCCATGCAGCTCATCCAGTAATTCATCCCCCACAGGGATAGGAAACTTATCCTTAATGGTGAGCTTATTGAGCTCACGAAAATCGATACATAATCGCCAAGACCCATATTTCTTTCGAACCACTAAGACAAAATATTAAAGGTTGTTACTAGGCCGAATGACTCCAACTTTTAACAAATCTTGTACTAATTCTCTATTTCGGACTTAAGGGCCTAAGGGTATCGATACAGGCTAATGTTAGGCGGTACATTGCCAGGTACCAATGGAATGGCACGGCCATGGGATCGACGAGGTGGTACTTCTGATGGTTCAACAAAAACTACATTGTGCTTTGTCAAAATAAGTTGCAAATCTTTTGTAATTTGTTATACCTCTGAAGTAGGTAGTTGGAATGCAAATATTTGAGCGATGACCCCACGAGAAGATTTTTTTAACAACTTCATTTGGTTTGAGCTGATAATCTAAGGAGGCCCTAATTGTGAACCCCGAAAAGTTTAAGACATTCCATTATATGAAAACTGCATCCATAACTCTACAAAATTCCATGCGATGGTTCCCAATGTACCTAACCACTGAGCTCCCAACACAATATCACATCCCCCTAATAGTAGAGCAAACATATCGGTTTTGAGCTCATAATCCCTTATTTTCAATTTAACATTGCGACATTTGCCTTTGCAAGGCAAATTCCCTCCATGTGTGTATGTAACAATTGGCCTACTTGGCAATTCGGGGATTAATAAAGTAGTTGTGCTTCCCAAATTGATAAGGATTGTAAGACGTTGGCCTTTGAAAAAACCCACAACTTTCATGATTTGTTGAGTAGTAATCCCTGTAAGAGCATGGACAAAAATTTCTGCCTATGGTTCTTCATGAATTTCTTCCTCATTTTGAGGTGGTTCTTCTGCTGGTTTTGCTTTGTCATCACTTTGTTCACTGCTGATTGGGTCTTCTACATCTATTAGAAACTTCTTTTGGGCACACCTGTAATGACCCTCCCCAAATTGAGTTTTCAAACCCTTGCTGTAGATATGGTAATATTCCTTACTAAAATACTGAATCATGCAGATATCAATCAGATCTACAAATACCCAGAAAAGTTCACCACAAAACTCTAAGATTTCTCACAAACATACCACAATATTTTTATTATTTTTCCTGGAATCACAATTACATAGATCATACCCAAAACATTAATATAAAATCCTGGATGCTGAACAAACAACACAACCTCTGCTAAATTATTGAATGAAAACAACTCACAAATGCCCAGCCACAAAACTGCTAAACTCTGCTGCAAAAATCTGAAACTATAATGCCACACCAAATCTGAAATACCACACCAAGAAGGGTTCCCAAAACCCCAAATCTGATCTCCCCAAATCTGATATGAATGCTGCCCAAGAAATCCTCAATAAATGATGCAGAATGTCTCAATAAACCCAATTGTAAACCCTGGCTGGATTTACCTCAAAGAAACTCTAGGGTTTTCGTCCTAGGTTTCTAGCCAAGAGGGTTTTCGTCCTCAAAGCTATCCCTTGCAGGGTTTCGTCCGCAAGAGAGAATTCTCTCGTAGGGTTTCGTCCACAAGAGAAAAGTGTATTAGCTGCAAAGCCAAATACAACAATGTAGAAGAGATAAAATGATCCAAGATCCCTCAAATGAGCCCCCTACTCCTCTTTATATAGACATTCTTTTAATTCTTTATTGAGGTGGCACTTTTTGATTTCACTTAATAATACCTTAGAAAATAATAATAAAATGATATTTATTCTCCTAATGGGGCATACACCCTCATTTCCCCCTTTTTATTATTTAATTGCCAAATTTCACCAAAAATACTCTTAACACACCAAAACACATCAAGACTCCACTCCACAACTATGTATAATAAAAATATGAAAAATGGGGACATTACAATACCACCCCTCCCAAAATTGCTTGTCCTCAAGCAATTCCAACACCATCTTCTCATCATCAAGCTGAAACCAATGGTGATTCCAGGATCCCAAATAAATGTTAAAGGAGTAGGTCCATCATGCTGATGCTGCGCCACTGTCTTCTTCTTGGCAGCATCAACATGTAGAGACACAATTCTCCAAGTATCCATCAAGGCCACTCCAAGGTCCATACATGCTGATTTCTGAAGTACTATCTTTGCCATATATGCTTCATCTTTCATGTTTTGCAAATAAGTGTATATGAAGTCTACCAATTCATGTTCCTCAATTTCCCTTTTCGAAACAAACTCAGTTCTGATTTCTGAATGAAAAGCAGTCTTTGACATCATGAAAAACATTCCTGCACACTTTCTATCATGAACAATTTCATTCCCCCTCTCAATCAAAACTGAAATTTGGTGTGATGTAGCAGCCCTTCTAATCAAGTAAAACACAGCAAATATGAGAAAATCAGACCTGATATGAAGCGCAGCCCCTGATGTCTCATCAATTAGCCTATACAAAGTGAAAACTGTTTCCAATTCTGTCTCACAAAGTGTTGTAGGTGCAGTCATAGTTTGAATGCAAAATGAATCCCAATGAATTACCAGCGATGCCAACTTTTTATTCCCAAAAACAGTTCCAATGGCTGCCCAAAAATCAGTTCTGAGAATTAGCAAGATATCATCTCCAAATGCTAATGTCCTGCTCTCAAAAATACTCCATAATGCAGCCCAATTTCTTCCACATGACGTGATTATGCCATACCAATTACCAGCTCCATCCATCATCAATCTTTCATTCCCATAACTTATCAATGTAACCAACTCATGAATGCCAAAACTCTTCAAACAGCTGTCATAAAAATCAGAATGAATGTCATACCTTATGTAAGTAGTATCATGGCTGATCCATGTCTTCAAGTGGTGCAAAAGTGACCCCAAGAGAAGAACGTTTTCCCCCAAACACCCCAATACTGAAGATGTGTTCCCAAGATTATCCAAGAATGAAATGGTATCTTCCTCCTCCTTATCAAAACAATCTAAGCAAGGCTGATCAGAATGTAATGTCCCATGGCTGATCAAAATTGCAGTCCTTCTTATAGAAATGGCAGCCATCAATGTGTTATCAACAGAATAAATTATGGTTGCTTTCATGACGCCATTAGCAACCTTCCAAGGCTCCCGGGATGCAACGTCTATCTTCCCAATGTTTGCAGTCCCTATTTTCCATCCTATGAATGTTTCTAAGGCCCACCATGTGATAATACCAATGCCAAACTTGCCATTTACCTCAAATGCCCTTACCAATGCTGCCCAAAATAGCTCCTCAAGAAACACAGCTCTAATTTTTGAAGAAAAGACAGTCCTAAACAACATGCAAAACACCTTCTTATACATCATGTAAAGTGCCAATTCAAACCTCATGAAGATCTCAATTAGCTTGGGAGGAATTGTCCCAAACAATGTGTCACATGTAGCCCCAAAACTCATTGTCAACGCAGCTGCATCAGTCATCATTATTGCAGTCCTATTTGTCATGGAGTTTGCAGTCTTCTTAATAAAAAACTTGGCCAAAGCTTCCCTCAAAAGTGCTGTCCAATGAGTCAAAAACACAGCCCCATCCGTCATAAAAAATGCAGTCCAGTATGTTGTCAACATTTCAGTCTTAACTCTCTCAACAGATGTTGCCTCCAAAGACAAATATGCAGTCTCACAAATCAACCAACATGTAGTCCCATACATCTCCAACTCTGTCCCAGAATTCATCACAAAAACAGTCCTAAAAGACAGAGAAGATGCAACCTCAAAAATCAGTGAACAATCAGTCCAAGTTGCCCTTAGAAAAACAGCCTCATTAGTTATGAAAGATGCAGACCAAGGCGTCTCAAACAGAGTGGTAAGATTAGACACAGAAGTCACAAACACAGCCTCTTTTATCAAGAAGTGTATGTCCTCATAGAACATGAAATGTGCAGCCTCAATCTCCATCAGTGATGTAGTCATTTTGAACAAAAACTCAGTCCATTCTATCATCAAAGATGCATCCTCATTCATTACCAAAAATGCAGTCTTAGGTCTCAACAAGAATGCAACCATAGGTGCCATCAATGTCTCTTTTTCCACAATGCTAATGCTGCCCATAAATGGAGAACTACTGTTATATTGCCAACAAAAATCAGAACTGATAACATACCTTCTTGCAACTTCCTTAAGGCTGCTTTGTGCCTCCCCATGGCTCAAGAGTGGCTCCAAGGGGGGATGTTTCCCAAGCTCACCCAAAGACTCTCAAAAATAGGACGAACTTCTTGGAAATTCAAAACTGAGTTTTTGGAACTCTGAAATGAAATGTGGATGGTATTGAAGTCAATAGGGCGTTCATTCCCCATGGGTACTTCCTCACATCTAGGTGCCAATATACCCGGATCCCAAGGTGTGAATCTGCTGTCCCAAATATTCACAATATCCCCATGTATGCTATGAGATCTACACACCCTTCCAAAGAACAAATGAAACTCCTCTATTGTTGTTAAGACGACTGTAACAATAGGGAAATGAGCAAATTCATTCATTACAACCCTCATATAATTGTTACCTCTATCTTTGGCCAATTTGGTGATGTAATCCATGGGCATGTTTCCTTGTTTTAAGGCTGAAATAGTTACTCCTTCAAAATTTACCTCCTCTTCTTCTTGATCATAATCAGCCCTATGAAATAACAGTTTGGATTTGTCTTTAATGCAAGGATCAGCCATCTCAATGTCATTTCCTTTGCATGATTTTTGAAATAAATTTTGGGCAGCTCCTTGTTCAAGATGAAATTCATCCCAAACCGGTTCCTCATCATAACTAGGTGCTGAAATACTTGGATCCCATGCGTCTAATGGCTGATGTATTTTTGGTGTTGCATGCTTATTGTAAATCTCATGTTCATTTTCCAAATCAAACCAATACTCACCAACTCTATCATTACTGAAATCTAATTTGTAAACTCCTATGTGTTCACTCTCATCATACTCTCCATCATGCTCTTCAAAGGCTTTGAATGTCACTTGTGTTTCACTGAACACATCAATGTCCAGAGCAGAATCTGATTCCACAAAGCTGTCTACTTCATATTCATACTGTTGTACTATGCCATCAATTTGTTGCCTTGCTAATTTTTCATCAATTGCATTTGGTACTAATATCTGAGACAAAGGAGCTGAACTTGTAAGGTATCCAGAAGAAATATTATTCTGCTGCAAAACAGAATTTGTTGTATCCATATTTGATAGAGGTCCTGCAACCTGTAAACCACTAGAAACCATTTCTTTTTTTGCCAACAGCCTTCTAAAGTTTTCTGGAACAGCAAGTTCTTTTATCATCTCGACCTTCTTGGACCCAACAACGTTTCTTTGTATAGGAATTGAGGTGGGAGACATTAATTCATCTTTTCTCTCCTTCCTATGCAACTTCTGTTGATGATGATTACCTCTCCGATTAGGTTGTTGCCTCATCCTCATGTCCACCCAATCATGAAGAGACATCATTTCTTTGAATTTCCCCCTAGCATTGGTCCATTCCTGAACAAACTAATCCCGTAACTCTGATATGGGGGGCTCAACCTTAGCCTTAGAGGAAACCGTAGGTGCTGACTTAGGTGACATAGCAGCTGTCAACTGCTTGAGAGTTTGTTGCAACTCTCTCTGACCTTGCCAAAACTCATGCTGAAACCTATCCCAATCACTGTGTGGCTCCATCTTCACATTGAACTAACCAACTCTTAGCTGCAACTATTATGAGAAAACACACTAGATAAAGAACCCAGACAGGCTGGCAGAATCTTTGGCTATTATTCTTGAAGCTTATTGTGTGAGACTTGCAGGTTGCAAGATTTCAGTCATTCTAGGCTTGTATTGTGACGAAAACCACATACAAGGACACCATATCTTGAGGTTGAAAGATACCTTTAGATTGGTTAATGAGCATTCATACTCAGTGGATGCAATTGAGCTGATAAAGGTGATATTTTCAGATATTGTTGAGCAGATTGGAGAGGGTTTGTTCCATTTCATTTGCACTTCACTCCTTCAGCTGGCCGTACCATCTAGGGCCAAAATAGAGTGATTTGGATGCACACTCAGCAATGGTTTGTTGAAGTTTGAGATCTACTTGCAACTACAGACCTAGCCGCCACCTTTTCTGCAGGTTTTGGAGACTTTCATTGGTTTTTTGTAGTGTTTATTAGCAGTTGTACCTGCTCCTGGCATGGCCGTACATTTCTTGGGGGACGAGTTGCTTGCCTAGGTCCAAACGCCTAGTCTTTGGAGGATTTCTTACATGCTTTGTTATTGTCTCCAAAAAGGGTATTCAAAAACATAAGTTGTATGCTGGAGAAATTTGTAAATTGGATTTTATGATAAAAAAATGAAGATTTCTGTGTGCTGATGAACATTTCCAGATTTGTATTAGACCTTCACAATTCCGGGTATCCTCCTTTTAATGCAATTTCCTTTATTGGGTTTGTTTATCTATATTGGAAGAAGCTAGTGTTCAAATTTGGTAGCATTTGGATTGATAGTTTTCAAGTTGTGATCCATTCTTGAGAGCTGCCCTATTATTTCTGAGTATGCATGACAAATGTTTGTCAAAATGTCTTGTTGAAAATTCATGAGTTAATATGATATTTGAAAATTGGAGTTAGTACATTGAATGTTCATATGATCTCCAAACATACAAAACACTGAATAACCCAAATCAGCAAACAAGACACTCAAGTTTTCAGTTTGGAACCCAAGATCGAAACCTGGCTCTTTTGGTGGCAAATTTTTTTTTTTTGTCTTCGAAAGGGGTAGGACATTACAGTCATTTGTTGCATCCACTTCACATGATTCAGAGACTAATTCGGATACTATGGTGGTTAAGCAGTTGATTGAGGGGATACATGAGATTGGACCTGAGGAAGGATTGATTAGTAATAATGATTCCGCATTCACTCAAGTCGATCAATATGAGCATAAGCGGAGTGATGATATGCTTTCTTTAATGGATGCTACTTCCTCATTTGGTGCAGTAGCATCCATTAAAGAAAGCATATCATCACTCTGCTTATGCTCATATTGATCGACTTGAGTGAATGCGGAATCATTATTACTAATCAATCCTTCCTCAGGTCCAATCTCATGTATCCCCTCAATCAACTGCTTAACCACCATAGTATCCGAACTAGTCTCTGAATCATGTGAAGTGGATGCAACAAATGACTGACTTTTCGCTGTGAGAAGGGAGTGATGAGCTAAACTCAACTCAAGACAAAGCTCATCAATCTCCTCATCTTTCCGAGTGAGCTCTCGGGAAAACTGCTCTGCAAACCGCATAACCCAATCCCTATCAGATAATAGCCTCAAGTAATATGATTTGATTACCTCTAATGCTTGCTTGATGGCTTACAAATATGTAGCAGTAGCTCCAAATGTCAATTGGTGTCGTCTCTCTCCAAGCTGGGCTATATTATAAAGGTATTCAACAAACTCATGTGTGCTATTCAAATGTGTCAATGTGTGGACAACCTGCTCATTTGTAACCTGTATGTGATCCTGCAATGAATTGGAATCATCAACACAAAATAAACTCTTAGGTGTATCCTCTAATGCACAATGATCAATCTTAGGCCCTTTCACTGCATTGCACTCACCAACCTCATACTCCGAAGTGATGACAGAACTATGCTCATCCTCTGAATCACCAACTACATCAACAACTGAATCCTCAACCACAAGATCAGCGTGCTTATCAATACACAACTCTCCAATATCCAACACACAAGATGAAGTGACCTCATCCTCATCAATTACTACTGCTGCTTTGTTTTCCCCATCAATATAAGAATCAACTTGAACCTCGGTTATGCATGAAACATTCTCTAAATTTTCAACCTCCTTGTTGTCCTCTTCACTGTCCACAACTATGCTTGGCTGCAATGAGTCGTTTCCCTTTGTCCCTGTTTTTATTCCAACTGCTAATGGAGGCTTCAACCACTTAGGATGATGTTCTATTATTGTTGTAAAAAACTCATTTTGTTCTTGAAATTTTTGCATCAGCTCTATCATGAGTTCCCCGGATAGTAGCCATTACCAACACACTACTGCAACTTTGGAACCCTCAGGCTGACAGGATAAGCTGAGCTCTGATACCACTGTAATGACCCTACCCAAATTGAGTTTTCAAACCCTTGTTGTAGATATGGTAATCTTCCTTACTAAAATTTTGAACCATGCAAATAAAAATCATATCTGTAAATAACCCAGAAAAATACACCATAAAACCCTAAGATTGTCACAAACACACCACAATATTTTATATTATATTTTATGGAACCACAATGACATAGATCACACCTGAAACATTAATATAAACCCTAGATGTTGAACAAACAACACAACCTCTGCTAAATTATTGAATGAAAACAACTCACAAATGCCCAGCCACAAAACTGCTAAACTCTGTTGCAAAAATCTGAAACTATAATGCCACACCAAATCTGAAATACCACACCAAGAAGGGTTCCCAAAACCCCAAATCTGATATGAATGCTGCCGAAGAAATCCTTAATAAATGATGCAGAATGTCTCAATAAACCCAATTGTAAACCCTGGCTGGATTTACCTCAAAGAAACTCTAGGGTTTTCGTCCTAGGTTTCTAGCCAAGAGGGTTTTCATCCTCAAAGCTATCCCTTGCAGGGTTTCGTCCGCAAGAGAGAATTCTCTCGTAGGGTTTCGTCCACAAGAGAAAAGTGTATTAGCTGCAAAGCCAAATACAACAATGTAGAAGAGATAAAATGATCCAAGCTCCCTCAAATGAGCCCCCTACTCCTCTTTATATAGACATTCTTTTAATTCTTTATTGAGATTGCACTTTTTGATTTCACTTAATAATACCTTAGAAAATAATAATAAAATGATATTTATTCTCCTAATGGGGCATACACCCTCATTTCCCCCTTTTTATTATTTAATTGCCAAATTTCACCAAAAATACTCTTAACACACCAAAACACATCAAGACTCCACTCCACAACTATGTATAATAAAAATATGAAAAATGGGGACATTACAACACCTATGCTCTCGAACATATTTTTCATCACAATTGTAGCACAAACTTTGAACACGTCAAGCATCCATTTATTCTGTAATCAAGCATTTGTGGGTAACAATTTTGTTTTCATTATTGGTTGGGAACTTGGGAGGAAAGGAGGATTTAGTTTGTGGGAATTTAGATGTCCTCCTTTGAGCTGAAAATTTTGATTTGGCCAACCGTGCCAAGCTTATGGCTTGCATCATTGTTTGGGGTTTGAACATCTTGACCTTGGCCTAGAGATCATCCTTCAAGCCACTGATGAAACAACTCATAAAAAACCCTTCATTCAACCATTTGGTTCCGTTAGCCAAATTTTCAAATTGGGTTTGGTGGTCTCCAATTGTAGAGGTTTGTCTTAGCTTGGTCAGTGCTTCTTGAAAGTCATCATACTCACTAGGCCCAAAGCCAGTGAGTAATTGGAACTCGAAAACCTCCCTAGAGGGGTCGAGAATTATGTGTTGTAACCATTGGTACCATTGTAATGCTTCAGATTCAAAGTTAAAAGAGGCCATAGTGATCCACAAATATTTAGGGACATTATGAAGTTTAAAAAACTGATCTGCATGACATAACCACCCATTTGCATCCTTGTCGTTAAACTTAGGAAAGTCCAATTTGGGCATCTTAAAGGAAGTATCTTTGTCAAGGAAATTTTGAAGGTCTTCCTTGTCCTTATGGATGCCTTTCCCACAACCAGAAGATTCAATGTCACGATGCTCAAATACCTTTGGGCCATCCTTAATTTTTGCCTCAAGATCTAAGAAGCAACCTTCAAAGTTGGATTTGGAGCAGAGATAGTCACCTCTCAATTATTGTACCTCATCCTGTACACCTTGCATCGAATTGAGAAGTTGACTAAGTTGCAAGTTTATTTGCTCTAGGGTTTGGGCATGTTCAATCTCCTTTTGATGTCCACGAGTGCCCCCAACCATTCCGGTGGTTTTTGCACAATCCCTACTGACTAACTAAAAATAGAAGTATAATTTCAGCAGTTTCTATTTATAGTAACGAGCCCGAAAAAGTGATTGGGTGCTATATATCAAAATTATCATCTCAAAAAGATGGTCACAATGAGCTATGTACCCCAACACTGATTTTGGACACCCTAGACTTTTTTACTGTTGTTTTGACGAGTCTATTAGCGTGGTCGGTTTTTCTTTAGAAATAGGGTTCAAAAGTTAATTTATGTGTCAACCAACTCTGCTCTGTCTATTCTGATTACTGACCACTCCTGACACTATATTGTCACCTATACTGCGAAAAATGACACTATTCGGTGGTTCCCTATACTGACACTGTCTATTATGTTTTGGTCACTGACAACTCTATAATTACTGACTGTTACAAACAACTGAAACTGCCAACTAACAATCTCGACCTCACTGTTATTGAATTAAGACACTTGCAAACTATGCCTTGACTGATTATGTTTGGTTCCCCCAATTATTTCCTTTCTGCATGCAGTTTGTTTCGTGATAGGAAAGTCTCCTCCATATGCTCCATTTTTGTGGGAAATTTGTGATTACAGGGCCAAAACCAGGTACTCTAGGCCAAGGACTATGTAATACCCATAGGCCATTTGTTATACAACAATGACAAACAATAATGCTCGGACCAATATTTCAGGCCACTACTCAAGGAGGATTCCATACATACCCTTGAGCACACTACCAGACTCTCTGATAGTACAGGAGGGTAATCTTTACAGATGTTGTGTCCGGTGTACTATGGATAATAGAAGGCCAAAAAATATTCCTAGAACTTAAGATTTGCTATATCTTAGATGGTCTCCCTAAATACCCGAAGATAAGTGGGAGCTCAATTCCGTACGTGGGTGTTGTCTGAGGCCTAGGTATTGAAGCCTAATTGCCCCTCACTTCACTAGACGCTTTATGGGCTATCTAGCTTAGCCAATAACAACAGCTCCTCCGCTATATTTTAAAACCCCCAGCACAAGGATTCTAACCTACACAACTACTGTAGAAAAAAAAAGGACTATATTTTTGCTGGTTTTTCTCGTCTTCTTTTTTTTAAGAAATGGGTGGGTAAGAATTGTCATAGTAGCAACAAAACTCGGCCCTAGAAAGCGCTCTGATACCACTTGTTAGGAAGCTACTATTAAAAATAAACTCTCACAAATACTGTAAATAAAACAGAGATTCATGAAATGACAAAATATCACAATGCGAAATGTAAATGCAAAATTAAACAATCTCACAACATTGAATAGCAGGCCTCTTCGAGGGGGCATCCTCCTTCAAATTTTCAATAATTTGCAAAATGATACATTCCTTCATGGATCCATGTCTTTTAAAGATACACTTCATGCAACCCTAACCCTAAGCTCAAGAGTAGGCTTACATGCAAAATTCCACTCGAGCTAGAATCTTTTACCAAATAGCGGTTACATTCTACCAAAATGCCACTCGAGCTAGTTGTTCCATAGTTTTTGAATCACTGCCACATACTGCACCATCTTCCTCCTTAGCCTGACTTGACTCTCCAAATTCTTGAACCAAGATTCCCTCAAACGATTCCGAAGGCTGATTTGGTGCTACAATCAGCCTTCTTATACTTGGCACTTCTCCAACAACAAAAGGCCACTGCTTGGCTGAAAACATACTATCTTGACTACCTTCACTAACCTCACTGTTCCACAGTTCGACAAAAGCCCATTGTTCCATAGTTTTTGAATCACTGTCACTTGTTGCACCATCTTCCTCCTTAGCCAGACTCAACTCTAAAAATTCTTGGACCAGGATTCCCTCAAACGACTTCGAAGGCTGATTTGGTGCTACAATCAACCTTCCTATACTTGGCTCTTCCCTAGCAACAAAAGCCCAATGCTCCTCTTCTTTATTGGCTCTAGACATACCATCATGACTACCTTCACTAACCTCATACACAATTTTCCTTTGTTCATTATGGTTCTCTTCCTTAATATGAATACACAAACAATTTTGCTAGAAGACCTTATAGTCTTCCATCTGCCAATGGAGAAGTCTGTTGTCTGAGTGCTTTTCATCCTCTATAAACCCCTCTATTTGGCTCTTGTCCATTATCATCCTCTGTTGATGAGCTACTCTATTCATTGGATGTTGCGAGATCTTTGCTGGCACTTTTTCAATGTTAAAGTGATCCTTCTCCCAATTATGATTGAATTTTTCCATGCGCAACCATCTTTGTCAAAACAATGCATCACATTCTAGTTTCTACATGACAATCACCACAAAGCCCATGATGAATTCTTGGTCAGCTATCTTTACCTTCTAGGTAGTCAAGACTCCTCTCATCTCAATGCCATATTGATCCACACCATATACTCTAAAAATTGGAGACCATAGAAATTGTGCTCCAAGTTATTTGCAAGTCATCTCCGACAACACATTTACACTTGAACCTCCATCAACGATCACCTCTTTCAACTTATGGTTTAGAAACTCAACATGGATCAACGTCGACTTCTTTCCAACATCAATCATTTACACGATCGAATCAATGAATTGGTCCCCTCCTTATCTTGGTTGCTTCTTTCTGGTATTACAACTCTACCACTCTCCTTGCTTGCATCATCTCTCCTACTGTTGCATAAAACATCAGTATTACACTAAATAGACTAGACACCTTCACTTCCACTGTTGTGTTCGATAATTACGCCGCCAACTATTGTGTTGACGTTTCTTCTTCTTCACAAGCAATCGGCCTCTTCAGATTCTTTTCGTGAAGGAGTCATTCTTGCTTGTCCCTTTGTAATTCTTCCTCTATTAAATCATGTGCTTCCTGCCATTTCTCCTTCTGTGTGACACCATTAGGATAATGTTCAATTTTCCTTATCTGAGTGCATGTTACAGCTAACACAAGCTTATCTTTATTTTGTTGGTCAATTGGAGGCTCTTCGATGTCAATGAAATTGACATTTTTCATGTTACTCAAACTCATTTATTTATGGTAACTACCCTCCCTATGATTGCCCAATCCACACCATCAACACATCAATCCATAGCTTTTGTTTCCGGCATTGCCTACTACTAGAAAATTTTGTCAATCCTTACAAAGTGCGCCCACTCTTGGCATCTTTGACATTGAATAATGGGTCTACCATCTGAATCATATTCTAATTGTCCTTGTCCACCTTGTAGTCAATTACCTTGTTGCAATTGTCGTCTTCCTCAACTAGTGTTCCTGTAACTGCAACTCGTTCCTGTAACTTCCATTGTTAAGGTTTGATGTCTTGTACTTCTAAGGTTGGATGGGCAATCCACAACCACATGTCCTACAACTTCACATATATTACAAAAAGCATTCTTTGGATAGTTGACATTTGTGTGTCCCTCTGCCTTGCAGTCCAAACACCAAATATCCTTTTTCTTCTCACCCTTCACATCATTTATCATCCTTTCCAAGTCCTTTCTCATGGCTTGGACAACAACATGCAAATCATCATGATCACTATCTGAATCATCATCTCTATAGTGACCTATTCATGTTGTCATTTGGTTTGTTTCACTCTCTAAATTGAGAACAATGTCAAACACTTCTTGATAGGTAGTAGGTGGTACTACATATTTTTCTTATATCTAGGTAGCAACCCATCCAGGAACCATCGCCTCTGCAAACAATCCCTTGGTTTCACTTCGATTTATCGATTAGTTCCTTCAACCTTACGTTATATGACTTGACATCTTCTTTCTTTTGTTTCGACGATTTCTATGTCATCTTAGAGTAACCTGAATTCCTTTGTTCTTCCTCTTTTTAGATGCCAATCCATTGCAATCCCTCACAATGTCGCCAAAACATAATCTTAGCCACGATCCTTCATATTCAACTCCATTTGCTCACTATATTGTCTCACATGTTCCAATATGATGTTTTAGGTCCTCTATCTCCTAGAAATTGCAAACATTTCTGCTTGCCTGCCGCTGCAACTATATTTGCCATTGGTGGTCGATCTTCCTCACATGATGACTCCTCTCTTACAAACAATCATGCATTGGGTTTGGTCTCCACACCCACACACTCCTACGGTTGCCTTCGTGCTCGACCCCTTGAGTTCTGCACCTCTTGCTAGTCTCCCCCCACCCACCTTGTGCCAATGTTACGAGTTGTTTTGCCTCCTCTCCTTGGGTTCTCTCCATGTTGGCACCTCCTTCACTACTTGCGCGAACGTTGTCCTCGATCTAATCATTGTTTTCTTGATGCGTGTCAACTTGCTTTTCTTCCTATGTTGTTAAATGCAATGTTTGCCACCTTTTATATTCATCACTTGGACTATCCTCTACTTGATGGCTCCACACACGTTCCACCTCTGGTTCTTCAAGTTCTATCAACCTTGCCTGCAATACTTGATCAACAACATTCAATTACTTCAACATTGTTGTGCAATTCTCCTAGTTGGGTTTTTGTTTCTTCCATGGCCACGTCTCCCACATCCTCACGGCAAGGTATCTATTATTCACTTCTCCAAAACTCGTGTGCTAGTTCAAACTTCAAACAATACAAGCACCAAATGCAACGCGATCGTGAGAACTCCAACATTTGGAGGAACAATTTTATATGATAGATTCAAGAGCCAACCAAGGCTACAATCAGCACTATCTCACACTTGCACAACATCCCACTTGTTCAACAGCTAGATTAACACTCCACTTGTACGACAAGTCAAAAGACACTCCACATGTGTGACAGGTTAAATGACTTTCACTCCACATGTATGGCAACAGACCAGTTGAACAACAATCACTTGTACGATAATGACTACACTTCATCTACACTCTTCATTTGCACTTCTTACCACAACTTCCTTTGTACAAAAACTCTGGACTGCATCTCGAATCCAACCTGCACATAAAACTTGAGAAGAACAACCTACAATCCTACTTGCTACACAAATGACATCACACAAAACATATACACAAATACACAGATGAAGGATAAATGGTTATTGCATTATGTTTATACAACACTTGCATTACATAATCATGGACGATGCTCTCCAATCCTCTCAGATACAAATGCGCACATACACTGGTCTCTCCTCTACTATGGTGTTCTCTTCACAAATGAATAAGGGGTGCTTTTTATCCTTAGGGGTTGGCAATTAACAACAATTTCCGCCCAAGATACTTCATCACTAACTACCCTCCATTTACCTACATTAATTACATACATTAACCGTACACTACAAACTTTGATTTATCAATGCTAACATCATTCTTCTTGAAGTCAATCAACATTACATCATAAAATTGCAAGGTTCCACGAGCCTCGGGGATGGGGGGACGGGTTTCGGGACGAGGAGAGACGACAGGCCGATTTTAGGGGATGGCTAGGGGACAATTGGTATAATACTATGAAATCTTTTAGAAATTTAGAATAATCTACAAATTCTACACACAAAAAAAATGAAAAATAGTAATACTAAAAACATAAAAAGCAACCATTTCATTGTTTCAACAAATTTAACTTGAAGGATCAGCCAAGGATATCAAGTGCAATCTCTAACAGTTAACCAAATTAGTTGCTATTGCTCAAGTAATGAATGCCACACTGTTCAACTTTTAAGTTTTAACATTCAAACAATAACAGTCATCATTTTTTCAGCCACCAATGTTCAAGCAAAGACCATCATTTTTTAATTTTTTAAGTCACTAACTGTTCAAATATGACAGCATAAATGGTCAGCCACTATAACCAAATAGTGAAATCAGAAATACTCATAGTCTCAATGCTCATTTGAAATAAGTTGTACTTAATATACATATGTACATACGTACATATAAGGTAGAGTCAGCAACTGAAATGTTTTTAGGTAAACTCAAAAAGAAGCCAAGTGGAAGTCTCTATTCAAAGTTTTCAAAATATAACGGAATTAAATTCCTAAAATAAACCAAATGAGATTTGTTTTCCTGATGTTGTAAAAAAATAATGATGTTATTTTACATTCTGAAATTCTGTTTCAGGAAGAGCAATCCTAAATGGGTAGTTTTGCACCAAAACTCAAGAAGCCAAATATTGTTTTTCTTCACAATACTAAACTCACGAAGTCATAGTCAGTCACGTCTCTCACTTCCTTCTGCTTTTGGAGTGAATGGGTTAATATTGATGCCAGTGGCCATTCTGATAGTTTTATGTGATGCCATAATATTTACCAGTCAAATTGCATTCATGAGTGGATTTGATGTAAGTTTCATTCCTCATCCTCAGATTTTTCTTTTTTCTGCCATTAATGTTTATGCTTCTTTTGAAGTAAATCTAAATAAAATAAATTAATAATCTTTGCTGATAATCCTCCTTGCTGTATATTGCATGTGAGAATAACTTGTCTTAGAAGTAATGCCATTTTTTCTATCTAAGATTCTTAAGAGACTGGTAACTGCCCCTATCAGACAATAACAATAACTAAAAGATATGAATAAACTAATCTTCTATGTAACTAACAAATCTCATCATCAAAAAGTCCAACAATTACTTGTCTAAAATAAACTGTGAAGCATTCCAAATTAAAACATAATAAATGACAAGTATATGAAAACAAGTCGCAAAATAATCCATCTAGAAAATAAAAGAGACAAAAAAGCATGGAAAAAAAGGCCTTTCAAGAACCTATACTTCAAGAAATATTTTTTTTTAAATTTAAATTTTCAAGTGTTTTTTTATGTTTTCATGTTGGTTGTAGGCGCCCAGCCGTGGGGGGACAACTGGGCACACAGTTGGGCACCTTTGGAAGATGCCCAACTGTCCCCACCCCAACCGTCCCTAGGGACGGCCCGAGCGTCCCCAAAGGGACCCAGCTGTCCCCACCCCAATCGTCCCTAGGGACGGCCCGAGCGTCCCCAAAGGGACCCAGCTGTTCTCGAGGATGGCTGGCCATCCCCAAGGACGCCCCAAAACAGGGGACGTCCAGGGAACGAAAGGCCGTAGGCCTCTGGCGTCCCGAGGACGGCTCCCCGCCATCCCCCAAAAGGGGGGCATCCAAGAAACGTCCCCGATGCCATCCCCCCGTGCTGGGGGACACCGGGGACAGGGGGACACGTCCTCGTGGAACCCTGTAAAATTGCATTTGTGTTTAAGTATAGTTGTGCACATTTTCATTTATTTAACTATCTACATTATTTCTTTTAAAGTTGTTCCGAACTATCTCCTATAGTTGCCAGGCCTATGCAAAGCGGTTGAATCGACAGACCAAAGCCTTGAAGCTAGAGATTCAAGAGCTTGGAGAAGTACCTATTCCAACACCTCAACCTCAAAAAAGCCGAAGTCCCCAAGAGAAGCAACAACCATCAACAAAGACGTAGACCAACTTAGATGGGAGGACAGATGTAGGCACTAGTTCTAACGTGCCACCTCAACAAGGAAAACAAACAACCAAACAAAAAATAGAAATAACTGTGTTGGAAGTCAAGTACACGCACGATGTAGTTTGATGTCATAAGTTTTGATGTAATAATAAGTTTTGTAATTTGTACAAACTTGTATGATAAATAATGCATGTACTAACGAGTTAAGTGAGTGATGTGTGAAGGTAGTCATACAAAGGTAGTTATCACCCAATTAGAGGAGAGGTATCACGGGTGGTAGCTGTTGGTTATCCTACCATTCCAATGGTTAAATAGACCCCCTCATTCATTCGAGTTGGTACTGTAGACACATCAGCACACGTACGACACAGAGTAGATACATTCGCATAGACATTGTATTGTATATGCCCAAGGGAGATATTTTGCACAAGCTCGCATACTATGTAAGATAATACCGTACACATTCCACCATATAGACTGTTGTTAATGCAACATCTACTCATATTCATTCATCATTTGTTATTGTCATTATGTGTTCATTGTATGTCTTATTACTAATGATTGTTGCAATAGAGTAGATTCAGTTTGTTGGTTATATTCTTCCACGTTCTGTTAGATTATATAGTGAAGCTGCCAAGCTGTACAATGGAGATTCTAGGCCATACAATGGACAGCGTACACCATCTAGTTAGTGTTAGCCAATTTGGAAAAGGTAGCCTGTCCTATTCACAGACTAAGCTAAAGGAAGTTGAGATCAAAGCAGTCATAACAAAGTTATCATACAAGTGTAGCACGATGGTGAGATTCCCAACAATGGAGATAGAATGCCAAGGTTTAGAGGCCAACAAGTTTGTGTTGCCACATTTTGCATGGGGTGCAATGTTTTCAGTTTTGTAAGAGTGTTGCTCTTCCTTTTCCCTCTCCCTCTCTTTCTCCCTTTCTTCTTCTCTCCCTTTCTCTCTCTTCCCTACATTCTCATTCTTCCCTCTTTCTTTTGAGCCCCTCAGTCAGATCTCAAATTTGACAACAGTTGCCCTGAAAAATGGCTAAGTGTCAGGGCGCAATCCGACTTCGCAGCGAAGTCGGAGTGCGCCCTCCAGTTGGAGCGCAGCAGGAATACAAAGTGCACAGTGTGACAGGATCAGCCAGATGAACAAGTGTTCTAGGCGAAGTCCGACTTCGCAGCGAGCGCAAGCAGGAATACAAAGTGCACAGTGTGACAGGATCAGCCAGATGAACAAGTGTTCTAGGCGAAGTCCGACTTCGCAGCGAAGTCGGACTGCGCCCTGCTTTCTGGGCGCACCTTGTAGCAGGCTGGCAGGCTGGTAGGAAAAATGACTAAGTGCTGGGGCGAAGTCCGACTTCGCAGCGCAGGCTGGTAGGAAAAATGACTAAGTGCTGGGGCGAAGTCCGACTTCGCAGCGAAGTCAGACTGCTCCCCCTTTCCAGGGCGAAGTCCGTACGGTGGCAGAAATCAACTTTCACCTGTGCGCAACCCGACTTCGCAACGAAGTCGGAGTGCGCCCTTTGACAGGTGCGCAGTAGGGAAACAAACTCAGAAATACACCCAAGGCATGAAGGCCTTCCCGACTGCGCTGTTTTCTGCCTGCGCAACCCGATGACGCTCCGATCCTGAGAGAAGTTGGATAAACTGCCTTTCAAGGCAAGTACGTGTCAAACAACATCATCCGACAAGTGTCCAGCTTTGGGATCTGAGCCAAGACGTGCCGAGCAAAAGGACAAACATGGGCTGCACTACTTATGCTACCTGCCTCATTTAAAGCTGATTGGAGGTTCTACCTGCCTCAGCTACCCACATTCCTGCCGATGAGAAGTTCTACCTAACGCGCTGCCATGTAGTTGTTCAGCCTCCAGGGAGACCATGCTGCAGGTACAGTCCTGTCCGACAAAGGTCAGCATCAGCAACTCCATGGCTGCTTTTGTCAGCTAATGTTTGACTGGGACTTTGTGCCCATTAATGTAACGGGAGGGACTCGGGCTATAAATACCCACCGCATTTCCATTGTAAAGGGGTGGAAGGGGAATGTCTGTTAGGGATCCATTGTAACTGTGCTTCTGCTTCTTAATATAAAGTATATACCTGGCTCTGTTCTACTGCTTTTATTTTTTATGCTGCCTCTCCTTGATATTTCTGCCTTACGTTTTCCTGTGTCATGGCTTGTTGATTTACTTCAGCATTTGGTGGTCAGGTATTCCCGAGGTATTTCTTGTGTCATGGCTTGTTGATTCACTTCAGCATTTGGTGGCCAAGTACTCCTGGACTTCATAGATCAGAGGATACATAGAATAAATTTGGTAGCAGTTCCTTCAGTTTGTGTGTTATGTTTATGTTGTTGTCCGTAGTGGTGATTGATGCGTCGCCGTACTGTTAGTTCCTTGTAGGGAATGTCTGTTAGGGGACCATTGTAGCTGTGCGTACAAATTCTCTGCATAACACACATACTTGGATCTGGCATTTCTTGGTTACTTTTTGTATTTATGTACTGTCCGTAGTGGTGATTGATGCGCTGCCGTACTGTTAGTTCCTTGTAGGGAATGTCTGTTAGGGAGCCATTGTAGTTGTGCGTACACTTCTTTATATAAAAAGTATACTTAGATTTTGCAGTTTCTGGTTATGCTTTGTATTCATGATGCAGTAAGTAGTTGTGATTGATGTGTTGCTGTACTATTAGTTCCCCCCACCCAACTCCAATCGTATTTGTAAATTCTTTCCACATTTTTATCTCTTTCTTGCACTCTTATCTTAAACCATAAAACCCCACAGGTAGCCGGCCTTCTCTGGATATTGGCACGGAAGGCATTCCTTCCTTCCGGCCTTTCAAGCTGGTGGGCGAATCTGGGCGCGTTAACACAAAATCCTTTCCTCATGGTAGATTCGTAACCAACAGTTTGCAGTCAACACACTTGAACAATGTCAACATGGTCATTTGTTATACGACAATGCATAAGACGACAAGTTGAACTTAATCTGCAAGTCAACAGGATGGCATCAACATGACGACAGTCTCAAGACAACAAGCTCTATCTGGATGGCAAGTCTCTAGAAAACAATTGTGCTCATATAAGCAATTCTAGTATGACCATTATCCACAACAACTATCATCAAAAACATTTGACTGCGGTCCGCAACTTACGACTGCAACCTGCAACACCTAAGTGTACCCATAAGATGGCTGGCAATCGTTGTTCCCCATCAACACCTTCTCCTTCACACGTCTTATACATAATGGAGATCAAGGCCTTATTTGTTGCTTTTGCTTGGCCATTTGCATGTGGATAATATGGGCTTGATAATGAGTGCAAAATCTTGAATTCCGTGGTAAGCCTTTGGATAATCTCATCATGCAGTGCACTTGCCTCTACCCACTTCGTTAAATATTCCATCGCTACCACTATATATCTGCACTTTCCTCTTCTACTTGTTTTAAAATGCCCAACAAAATCAAGACTCCATCTTTCAAACATTTCCTGATTGATGTAAATGTATAAGTGGCTTCTTTGCTCTCCAACTAACGTCTACAGCAGGCCATATAGCCTCATCATTACAAACTTCATCATTAAATATGTCCATCCAAATTGTTCCTCCAAGGATGGAATACCACCACCTTGCTACAGTAGGTGAACAAATTGATCCACATTACCATGAGCCATATGAGTTTGTCTGAGCATCCATAATCAAACAAATTTTATGTGTTGTTGTGCTGAGAATAATTGCTGCAATAGCAAGAGCATGTCATGTATATAGTTTTAGGGTACTTTTAACGTTTTGTGACTGCATTGGTAGTTGAGTGGATATAGCAATCATTGTCCACCAACCTCCACCTACAAGGACTAATTATATATCTTATCTTGGTCTCGAGCATCATCTATGATAGTGTATCATGGTAGCACGTAGTGTGTCATGTGCTCTACTAGTTGAGTGGATATATTGCTTACTCTAAAGATAATACATGTTGGATTATCTACAATATGTATTATAATCCATTGCAGTTTAGTTTTTCTCTGCATTATATTGCATGGTGCATGGGAAAAAATATTCCCCATGCTACAAATGTCAATATTGGTCAAGCAAAGAACATGCCATAATAAACAATCGTCAACAATGATTTGATTCACTCTACAAGAACCTATTCCAGTCAATTCAACAAATTTCTGCAATCCTTGAATTGGAAACACACTTGGTCAAGTAGTTAAAAAATAATAATTACGGTTAGGTACAACAAATCTGAAAATTAGTTACTATCAAGGCAGGCCTGTATTTTCAACATAAAAGATCTGACTTGCTTATGTCAGCAATGATGTTGGTTGTAAAAATTATGCTTAGAGATCCCCTATTTGTCAATGATTGAAACTCACTTCATAAACATAGAACAAGTCATCTCAATCAACCATAGGAAATATTTAATGACAAATGATGTCGTGATTGGTACTTGACGATGTCATCTCCTTGTTTGGGCCACAGCTCTACCTCCTTCCTTCTATCTTGTATTGGGCTATCCTCCCATGACTCAAGTATATAGTTAACTGCTTCTTTATGCAATCAAGATCTACTAGCATTAGTCCTGGACAATTGGTTAACGTTATCAGCATCATCAACTATAAGGGTGGAAAAAGACCTATGGTAGTTTGTTCCCTAGCAGTAGAAGGGGGTCCCTAGTGATATCCCCTTTGGCATACTATTTTCTATCATTCTTGCATCACATTTCCATTCCCTTCATTACTCCATAAGGCATATGGGATACTCTTATCTTATGTGAAGTTTGTTAACTTACATTTATGTTCATAAGCAAGACTTGGGCACAGCATGTTCACAATAAAAGACATTGTAAATTCTTTGGTTAATGTTGACAGCATATGGAACATTGTTATTATTGACTTTGTTGCAAAATATACACCATTAAAGGACTTATCTGTTAACTATATTCAATTTCCAAAATATATTGATAGCTTTGTTGACTACATTTAGTATATAAATCTATTTTCAAATTCAATGTTGTGAACTACTGGGGGCATCACATTAGTGAAAGTGATGTTACTCTATCAAAAAAAAACGTTTGACAAGATAACATCTATGATGTCAAACAAATAGTTGCATTAAATCAACAACTTGTTAGAATATACTTCTATTAAAGGTGATACAATACACTAATTGCACAGTGCTTGTATAATATAAGTTCGAACAAATTTTAAATGCACAAACAAATAATCATGCTCATTTTGAGGTTTGTAAACATGCACTGTTAACATTACATACCACCATGCCAAAGGAGATCTCAAATCTAAATCAATAAGACAAGACTTTCTTTTTTGCCATCCAATTGTAGTTTGGTAAAGGTAAGGATAAAACTAATTTGAATTTTTAAATATAATGAGCACATGGATTGCAAAAAAAACAAGAAAGCACTAATGCATTCCTCTTAGCTGTTAATCATTTTCTCATCTAATACTTCACATCTTATAACAAAAGAAAGTTTGTGTATTTACCACTTTATCTGTGATAGAAAGTAAGTGATCAATAGTAGAAATTTCCACAATGATATTTTCATTTGTTAGCAAAACACCTTTTGGATCGCCTGTTGTGCCACTGGTATACATGATGGTGCAAATATCATTCTTCCTGGGTGGAGATGGTTCATATCTCGTCTTCTTTCCCTGCACAAAGAGCGAAAAGTCAAACACTTAACTACATAATTGAAACACAGCTTTCTCACTTGTAAGAAAAGAAAAACAACTATAACTATATAATCCTTGAACCATAAAATGGATTAAGGATTTAAATGCATCAATGTGTTTCCCACGATATAGCATCATTCCAAGTCATACAATGAAGTCATATTGCATATTAGGTAATATAACCTTAATGTTCTTCAATATTTCATCGTCTTGCTGCTCAAAAAACATCTCCTGTTTAGATTCTTCTAATATTTGTATTTAACTTTGTTACTTACGGAAACTACATTTTGTGTTTCCTGCACATTTTAATTGACTCATAAAGTGACGGCCCTCATAAATGCCAAGCAATAAAAGATTATGTTGTGAGAAGCGGAACACATTTGATTAATTTGACGAAGTATAAATACAAACAATAGGGCCAGGATTAGCCCGAAGGTTGTGGAACCACCCGAGACAAATATAGGCGGAGTTGTAACAAATAACAACTAGCCTAATATTAATCAATCTAACAATATAAGATTGTTACGATTGAATTAATTAACAAATGAAATATTGAAATATATTCTAACATCTCCCCTTATTACAATATTTCAAGAAACATGTAACTACTAGCTATACTAGCATCCCTCCATTATTTTGAAATACATAGAGAATTGCGAAACAATTCAAATTTGACACGTGCAAGTGCCTTAGTGAATATGTCTGGAACTTGAGCGTTGGTGGAGATGTGCTGAAGCTGAATGTGGTGCCTTGGTACTTCGTCTCGAATAAAGTGACATTGTGTATCAATGTGCTTGGTTCGTTCATGATGCACTGGATTCTTAACAAGGTTCAAAACACCCATGTTGTCGCAGAACAAGTGTATTGGAGATTTTGATGGAAGACCCATACTTGTCAAGATGCGATGCAACCATATCACTTCGCACACAACTTCACGTGCGGCGCGGTATTCTGCCTCTGTTGATGAGATAGCAACCACCTGTTGCTTCTTGTTGTGCCAAGAGACAGGACCAGATCCAAGATGAAACAAATATCCTGAAATTGATTTACGATCATCAAATGATCCGGCATAGTCGAAGTCCGTGTATCGCTGTAAGAAGAATTTGTTGTTCTTCTTATATTCTAGGCCATATTCCATTGTGCTACGGACATAGTGAAGAACTCGCTTTGCTGCTTTCCAGTGTGTAGTCTTATGTTCTTGCATGAACCTCGAAAGATAATTGACAGCAAATACGATATCTAGCCTAGTGTTGGTCAGATATATGAGACTCCCAATCAGCTGACGATAGAGAGTAGCATCTACCTGAGGTGATTTGTCATATCGCGATAACTGAAGACCTGTTTCCATTGGTGTTGCCATCGGCTTGCAGTCAGTCAGGCAATATTTTTCTAGTCGTGTCTTGGCATATTTTTTCTGGGACACTTTGATGTAGTGCTCCCTTTGGTTCACTTCCAGGCCAAGACAGTAATGGAGAAGTCCGAGATCTATCATTTCAAAAGATTCACTCAAATCCTGTTTGACAAAAGAGATCATTGTTTTTGAACTCCCTGTTATGAGCAGATCATCAACATAGAGTACAAGCAACACTATTTCGGAGCCTTGCTTCTTGAAATAGAGGTTTGCATCCGACGGACATCTCTTAAATCCATGCTGCAGTAGGTGATTATCCATTTTTATGTACCAAGCCCGAGGGGCCTGTTTCAAACCATATAAGGATTTGACCAATTTGCAAACTTTCTGTTGTTGGCCTTCCACTTCAAATCCTTACGATTGAGTCATGTAGACTTCCTCTTGGAGATCACCATTTAGAAAGGCACTCTTGACATCCATTTGGTGCACTTTCCACCCATACTGTGCTGCCATAGCACAAATAACTCGAATGGTTGTCATCCGAGCAGTAGGTGCAAAAGTTTCCTCGTAGTCAATGCCTTCTCTTTGAGCATAGCCCTTTGCAACAAGTCGGGCCTTATGCTTATCTATTGTCCCATCTGCCTTATACTTGACTTTATACACCCATTTGCAGCCTATGGGCTTCTTTTCGTATGGCAAGTTTTGTTTTTCATCCTTGACTTATACTCAGCATCCATAGCGGCCTTCCACTGAGGCTCACCAAGAGCATCTCATACTGATGCAGGTTCAAGTTCGTCTATTGAGGACATAAACACCCTGTCATCATCAATATCCATATCTTCTGTATCTCTCTCAGGATCTACAAAAAGTTCCTCAAAAGACTGACACAGATCATCAACCCCAGTAATCTCTATTGCAACTTTCTCCTGTCGAGCCATGCTGCGAGTACGAGGCCTATCCAATGTCAAATCTGGTGGAGTGGATAGCTTAGAGTCTCTAATCGTACTTGTATACCACTTTGGATTCTTCTTCTGTGGAGATGAAGAATATGAAGAAGGACCTCCAAACCTTGGATGAAGGAGACTTCTCAACCTTAGTTTCCACAAGGTCTAGGTATACATCTGATGTGTTTTCTGATGTGAAAGCCTCATCAGAAACTACATCTCTACTGATGTGTATCTTCTTGGTTAAGGGATCAAATCAATCGATAACCCTTGGAGTGTTCATCATACCCAAGAAGAATGCACTTCAGTGTCTTCTCATCTAGTTTCTTCCTCTTTTCTTTCAGTATGTGCATGAATGCTTTACAATCAAAAATGCGTAGATGAGAGATGGAGGGTTTTCTTGCCACTCCATGCTTCCTGTGGAGTCATTCCTTGTAGGGCCTTAGTGGGTGCCCTATTCAACAAATATATTGTTGTGGTGACTGCTTCTGCCCAATATTGTTGCCCAATTCTAGCTCCTATGAGCATGCAACGAACCATTTCCATGATGGAACGGTTCCTCCTTTCAGCAACACCATTTTGCTGAGGAGTATAAGCAGTAGTCAACTGTCATGTGATCCCATTTTCAGTCAAGAACTTAGAAAATTCTTTAGAGGTGAACTCCCCCCCTCGATCTGAGCAGGGGGTCTTGATAGAAGTCCCTGACTCCTTTTCAACAGATTTCTTGAATTGCTGAAAAAAGCCAAATGCTTCAGATTTCAGTTGAAGAAAGAATACCCACATCTTTCGTGAGTAATCATCCACGAATAACTGAAAATACCTCTTACCCCCACAACTGTTGGGATTTAAAGGACCGCACAGATCGGTGTGAACCAACTCCAGAGGTTTCTTTGCTCGTGTAGAGCTCCTTTCAAAAGGCACTCTATGTCGCTTTCCTGCCAAGCGATCGGAGCAACCGGCAATGTGGTAGAAAGGGAAGGAAGACCCCTTAACATTTCTTACTTACTTAACTCAAGTAAGTAACCAGAACTCATGTCCATATCTCTTGTGCCATAGGGAAGTTGCCTCCTTTGTAGAGACAATCATGGCTACATCTGAAGAAGAGATAGTATCTGTTGACAATTTTGTCACATTGGAGGGGTGGTGAAAATTAATGTCGTGTAAAGGATTTTCTTGTTTTCTTTATTTTTGTTAATAGTGGTATTGCAGCAAGTTTGGTTGTCATTTTTTAATTCCCTTTGTAGATAATTGTGTAAGAGAAAGCTTCGCTTACAGCACTAGCAGGAACAAGTAGCTTCGCAAACAGGAAATAGGGAAAACATAGGCGGAGGCCTGAAATCTCCTAAGGCATAGAAAGAGCTTCGCAAGCAAAGCCCCCGTGAGACCTGTTTCGGGCCGAAATCCTGCGAAGCGTAAAATGTGAGATGTGAAAGTTGCTGAAGTATGGAGAGGCACTTCGCAAAATTTCCAGCGAAGCACCCGCTTCGACCTTCCTTTTTGGCGAACCTCCCCCAAGGAAAATCTACTTCGCTCAAAACCTTTGCGAAGCACCTGCTTCGGGTGATTTCAGTGCGAAGCTTCCCATATGAAGGTTGATTGCCCCCGAAAGTTTTCTAAGGCATAGATGAGCTTCGCCCAAACTCCTTCCGAACAGCCATTTTGAAAAAGGTTCGCAGCGAAGCATTTTTGACAGCCCATCAACGAAGCATCCACTTCGGGCAAGGACTCTTGCGAAGCAGCCTTCAACCCACCTTTCTAGCGAAGCAATGAAAGATTGAGAGCCGTGTTTTGAGAAGGAATATCTACTTCGGCACTAAGTCCTTGCGAAGCTATTTTTGGAAGTCCCTTCGTGCGAAGTGCCCATCCAAGGAAGTTAGACCCGCTTCGGCTCACATCCATTGCGAAGTAAGATCCCGAACTGGAATTTGGCGAAGCTCTTTAAGGGCACACACTCCAAGGATGGGTATCTTTTCGAGGCAATCGAGTGTTTCATAAATGAATTTTTACTTGCCCGAGAGACCCGGGGCTCATTTTTGACAATCCGAAAAGAGACATCAGTCGCAGGAGGAGAGCCCGACGGACATAGCAGCCACTCAAGCTCCGCACCCGGAGAAATTTAGGACGAGTCAAGCAGCCCATAAATGCAAATTTCCCCGGTTCATGCGGTCATAGTTGCTAATTGTAGAAAAGGATATGAGAGCTCAGTCACGAGAGGAGCGAGAACAAATTTCTCAGGTTTTCGAGGGCGTACTTCCCGATTTTGTGCATTGATGACTCAGAGGGTCGGGTCCTCTATAAAAACCCATGAATTGTAATGATTAAGGGGGGGAACTTTCAGCTAGAAAACTGTTGTATCTTGATTTCTGCAATTGATATTACGAACTTTGGGCTCCATTTCTCTCTTGTATGTTGCCTTCTGTGATTATTTCTGCTATTCTGTTTCTTCATTTGCATACTGTAATTTTGCATCCTGGATTTAGGTGCGTAATTGGGGACAGAACCCTGGAATCCTCCTGGAGGATACATAGGGGAGAAAACGTTGTGTTAGTTTCCTTATATGCTGCCTGTGGTTAGTGTTTCTGCTATATTCATGTATTTTCCCAACTGCTGTAATTCTGAAATCTGGATTTAGGCGTAGGAAAATAGATGAATCCTGGAGCTCTTCCAGAGGATACATAGGGAGGCTAGCATAGTATTCATTTATGTTTTATTCTTTATATTTATTGCTGCTACTTCAAGGTATTAGTTAGGGATCGTGCTGCTGGTTCTTTCCCACCACAATACCCAGCTATTAAATTTCTTCCCTGCACCCTTACTCTTTTTATCTCTTTCCTGCACCCTTACTCTTTTTATCTCTTTCCTGCACTCTTAGCTTAAAACCCCAAGTAGTTTAGTAAAGGAGCCAGCCTTTCTCCGGAGATTGGCACGGAGGGCATCTCTTCCCTCCGGCCTTTCAATGTTGGTCCAGGTCTAGGGCGCGTACACGTACAAAATCCTTTCCTGTGGCGGATTTGTGACCAACAGTATCTAGGGCAAATAAGTCATGCCTATATGAAGCGGTTGCAATGTTCTTACCCCTCCTGGTGATAGAACAACACTTCTTTCCCCCCTCAACACTAAAGTTTACAACCATATTTTCGTCCAAAATTTGTGTGACTAACAACAAGTTGTTCACCAATCCTGGAACATAGAGAACCTTCTCAATCTGGCACTTGCCATCAGGAAGAGTAACAGAGACTGTTCCTTCTCCTTGAACCTTGTAGGTTTTATCATCGGCAATAGTGACAGGTTTGCCCTCTTTGGCCTCAAAAGACTCAAACCACGATTTCTCACCAGTCATGTGCTTATTGGCTCCAGAATTGACATACCAAATAGGATCCGTCTGCTTGGATACTATGGTAGTCATGAGCACTTTGTGTGCTCTCTCAGAATCCGTGTCAGATTCTTCAACAACAACATTCACTTGTTGTTGTTTGTTCTTGTGTGGTTTGTTCTGGCCTTTCTGTTTTGATTGTTTATTCTTATGCCAACATCTGTTTGTATCATGACCTTCTTTGTCACAGATCTTGCAATATCTCTTTTTTTGTTGAGGTTGAGTTTGTTTCCGTTTTGAATCCTTTTGAGAACTACCTCCCTTCTGAAAATTACCCTCCTTCTTGTTTTGCCCCTTCCTGTTGGTGTATAGGGCAATGTTAGAAGAATCATCTCGTTGTAGTTGGCGTACCTCCTCTTCTTGAAGCATATTTACCAACTTAACATAGGTAACTTGTCTCTGTGATACATGAATGCTGGTAATCAACACTCTAAAAGAATCCTAAAGAGCTCTCATTACCACTGAGGTAAGGAGATTATCATCAACTGGTGCTGCTAAGGAATTCAATTTAACTTTCAACTTAGACACTCTGCAAAGAAAGTTTTCAACCGTCTCTCCTTGTTTCATGCTTAGACTGTGTAATTGAGACTGAAGGAATAGAATGGTGGAGTCATTCTTCCCTTCATATATAGTTTTAAGGGCATCCCATGCCACTTTACTATTTGGACAGTCAGCAATATGAGGTTGAACTTCATCAGAAACAACAAGCAAAATGAGCACCTTTGCTTTGCTATCTTTCTTGTCAAAGTCTTTTTGATCAGCAGTTAGAGTTGTTGCTCCAGCTGTAGATGAAGGTCTTACTGTTGTTCTAGAAACAATTTCCCAAAGATCATCCATCTCTAGGATTGCCTTCATTTTGTTTTTCCATGGTGTATAATTTGGACCTTTCAATAACTGATGAGCATCAGTCATTAGTTTTGCAGACATTGTGAAGGTTCCTTATAACACCAAATGGTCACCCCTTCGATATACCTTAATGCCAGGCCGTTATACCGTACAAAATACCCGCCCTTACGTGAGGGAGACTATAGGTATTTTGAAAAACCAGAAAAAATTACCCACCCTTACGTGAGGGAGACTATAGGTAATTTTAATGATTATACGATACGTGGTACTTAGGTGGTACTGAAAGGGAATCACCTCGTTGATGGTACCCACGACATGTAGGCGTGGGGCGTAACTTCCCCTAAACACTTTGGATATCCGAACTTTCATCTGGATTTAAGCCTAAACACGAGAGTGATTGGGGTAGTGGATGGAGTGAAACAATAGCAAAAGAAACTGGCACTTTCTGTATCTCTCTGCTGAATGTGAATTTGCAGAAAAAAATGGGTTTATTTTTGAATTTTTTTTTTATGCTTTATGCTTTAGAAGTAAATGCTGAAAAATGAAAGCATCCATACAACATTAAAGCATAAAAAATGACCCTAGGTGTCGGTTACCACCGAGAATGCACCTATTACAAGTTTTGCCAAGTTTCTTGTAGAAATGCTTGAAAACAAATTGCTCACTATTTTCCCTTCAATCTTTTGAGAAAAAATCACTCCCAATCCCCCCTTGATTTGTCAAAAAAAAAAACTCCCCACTTTAAAATTTTCTTTTATAAAGAATTTTTCAAATATTCTTTTATAATTAATAGTTAAAAAAAAATAACTTTTAATTTTCATAGTAAAATAAAGATTACTCAAAAAAATAACCTTGAAAAAACAATTTAAAGAAAATTAAAGTTACATTTAATTTAACTAAAAATTAAAGAATTAAGAAAAAAAACTTTAAAAAAATAATTTTTTTCTTTTTATATACCTTTGTGCAAGGGGGGGGGGTCGACGGGACTCGAACCCGCGACCTGAGGGCTCCCGGAGCCCTTACCACTCGGCTCACAACCGGTGAGCCAGTGGGCTGATCCGGGAGTAATCCTCGACGCCCTCCGCCTTAAACTGAGTTCGAAGGCGTAAAGCCTTCCGCGGCGACACTCCCTCCTCCACCACCGCTCGGGCGGAGCACAGGTGGCGCTGCTCGGGCGGATCCACCGACAGCTCGAGGGTGGCGCAAAGGAGGCGCTGTGGTGGCGTGCGGGTGGCTGAGAGGTGGCGGGCTCACAATGAGCCAAAAAACCAGCTAAATCACTCAACTCAAAGCTCTCTGAGCTCGTTTCTCCTGTGCAATAGCATTTAGACCAATCAAAATCTTTAAAAAATGCAGAACAGGGGAGAACAAACCAGCTCGATGTTTGTCTTTGACGCCCGGTGTGTGACGAAAATCCATATTGGAGGGTTTTTGGAGGACTTGGATCAAATTTTGATCCAGCCAATGTTCTCTGATTGGCCTCTACCTTCCAAAAAAACACTCCTCCTTCTAAGGCACTATGACCACAGTTAACGAAAAATAGGAGGTTTAATACCGGTTTGTTGTCGTTCGCAGGTGACAGAGAAGAAAATAATGTGCTGTGTTGGTTTGATTTCGTTTTTCCGGAGGTTTTGATGTCTTTTATCCCACACGAATGGGAAGGGCAATCTAAGAAGGGTTTATTAGACCCTTTACTCCACAATGGAGTATCTCTTCTCGGGGAGAGGCTCTCACCCGAAAGGGTCGTGGGGTAGCCGCGGTGTTGGCTCCCAAGACATGTAGGCCCTTTCGATTGTCGACCGTGCGGTCGATCTTTGCCCTTTCGATCTCCTCTTTCGACCTTCGATCCTCTTTTGACTTCGGTCGAACGCTTCACCTCTTTGACCGAATGGTCGAAAAAAATTTCAATGAAAAAAACGAGAAATTAAAAAAAAAAATTCTCAACCTCCCTAGCCTATCAAATTCTAAGAAAAAAAATTTCTCAAACTCCCAAGTTGTGCCTCCAGAGCGGCGATTCTCAACGCTACTACGAGATCATTTAAAAAAATAAGAGTGGCGGAGAGAGTGGCGTTTGCTCTGATACCATGTGAGAAGTAGAACACATTTGATTAATTTGACGAAGTATAAATACAAACAATAGGGCCAGGATTAGCCCGGAGGTTGTGGAACCACCCGAGACAAATATAGGCGGAGTAGTAACAAATAACAACTAGCCTAATATTAATCAATCTAACAATATAAGATTGTTACGATTGAATTAATTAACAAATAAAATATTGAAATATATTCTAACATATGTGGCTACACAAGATATGCATTGCAAAAACTCCTTTGCCATAGAAACTACAAAAAGTTTTATCCAAGCTGAAACATGAAAATATAATTTATTGCTCTTCAAGCAAGCACAGCTTTGTATACTTTGTTCATTAAGAATAGGATCCTTAAACGTTCTAATGGCAGCGTAAAATCCATTAGAACATGCCAAGGCTATTCGACAAATATGTGTTATGAAGTTCTACAATAATCCGTCATGAAAATTGATAAATTAATTTCCACACACATAACCACCAAGCTACTGACTATACTTGGAAAAGTGTAAGAATTCGAACTCAGTAGTTACCCTCAGTGATCTAAATTATAGAAATTCAATTGAAGTTCTCACCAACAAAGTGACAGGGATGTGAAGCTAATACCAGTGATAAGAACTCATCCCAAGTGTATGCACTTACTCCAGCACTCTCAGCTACTTTTCTTTGATCGTCACTTATGTTTCCAAAGCTTACCAATGCTGCATATGAACATTACTTGTTAGGCATTCATCAGTCTTTAAAATATTAATGTATAAACAGGAGCATAGGGAATAAAATTTACTTACTCTTTAAGTACTCTTTACACCTGGGCAAACTTTTCAGCATCTGTATTCAGCATTTTCTTCAGTCTCAGAAACCATTCAAAACACTTGTTTTAATCACAAAGGAGGCATTTGACTAGCACATCCATCTCAGGCAGTGACAAAAAAACCATAAATATTCCATATCCAAACACATCTAATATGAAACTATGATACAAAAGTCTATGATTTATCTAACAAAAGATTGTAGAACATTCAAATCAGGGTTAATTCACTACAAGAAAAATGTTAAATTTAATGCACACAACTTATTATTGAAAATCGCAAACATATTTATTTCAAATGGCATCATCAGATCATATGATTTAAACCTTAATAATAATTGACTGAGATGGCTAAATCTCCTTTGGAAAATTCAAATTATAAGTGTAGAAGCCAGTTCTGACGTACGGCCAACTCACACATATTAGAATGCATACGATTCTAAGTATGCAAATGCAATTT
Source organism: Wollemia nobilis (assembly GCA_028583015.1). Lineage (NCBI taxonomy): Eukaryota > Viridiplantae > Streptophyta > Pinopsida > Araucariales > Araucariaceae > Wollemia > Wollemia nobilis. The sequence goes on along the minus strand of JAQPPZ010017082.1, from coordinate 5,183,536 downwards.
TGATTGTACAATTTTCGTTGTCCTTTTAAGAATAATATAGTTTGCACACAAAGTGTTTTTAGAAAGTCGCCATGTTGTGTTACATGGCAAGTCACAACATGGCAAGCGTTGGTCATGGTTCGTGCATGTGGATGTTAAAGTGCTACGTAGAGTCATTGTTAGATAGTAATCATTGTCACGTAATGGGTCAGTATCTGTCAGTTGGCAGACAAGTACGAGGAAGTTGCATACATACGTAACTACCTTCCTTGCTGGATTCCTTATTTATAGGCCCCTTTCATTTCATCGAATAGACATGATGATGGTATATGTTGAATGTTTGATGTATGTATGCAGACATTGCTGAATATTGTTGTGTTCATGGTGATCTTGTTGTTCATATTCTGAATATATCAATGATAATGTGCAGTTTCACTTGATATTTTGTCTTTGATCTCTCTTAGTATTTGGCCGAAGCCCAATTCCAGGTGCATGCAACTTCACCTGAAGCACCACCTGAATCCCTATTTGCGACAACTTCTTTTACTACCTCCCTACGGGCTGTTTCCTTTGAGGATATTCTCTCAACAGATGCAGCCAAAGCAGCAAGAATAGCGGCAACTACGGATACTCCAGCAGCAGCTGCAACAGTGATGGTAGAGGAGGACCTACCACCCCCGAATGTTGGGAATCCGACATCTGGAACAGCACAACATCCCATTACAGTAGACGAAGAGGTCTCGGTGGGACATGAGACCGATATAGAGAAGGGAGAGAAGCCTCCACAAACGTACGAATCTCAGCAGTTCGTTGGGACAAAAATAAGAAGCAGCCAAGAGCAACCACCTGAGGAGCAGCTAGGGCTTACAGAGGGCAAGGCAGCTAAAAAGCCCATAGACCTTTCAGGAAAGGGGAAGCAGTTGATGTATGAGTCGGAGGAAGAACCAGCCAAAGATATGTGGGTCGAACGCTTCATACTGGAAATGCCAAATTTTGTTAACCCACCAGAACGGGGAGCCCATGTAGATCAGCAAGCAGTCGACTATTTTTCTAAGTTGACCCGAGCAATGGAAAATCTTCGGCTACAGTTTGATGCAGCATGTGTTGGTCGATGGAAGAAATGGCAGTTGATGGCCGAGGAGGAGTTGAACAAAGTGGTGAAATGGGCCACAAAGGGATCTTGGTGTGCTGACATTTTGACCATTTATCAAGAACAGCCTTGGTCTTTGCCTACAACACATCTAACGACTATGGAGGGAGTAGAGAAACTGCCTGATAAGACTCCTACTCTCTATCTTGAACCAGCACAGGTATACGTTTTGGGCCATGGCAACACTTCTTCCCCACACCTTACAGAAACAGGCTTACAGGTGGAACTGGAACCTGAATTGCAGCCAATGTTTAGTCAGCTTAACTTCATAGCCCACTTGTTGTGTTGGCTAGCAGCAGGACTTAAGCACTTGAATCAGGCTAGGCAGCAATTGGATAAGGATTTGCAGGCGACACAAGCATAATTGCAAGAGAAGGAGCACCTTTTGTCAGAAGGGATCGCTCAGATGGATGATGCCTTGAAACACATTTAGGAAAAACAATAGCAACTGACATATTTATCATTTTGACCATTTATCAAGAACAACCTTGGTCTTTGCCTACAACACATCTAAAGACTATGGAGGGAGTAGAGAAACTTCCTGATAAGACTCCTACTCTTGAACCAGCACAGGTATAGGTTCTAGGCCATGGCAACACTTCTTCTCCACACCTTATGTTGATGAAGGCAGTATGACGCCTTATCTTAACTTCCAAGTGTCAAGAATGTGAAGTTGGCACCTAGGTTGATGAAATCGTATGCAAGAATGAATTTCTTCGCATACTTGATTTAGTGGTTAGCAGCAAGGCTAGAAATGTTTCAAAAAATGGTTTGTAGGTTAAAGCTAAAAGAGGAAGACCAAACTAACCAATTGCAAATGGTGGAAGAACAACTTCGTCAAGTGCAACAAGATGTCGAAGCAAAACTAGTTGCAATAAGATAGGAGATGAAGAGCATGAGGCAGATGCACGAACAACAGGATCAATTGATTGGACAACTCAAATCAAAGTGTGCACTAACCGAGCAAATTTTGGACGGAAAGATGTAGGAGCTCACTCACCAAGATCGACTGATCGCTAATCGTGATGAGAAACTAGTAGTAGTTGCAAGGAAGGAAGCTGAAGCAACAAATAGGGAAGCTGATTTGAATGCTAGGCATCATTATTGCATCTAGTGGGCTCGTTACCAAGCGTATACAAAGAGATTAAAGGGAGAAAATAAAGCCTTTAAGCTGCAAATCCAGAGCTGGAAGGACTACCTGTTCCAACATCTCATCCTCAACAAAGTCAGAGTCCCCAACAACATCAACAATCATCGACAAGGACGTCGACCAATGTAGAGGGGAAGCCAGATGTATATAAATATTATTTGGATTAATTCAAGACATAAATGATAAAGGTTATTAAATTATTTGAACTTGAAGTTCTTTGGATTTAGTATGTAAGTATTATATTATTGGGTCACAAGGTTGGAGTGTCTTATCATGGGCAACCCAACCTCTCTACTATCATTCATTCATGAGCCATGGTATGGTGTTTATGGGCTCAAGACCTAGCTTAAGTTGTATTTTACTATTTTTATGGTTTTTGATGATTGCAAATTGTAATTGAACGATTTTTAATGAAAATCTAATAAAAAATCAATTTTTTGGCGCTCTAATTTCTGTTCTAAATGTATATTTTTCATTAAATTATTTTTGTATTATGTTTTTTTGGCCAAGTTTTCTTGAGTTGCCAAGAAACTTTCCAAATTTGGAGTGTCAAGTTTTTACCAAATTGTGAGAATTCCAACTATGGTCACATCTACACGAGCACATGAATAGATGAATGCATATGCCACATCAATGAAGCGTTAATACCATATAAATAGAACGCCTCGTATGTGTTATCATACTTAAGTGTGTTGTCACATGTGTACCTGACCAAAAAAAAAAATCATGAATATTATGTAATGTATTATGGGGCATTTTAATGTTTCATGTATACAAGTGGTAGTTAGGCAATTGTCAACCACCTATCGATTCCCCTAATAACTATGTACACCATCTACCTTGGTGGGGGTATATTAGTAGGGGGAGATGTTTGTTGACGTATGAAGATAATGATTTTGATTGTCAATGTCCATTGTATGTGGTTTGTATTGTGTGCTTTAGCAAACCACATGTATTTTAGATGATTGGAATATGCAAGATAAATGTTGTGTATTTATATGTGTATGTAAGTTCTTCCCTTTGTGCTTCATTATTCAAATGTAATAGAATCATATTATGTAGAAAGGAATTTCACATATTCACAACAGTTCCATTTCCACTTAATAAACTACAGATCCGCAAGCATTGTAGTATAGTATACAGGAAACAGCAACAACAATAATAACAGTAGTAATGGCAAAAAATACAGCAATAACAGATAACAGTAATTACAACAATTTATATTAATAATGGTATGTATGTGTTGGCATTTTTGCCACATTTATTTGATCATTGATTATTCATGCTTAAGCTGTTGCAATTCTAACTCCTCTACAGGTTTTGATGCAAAAAATGACTAAGTCCGAAAGTTGTCGCGAAATCGCGACAAAAAACAGCATAGAGAGCCAAGTCGGAAAACCGTCGCGATATCGCGACATGTCGTAGAATCGCGGGTCGGACGAGGAGAGAGAAAATCAACGCAGAATTGGCGCGATTTCGCGACGTGTCGCAAAATCGCGGTCAACGCAGTCAACGGCAGCAGGTGGGCAGAACCGTCGCGATATCGCGACGTGTTCGATTTTCGTGGTCAAAATGGTCAAAGGAGGGCAGAGCGACAAACTGTCGTGAAATCACGACAAAACTAAGCCAAGGGCGAGGAGACTCAATGTCGTAGCGAAATCGCGACAAAAAATGACACAAGGCTCATAAGGCGAACGACGTCGCGAAATCGCGACGCGTCGCGTTTTCGTGGCGTGGGTAGACGGAAAGACTTTAAGTTGTAAAATGGTCGCGATTTCGTGCAGTTATACGATGCAGGCTCACAAGGCGAAAGATGTAGCGAAATCGCTACGCGTTCCATGGTCGCGGTCCAAGTGAAGGAAAAGAGTCTAAGGCACAAAGGCGTAGCGATATCGCGCAACTTTTGAGAAAACAGGCAAGCAAGGCAAAGACGTCGCGAAATCGCGACAGAAAGTGAGAACCGTACAGAGGGCAAGAAATGGTAGCGATTTCGCGACACATTGTTGAAAAAAGACTAAGTGCGGAGAGGCGTAGCGAAATCGCGACAGGGTGAAGTTGAAGACATTCTAAGGCAAAAGTGTCGCATTTTCGCGGCTTAAGAGCAAGGCCGTACAACATGCAGAAAAGTGGTAGCGAAATCGCGACATGTCGGATTTTCGCGGTGCAGAAGGGAAGATAGAGCCAAAGACAAGAAAGCGTAGCGAAATCGCGCAGCGTTGTGTTTTCGCGGTGCAAGCTAGCGAAGGAGATAAAGAAGCCGAATGTGTAGCGATTTCGCGACATGGTTGGTTTTCGCGGCTTAGAAGCGGCAGAAGCGTACGAAGCAGAAAGACGTCGTGATTTCGCGACCTATCGCGTTTTCGCGACCTGTTACAGTTTCGCGCTTGAAAGCAGTTCAAACGGCCCGATGCTATTTTGTGAGTTCCGATGATTCAAAGCGGTCCAGAATTTAATGTGCTGCTGCTTTCCGATGCAGCCAAGCTAGAAGAACACGCCCAAGCTACCAAAATTGAAGATTTCCAAGATTTCGAAGCTGCTGTTCGCAATTTTTCTAACGGTTTCATGCATATTTCCAAGAACATCATTTAATGAAGACGACCGATTCTTCCTTATGGCATTTAATTGCTGATTTTTCCGAAGTTGTTTAAGGATATCATCTCCTTGTTTCCGTTGCATAATTTGTAGATCTCGAGGAGGTCCGTTGCAAGTTTTAAATGCTACACAGAGGCACAACCTCTATAAAAACCAATGTAAATCTCATTAGCAAGTATCGGGAGTGAGAGATACTTTTGCTGAAAGCTTTTCAAGTGCTTTGCATGAATATTAGACATTCGGCTCTCTGATTTCGCAAGTGATTTTCTGTGTATTGTCCCTTCTGCATACTGCATTCCTAATTTGTGCTCAAATCTGTTATTTGCTGCTTAGTTTTAATTCTGTATTGAGTTTTAACTTTTGCTAATAAGAGAGAGGGTTCTGGAATGTTATTTTGGAGGTCATCTACGCAAGGTTGCGAGTGGATCATGTCACTGTCTTCTGTTATTTGTTGTTGTTGTACTTAGAGTTATTTGTTGTTGCTCTTTCTCGATCAGATAAATTCGGCCTACGGCCATATTTCCCATTTCTTTCGGCATCTTTACAATTTCTTTCCTGCAACTTTGATCTTAAAACAAATTTAGAATAGTAAGGGAACCAGCCCACTCTGAGATTGGCCTGGGAGACATTTCTTTCTCCCAGCCTTTCAATGTTGGCCGGGTCTAGGGTGCATTTTCTACAAAAAATCCTTTCCTGTGGCAGATTCGTGACCAACAGTATGATACAATATTACAGTTTCAGCCTTGTAGTACAGCCTATAAACCCTGGGCTGATTATCTTCCATGGCTGCACACAACAATGGACTGCATCAATCCTCTTGCATTGCTCTCCTTACTTCCTGCACATCCTTCCTGGGTGAACAACCGTGCCTGAACCCTTCAATCCATGAACATCCTGAATGAATGAGGGGGGGTTTATTTATACACCCACCAAGTAGTTATGTTCTCCAACTACCTTGCAACTACCCTCAAATTACATTTCATGTGCATTTGCTTTGCATTTACATGTCATTTGCACTACAAGACGAAATAGCTTATTTAGCCGACATAAATGACTTAATATGGCTTCACATGACTTTATTCTTTACGTACAATATTAAATTGCACTTTACAACATTATTAAATATATGCATGTGCATTTCGTCAAACACTTTGCATGCATTTACAATATAACCCCTAATATCAATACTGGTTCAGCAATTAAGGATATCTCAATGTGCCTGTCTACATATATCCCCTCCTCTAAAGTGGTCGTTGTCCTCAACGACACGAGCTAAACACTGGGAATAGAAAAATGAGCAATGTAATAGGATCTCTTGTCACGCTCCTTCCTCTTGTTCCTGTTCCATACATCTTTGGCAATAAACTTTACTTTAGACTGCTCACAACATCTGATTCTCTGATTGTGCACTTCTTCTGCTACAAGTATGTGTAACATCAGCATGACCAACATTCTTTGAATAGGCACTTCACGTTTTGTAGAAAGCCATATCATCAGCATGAGCAATGCCATCAACATCATGAACATGATTGGTAATGCCCTCCGTCATCTGTGTCGAGGGTCAAAGGATAGCGTCCCTTGCGAGGTCGAGGGGCAGTGTCCCTCGTGTGCTCCCTGACACTTTTCTTCTCATCAACCATTTGGAAGCTTTCACTCAACTCATTGAAATTGCTTCCTCTCAGCTCTAATTCACTGCTTTCTAGATCCAACTGGCTTCTTATCACCCTCTGACAGACATACCCCTTGTCGGATTGTACTTCTGACGACGATTGCTCTGACTGTTCTGCCTCAGACAAGTTGCCAGTTGACGTGTACGATCGAGACGGGTTGGACAGTAGACGTCTAGGACAAGGTAGACGTCTAGGGCGACAGGTTAGACGTCTGAACACTAGACGTCTAGGACAACAGGTTAGACGTCTGGACACTAGACGTCTAGGACAACAAGTTAGACGTTTGGACACTAGATGTCGACGACAACGAGTTAGACGTATGGACACTAGATGTCGACGACAACGAGTTAGGCGTCTGGACACTAGATGTCGACGACAAGTGAGACGTTCGGACACTAGACGTCTAGGACAACAAGTTAGACGTCTAGACACTAGACGTCTAGGACAACAAGTTAGACGGGTAAGTGTAGACGTCTCAGACGGGTAGACTTTCTCAGACGGGTAACTTGTCGGGCGTGTAGGTTCCTTCGATAGATGCACTTCAGGCTCACCCGGTTCTTGCTCAAACGTCTTCTTTTCAGACGACTCTTTCTCAGACATCTCCTTCGTCGCCATCTGACTGCTTTCTCTAGTTGTCCGAGCCTCCTTCACCGATGAGGTTTTTGCATCTCTTTCCCAAGTCAAGGCGTAATCCAAAGCTTCTTGGTATGATCTTGGAGGAAATATCTTCATCTTCCTTTCATACGCAGGGAGAAGTCCATCTATGAACCACGTAGTCTGTAATTCCTCTGAGTGGCCTTTCTCCACATACTCAAACAATCTACTCACCCTTCGATTGTAATAACAAACAGGCTCCTCCTCTCCTTGAATGTTATAATTTTCGTCAGTATCATATGATCGAAATTCTTCCACAAATGCATCACGCAACTCTTCCCATGTCTGGAACTTAGCTTGCGGTAAGTATATGTACCAGTCTATTGCAGATTCTCGAAATGTTGCAGGAAACCACCTCCTCCAATCTTCTTCATTGTTTTGCCCAATCGCTTTCCACTCCATACGGCAAATTTTCCAATGCCTAATTGGGTCTTCCTTCCCTTCTCCTGTGAAAAGTGGCAAATTCTCCAATGCTTGGGTGTCTATGTTATCCATTGGTGGGGTTTCTGCTATGTTGCTCCTCGTTGGGTGTTTTTTGTCTTAGGTATCTTATTTTCACCAAACAGTCATCTCTCAACTTCCTGTGTATCCTTACTTCGTGACTTCCTTCGCTGGGATGTTGATTGTGGCCTTGGTCTTCCTTCCTGAGCCCTCGCGTGCTGTTGCCCTAGTGCCTGACTCTCGTCCTCTGCACTCCTCTGCAACCTTCCTGCCGCGTGTTCAGGTATTACCATCCACTCAACATCTCAATGTCTTCCTTACATCAATGTTTTCCTCGACTCTTGGTGGTCCTTGTACCCGTTCTTTCGTTCCTATCAGCAATGTGTCGGTCACCTCCTTCTTGCTCTGCTCTTGGACTCTACTCTTCAACAACTGACTGATCTACATCTGTTGTTGTAGACGTCAGACAAAGTGGACTGGACTAGACGTCAAGCAAACTGGCTAGATGTCAGGTGTGCCAGCCATCAAGTTTTGCTAGTCATCAGGTCTTTCTAGTTGTCGGGTCTCCTAACCGTCAGGTGACGGTCCTGCTAGTCATCCGATGTGCTAGTTGTCGGGTCTTGCTAGTCGTCCGATGTGCTAGTTGTCGGGTCCTGCTAGTCGTCCGATGTGCTAGCCATCAGGTTTGCTAGCCATCAGATGTGCTAGCCATCAGGTCTGCTAGCCGTCGGATCCTTCTAGCTTTCGGGTCTCCTAACCGTCGAGTCCTGCCAGCCGTCGGGGGTGCCAGTCGTCGGGTGCTACCAGCCGTCGGGGGTGCTAGCCGTCAGGTACTAGCCGTCACACCTCCTAGCCATCTGCCTCTATTGACCCAACGTCAACTGCTGCTCGTCTAACTACTGCGTTCTTCTCACCTTTCTTTGCACTGCGTTGTTTTCGTTTGCCCATCTTTCCAAGGGTTTCAGGTTTCAGAACTTCATGTCACCAATTATTGGACCCAACTTCGCAATAGCAACAATGCCAGAATGTAGAAAGGAATTTCACATATTCACAACAATTCCATTTCCACTTAATAAACTACAGATCTGCAAGCATTGTAGTATAGTATACAGGAAACAACAATAGCAATAATAACAGCAATGATGGCAGAAAATACAGCAATAACAGATAACAGTAATTACAGCAGTTTATATTAATAATGGCATGTATGATACAGTATTACAGTTTCAGCCTTGTAGTACAGCCTGTAAACCCTAGGCTGATTATCTTCCATGGCTGCACACAACAATGGACTGCATCAATCCTCTTGCATTGCTCTCCTTACTGCCTGCACATCCTTCCTGGGTGAACAACCGTGCCTGAACCCTTCAATCCATGAACATCCTGAATGAATGAGGGGGAGGTTTATTTATACACCCACTAAGTAGTTATGTTCTACAACTACCCTCAAATTACATTTCATGTGCATTTGCTTTGCATTTACATGTCATTTGCACTACAGGACGAAATAGCTTGCTTATTTAGCTGACATAAATGACTTAATATGACTTTACATGACTTTATTTTTTACATACAGTATTAAATTGCACTTTACAACATTATTAAATATATGCACGTGCATTTCGTCAAACACTTTGCGTGCATTTACAATATAACCCCTAATATCAAAACTGGTTCAAAAATTAAGGATATCTCAATGTGCCTGTCTACATATTATATTGTGTTGCATTCTACATCCACATCATCTATGGGAGAGCATTCCAAGTCAATCACACAGATCAATGTCTACTCCAATAGGTCAATGTGTATTAGCGTCAAGTACTAAACATCGATAATAAATCTCACTTGGTTCATGAATTCATCCTCTAACACGTACACTTCATTGGCAAGTATTCCTTGGGTGGAAACCTTTAACAATTGATGAAACGTATGGGTGGTCAAACAACTTTCTAACAACCTTATGTAGGTTGGGGATATTTTTAACAGAGTCACTATCTTCACATACACCAATGTTTGCAATACTAGGAGTGCAAACTCCAACTATAATGTGGACACATCAAACTTTTTTCCGCATTTGTAACATCTTGGCTTGTATCTTTTTATCAAGGTTCCACGAGCCTAGGGGACGAGGGGATAGGGGGACGGGAGGATGCGTTTCGAGGACGACGGGGAACGACAGGCTGATTTTAGGGGATGGCGGGTATAATAATATAATTTTTTTTAGAAATTTAGAATAATCTACAAATTCTACACACAACAAAAATGAAAAATACTAAAAATTTAAAAATTATGCATGTTCTTAAAACATGTTTCAATCTGAAATGAACTCAACTATTAGCCTATTACTAAGTGCAGCCATTTCAACAAATGTAACTTGAAGGTTCAGCCAAGGATATCAAGTGCAATCTCTAACAGTTAACCAAAATAGTTGCTATTGCTCAAGTAATGAATGCCACACTGTTCAGATTTAAACATTCAAACAATAACAATCATCACTTTTAAAGCCACCTATGTTCAAGCAAAGACCATTTTTTTATTTTTTTTTATTTTTTCCAGTCACCAATGTTTAAACAAAGACAGTTCTCAGTTTTTACTTTTTGGCCATCAATGTTCAAGCAAGATAATCATTGGTTTTCACTTTTCTCTGTTTAGGCAAGATAGTTATCTATTTTTTCAGCCATCAATGGTCAATCAAGACAGTCATCAGTTTACAGCCCTCAATATAAATTATAAAAGCAAGACAGCTTTACTGTTCAGTCTTATGCTTCAGTCTCTAGCTTGGATATTTAAACATTGACAACCACCATTGTTCAGTTCCCACCATGTAAGCAATGACAGTTACTCCTTATTTTTCAAATATGACAGCCTTTTTTTTTAAATTTAAGTTTGTATCATTTTTTTTATTTATTTTTTATTTTTTTTTGTTTTTTTGGGGGACGGCTGGCCGTCCCCGAGGACGGCCCTGGATGTCCCCTAAAAAGGGACGTCCCGGGAACGGCCACCTGGGGCAGCCAACCGTCCCAGGGACGCCTCCCCTACCGTCCCCCACAAGGGGGACCGGGGGGGGGAACGTCCCCCATGCCGTCCCCTGTCCCCGGGGACACAAGGGACGGGTTCCCCAGGGGGGGGATGCGTCCCCGTGGGACCTTGCTTTTTATCTACCATGGCATGTTCCACATTCTCCTAAGCCTCCTATATAACTATTTCAATGATCATTCCAAAGTACTGTGTCTTTTTTTGCTTGTGCTCGTGTAATTGTGAAGTTATGTTCAATCCCTTCATCTATATCAATCATAGTTATAACATTTGAACTTGTGTGTACTTGGGTCATATTACATCCTTGTGGTTCGCTAGACCACATCTCCACATCACTTGCTTATTTTGGTTGACAACATTGATAACAAAGTGCTCCTATTTTGGTAATTCCGGCACTCCATGATTAGCTTGTCCTTATTATTGTATTTGGTTGTGTTTTGGTTCACGTGGTAGTCCTTGTGATAATTGTCGCAGGTAGCCTTCCCTCCTTTCAAGATGCTCTTATTTTATATGTTCTCGGTTCAAATAGTTAGTGCCTAGTTCTTTTCTTTGAATGGGATGCAAAGATTAGTAACACCAACTACTCGACCTAGCAAGGTTACAATGGGGAACCCAAGCAACAACCCATGCAAAACTTTCAACAACAATCAGAGCACACATCATAGTAAACTAGAATGACACAACCAATCATAAGGTATATCTTCATCAAAGGATTCCCTTTGCTATTTACACGTTTTGGTTAACAACGATAGCACTATAGCTCAAGCAAGTCCCCCCATTGCTAGAACTTGGGGCATCACATGATTAGCTCGTTGTTTACACCATTGCATTTTGTCACTGCTACAACCATCGTTGTTGCGTTTGTGTTCTTCCATTCACTTAGCAATCGCCACGATAGCCACCACTTGTCGCCCCATCTTTCAATATGCTTTTGGCCTCCATGTTCTTCGTTCAAACATTTCAATACCTAGTATTGGTAACACCAGGCACTAAATTGGGCGAGGCTACAATGGAGAACTAGAGCAAAGATCAATGGGTGTGTGAATCACAACTAGAATGCATCACATAGAATCAAAGTGGTAGGCACGCCTTTGATAAAGGGATTCCCTTTGAATGAGAAAGCCATGGTGTTAAGGTGTTCTCTACTCTCAAAGTTCACCTATAAGTCGCACAGGACCTAATCCTAATTTTGGCCAATATTCTAGTCAGTGAATCAAAAGGGGCACATGCCTAGCATGGGTCAAACCTAATACCTCATCATGATCATTTTTCCACCTTATCGCTAGTCTAGACACACATGACTTGTATCTAGTTTTCTTTAATTTTCATATCAAACGTTCTTTGAGGATATGTCCTTTGACCTCGCAAATGTTGCAATATGGTTTCCTTGGACATCTTGCACTAGTGTGTCTCTCAGTTTGGCATTACGTACACCAAATATGATAATGTAATTCTAATAATATCCATGGATGACCAAAATAGGCTGATAGGACTCCTCAAAAATATGTTCCAATGCATTATAGCAGCCAAATAAAAATATGAACAAGATAAAGAGATAGAGTAAATTAACTAAAGAAAACTACACTAAAGTAAGATTATTGTACAATATATCAGATTCCAACTTCACGGGGCGCACAAGAAAAAAGGGCAAACCGTGATAATGTTGTGAGTAGTAAAAACATGGAGAAACCATCAACCAAGGGAGAAGATCCCCAAAGGATCCAACAACTAAATCATAGTATCTAAAGGTAATTGAGTGCAAAGTAGAAAGCAAACCAATAATGGAGTGCAAAGTAGAAAGCAAACGTCTTCCTTCTTCCTCAAATTATTCCAAAAGGATCCAACAGCTAAATCACGGTATCTAAAGGTAATTGAGTGCAAAGTAGAAAGCAAACCAATGATGGAGTGCAAAGTAGAAAGCAAACGTGTTCCTTCTTCCTCAAATGATTCCTTGAATCCACAAAACATCTGCATCACATCCTTCCAAACAGCATTAATTGATGCTCCATCTCCTTATATGTCATTGTTGGAATTGCTTCTTGATTAACCACATTTATTGCCCAATGTATTATATTCACTTTCCAGGTTCAATGCTCTGTCCAACACTTCCTAGTATAAGGTGGGTGGCACAAAAAATTAAAGGTAAACCATTATCATATAATTGGATTCATAATTAATTCAGATTCCATATGGGATACTCTTTGGACATTTGGAGATTAGACCCTCTCAACAAATGTTTTACATTTATTTCGGAAGTGATACTTACCTTTGTCAATTATTACTCAAAGCATTGCTCCTTCATTATTTGTTTATTATTCATCATTGTTCTAAATTTATTGTCCACTTACGAATATTAATTTCAGACTTATCAACGTTTGTATTAATGCATCATCTACATCTTATAATCTTAACTAATCAACTTGCTAATGGCTTTTAATCACAACGTTACATAAAACAATTTAATGCATGACATATCTGTATTCTGTAGTTATAAAAACACCAGATAAAAACCAATTAAGGATGAAAGTTTAATAGCATACTGCAGGCATCTTGCTCTCTTGGATAAAAGCTATTGAAACCTCGGCATGGCAAATAATAAACTCAATCGCATCCACACCTACAGTCATATAACATCACTATTTTGTAAGAATGTCTTTTCTAATATTTAATAAGAGATCTTTCTTTTTTCATGATAAAAATCTGTACACGTTAACTCTCCATAGTGAACTAAGCATCAAAGACATCAAACAATATTTCCAAATTCAATCAGCTAATGCACTCAAAACAACAAGAATGTGAATCCATAGTTTACAACAACAAGAGAAGAACGGAAAAATAGAAACGCCTTATTGAAGAACTGCTTCTTAGAAGCATAGATCATTCCTGTACATCAAATAACAATTGCAAGATCAATCACGTAAATTAAATGATGCATTCAAAACAACCGTAGAGTGGTGATCCTTAGTCATAACAATAAGGAGAGAGAAAGAACAATAGAAATAACTTGTTGATTTCAAAGAATTGCTTCTAACAGGCATAGATCATTCATGTACATATAGATCACATAAAAAATGCTAGGGCAATAGACACAGTCACAGAAAAGAAAATGTGGTAACTTGGTGCATTTGCATTTTTTTATGTGCAGCATAATAAGAGAATGATAACACATGCATTTGCATTCTTTTAAGTGCAGCATAATAAAGAGTCTTGTTCTCAAAAACCAAACCCAAAAACATAAACACAATGACAAGGACATGAATAATAACTTTGTATTGTTCTCAAAATTCAAGCAAAACTTCAAGCACTCATGGAATTCAAATCTCAGTTTGCCATAATTTTCAAATAGGAACCATCAATATATTCAAGGTCAATAACGAACCTTACAAAATTACAAGTAATCCAATAAATATTACTTCTGATAGGCATATACCACCTACACTGTGAGTTGTACATTAAAGAAAAACAAGAGTAAGGGCCTCAATTGCACGCTTAAAGAAGTAAAGAAACAAGACTATGGCAATGATAGGAATATGCCTATTTGGATCTGCTTAAAACTTTGGATAGGAGGATCATCAGTCAATTAGTTGTTAAAAGTGCCTATTGAGATTCTCAGGTTTCCTATTTGGGTTTCCCAAGTAAGAGGAAGGTTAATCTGTTGTTAATGGCCCTACTTTCTTTTAGTGGCCTAACGGTGGAAACTTTGGAACTCTGAATAGAGGTCTAAGGTTCAAATCCTATTAGACATTGGGTTGTACACCATGCTTCGGTAACCAAAATATGGTTGGATAACCATATATTGGGTATACAACATCCTCCATGAGGGTCATCTCATATGGCCTATATATTGGGTAAACAACATCCTCCATGAAGGTCATCTCATATGGCCTATGGCCTCGTGGACGTTAAAAACTACTTTTGACTTTTTAGAATGATATAAGATTAGTAGTCCCAAGCAATAAACAAATATTGTTACTTGCATTAAGCATACATCCACAACAGTGACTTTCAGGGATAAAGGTAATAGATGTGCACAAATGATTGAAAGCAGAGAAATCCCTAAGGAATTTGCCAAAGGTTTAGATGAAAAGAACAACCTGGATTTTAAAATCAGACCAAAATCTTGCAGCTTAAGTTCTATCTAAATAGTTCACACACTTTCAAGAGGATGGATAGGTGTCATTTCAATCTTCAAAATTTTTGTACGCACCCATTTATATACATATCCAAAGATCTTTGCAAGCACTCTTCACTTGCAAACAACCACAAGGTAAGCATTCTATTGCAAGTATCCATTTATGAACTCAAAGTTTGAAGTACCAAATTGCAGAATAGTGGTGTATAGAAGTTATAAACAAACAGAAAAAAAATCTAGCAATTCAAATCAAACCACAGCACTGCTTGGATGTGCCAACATTAAAATACCTACCAAGTGTATCATACAGAGGAACACAATAAATCCCCTGGCTGTTGCAAGCCTGTAAAAGATACCCAGAAAAAAATCAGATTCTGCATACTTGTGATCTTCACATGAATTTTCACAAATCACAAATAACATTCACAATGTAAGCACCTTTTATAGACACTACTAAAAATTAAAATTAAAATTAAATTATTCTTGGTAAAGGGGGATAGTTCACCATGGGTGTCAAACTCCAAAAAAAATGCAAGTACTACACTATGTAATAGGAATATTCTAACCTCTAATTAACAAGAAAGCTCCCATACCCAAGTAAAAGGTAAGCACAAGGTTCTATTCAATTTAATGCCTTACATTAAATGTTTCAAATTTATTTTAAGTAATCCTTGTATATTAATGTCATACCTCCATGCTGATGATCCATTCAGGACAGTTAATTCCATAAATACCACAACGCCCTCCCTGAAATAATACAATTAAGGAACAATAAAACCAATATGAAAATCACAACATTAACAAATAATATCGTGTATGAGGAAAAATCAGTAACATAATACCATAAACTTGCCCAATATAAAGTGTCCTACATGGAGATTCTAATGATGAAAGAATGACACCCATCCATTTACAGATAAGCACTTTTACAGATATGCTAGGAAGGAGAATGGATTGACTTTAAATGTTGTCTAACGCAGTAAAAAAACCATAATATGAAATCACTTACATTGGAACTCCTAGTGACTATGACAAAAAACAAAATTTTCACTTATCTTGCAAAGAAGCCATAGTGATAAAATTAGCTTTAAAGAATCTTGTAAATAGCTTGCATTATCGGTGATGTGACCCGGGTTCAATCCCCACGGCAGATGTTTATAAGAAGTATTATTCAAAAAAAAAAAAAATAGCTTGCAGAGGAAACCAATGTCATTAGTTGACTTATAACTTGCAACATGGCCAGTGTTAGTTTTATTTTTTTATTTTTTTAGGGAATGGGTAACTTCCCTTCATTTTCCACTACTAGACTTGAGCTGCCTCTATAACCCCTACCTCACCTCGTTATTAGAGACCTGGCGTGAAGGAGACCACCAATGGCTCGGGATTGGAACCGCCGTTGTCGGGCTAGCGGGCACTTAGCGGAGTCAGGACAGTCTACTACCTTTGCCCCAAACAGGCTTGCCTCAGGTTTGAACCCAATTTAGTTACGTAAGTATATGTTTGTGGAGATATAATATAATATTGTATTATGGCATGCTTCACACATAAAATTATAATAATATATAACATAGCATCATATTATAATATTACACTTTGTAACTCAAGGTGAATCACCACATGGGTGACCTTTTAACTCATGGAAGGTGAACCATCACATTCTTGCATAAAGAAAGATGTACCCCCAATTGTAAAAGGAATTCATATGAAGTATTCTTGGTAGGAGTCTTGACTCGTGGAATTGGAGATATTTTGGAGTGATTCCTTCCTTAAGGAGTATTCATGGTGTTGCCCTACCTCATGGGTATTATCTCTATTTTATTGTGTGGATTGTGGATTGTTATTATGGAATTTATTTGTGGATGCATGTTTGATATTTCTGCATATTTGTGAATGATTTCTAATAATAAGAATAGAGAATCATTACTATTGGTATCAGAGTAGCAATTTTGGCAAAGTGGGGTTGTTTTTGCACAGCTAGAGTGCATTTTCTTGCAAGGGCCATTCACAGATTTTTATTCCAACATGTAGATCGTTTTGAGTACTACAAAAACGACTAATCATTTGTTAAATTCTGATAAGTAATGAGAAAGTTATGGTTGTTTGAAGTTGAGTTATTTATGTTGTTTTTTGGCTGCGTGAATATTAATTTTTTTAGCAGTCATGTTTAGAAGATTTTTACATCATTATGTAAATTATTACAAAAACGATTGATCATTTGTCACACTCTGTTAAGTATTGAGAAAGTTACGATTATGGTTGTTTGACGTTGGGGTATTCATGTTACTTTTTTGTTGCATTAACTTTTTTTCACTAGGCAAAAATTCATATAAATTCTTTTTAGCTATCATTTTCAAAAGATTTTTGTACCATTGTGTAGATTGTTTTGAATATTATAAAAACAACTAGTCACTTGTTAAATTATGATAAGTATTGAGGGAGTCACAACTGTGTTTGAAGTGGGCTTTTGATGTTGTTTTTGGGGTGTGTGGATAATCCGTGGAAAGGGTAAAAAAATTCATCTCTCTCAATCCGGATAAGCAAATCAGTTGCAATTTTTTTTGTTTTGAAGAAGACTTGCAGCTTTAATTGTTTCTTGGAAAGAATGATGGGATTTGAGAAATTCTATTTTTGAGAATTTCCGATTATTTAAAACCCTAGTTGTTTTGGGAAATTTTTCTTATTTTAGGTTGAGGTCATGGAGATGCCAATATTCACAGAAAAGGATGATAATAACACTTGGGAATGGTGGAAAATTTTCAAGTTTTTAAATTGTAAATAAATTTTTATGGAGATGTGAGTTTTATGCTTATTTACAAGGGGAAGCTTTATCTTGGTTTATGGACTTTGCTAGTGCCCATAATCTTACATACACATGGGAAGAATTTGAAATTGCATTTTTAAGCAAATGGGGATTGGAGAAAAAGGATGAAAATATTGCTAGGCTCTTGGATGAACAAAAGGAATTAAAAAGGGAATTGGAACATTTCAAGAAATTGGCAAAAAGAAAAGATACAGGTGATAGTGTTCAAAAGATTTATTTGAATTTTAATTTGCAAGTTCATAGTTGTATTAGAAAGAAAAAAGTTATTGTAGGGACTTGGCTAACAGTTTGCAAGTTCCAAAAATATAAATTAAAACATACATCTTGAAGGTTCAGATCTTCAAATTCTTGAAGATCTGAAGATCACCATGGATAAATATGTTTTACATTTAGATTTTCATGCTATTGAGATGAGTGATGTGGATATTGTTCTTGGTTATCCATGGATAGATTCTTTGGGTACTATTAATATTAATGTGCAAAAGAAGTTCATGAAGTTATGGTATAGGAAGAAGAAAATAACATTACAGGATATTTCTCAATGTAAGGAAAAAACAGGAAGCTATTGTGGGAGACCAATTTGAAGAAGAACAAGTAAAAGAACCTGAAATAGAGTCTAAGGAGGAGGCAATAATCAAAGAAGAAGCAAAAGCAAAGGACGAACCAAAAGTAGAGGCACAAAAGGTTGAAGAGTCAAAGAAGGTAGAACATCGGGCTAAGGTTGGAGTATATCACCATCCACACCATGAGAGGCAACAATCATGGAGACAAGGCAAAGAGCATCAAAGGAACTATGATGGACATACATGAAAAACAAGGATTAATTATGGATATTCAAGTAGCTCAAAAGCAAATTTGCACCATCACAAACTATACCATCGATCAAGATATCACTTGGATAGAGGAATAATCAAGATTGGTACCAATTTACAGAATTGCTTAAAAGATCATATTATTTAGTTTCTTCCTATGTTTCGAGGATGAACATTTTTGTAAGGGAGATGGAATGTTGGGTACTTAAGCATATGCTTGTGGGGCAATAATATAATATTGTATTATGGCATGGGTCACACATAAAATTATAATAATATATAACATAGTGTCATATTATAATATTATACACTTTGTAACTCATGGAAGGTGAATCACCACATGGGTGACCTTCTAACTCATGGAAGGTGAACCATCACATTCTTGTATAAAGAAAGATGTACCCCCAATTGTAAAAGGAAGTCATATGAAGTATTCTTGGTAGGAGTCTTGGCTCGTGGAGCTGGAGATCTTGTGGAGTGATTCCTTCCTTAAGGAGTATTCTTGGTGTTGCCCTACCTCAAGGGTATTATCTCTCTATTTTATTGTGTGGATCGTTATTGTCGAATTTATTTGTGGAAGCATGTTTGATATTTCTGCATATTGGTGAACGATTTCTAATAATAAGAACAAACGTTCATAACAACCAAAACAACTCTACATAGGAGACATCCTAACAGCTAGACCTCTTGAAGATCGTTAATGGAAATTGTCAAGACCCAAAAAGAGAAGAAAACAAATGCACATACCAAGGCAGAGGATACTAACATCAATCATCTTTTTTTCCTTGTCTTTTCTGTACTTGATTCTATAGTGAAGCAAAAATTTTAGAGAAAACCAACTTCTCTCATCTTAAGGTGTTTCGTCTTCCTGTGGCTACTGCTGTTCCCTTCTGAATGCTGTTCAGCCTGTTTTGACCATATAATGTGTTATTTGAAGTGCAAAGAAAATTCATCCTGTTTTGGATCTGTTATCAGCCTTCAACCAAGTTCAGGAAGTGGCAGGACAAGGCAAATCCAATTTTTTGAGCATTGGTACAGTTTTCATTTTTGACACATGTTAAATCTGTACTAAACATTTTATATTTAACTTTTTAAGGAACATTTAAGCTACACAGGTTAATTTTGTTTGAAAGTTGGAAAATGGGATTGGATGCTTTTATACATTGAGTGTTATATTGTGCCTAAACCTGAAAGCCTACAAATGACACAATGGAATAAGGATAATAAGACATTTATTAGAGAACAAAGACAAGAAACTAAATGTTGTCTTTATTTATATAAGTCAGTAAGCTTCATGTTTATGCTAGTTGCAAAAAAAAATCACAAGCAAAAGCAACCTAACCATAAATAGACAAGAATCTGAAGATTGCCTTTATTTATATAAGTCAGTAAGCTTCATGTTTATGCAAGTTGGAAAAAAAGAACACAAGCAAAAGCAACCTAACCATAAATGGTAAGTGATTAGTTTATGCCTATGTTTGCTGTCTTAAAGATAAGTGTTATGTGCTGATGGTAGATATCCTGCTTAACCTAGTATGTTGAATTTCAAAATCTCTATGAGAAAGTTTCTTTGTCATAGAGGAGTATCACACATACCAACTAATCTAAAACAGAAGCAAATCAAGGATAACAATTAGATATCTAGAGAAAATCCCATCAAGTTTGAAAAAAATGTTCCAGAGGAATCTAAATGAAATCCATAGTCTTGAGGAGAAACAGAAACACAAGGCAGATAAAAAAAAAATTAAGCACACAGAAAAGTCAGAAGAAGTCGAAAATTTTCAAGGCTGGTTAAGATAGGATGGTAATGAATTTATGATCCAGAGTGTCATCAGTGTGACCCTAGTGCAATTGACTACTCTATGACAATAGCACATCAACCTGTTGGGTCAGAAATGATCCCAACTAAGTTAATAACTAGCAGTACAACTTTGGGCCCCATAATTACATTTATGCTAAGGGATTTCCTAATGTATATACAACTAGTCTCTAACATGAGAATCCCTATATTAGAAGATCCAGAGACAAAGCAGCTTGACTGGTCTTATTTTATGGTTGAAGATTTTGAGGTGTAGAATCTGTAGACCCTAGAAGCAGGACAAGTTGATACTGCCATCAAGGAAACTAATCTGCTATTGATATTAAGCAGAATAAGATGTGTCTAATATCTATAAATCACAGGGGCATAATAATTTTAGAAAAACATAACATATAAGAAATCCCAAAGAGTCTTGCGCATGCCTATGGAGAGTGCCTACTGTGATTATGAGCTAGTCACTCACAGTTGCACTATACTACAATTGGATATGTAGTTGAAAGTGAGATGTAAACTATATTATGCCTTTACAATTCCAACAATAGATGCAAGATCTATGCCACTATTCTTATGTCTAGAAGCTCCAATTTGTGTGTTATGTTGAAACTAAAGCTTTGGGAATTATTTGATTAATTGTTATCTGCAATGTAGTTAGCATACAAACCATTCCTTCTATAGTATATCACTAACATGGATGTTTGTCGACATGCATTATAAGACTTAAGAAACCAAAATGTTGTGATCTACAAATGAGAAGTTATAATCTCCTTTAACGACAAACTTCATACAAAAAAGTCGAATAGGATTAACAAATCAATCTGAGGAAAAGGCTGTGCCTTAATAAAGTCTCACAAATTCATGTTGATAACATCAACATAAACATTTTGCTTCCAATAATGAATAGATAATTTTCATCAAGCCTTCAACAAATAGACAACCAAATGCTATCTCAAATAAACTCACCACACCAACATCACAGCTTCTTATAGCTGATCCAATTTGGATTGATAAGTCATATGCTTCCTGATATGTCAACCATGTATAACTTCCTGCCTGGACAAGTGCAAAAATTTAAATCTATATGTGCATTAAACATTCGTAAGCAATGAAGAAAGAAATAAATTAAATACAAAAAGAATAACTAGCAGTTCTCAATTACCTTTTCGTTGTCGATCTCGCGCCTTCCAAGCATTTGATCATGTGGATGCTTTTGGACAGATTGACTGCAAGATAAATCACAAAAATATATTAGACATCAGTCTGTTTTCATTAGGTTAACCAACCACTAACAAGAAAGGTGTATTCCACAAAATGGTACCGAATAAAGAAGCAACAATTGCAATAACATTTTGTTCTACACTTCCATTGAACATTGTAGTAACATAGACAAACAAAAAATTCGCGACTACAAGCAACAATCCTAGTAAATTTTCATCATTCTATATTGGAAATTGCGTCAAACCACACTCATGACTTGAACATTAAAGAGATGGTAGCTGAGTTGGTATTGAATCTGCTATAACATGCTTCTTCTATGGTCGACTACCACTCAAAACATAAACTCCTGCAACATGACGCTTCACCTGCTAACTCGTCTATGTATAGTTGGCCTGTTAATCAGGTATAGCAACACTTGATGTTCCACATAGAAAGCAAAGGGATTGGCAAGTAGATAATGTCTGAACTTTTGAACTGAGTACACCATCCCAAGGCTTCCCACTCCATGGTGCTTTAATTTTTCTCCGAGCAAGACAACAAACAACTCAAAGAATTTATGGGCTGATCCAACTCATATTGCCCCTCCTTGGTCAACCCACATCCAATTGTGAAATTAGACACATCAACATGGATGTGAAACTCCTTCCAATCTAGAAACACTAGGAGTGCACAAACCAACTTTGCCTTCAGGTCCTCAAAGGCCTTCTCATGCTTCTCCTTCCACCTTAAAGGAACAGTTTTGTGTGTCAACACACCTAGAGGGTGTGAAATTTGTGCAAATGTTTTTATTAAGCACCGATAATACCCTATTTGCACTATGCTCATCACGACTTGTATCTTGTCCAGATTAGTCTTCAAACCCTCTTTACACACTACATACCCTAGCAACTTTCCATACAGTACTAGTAACTTACACTTTTTGAGGTTCATGGGGCAATCGAGCATTCTTACACAAACACTACTTTCAAATGCTCGTCCTTACGTACAATGACCAATCATCCAGGAATACTTTAAACTTGGCCGTTGACATTTGTTTGAAGATGTACAAAATTATTTTCTCAAATGTGGCACAGCCATTGCATAAACCAAAAGGCATTCGGTTATATGCAGTCTATCCGCCGACTTTGCCTTCATCTTGCTAATAAGTTCCTTTAAACGATGATTCTATAACTTGATATGTTTGTATTTCTTTTGCTTCATTGAGTAGATCTCACCAATGATCTCCATGTCATCGTAAAGCAATCTAAATTCCTTGTTGCATTTAGTCTTCAAGTCATTCCAATCTTTGAAGGGTTCTTCTCTTTACAGATGCCAATCAATTGCTACTCCACACGACGTTGCTGGGAACAATCTCAACCATGTGTCTTCAGCGGTCACACTATTTGCCTTTCATATTGTCTCACACGTTTTGATTATAACAACAGTTTTCCACGGGGACCCGTCCCCCGCATCCCCCAACATGGGGGGACGGCATTGGGGACGTTTCCCCCCGTCCCCCTTTTGGGAGACGGCTGGGAAACGTCCCCGAGGACGCCTGAGGCCTACGGCCTCCCGTCCCCGGGACGTCCCCTATTTTGGGCCGTCCCCGGGGATGGCTGGGTCCCTTTGGGGACGCTCAAGTCATCCCCGAGGACGGCTGGGCGTCCCTGGGGACTGCTGGGAACCTTCCAAAGGTTCCCAGGAGTCCTCGAGGACACCCAGTCGACCCTAGGGACGGCCTGAGCGTCCCCAAAGGGACCCAGTCGTCCCCCATGGCTAGGCATCCTCAGCCAAAAGAAAAAACTAAAAAAAAAATTAAAAAAGAAAATTTAATTTGTTCTTTAGTACATTGTAAGACATTTGTGTTCTTCAATCTGTTCTTTAGTACATTGTTGAAAATGATGACTTTACACAAATGAAGATTAAAGCAAAAGTTACAGTATTCTAAAATTACAGTATTCTAAAGCAAGTCCTCAGCCAATCTGTTCTATGAAGATTAAAGCAAAAGTTACAGTATTCTAAAATTTAAAAATTACAAGTGAGGGATAAAGATTGTTGATATAATAAGCGGAAATCACTGAATAACTTAAAGAGTAACAAAGAGAGACCCTACTCATACTAGTGAAAATTACTTAGAAAGAAAGGAAGTTTCTCAATGTCCGCAGATGATCAAAGCAAGTATTTGGACTCAAATACTCCATTGTGTAACAACAGTCTGGAGAGAGCTGGAAATAGTGTTCCAAAGAAAAACCAAGAATACAAAATTAATAAGCATAAATATACAAAATCCCTTTAAACAAGGTTAATCAAAATCTTTTGAGAAGGAATCTGACAAGGAAAAAAATAGTTAAATTGTTGGACGTTAAAAAGTGAAACAAGCAAGTTTTGCAGGACTCAGAACAGCATGCCTCTTGACTGCATTTTTGAAAACATTTTTAGATCATGGCTTTGCATGTCTTAATTCAGAAAATCATGTAAGGAAAATACTAAAAACATGATGAAGCTGCTGGCTAGTAAAAGTGGCATGATAACTCTTACTGGAATGGCACTTTATTTGGTGGGGAAAAGACCCTGGTCCAAAATGCTTCTATTATTGATTTATCTAATGTTCAAGAACAAATATTTTGTAAAACAGTTAGCATCCAATTAGATTCATGTTCACTGTTTTACTTTTACGTATGTTCCTTTGTTGCTATAAATGGTTATTGATTTGCTGCAAAGTGGCCTAAATTGTTTGCTTTGCATACACTTCCACTGAGAAAATACAGATGAGGAATGCTTGGCATCAACTTGTCTTATTCTTACAAAGAGACAAATCCCATTGAGTTTAGGACATTGACTTCAATGAGAAAATTGTAACTTTTGCTTTAGGACATTGACTTCAATGACAAATCCGCTTATTTTAGAATACTGTAACTTTTGCTTTAATCTGTTCTTTATGTTCTTTAGTACATTGTTGAACAGGGAAAACTTGTAAAAGCTGAATAATGTGGCATTCATTACTTGAGCAATAGCAACTAATTTGGTTAACTGTTAGAGATTGGCAGATTGCACTTGATATCCTTGGCTGAACCTCAAGTTATATTTGTTGAAAAAATTAAATGTCTGCACTTAGTAACTAATATCAATATGAATATCCTAATATCATTTTTGTTGTGTGTAAAATTCTGAATGTGTAGATTATTCTAAATTTCTAAAAAATTCAATTTTCATAGTATTATACCAGCCGTCCCCAAGCCATCCCCTAAAATCGGCCTGCCATCCCCCGTCGTCCCCCGAAACCCGTCCCCTCGTCCCCCCGTCCCCCAGGCTTGTGGAACCTTGTATAACAATGTTTGCCTTAGGTGGTTGTTCGATTCCACTCATCGAACCTTTGTTTGACAACAAATCCTCTACAAACAATCTTTGGCCACTTCCTTGCGCACCTACACTTCGTGATCTCCTTCGCAAATATACAAGCATCAATTCTAGTCTCTCGAGCATACTCTCCAACCGTTGCCCTTGTGTTAGACTCCCATCCTCTGCATGTCTAGGCACTTTCCCCTACACTTGTGTTGGTGTCACCAATTGCTCTATCTCATCTTGCACATGATCCACGTTGGTGCCTTCTTCACCACTTTTGCGAACATTCTCCTCGGCTCAATATTTGTTTGCATGTTGCACCTCCACTTGCACTTCGTCCTCAATTGTTAAAAACTACATTTTCCACCTATTATGTTCCTCATTCAAATTTCCCTCCTCCCAAGGGTTCCAAACTCGTTCAAATTCTAGCGCTCATATATCTTCGCCAACAAACTCTATTAGTACTCCAACTTCATGTAGATCTCTATCATCAACATGCAAGTCGTCCTTGTGCTCAGCATGTCCATGCTCTCCTCATTCTTGTTGTTGTGCAATCCACAAACTTTGTCTTATCGATTGGTCTCCCTCTCTTTTGCATCCATGTCTTCCATGTCCTCGCAACAAGTTATTTTTCATGTCTCCCATCTCCAACTCCATGTAGTTACCAATTCGAACTTCAAACGATAGCGATACCAACTTTAACACCTTGGTGGTAATCCACACTTGGGGGAACAATTATAAATGACAAGTTAACTACTCAAGCATATTCATCAACATGTAATCAAAACGTCCTGCAGTACATTCTCTCTAACAGCCCTTCACAACATAGCAGTCAAGCGGCCGAGTTTGGAGCCCAAACAGACTAGCACAGTAGTCAGACAGCTCGCCTTGCAATTCAGACATCCTATGCTTGAATGAGATTGCTTGGCCCTAGTTGAGACGACCCTATACAAACAAAGACGACAACCAAAATATAAAAGGGAACGGTTTGGAATTTATATCTACAACACTAACATCAGATATGAACACATGCAAATAATATACACAATAACAATGGCTAAATGATGTTATCGATATCAACAAGATACTGTATTACACAAAACTTTACGAATGCACTTCCAACATCTACTCTACATATGTCTACAATGAATGTACTCTTTGCAACATATACAAAATACAACCAATGTATTATCTCTCTTCTATGTGCTGACACAAACCTCCTTCTCTAGCATATACAAAAATTACTCTAGGTGTGAATCTCCTCTACCGGGTGTGTGTATAATGTACCCACACAAATGAATGAGCAAATGTATTTAACCTTGAGGGAAGCTAGTTATTTCTAACTACTACCCTCAACACCTCACCAACTTACATTACGTTTGTCTTGCATTTCATTTCATTTCATCTTCTAACTACAACACAAACTACATGACAACTAACAACTTATGATTCATCCGTACATGACTAACACTTAACTCATCACTACATTATTACATGAATTATTACGTCATTCAAACATCTATATCAAAATTTAATGAAAACTTCATTGTGTGTATACTACAGGAACTGGTGACTGTGGCAACTTAGGATGGAAGTAAACTTGAGCAAACCGGTGAAATGGGCTTGAGATGATGAGCACATGAAAAAGCTTGCAAAGATCCATCAAATGCAGCCATGGGAGCTAGGAGCTAGTAGTATCAATATCTATTAGATTTTGAAATCATGGAAATTGCCAAAAGGAACCCTGTTTTTGTATGGACAACCACCGTGAGTTTATGATGATGAGGGGAATATGTCACCTTATGGTGAATTTACAGATGTCAAGATTGTCAAGTTGGCACCTAAGTTCATGAGATCGAATGCAAGAATGAACTTAGCATACTTAATCCAATCATTAGCAACAAGGTAAGAGACATTTTAGCAAATGGTTTAAAGCTTGAAGCTGAAAGAGGAAGAGCAAGCCAACTAATTGTCGATGGTGGAAGGAGAACTTTGGAAAGTGCAAAAGATGTTGATGCAAAACTAGCAGGCATTAAGAAGGATATGGGAAATGAGGCAAATGCAAGAACAACAAAGTCAATTGATAGGACAGTTGATGTCTAAGTGTACAACAAGGGAGCAAACTCTGGAGGCAAGGATGCAAGAGATGTCTCACAAGAATCAACTAATTGTTGAGCAAGATGAGCAACTGGCAATAGCTGCAAGTAAGGAGGCTAAAGCAACAAAATGGGAGGTTGTATTGAGGGGTAGGCTAGCTGAATTCAAGCAGAAATCACATCATTATAGCTTCTATTAGGCTCATTACAAGGCCCATGCAAAGAGATTGAAGGAAGAAATTGAGGCCTTGAAATTGCATATTCAGGAGTTAGCAATTCACGTTCCCGTGCCTCATCCTCAACATAGTCAAAGTGAGGCAAATGCAGGAACAACAAAGTCAGTTGATAGGATAGTTGAAGTCAAAGTGTACAACAAGGGAGCAAACTCTAAAGGCAAGGACGCAAGATATGTCTCACAAGAATCAACTAATTGTTGAGCGAGATGAGCAACTGGCAATAGCTACAAGTAAGGAGGCTAAAACAACAAAATGGGAGGTTGGATTGAGGGGTAGGCTAGTTGAATTCAAGCAAAAGTCACATCATTATAACTTCTATTAGGCTCATTACAAGGCCCATGCGAAGATATTGAAGGAATAAATTGAAGCCTTGAAATTGCATGTTCAGGACTTAGGAGTTCATGTTCCCATGCCCCATCCTCAACATAGTCAAAGCCCCCAAGAGCATCAATAGTCATCGACGAGAACATCGACCAACTTAGAGGGGAAGGCGGATGTAAACACTAGTTCTGACTTGCCACCTCAGTAGAAGAAATAGAATAAGTGTGTTGGAAGTAAAGTACATGCACACCTGAGTTTGATAATGTTTTGTTGGAGTTTTGATATAGTTTGATGTTTTGATTAAGTTATAATATAATATTTCATGTAATAATGTAATGTTGAGTGAAATACTAGTCATGTACGAATGAGTCATAAGCTGATAGTTGTCATGTAATTTGTCTTGTAGTAAGGAATGAAATGCATATCAAATGTAATGAGAAAGGTGAGGTGTTGGGTTGATAGCTGGGAATAACTACTTTCGCTCAAGTTTAAATATATCCCCTCATTCATTTGATCAGGTACACAGAGAGTAGGTTTTGTACATGCCAAAGAGGGAGATATTGTGTATGCACATACAAGAGAGAAAATGAGTTAGATATATTCTATGTATGTTGCAAATAGTACGTCCATTGTAGACGCTATATGCAAAGGAGATGCTAGAAGTGCATTCATACAAGCTCATGTGTAATACATATTGTTAATATCAATAACATCATTTTTCCATTGTAATTGCATATATTGTTTGCATGTGTTCATATCTGATGTTAGGGTAACAATAATAAATTCCAAACCATTCCATTCAGATTATGGTTTTCGTCCTGTCCATATAGGGTCATCTAAACTAAAGCCAGATCGTCCCATGCAAGCCTAGGCCATATGACCTGAAGGGCAAGACGTTTGACTACTATGCCATGCCTTCTAGAGTTGGATTGCTATGTCATGTTGTCTGGCCTCCAGACTAAGTCATTTGAATATTGTGTTGTGCATGACCGTCAAAGGGAATGTAACGGAGACCATCTTGACTGCATGTTGATGAAGTTGCTTGATCAGTTCACCTATCATTCATAATTGTTCCTTTAAGTGTGGAATACCACCACCATGCCACACTCCAAAACCTTTGGATAAATTGTAATAAAAACTGAGAATAAATGTGAAGTTAATGGAAGGTGCCATTGATAATGATTGCTTCAAGGCAACTAGGGGAAGGGGAGGAATGGCAACATCAACAACCACCAAGGGGCCACCAATGAGATAATATATACACAATGTCATTAGGTGACAAGTAATTGTTTTCTAGTTGGAACTTGTTTTCCTTTCTTCTAGGCTTCATAGGGTACTAAGCCCATCTTAGGTTCAATCGATTCTTCTTTGACTCAGGATTTGCAAAAGCCATAAAACAAGCATGCACAAATATTGCAATTAGTAAACAAAACAAGGATAACTAAATAGTGTAACTTCAAATTATGCAAACTCTAGGATCAAGTCATACCAAGAGTAGGGAGATTGACAAGATCATAAAGCAAACATTTTTAGACACTCAAGTTTAGATTTTAAGGCTAAGGGAAAGATAAAGGAGGAAAATAGGGAAAAGATAGACTCAAACTAGTTAGATTGTTCCATCAATGGACAAGTGTTGGGACTGATAGGTTGGTCATGCTAAAGATCATGAACAAACCTCGCATTGCCTTAGGCTTTGGTTCAACATAATTTGCATTTTTTTGTATTGATCAAATACTTTCACACACTTGATCATTCAAATGGTGCATTGATATAATCCCAATAGAAGATAAAGCATGTTCCTAATAAGCACACAACACCTACACATGGCCTATGCCTATAGACCTTTCTTGGGTCTTTAGCGTACATTGCCAACCAAGATTCAACAAATAGAAAAGGATGACATCTTGTTTGAAAAACACAAAGCACCAATGGCAATGCTACAATCTGACCAAGTTGCATGCAGTTGAAGTTACAATTTTGCAAAACAAGGAATATAAGCACATTTTAGACCTCATTATATCTAAATTAGTTGGGAAGTGTAGAGCATTTGATATGTCTAGTTAGATGATAGAAAACTTGCAAGGCATCCTTAATGATACTAAGTATGAATGGACATGTACCTCTCCAACCGACTACGCATGTTCCTTTGGTAAAATATAAGAAGCTTCTCAATGATAATTGAATGCTATAGCATTTGTAATCACCATAGCTCAAAGGAAAAAGGTAAGCTTGCATAGTGAGTCTAATACTAGGGGTATACACAAATTTACCAATTACCAATCACAAAGAAGGTTTTGACCAAATTATTGAAGATTAGCTATTCGTAAAGGCCTTCAAAAAGCGAAATGAGAGATAAATATCTTGCTTATATGGTGTCATAGATTGTTTTTCAATAGGGACATCCACTATTTAGAAGACGGGGTAGATGTCTGTTGTCATGTTGGCCTAAGAGACAAGTCGTTCTCTACATCATGTTTTCTTATGTTGTTATGCTAAGTTACCGGTTCGTTTTGGGTTCGGGTTCGGGTTCGAAGAACCCGGTTCGCCGGTACGACAAATTTTTTTTTGTCTTGGGTTCGTTTTGGGTTCGGCTGTACAAAAATAAATAAAAATCATATATTAATTTATTAAATCAACATTTTCATTTACTAAATCAACATTAAGCATTTCACATTGGTACAAACATTATCACAACTCGGATGCCAGCATTTCTAATGAACCACATCAACACTATCACATATTGAAACAATGAAATATCAAATATTTATTATTTTAATATTCGTCTTCAATGTCTTCATTGAAAGCATCAACATCAACATGTGATTCATTAGAACCACAAGCAGTAGCAGTAACACTAGCACTAGCACTAGCACTCCCACTCCCACTAACACCAGCACCAACACCACTCAATTGGCTTGGCGAAGCCAAAGCCTCTGTGTCAAGTAATAAATGATGGGAGTGGGAAGCATCTAAATCAACATCTTCTGCCCTAACATCCCAATGCTTTGTTGGTCCTTCCTTGTAGTTTGATTGCATATGTGATAAAAGGCGCAAGTTGGAATGCACATAGACCAACTCCTCAGCCTTCTTTGCTGCTAGCTTGTTGCGCTTTTGCGAGTGGATAAAGGAGTATGTACTCCAATTCCGCTCTGATGAAGACGAACTTGCAACCTATTAAGAAAATCACAAGGGAAATTTTTTTAAAACCAATGCAAAATAAAAAATTGAAGAGTTCAAGATTTAGAAAATATAAATTTTAATTTTAAAATTTAAAATCAGACCTGTGATAATATTTTGATTGCAAGAGATTGCAAGGTTGGGGTTGTTTGCCCATGCAAATACCACCACATATGGGCATCCTTCTTGTATTTGTCACGACAAGCGCCAAGGCTATGTCCTATAGAGGAAATGAAGTCTCCGAATTCAGCTGAAACTATGTCCTCAATCTCAGGATCGGGATAGAGCCTTCTGAATGCTGCCTTGTAACCTTCACTAACTTCAATATCCTTATATGGTGCCACTCTACCGGGCAAAGAAAGGATTTCATTGCTATAAAATCTGGGACTCAATGCAAAGGCAAGGAGATGCAATGGAGTTGTCATTTTGTTCCACCGCTCAATTAGAAATGACTGCACTTGTTTGAAAAATGTCTCATTGGGATCTTGCTCTTTTGTATTGATGATGGCTTTGATCTTCTCAATCATTGAGTCAATCCCATCATATACCTCTCCTAAACATGGCTGATCCGTGTCTACGAATCGGATCATGCTTATGATAGGCTCAGTGAAACTGAGCAAGTAATCAACACGACCCCACCAATCATCATTGAGGATCAATATCTTTATTTTTTGTGCCCTCTCAGTGCTTGACTGCCGCCATATACTCCATAGGTTACTAATAACCATATTTTGCAATGCCTCTCGCACTTCCACAAGTCGCCTTAAGACGATTGTGTGCGAGGCAAATCGAGTCTCAGCAACCTAGTAAAATAAAATAAAAAAATTAAACAACAAAACAAAAATGTTTTCAAAATTTATAACAAACTAAACTGAAACATAATCATACAAAATTGTTACCTTTAACACCTCCAATTTTGAGAATTGTCTGAAGATAGCTTGCGACATGTGATGGTTTGTCACAAACATTTGAATGTCTTCAGCCTCGGCATAAATTTCTTTTATCCATTCAATTTGATTCCCCAACTTTTGCAGCATTAAGTTGAGTGAATGGACAGCACAGGGAGTCCAAAATATATGCTCGTACGTTGCCTCCACCAACATCCCTGCTGCTTTACAGTTTTTGGCATTGTCCGTTATGACTTGGACAACATTTTGAGGGCCCACTGATTCGATTGCTTCAATCAAAATGTTAGCAATGAATTGGGCATCTTTCACTTGCCCTTCACAATCAACTGCTCTCAAAAACATTGCCCCCTTGGGGCTTACTGCAATGACATTTATCAAAGGACGATTTTTTGCATCTTTCCATCCATCAGAAACGATGGACAACCCTGTCTCAACCCATGAATTTCTGACGGGCTGCAATGAATCTTCTACAATTTTTTTTTCTTTTGTTAACAAAGTGGTGCGCACCTTCTCATAACCTGGGCCTTGGTACCCTTTTGGAGCCTCATTAATGGCTTTCACCATATCTTGCCAATATGGTGATCTAACCACATTGAAAGACAAGTCGTTGGCATACACACAACGTGCAATCGTCTGATCTGCAATGTCCCTAGACTCATTTTGGAATGCCTTTTCCAACGGTCCTTTTGTTCTTTTCCGTGAAAGAACAGAATCCTCTTCATGTGTGGAAGGTGTGGTTGAAAATGGATGGGGTGCAACCACAAATGGGCTACCAGCAGGAGGTGGGACAGTAGGTGGTTTCTTTGATCGAGATCCTTTCTTTGCCAAAGGATGACCTGATTGTAAGGCAGCTAAAGCATCTGCGTCTTCTTGTTCTTTTATGTATTCCATAATCACAGATGTTGGCACTGGTGCATCTTTTGACCCTGGGCAAGCTCTAATGCCTTGGCCAGGCAATGCACACAAATGAGCTTTTACTCGACTGTATGAGCTGCTATATCGAACATTGCAAGTATTGCAAACCCATACATAGCCCCCACCCCCTGGAAGCTGCTCTAACATACTAACATATTTCCATAGTGGGGCTTTTGGATCAATTCTAAATCGGGATTTGCATACAGAGCTTGCACTTGTTGCCATTCTAATTTAGAATCTGTAGGTGAAAACTGAAAGTTTAAAAATCTGTCCTTTGCTTGATGAACTTTGAACCTGAAATAAACAGTAGCAGCTAAAAAAATTAACTTGTACACCAACTAGAAAAATCTACAAAATTCTACAATTCAGAGTTGTCTTGTTTTAATTGTTTAGTGTACATGTCAAAATATTTCTTCAACGAATTGATGTATATAAACTGTATATAAATTTTTATCAATTTTTTTACTCCATTGTTAACGCCATTAATAAAATAAAATATTTAATATGACCCTATCTAAATTCTCGGGCACATAGCTTAACATAAATTTTATACTATATTAATTATAACAAGCATGCCACTTATACTATAATTATAATTTTATAGTTTATAAATTATACCATAATAATTATAACAAACATGCCACTTATAAATTTATAATTATAATTTTATACTAAAATAATTATAACATAAATTTTATATTATAATAATTATAACATAAAGTTGATTTTAAAGCCTTTTATTCTTATAAACATAGAACTTTAATGATTTATAAATTTATAATTGATAATAAAAAATGATGGTTGTTCCATCTAACGTAAACAAAAAAAAAAACTATACCACGAGACGATGTCTCTTAGTAAGACGTCTTAGTAAAGCTTTATGTTTTTGTCTTAGGCTAAGACAAAACATAAACTCTTTATGTTTTGTCTTAGCCTAAGACAAAACATAAAGTTGTTTTGTCTTAGGCTAAGACAAAACATAAGATGTTTTGTCTTACTTAGCTGTTTTGTCTTTTTATTATTGTTTTGTCTTTAGGCTAAGACAAAACATAATGTTTTGTTAAGACAAAGCTAAGACAAAACATTATGTTTTGTCTTAGCCTAAGACAAAACAACTTAACTAAGACGTCGTGCCCAAAATGTTACAAAATAAAAAATAAAAAAATTACATTTCGCTACGTGTAGAAACTAAATGAAATTTAATATTTTATATTGCCACGTAGAAGAGATATCGCAGGCTTGAGAAAAAATATATGGGACGT
Organism: Wollemia nobilis; assembly: GCA_028583015.1. Lineage (NCBI taxonomy): Eukaryota > Viridiplantae > Streptophyta > Pinopsida > Araucariales > Araucariaceae > Wollemia > Wollemia nobilis. The sequence goes on along the minus strand of JAQPPZ010017082.1, from coordinate 5,149,829 downwards.
TAAAGATTATTAATGAGATTGGGTTAATGTGATTGCGGTAGACGTTCAACTTAAGCGACAGAATTCTCTGCAACGTTTCGGTCCTTTCGGAGCAGAGATGAGCAATTGTGAGGTTCTTTCGATCATTTTCTGCGGTGAAAGAAGGGTGGCCATTATTTTTTCTACGGTGAAAGAAGGGCGCAATTCAAGGCTGTGAGTTTTAACATACCTTTGCCTTGGAGCAGCTACGGTTTGCGTTGGAGCACACTTCTACAAATCTGAAGCAGAAGCCTTCTTCACCCGCAACACTCTTCCCTCTTCTGCAATTCTGAAGCTCGAAAGAATGGTTTGGTGTTTGATAGCTAGGGTTTCGTAGCTAAGACATGTTGAATAAAATATCTTAGGTGTTTTAACTTTTAAGTCTTTTAGACATGTCGAAACGATGCCACTTGCAACCGGGTAGATGGGCTTTTAATGAAAAAAATATTAAAAAAATCTAAATTAGGGTTTTACAGTCGCAAAAGTAGATGGGTAAAATTAAAAAATATTAAATTTTATATTAATATTTAATTATAATTTTTGGGTCCGCCCAAGGTCCCGCCCGGGGACCCTGGGCGGACCGGACTAACCGAGCGGGACCCACAGGCGGACCGAACCCATACTGGGACCGGACACGGACCGAACCAGTATCCGGGGGTCCTATGGGGTGAACCAGTAACTTAGTTGTTATGCTAAACTTGATCCAATGTAATTGAATAAGTGATATAATAATGTCATGATATATATACAGTTGTTTAGAGTTGCTACCAAGGGGTACACATTTGTCATTTGTCATTTGTCATTTGTATGTGAGTGTTTGGTAAGCAATGGAAATTGACATCCACCACTTCTCCACCTTGGGGTTATATGCAATTGACCCAACATGGTTATCATATGAGTAATAATATGTTTGACCATAGCTATGCTACCTGATTGCTAAGCAATGGCAATTGACATCCACCACTATCCACCTTGGGGCTATATGTACCTGCCCCAACATGGTTATCATATAAGTAGTAATATGTGTAGACACCTAAAATGTGTTATCTCGAGGAGACTCCCAAAAAGCCTCCTTTCCAACCCACGCAATCCATTTTATCAACTTCAGGGCTAAATCCATGGATTTCTCCAATAACAAACAATCTTCTACAAAAATATCCAGATTATTTTGTAAAGCACAGTTGTATCAAAAGATTCATATACATATAAAATCCGTCTTTTATAGCTTTAGCATTTTATTCATTATTGTGGTGCAAATTTTCATCCTCCACTATGTTTGACCATACCTATGCTATCTTATTGTATTGCATAAATGTTGGACAATACAATGAGAATCATGTCTTCATCTATTTCTGGTTGTGTACTCGTGTAGTGTGTTAATCTTTTCATTATTTTATCTTCCATATATTGTACTTTTTTTCATTGTTTGTATTACATTGCATACTCCGTGATTGAAAATACTATAAAAATATGAGAGAATCAAGAATATCATAAGGAAAACACAACTAAATATGTAACAAAATTGAACAATATAATTCAATCCCTTATTGCTAATGAGGGATAGCAATTAGAGAGATTTCTAAAAAGTCAAAAAGGAAGAAGAAGTATCTAATATTCAAACCCTTAATCAAATAATGCTAAACAAATCATAGGGATAAGAAATCAAAGATTTTGAGACGTGGAAACAAACAAACAATGATAGACTATAAGGGGAAGAAATTACGATCAAATTTTAGTTGATGAGTTGTTCAAGACCTTGAAAATAAAAGTCAACCAAAGTCTACATGTAAAAGCCTAAATTAAATGATAAGATTAAAAAATATTTGGAATAAATTTGCTACATAAACTACAGAAAGCATACAGGCCTTGAGTACAAAGCAACAACTTCTAGTGAAAACAAAAGTTCAACTAACATAGCTATATCTTAACACTTACATTATCACCAAAGTCAATATTAAGAAAGTCATTTACAAAGAGAACAAAAATACTTCAAACAAATAGAATATCAATTAATAAAGCAATAGATATGCATGGAATCAATGAAGAGAGTATAGAAATACAAGTTGAGAAAAAACAAATAGTTGCAAAAAAAAAAAAGGCATTAATTATGAAAATGCATGGACTTGGATGAAAAAAATGCACAATGACAAACCATCTGTGGTTAGTATCATTATGGTTGGACAATCAAGCATGATGAGAATCAAGTGCAACTTTGCTAAAAGTTCCATAAATTGCTTCAAAACAAAGCACTTAGAGGAGAGAAAGTAAAGTTGTGTTCTCACATTTTCCATAGAGACTCCTTTAATACATATATGTGTTTATGAGACTTTACTAAATAGATTACAATTTTGGGTTGAATATGATGATATGACTTTAATTACGGTTCTATGGTGATCTCATGTTATAAGCAAATATGGTTTGAAGATTTTGGCCTTTTGACTAACCTTGCCAGCATCTTGAAATTTATAGTTAGCACCTAATAAACCAATAATTTACAAGGACTAAATCATGAAAATGATCATAGCTAGTTAATTATAGTATTTAGAAAGTAAAAGGCCATAATGGTAAACATTTAGTTAGTCAATTTAAGTATCATGGGTATCATAAAGGGTATGACTAAAAACATAAATGTTCTAATATGCTTATTTCAATAGGCTGAAATTATTAATTTCATAATTAATTTTAGCTTTATTTCATACAAAATTATATGTGACAAGTTAAGCAAAAAGAAAAAGATGCAAAGAATGCTCCATTTTAAGGGGGGGAAAGACTCAAAACAAATACACTAGAGATTATTAGGGTTTACAAGAAAAATAATTAAGGGATGGAAAGTTTTTTAGAGAAATATAGAATGAGAAATATATGTTGTATGCTAACTTTAGCAAAATTAATATCTTAATTTTTGTAAAGAAATCCAAAGGATTATTATATTTTTTTAATTTTTTATTAAATGAAGAATCATAAATATGAAATTCTTATGGAAAAATAACCCTTCAAAGAAATCTATTTTATTTTTATATTTTAAATTAAGCAAGAAACCCTAATCCATGAAAAGTTAGTAACCTTGATAAATAAATAAATAAATAATTACAAAATAATGAAAGCATCAATGTGTAAGACAAATGCCTGTCAGTTTGGATGTCCTGTCAAAAAATGGAAAGGGGAAGAAAATGGAAAATGGGAATGAGAGAAACTTTCGTCACAACTTAAAAATGGAGGACAAGCTCACTCTTTATGCCAACTTTCAAGAAGATGAGAGAGGTGGTGGTTGCCTCCATATAGAATCTTTGAATACTATGCAAGGATAAGATCCTTTTTAAACTTGTTTTCCTTTTAGCATCCTCTATTTCTCCCGTGTGTGGGAATTACCCCTTCTTATAGAGTAATTATATCTTTGAGGGATGGGAAATTTAATTAACGTATATTATAAAGCCACGAGGATGATTAAAGGTGGGTATCAAACTCATGGCAATGCATGGACCTAGAGTTGAGTAGCCATAGACCTTGGGTCGAGTATACCCAAGGTCCCAAGTTATTATTACACATCAAAGTTCACTCTCATGTTTTCTACCACAATTTTTTTTTTTTGTTTAATTATATAAGAGATTTGGTTACATCCACTATTTTTAGTAACTGGCCAACGCAGGGTTCAAACCACAGGGACCGCTCCCAACAAACCTATCCGTCTCGTTCTTGTTGACCCGGTGTTCAAAGTTCACTCTCATGTTTTCTACTACAATGTTTTTTTTTTATTATTATATAAGAGAGTTGGTTACATCCACTATTTTTAGTAACTGGCCAACACAGGGTTCAAACCACAAGAACTGCTCTCAACAAACCTATATGTCTCGTTCTTGTTGACCCGATGTGAGATGGGGACCACCGATCGTTTGGGGTTCGTACCGTCGTTGTCGGTCTAGCGGGATTCGTACTTTCGTCGTCGGTCTGGTGCGCACTCAAAGGATTCAAATCAAACCTTTACAAAGGGTTGGCTTTCCCCCAAGGTTTGAACCTATAGATCTCTTCTTAGTAAGTGCCCAACCACACCTGCACTTACCAATAAACCTAGCCCTTGAAGGTTTTTCTACCACAATATGAACAACGGTAAATAGAATGCATTGGTATAACCATAACCTAACTTCAAAATCCTACAATGTGATTGAAATTCTAATCCTATGTGGAGGACACTTGCATGATAATATGGGTTGTTAAAATAAATGTGGTTTGACCATAATTATTTATGGGTAAGGCTTTTTCAATGCATATAGTTTTTTTTTTTTTTCTTGTTTCAATGTGTATAACTAATTAAATTTTTTTTTTTTAAAACCTAGATCATATAATCCCATCCGATCATGAAAAGGGAAAAAACACATAGCACTTAAGTTACATAACTTTCTATGTAAAGCGCACACTTGTCCCAAAAACAATGTCCATCCAATTCCAAGCCTTCAATTTGATAGGTATTTACTATTTTATCCATATTCATGATTTTAAGCATATTTCGATATCAGATTTTTTTTAATGACAGCAGGCAAACAGGCAATTGCACACCCATTAAATCTATTCATAAAAGCACCATGTAATGTAGTTTACTATATAAATTTATAACAAAATATTACTTGTTAAATATATTTAAATCATAAATAAGTTCAATTATAATAAAAATTTGAAAAAAAATTGTATTAGATGTAAGGATGAATTATGAAAGGCAAAAATAACTTGAGACTGTAGTGTACTTCCCAATTGGCAGGTGAGGATAGGCTGGGGTCCATCTATGTTTTATATTCAATATTCACGATAACACCCCTCCAAATTGTTTTTGAAAAACTCTCCATAGCTACAATTTTAGAATTATATAATACAACATAAAGATAAATACACCACAATACAGCTGGTTGAAATGCAATAAAACGATCCAACAACCATGTTACTTTAAAGTGCCCCACCAGGGGCTCATCTTCGTGTCTAGGTTTTACATTTACTCTTAATTTCTAGCTGGTTATTTTAATGATCTTCTTTCTACAAGTTTTGTGTCCAATGATAGAATTTCATTTCATTTTATTGGACTTATTTTTGAAAAAATAAAACTAATAAATGGAAAATAAGTTACTATAGTCTACATCATAGTATTAATTCAATCAATTAAAATCTTCAATTTTTAAGCAGAAGATTCAAATTCAAATCTTGTCAAGACACATAATACCTAAGCTATTATAATACTACTATATAATGATGTAATAAGGATGAGACCTATTTCAATTCTATATAACCAATTAAAAAACAATCTTATAATCTACAAAATTTAAAATATACATTTGTAGCAACACAAGGCACACCCACCTTAAATAAAAGTGATAATACTACTATATAATGATGTAATAAGGATGAGACCTATTTCAATTCTATATAACCAATTAAAAAACAATCTTATAATCTACAAAATTTAAAATATACATTTGTAGCAACACAAGGCACACCCACCTTAAATAAAAGTGAAAAAGGAAGTAGAAAAGCACTCCTTTGGAACCAGGTGGCCACTTAAACAAGTAAAGAATTTACCAATGCCATCAACCACACCATACAACTCCGCTAATTTAGTATAATTTATTAAAAAAATACCAATGTCCAAAACTAACTATTAAGTATTGATGTTATTTCACCCTAATCCTGCAGAATTCTTAAACAAACTCACCGGCAAATAGTTCAACAAATCTGTCCTACATCAAATTTGTTGCTCCCTTTCACATGTTGGCTTTTAAATTTTAATTAAACTACAGATTCCATGTTTATTCATTACACTAATCAGACTGTTATGTACCTAGGAATAAATGTGGGGAAATAATATTGTGTATGGTTAAAATTATAATAATATATAACGTAGTATTATATTATAATATTATACATTTTGTAAGTCAAATAATATTGTATGGTTAAAATTATAATAATATATAACGTAGTATTAGATTATAATACACTTTGTAAGTCGTTGAAGGTGAACCACCGTATGGGTAACCTTCTAACTTATATGAAGTATTTTTTGTAAGAGTTTTTGGCTTGTGGAGTTGGAGATCTTGTGGAGTGGTTCCTTTTTTAATGAGTATTTTTGGTGTTGTTGGAGAGTATTATCTATTTATATTTTATTGTGTGGATTGTTATTGTGAAATTTATTGTGGATACATGTTTGATATTTATTTTTGCATATTGATGAATGATTTATTATCAATCAGAAGAGAGGTTCATAACATAGACAGTATTTTTAATGATCTTCTGTTATTCCAAGTAAAATATCCCCACCAAGAGGAAAGTGCACAATTAAGTAGTCTCTAAGCAGCCCTGTATGTGCTTCAAAAATTTAAGTCCGTTTTACACAGGTTTTGAGGTTAATCTAAGTGAAGTTCCATTAACTAAAAATAACTGAATATTTTATTGTTAAAGAATATTCAGTTTCTTTTCAAGTAAAATCACATTAACTAAAAATAATTGAATATTTTATTGTTAAAATAAGAGAATAATCAGTTTCTTTTCAACTAAAATCACATTAATTTAGTTGATATAGAGGAATTTACAAATCCCACTTAAATGCCAGTTACATAAAGGTAATCTTTGCAGGATAATTAATCCATCTCACCAGTCACATTAAGGTAATCTTTTTAGGATAATTAATCCATCTCACAAATTCCATTGAGACTTCATATAATCTTGTCAAGAAAGATAGGACTCCATATTATGCTAAGCAAATTAAATTTAGAAGGATTCTTGTATAAATATTTAAACTTATGTTAGCACTCTTCTAAGGTGCCGTGGACATAAATATCTTTAAATATCTCTCACTGAGCTGAATTTCTAAGAAATTATTAGTACCTTCTTAACTAAAAGTAAAACTATGAAAAAATAAACTAGGAAAAGGAAAAGGAAAAGTCATTATGATTTATCTATCTATGACCTCCATGCCAGAGAAAATTACAAAAAAATTAACTTTCAATCTATTTTGACATGCCTGCAGTAAATCTTCACCATCAATGCCGTGCAATGTTTCTTTTAGATACTCTCTTTCGACTTGTTTCATGCATATTTGTGCTACATCGGAATATTTAAGAGGGTCCTACCTACTGAAATCTAGTTAGCATTTGTTTTAAGAGAAATTATCACCAAAATACAGTGAAATATAAGTAATGCATTGGAAATTTTTTGAGTCAACCTACAGGCTTTTTTAATAACAATCAATAATCCTTATAAGCCAACCTTAAACTAATCAAAGCTCTGACCTCAATGTACCAGCCAATTTATTTCAAACAGCAATTTACGTCTTCATTTAAAGACAGAGCAAATGGACCTGAACATGTCCCAACAGGACTCTATTCCCTGCGGCATAGGAGCAAACCCGTCCTTGGCAAAAATGCTGCGGAAAACAGGGCCTACAGAAGGCTCATCATTCTGTGCTTTCTTCCCTTCGGCCACCTTCACTATAAAATTCTCCATCTTCACTCTTGTCAAAAGAAATCAGTCCCGCTCCTTTCTATCTAACCTTATATAAAATCCAAACCAGGTAGTCTGCAAGGCAATTGCGGGGTAAATGACCCCACAAGCTCCAGGTAAAGAACCTAATTCAACATCCAGAAACGATTACTACTATAAATGCAACATCCATGCTATATCACCCAACATTTGATGAAGACAATAAATTCGTCAAGAACTTGATTTTAATTTTAACTTTTACAGGTCTTCGACAGCTCCATTTTGCTACCTTAGACTTTGAAACTCAAGGCTCACCAGTAGCTCACATTCGTGGCATTCAAATTTGAACGTGACGGAACCCCGTATAAAATTATTAAATCTTCATTTGAACTCAAGAGGAGTCTGATTAGATAAACATAATCGTCCCATACTTTACTTCAAGTTGGAGGCTGAAATCGTATAACATGAAAAGATCCTGTGTAAAAACACTGCCAGTTTACCGGCCAGGTCTGAATGCAAATTGTAAGCGAGTTCTCATCATTCACCATAGACTCTATTCCAGCCACACGCATTAGGGTTTTAGCCAGTAGAATTCAGGTCAATTGACATCGAATTTCAAAACCAAATACACACTCTCACGCTTGATCTCCAACGCCCAGACGCGGCACGCTTGTCTTCGGCCAATCCCATCCGTCGATCTGTATCGATCACAATCGAAACATGAGACTTGTCTAGCTGCTTAATTCGACTCTCCGACTATTCTCGGTGGGTAACCGTTGGCATTAAAGACCGTAGAATTGTACACCATGCTCAGGATGAGTTTGGTTGGGTAAACATAATTGTCCCATATCAAGTTGGAGGCTGAAATCGTATAACATGAAAAGATCCTGTGTAAAAACACTGCCAGTTTACCGGCCAGATCTGAATGCAAATTGTAAGCGAGCTCTCATCATTCCCCATAGCCTCTATATTCCAGCCACACGCATGAGGGGTTTAGCCAGTAGAATTCAGGTCAATCGACATCGAATTTCAAAACCATATACACACTGTCACGCTTTGATCTCCAACGACCAGACGCGGCATGCTTGTCTTCGGCCAATCCCATCCGTTGATCTGTATCGATCACAATCGAAACATGAGACTTGTCTAGCGGCTTGCTCCGACTATTCCCGGTGGGTGACAGTTAGCATTAAAGACCTTGATGCTTCACGAAATGGACGTCATAAATGCCTCCACCCTAATGTCTATTCGAATGGTACGGATTCACGGATGCTCAAAACAATTTCATTCATACACACTGCCCACGTCACACCCTAATGTCTATTCGAATGGTATGGATTCACGGATGCTCAAAAACAAGCTCACTCATAAATAAAAGAAAACTAAAACTTTAACCATTAAAATATTCCACCTTACCCCTACAGTGTACCACGAAACAAACCATGCACTATTCTTGTGAAGTTACCCCTTCCAAGGTTTTAGCCTGTACGTGCCAGACATATTCGAGATGTGACACCAAACAACCTCAGTAATTTATTTCGAAACAACATTTTCTTTACATCTGAGCGGAGCGTCAAATCGCAGCCGTTACATTACAAGAGAATTGCGTCTCAACTTCTATACGAACGATGGAGATGCAGCTCCAGCTTGGCGGAGTGCATCTGGATCAATCGTACACGTGTAAAGTAGACCACTCTATTTTTTAATATCGCACATAGCGATCGATGGAAGGGACACACCCAGTGGCCCCTACTGGATATTTTGTAAAGCCTTGACTTCGTGATAGGATAATGCCTCGGCCCAATAATAAGTGGCTTTCTTTTTCTCGTCTAAACAATTCTCGTACGGGACATATTGTTGGGTCCACCTGGCAATTTCCATTTCTCTTTCCAAGAGCGGTGCAAATTAAATTATATGTACTTCTATTACTGTTAGTGCGCATTTTATTCGCAAGATCGTACTAACATGTGAAAAACAAATTAGTATGTTTTGGATCCTTATTTAAAAGTCCAAATCATAAACCCCAGCAAGACACCTACGACTAGAGATACAATTCACAAGAACCCAACAAATTTTCTTTGGTTTTTGCTACAGCTTATTCCTTTAAGGCAGGCTCGGTTCTATTTCCACAAGCCGACGGAATTTAGTTCGACTCTAATACCCGGTTCTCGAAAAGTTACCAGCAATTACTTAATTAAATCAATCGGATACATTGAGAGTATTTCAACTGTTCCTGGAGAGTTGTTTTTGAGACATCTGCTTCTCAGGAATCTTTAAGAAAAATGTCTACTGGCATAAATTACCAAATTTCAGAACAGTTCGTATGTGGTAGAACTGAACTGAACTGAACGCTCTCCTAAATAGCTAAATTCGAGTACATAGCTATTATAATTCAACTATAATAAGGAATTTCCGCGACATATCTTATGCATAAGCACACGCCATTGATGAGGTGAAGTTTTGCTCAAGCTCCCAAAGTAAGAAATCACCTCGAGTAAAAACAAATCTTTTAAGTGCTCGCGTCGGAAGATTTATGAGGCGCTAACATCTAAAAGCTTATTATGCTCGTAAAACGATTAATGTATTGAAACCATTTACATTAAGCTCGCTTACCTTACTAAAACATCTATGACAAACCAGGCCTCATAAGCCAACCATAAACGAAGATTTGAAAAGCATTTTAAGCAAGAATGTCCAAATTATCGACAAAGAAGGGAAAATGACCTGAACATGTCCCAGCAGGACTCGATCCCGGGTGGCATGGGCACAAACCCGTCCTTGGCAAAAATGCTGCGGTAAACGGGGCCAACAGACGGCTCGCTGTTTTGCGCTTCTTTCCCTTCTTCAACCATTACCAAGAAATTCTCTATCTTTTCCATTTTTCACAGAAGATATCAGTCCTGCCACTTTTCCCTTTAACCTATCTGATCCAAAATAGCGTACACAGTGTTTACAAAACAAATAACAAGTTATATAACAGTTAACAGGACAAAATCCGTCGCTATTGTATTTTAAAGAGCCGATCACTAATATTTGATCACCAAAAAACAGGTGAAGACATTAAATAGACCCCGTTGACAGAGCTGATTTAAGGTCCACTGACATAAATTGCTGCGGCTATTTTCAAGAGCTCCGTCTTTCTGCCTTAACTTTCCATCTCCGGCATTGAAGTCACCGCCTATAGTGCCTCAGAGTTGTTGGCTTCAAATTTATTACGATAGAAACTTGAAGTGATAATTTTATTAGACAAGGTGGCTTTCCCATCACCAAACGGACGACAAGTTTACTACGTTAAAGATCGAGTTAAATGTCTATTAAAAAGTCCATGAATTTTTTTTTAATATAGATTAATTAAAGTTTAAATTTTAAGGTTATTTTTTATAACTCTTATTTTATTTAGTTGTTTTAAAATTTGAGTAGAGCTTAAATCCTGGGTTGCTATAATCCCTATTCTACTCATTGTGTTTTATAATCAACGTGAAATAGATCAGAGGTCAAAGTTTTTTTTTTTTTACTTAAGATAATTAGTAACATCTTTGACCTGATTCAGATCGGAACCCCGTGGTTAACCTTGTGCTCACTCAGCAAAGTCAAGACAGTCTGACAATAGGAGGATCACCAATAACTAGAGGTGCCTGGGTATTGGAAAGCCATGGTTAGGCTGGCATTGGAACCGTCATGGTCAAGTTGACACTCACTCAATAGAATCAGAACAATGTATTACCTTGATACAACAAAAACTTATTTACAAAAATTATTTAAAGTTAAACCTAAATAAACAACAAAAACTTACCAATCCATTAACCTTTAAAATTATCATTCACCAATGTTAATGCGAGTACCAAATGTATGACGGCCTCATTACGTTTAATCCTTGTGTGTTGAATCTCGATGCGTTGCTGCTCTTTCTTTAATGTTATTAATGTTACTTAAACACAGAGTGACGTAAATTACAAGGATACTGTCGGCAGCTAACGTCCCCCGTCAAAGCCTAAGAATACAAGAGATAACGTCCAGGTAACGCCTTCCGTCAAAAACGTCATAATGGGTCAGAACAGTTAAGGGATTGTGTCGTTAATTATAGACTTTAGATAAAGGTCGTGCATAAGACAAGATACGATTAGGATAGCAATAAAATTGCCTCGTTGTGAAGCGTTTTGAATTTTATACAAAATTGTAAACAATTCAACTGTTTTTTAATTTAAAAAATCTTACAATTTTTTCATTTATCGTTGAATTTTATTAAGGTAAACTCCGAATTTTAGTAAGATAAACCCCTTTTTAAAATTAGGCAAAGGTCTCCGTGATGGAGTATCAATTATGATCTCCTTTAAATAGGTTAAAGAGATTAGGATTACCTTATCAAAACTAAAAGGAGAAGATCAAGAATGTTTTACAAAGAAAGAAAAGAAGGTGAATAAATTGCAAAAAGAGAATTGTAAGGCTATTGTGCAGAGGTGAAGAGTGATTTGTTAGCCATAAAGGTAGTAAGAGAGCATGTTGTTTTGTTGTAATTGTAACCTCCTCCATTATATAAAATATGCAGGTTCTATAGTATATTTTTTGTTGTTCATTCTGTTTATTTTTCCAGCCATATGTGTGATTGTTGTATGTTTAAAATAAATTCACCTTAGATCTGATTTTATTTAGAAATATAGGGCAGCAGTTATTTAGGAAAATTTACATGGTATCAAAGCTAGGTTATGTGATTGAGATCCTCAAGGGTTTACGTCAGTAGATCACTGTTGGATATTAAAAAAGACAACAATTACAGAGTTTCATATTTTTTGCTTGAAGGACTAAGCTTATTTGTAGGACACCTTTATTGAGTCATTCATATCAGATCTAAAAGTTTGTATAACAAATCTTAGAGATGGTAGAAGTTAGCCTCAGATTTGAGGATAGATTGGAAGGTACCTCCAATTTCTTGCCCTAGAAAGTTAGGGTAATGTTCTTATTGGAAGAGAATGATCTCTGGGATATTGTCAAGGATGTTGTGATTCTGCCTACAGATCCGCAACAATTAATAGCTCACAAAAAGAAGGAAGTGAAGGCCAAACAGATGATCTTGGGTGCAATGAAGGATCCCTTGATTCCTCACATATCCGAGAAGACTACGACAAAGGAGATGTTCGATGCCTTGGTTAGCCTCCACTAGAGCGAGAACATAAATAGAAATATGATATTGCAGAACAAACTCAGATCTATGGAGATGATCAGATCTGACACCATTACCAGTTACCTGATGAAGATCACGCAGATTCATGATCAACTGGCAACGGTGGGAGAGAATGTTGAATACACAAAGTTGGTGAACATGGCACTTAACGGTTTCTCAACTGAGCAGAAACCATTTTTCAAAGGCATTTGTGCTCGTGAGCACCTTCCCATCTTTGAGAAATTGTGGGATGATTTTATCCATGAGGAGAATTGGATGGAGTCAAAGACTAGCAAGAAAGGTGGTGACGATAACCTAACTCTCTTTGGGTAAACCAAGAAGGGCGTAGGTAAAGGACCCAGCAAAGGTAAGGTAAAGAGTGAGGAGTCAACCTCACAGTCAGGGAAGGACTTGAGCAAAGATTAAGTGCTTAATTTTTTATAAGCACAACCATTATGCATCATAGTGTCCAAACAAGAAGGGCAAAGGGAAGCAGCAGCAGATGCAGGTAGCAGCCTCTGCAAATACTCAGATGATCAAGTTTTCTTCTAAATTCGAGAAGAATTTCTCATTGGTCTCTTGCCTTTCTACCAACACAGTTCCAACATATGCTTGGTATGTGTATAGTGGGGCATCTCGGAACATGACATCAACTCGACAATGTTTTACTAGTCTACAAGAGCAGGACTCAAGGGTTCAGGTTGAGCTTGGTGATGATACCAAATATCTAGTTGAAGGAATCAGTACCATTCCTTTTTGACTCCAGTCAGGATACTCTTTAGACTTTGATGATGTTTTGTCTGTTCCAGGTCTGAGAAAGAACTTGCTTTCAGTTTCGGTTATGGAGAATAAGGGTTATGCAGTAGAGTTCAAGAACCAGCATGTCCTTATTAAACTGAAATAATTTAGCCCAAAAATAGCACAAGTGATAGGCGTTAGGGAAGGCAGTCTATACAGGTTGCAGGGTGAACATGTTCAAGCCCTAGTTCATAGTAGTAACAACTTGTGTGAGTTGTGGTACAAGAGGATGGGGCACCTGCATCATAGAGCATTGCCTATTTTGAAGGAGATAGTCATAGGTCTTTCAGAGTTCAACATTGAGCAACAAGGATTATGTAGAGGGTGCACGCTTGGCAAGCATGCCAAGATTGTTTTTCCAAACAACAAGCATAGGTCTAAGGAGATACTAGGTCTAGTACATTCGGATGTTTGTGGACTGATGTTAGTAGCATATTTTCAAGTAGCATGTACTATGTTTCATTTATTGATGATTTTTCTCGCAAGACATGGATCTACTCCTTAAAGATCAAGGATGAAGTCTTTAGCAGGTTTCAGGAGTTCAAAGCTCTAGTTGAGAACTAGACAGAATAATGTGAAGCTGGGATTGAAGGTAAAGAATAGTGTATTGATTATTCCCTTCATAAGCTGTTGTAAGAGCATCCCATGCCTTCTTGGAGGTGTTGAAAAATGTGTGGCCGAATCACATTAGCTATAGCAAGAGTGATGAACATTAGGGCTCTAACATCTGCTTCATCATATTTCCTTGCTTGGTCCACATCTTAAGGTCATGTTCTAGTTCTCGTCATGATATCCCATAACTTCTCCATTGTCAAGATAGTTTGCATCTTTGTCTTCCATGGGCCAAAATTGGGACCTTCCAAAAGCTGAGAATCTATGAGAAATAATTTAGAAGTGGATATTGTGAGGTTCCTTATCTCTCCAAAAATGATCATCCTTTTAATATATTGTCAGTCCGTTATATCGTTCCTTTGATACACCTACCCTTTCAATTATCTGTCAATATTAGAAGAAGCTAGTCCTCTCAATATATGCAGTCATACGTTAGAGACACCTTAAGGTACATGATAGAGTATAGTACGTAGTATGTAGGCATACAAAAAGGGATTCATCCTATCTTGCAACCTGCTTAGAAATATTTTTGAGGAGAGTCTCAATTTCAAGCTTTATGTCAAGTGACTAGCGAATAGGATGAATTGTAGAGTGAATAAAATAGTTTGGGATTCCTTATTTCTCCCTAATGGTTTATGAGTATAAACCCCAAATGTCATCATTGTAGTTATATTAGGCGTTAAGCACATTAGCAAATTGCGACAACATTACCTATAAATAACTACCAGAGACACTGTTTATACCAAACACTACTTCAAACCTTGAAGATTTGAGAAAAGGGTATTTCTTTGTTATAAATTCCACTTGCTCTAAATTCCTTTTTCCTCCAATGTAATTAAGCATGAAGTTGCAAAATATGACATGCAAACTTAAAAAAATAGTGAAGGTGTCGAGCTTCATCGAAAATGCAACTTGTTTACAATCACAATATTTTCAAAATAGAATTTGAAAGTGTGCAAAAAAGTGTAAAGCACCCTTATAAAATAAGCCCCCCCTTTTTTGGTTTTAATAAAAAATAAGCCTCCTTTTGGTGAAATTATCAAATGCACCCTAAAAGAAATAAGCCCTCATTTGCTTTTTCTTTTAAATAGGCCCCCTCTATTAAAAAAGTTTTTCTTTTATTAAAAGAATTAAAGTGTTGCTTGTTCTTTCTTTTTTGCAAAGTAGGTCTCACTTGTAATTTAAAAAATGCGGCTTGTTTATTAATTTTTTAAAAATGATGTCTCCTAATAAAAAATAAAGCAGACACTTAAAAAAAAGACTTAAAAAAGAAAATGTGGCGCCCCTTTAAGCAAATATTAAAGTGCCAAAAAAAATTGTGAACCTTTATTTTGCAAGTCAATGGGAATTGAGATTAGGTTTTGTTGACGAAAGGTCTACAAACACCATGCGCAAGTTGACAAGGCAAACCTGCTTGTCAAGTTGTGAAGGGGTTGTTGCTCAGTTTTGAAAACAATTCCTACTCCTTCTTTGCTTGGGTGGCATTCCTAGACGTTAATGGTACTGCTTGGCCTTTGCCTCCTCGTGTGGGTGGTCAACTACTAATTTCCATGTGCACTTGATGTGTCCAATTCAGGTCTGCTATGCTGAGTCAAAGAGGATTTGCACTTGTGTAAATTGGTTCCATTAGTAGAGCTTGATCTCCATCAACAATTTAGTTCAAATCCTATAGTCCTTTCGCAATCGTCACAAAATTTGGTTGTCAACCTATATCATCGTCGAGAGCGCTAAAACTAGTTATGTTTTTGTCCCATGCGAACTAGCGTAAGCCACAATCACAAACAGAAGCACCAAGTCTTTTCAAGGGCCTACATTCAAATGAATGTGCCACAAGATGTTTTTAAGTTCATTGATGTGTTTAATGGCCATGTATTTATCGAAGGAAATGGGACAAAATGTAAATCCATAGATGAGTATGCACCCTATCAAGATGTCCCTAAAACTAAGTTAGGAGTTGACGGTGGGGCATTGGTCGATGTGGTCATCGACCTAAGTCAAAGTGGAGCAATCTGCAAATGAGGACCTATTAGTTAATCAAATGTATGCTAAATTTGGCATGGGGTTTGGATGCATCCCATGATGGGGTTGGGCTTCATAGATCTCATCAAGTCCAACTACATCTATCTCTTTTAATCCACAAGGAGGTTGTTCCATGGTGTTTAGACCATAAAGTGAAGACAAGAGTTATCACTATGATTGATGTCAATCGATCAAAAGCCTAGTGTATTCCACGTTGATCTTGCCACCATCTCAATGACCTTAGAAACATACACCTAATTGTGTATTATTGTCCTTCCCACAAATCAAACCCGCAAAAACTCTTATCATTGTCAAATCTACATAAGTCAAACAAAAGGAATCCCTTGTCGTTAGATAGTAACAATTATCCCTTACCAAATCTCACACACTCGATGCTGCTTGGATGAAGGAATCCTTTCTAATAAACTAAATCAGTGTAATGCCACAAGTTTAGAGCATACTCATATTTCCCTACTTTGATACCAATGATGGAAAACCAAAGCAATTCATTCATTGAGGTATAATCTATCTCTTTTAATCCACAAGGAGGTTGTTCCATGGTGTTTAGACCATAAAGTGAAGACTAGAGTTATCACTATGATTGATGTCAATCGATCAAAAGCCTAGTGTATTCCACGTTGATCTTTCCACCCTCTCAATGACCTTAGAAACATACACCTAATTGTGTATTATTGTCCTTCCTGTTAGCATATACGGTTGTATAGTTGGAACGTCTTTTGGCTTCACGCTCAGCTTGTCGGACTGTTTCAACCTACCTCCCATATTAGCTTAATTGTTGTGTATAAATTCTTCTCAATATATTATAATTGTTGTTCGTTGTTCTAACATGGCATCAGAGCCAGTCTGATAGGAGGCATAATTTTTTACGAAGAAGGGCAGTCGAAAGCGAGGTGGAGACATTTTTTTTTTTTTAAGGCTGGAATCTTTAAATATTTTTTTAAGGGCTAGAGAGCTCCCCTGCGTGAACTCCCCACCCCGACGAGCTGGAGAAATTTATTTTTAAGGCTGGAAGTTTTAAATTTTTTTTAAGGGCTGGAGAGCTCCCCTGCGTGAACTCCCCACCCCGACGACGCCCGCGTGGTCAAATCCTCCCTGCGCCACCCCGCGCCACCCTCACGCCACCTCGCGCGGTCCCTCCTCTCCGCGCCACCCCGGTGCCACCCCCGCACCACCCCGCGCGCCACCCGCTCCCGCGCGCCGCCACCATCGTGCCCCCCCCCTTTGCGTGCTGCCTGCAGCTGCCCTAGCCGCGCGACCCCCGCTGTAGTCGCGCGTCACAGAAAGCCGCGGCCCCTACCGCCACCTACATCAGGGGAAGCCGCCCCTGCCGCCGCCAGCAGTAGAGGAAGTTGCGGCCTCGCGCGCTCACCGTCGCGGCCCGGGAGGTATAAGGGGCCCGACCTGGGTTCCTATACCCAGATCAGCCCACGGGCTCACTGGCAAGTGAGCCGCGTGGTGGGTTCTAGGAACCCAGAGGTCACGGGTTCAAGCCTCGTTCACCCCCCTCCCTGTCAAAAAAAAAAAAAAAAAAAAGGTAAATTTTTATTTATTTATTTAAGGTTAAAAATTAATTTTTTTTTTTACTTTAATTTTTTTTATTCCATAGTTTTTTTTACTATGGTAAATTAAAGTAAAAGTATTTTTTTTAACCTTAATTAAAAAAAAAAAAAAAAATTGTGAAAATAATTTATCCGAAGGGGGGAAGTGATTTTTTTTTGGAAAATCAAGGGGGGATTGAGTAATGTTTTTGAAAAAAAGCAATTTTTTTGGCATTATTGTAAAGGTGCATTTTCGGCCATGCCCGACACCTAGCGGGTAATTCATGAGGGCACTTTTATGTTGTAGGTTGCATTTTCTTTCTATTTTGCACTACTTCATTAAAAGTTAAAAATCAAATTCACTCTCTAAGTCCCCGAAATAATTAAAACCCATCTGTGCAATTTATTGCACTGCAGCGTTCGGTATTTGTGATACCTCTGGCCAGCACTTACAGATAAAGCTGTCGTGTTTGTGCTATTGTATCCGTCGCCTAATATAGCTGCCACAACGACGTCTGAGCTTGTTCTCTATCAATCGTCGGGGAGAGATAATTTTGCCATTTTGCTATTTTTTTTTACTCCATCCACTACCCTAATTGTTCTTGTGTTTAGGCATAAATCCTGACGAGAGTTCTGACATCCACAGTGTTTAGGGGAAGTTACGCCCCACGCATGAGGATTGATGACTTTCTATGGTAGGTGCCATCAACAAGTCAATTCCCTTTCAGTACCGCCTAAGTACCACGTATCATATAATCTTTAAAAATTACCTATAGTCTCCCTCACATAAGGGCGAGTAATTTTTTCTGATTTTTCAAAATACCTAGTCTCCCTCACATAAGGGCGAGTAATTTTTTCTGATTTTTCAAAATACCTATAGTCTCCCTCACGTAAGGGCAGGTATTTTGTATGGTATAATGGCCTGGAATTAAGGTATATAGAAAGGGTGACCAATTGGTGATATAAGGAACCTTCACTATGGCTTCTGCTACAAAGTTAATGACTGATGCTCATCACTTATTGAAAGGTCCTAATTATACACCATGGAAAAACAAAATGAAGGCAGTCCTCATCATGGAAGATTTATGGGATGTTTCTGGAGCAACAAAAAGACCTTCACCAGCAGCTGGATCCATAGCTCTCACTGCTGATTAGATCGTATTTGATAAGAAAGACAGTCGAGAAAAAGTGCTCATTTTGTTTGTTGTTTCAGATGAAGTTCAACCTCATATAGCTGACAAAGCAAATGGTAAAGAGGCATGGGATGCCCTTCAAACCATTTATGAGGGAAAGAATGATTCCACCATTCTTCATCTTCAAAAACAACTTCACAATCCGAGTTTGAGACAGGGTGAGACAGCTTGAACTCTTTCTTTGCAGAGTTTCCGAATTGAAAGGCAAATTGAATTCTTTGGGAGATACAGTGGATGACAAGCTTCTCACTTCAATAGTCATGAGAGCTTTGCCTGATTCTTTTGATACGTTGATCACCTCCATTCAGGTGTCACAACGACAAATTACCTTTATTGAGTTGGTCAATTTGCTTCAACAACAAGAGGCACGCCAACTTCATAGGGATGATTCTTCTAATACAACCCTATACTCCAACTGACAGGGTTCTAAGAAGAAAGGTAATTTTCATAAAGGAGGTAATTCTCAATAGGATTCAAAAGGAAAAGGGAAACAACCTTAACAGAAGAAGAGGTATCACAAAAATTGTGATAAAGACAACCATGACACCAACAGGTGTTGGCATAAGAATAAGCAAAAAGGCTAGAACAAACCACAAAACAAGAACAAGCAACCCAAAGTGAATGTTGTTGTTGAAGAATTTGACTTAGATTCTGAATGGGTACACAAGGTGCTCATGACTACCACAGCATCCAAGGAGAAGGATCCTGTATGGTATGTCGATTCTGGCGCTAGTAAGCATATGACTGGCGACAGATCGTGGTTTGAATCATTTGTGGCCAAAGAGGGCAGACCTATCACTATTGTTGATGACAAAACCTACAAGGTTCAGGGAGAGGGTACAGTTTCAGTCACTCTTCTTGATGGCAAGTGTCAGATTGACAAAGTCCTCTATGTTCCAGGATTGGCTAACAATTTGTTGTCGGTCATACAAATCCTGGATAAAAATATGGTTGTCAACTTTCGTGTTGAGGATGGCAAGAACTGTTGTACAATCACCAATAAGGGTAAGAAGATTGCAACAGCTTCGTATAAGCATGGCTTATTTGCCCTAGATGCTATCTCTACTCCCCATGTTGCCATGACAGTCTCTACCAAGGAGGCAACTTCCCTATGGCACAAGAGATATGGGCATCTTAGTTCTGGCTACTTACTTGAGCTTAGTAAGTATGAGATGGTAAAGGGTCTTCCTTCCCTTTCTTCCACATTGCCAGTGTGCTCTGACTGCTTGGCAGGAAAGTAGCATCGAGTACCTTTTGAGAAGAGCTCAACAAGAGCGCAGAAACCTTTGGAGTTGATTCACACCGATCTGTGCGGTCCTTTCACACCCAACAGTTGTGGGGGGAAGAGGTATTTTCAGTTATTTGTAGATGACTACTCAAGAAAGATGTGGGTTTTCTTTCTTTGACTAAAATCTGAGGCTTTTGATTTCTTCCAGCAATTCAAGAAATCTCTTGAGGAGTCAGGGACTTCTATAAAAACCCTCCGATCAGATCGAGGGGGGGAGTTTACCTCTAAAGAATTTTCAGCATTCTTAACTGAGCATGGAATCTCGAGACAATTAACTACTGCTTACACTCCTCAGCAAAATGGAGTTGCTGAGAGGAGGAACCGTTCTATTATGGAAATGGTTCGTTGTATGCTCACAGGAGCTACTCTTGGGCAACAATATTGGCCGAAGTCGTCACCACTTCAGTATATCTATTGAATAGGGCACCCACAAAGGCCCTAAAAGGAATAACTCCACAGGAAGCATGGGGTGGCCGTAAACCCTCCATATCTCATCTTCGTATTTTCGAGTGTCAAGCTTTCATGCACATATCGAAAGAGAAAAGGAAGAAGCTAGATGAGAAAACATTGAGATGCATTTTTCTTGGCTATGATGAGCACTCTAAAGGTTATCGTTTGATAGATCCTTTGACCAAGAAAATTCATGTCAGTAGAGATGTTTTTGATGAAGATTTCACATCACAAAGCACATCTAATGTATACCTAGATCTTGTGGAATCTAAGGAAGAGAAGTTTCCTTCGTCAACACAAACTGGAGGTCCCTCTTCATCTTCTTCAACACCTCAGAAGAAGAATCCAAAGTGGTATACAAATACAATCAGAGATTCTAAGCTATCCACTCCACCAGATTTGACATTGGATAGGCCTCGTACTCGTAGCATGGCTCAACAGGAGAAAGCTGCAACTGAGATTACTGATGTTGATGATCTATGTCAATCCTTTGAGGAACTTTCTGTAGATCCAAAGAGAGATACAAAAGATATGGATATTGATGATGACAGGGTGTTTATGTCCTCAATAGATGATCTTGAACCTGCATCAGTGCAAGATGCTCTTTGTGAGCCTCAGTGGAAAGCCGCTATGGATGCAGAGTATAAGTCTCTGATGAAAACAAAACTTGGAAGCTTGTCGATCTGCCATACGGAAAGAAGCCCATAGGCTGCAAATGGGTGTATAAAGATAAGTATAAGGCATATGGGACAATAGATAAGCATAAGGCACGACTTGTTGCAAAGGGATATGCTCAAAGAGAAGGCATTGACTACGAGGAAACTTTTGCACCTACTACTCGGATGACCACAATTCGAGTTATTTATGCTATGGCAGCACAGTTTGGGTGGAAAGTTCACCAGATGGATGTCAAAAGTGCTTTTCTGAATGGTGATTTCCAAGAAGAAGTCTACATGACTCAACCAGAAGGATTTGAAGTGGAAGACCAAAAGCAGAAAGTGTGCAAACCGGTCAAATCCTTATATGGCTTGAAACAAGCTCCTCGAGCTTGGTATATAAAAATGGATAATCACCTCCTGCAGCATGGATTTAAGAGATGTCTGTCAGATGCAAACCTCTATTTCAAGAAACAAGGTTCTGAGATAGTGTTGCTTGTACTCCATGGTGATGATCGCTCATTACAGGGAGTTCAAAAACTATGATCTCTACTGTCAAAAGAGACTTGTGTCAATATTTTGAGATGTCAGATCTCAAACTTCTCCATTATTGTCTTGGTCTGGAATTCAGCCAGAAGGAGCACTACATCAAAGTGACTCAAAAAAAATATGCCAAGACACTGTTGGAAAAATATCGCATGACTGATTGTAAGCCAATGGCAACTCCGATGGAAACAGGGATACAGTTATCGTGATATGATGATTCACCGCAGGTAGATGGTACTCTCTATCGACAGTTGATCGGGAGTCTCATATATCTGACCAACACTAGGCCAGATATCGTGTTTGCTGTAAATTATCTTTCGAGGTTCATGCAGGAACCTAAGACTACACACTGGAAAGCAATAAAGCGAGTTCTTCACTATGTTCGTGGTACAATGGAATATGGCCTAGAATATAAGAAGAACAACAAATTCTTCTTGCAAGGATACACGGACTCCAACTATGCCGGGTCATATGATGATCGCAAGTCAACTTCAGGATATATTTTTCATCTTGGATCCGATCCTGTCTCTTGGAACAACAAGAAGCAATAGGTGGTTGCTCTCTAATCAATAGAGGCAGAATATTGCGATGCATGTGAAGCTATGTGCGAAGTGATATGGTTGCGTCGCATCCTAACAAGTATGGGTCTTCCATAAAAATCTCCAATACACTTGTTCTGCGACAACATGGGTGTTTTGAATCTTGTTAAGAATCCAGTACATCATGAGAAAACCAAGCACATTGATACACAATGCCACTTTATTTGAGACGAAGTACCAAAACATCGAATTCAGCTTCAGTACATCTCCACCAATGCTCAAGTTGCAGACATTTTCACTAAGGCACTTGCACGTGTCAAATTTGAATTGTTTCGCAACTCTCTATGTATTTCAAAATAATGTAATATGGGGGGATGTTAGTATAGCTAGTAGTTATTACATTACCCAAATAATGTAATAAGGGGGGATGTTAGCATATACGGTTGTATAGTTGGAACGTCTTTTGGCTTCACACTCAGCTTGCCGGACTATTTCAACCTACCTCCCAGATTAGCTTAATTGTTGTGTATAAATTCTTCTCAATATATTATAATTGTTGTTCGTTGTTCTAACACTTCCCACAAATCAAACCCGCAAAAACTCTTATCATTGTCAAATCTACACAAGTCAAACAAATGGAAGGACTTGTCGTTAGATAGTAACAATTGTCCCTTACCAAATATCACACACTCGATGGTGGCTTGGATGAAGGAATCCTTTCTAATAAACTAAATTAGTGTTATGCCACAAGTTTAGAGCATACTCAGATTTCCCTACTTTGATACCAATGATGGAAAACCAAAGCAATTCATTCATTGAGGCATAATCCTATTTAATACATGCTTTAGGGTTACAAACTGGAAGATTGATACTTTCAAGGAGGAGAAAATTACTTGCAAGGAATATTAAAATAATAACCTATCCAAAAATGCATTGATCTAATAAGAATAAAAAAAAATCATTAATTCTATCCTAACAAGAATGACATCTATGCCTATAACCAAATGCCCTTCAATTTGTGTAATGCCCCCACCACATTCCAATGGATTATTTAGTACATCTTTAAGCAGATTTCCATAGGTAAGTTCAAAGTATTTCTCAGTGATTAGCCATTGAATGGGAGGAAGAAAACAAAAATTAAAAGCATTGGAGTGCATGTAGTAATGCATGAATGCTCAATTGTCCTTGAATCGAAGAAGTGCAAGTGTTAGTGTCATACAATATGTTATTAGGTCATGTGGTGTGCAAGGAAGGATTGAAGATTGACCTTGACAAAATTCACATTGTGATAAGCATGGAGGAGTCATATGATGTAAACTCGTTGAAGTAAGTTTTTGGTAATGTTGGGTACTATCAACATTTTATAACTTTGCATAGGTTTCACACCCGCTTGACATGTTGATATGCAAAGATATTCTTGTTTCAAGTGGATGGAGGAGCACCAAAAGGCCTTTGAGGAGTAAAAGGTGAAGTTGGTTTGCACACTCATTCTAGTATTTCCAGATGGGAAGAACGAGTTTCATGTCCACATGGATGCATATATTTTTAGAATTGGATGCAAACTCATCCAAAAGGGGCAACATGGGTTGGATCAACCCACTTAATTTTCAAGTTGGTTGTTGTATAAAATAGAGCAATAATGGCACAATAGAGTGGAAGCACTCGAGACAATGTATACAATGCAAAAGTTCAAACATTATCTACTCATTAACCCTTTTGCTTTCTATCTTGATTATCAGGCATTGTTCCACTTGATTAACAAACTAACTATTAGGGGCAAGTTAGCAAGTGGTTCATTACATTGTAGGAGCTCATGTTTTAGGTGGTAATCAGACCAGAGAAGAAACATGTGATAGCAAATTAGTTATCAAGGACTTTCTCGAGAGAATATACTTAAGGAGGATTTCAAATGAATTTCTAGACACTTGTTTATTTCCAATCACCATCCTACTATCATGGTACAAGTGGAAAAATACTTGTCAACAAGGGAGTTTCCAAAGGATCAGCTAGCATGGTTGTACAAAGAGGAATCCATAAGTAGCCATAAGGATGACATACACACAATAGTGGGACAAAAAGAGTTGGATCCTAGACCCATTAAACACAAGAGGTTGTAAGTGTATGTTAGTTTTCATTGTTGAAGAGGAACAAAGATTACTTGATGAACAAATATCATTTGATGATGAACACATGCACTGGATGGCAAAGATTCATGTCAAACAAGAGGAACCACCATACTAAGAGCCTTGATGTTGAGGATATTATTATTGTACCTTAGGCTTAATTATAAGCCTAAGTTATTATTATTTCTTATTTCTTGCATTGTATTACGTGAGGCATAGTATGCCCACGTTGGATATGATTTGTTAGTTGTTAGGATGCATGGTTATGTTGTTAAGAATATGTTTTATCATCTAGCAGTTAGTTGTTTGTTTGAATTCATATTTAGCAGGTGGTTATCGGTGCATATCTTATAGTTACAAGTGGTTGGCCTTGCATGAAAAATTGTTACAACCACTGTAACGTACGCGATTCCTTGCATGTATTATATATTCAGTGCACATAATGGAATAATTAGCTTCACGTTTCATATTTCCATATCACTAGTAATCAAAGCTAGAGGAAATTTTTTGCAAGAAGGGAGGCAAGGTGCCAACTTCGTTGCTAGGTGACTAGTGGATATTGTTCAGCTAGTGCATCAGTTCCTAGGCTAGGTGTTGCAAGGATTTGTCTTGGGCCAGCCTGTAGCATCCGTTTTGTGAAGCTCCAGAGGTGGCAGAGGGTTGAAGATTACCCCTGCACTGAATACCCTTGACAGAAGATCAGAGGGTAACCATATTTACCCTAAGGAATGCAAGAAGAATTGGTCTATTTTGAACATGAAAGAGAAGAATGGAGGATAAATTGTTGTGATTGGAAAACCAGTTGCACCAAGGTCGAGGTCAATTTTTGGCAAGAGAAGCCATTGGCAATCCTTGCCAAGAGAGAGCACTAATTATTGAAAGGGTTGTTAAAGGGTACAAAAGATGGAAGGTGTCTGTGAAGGACAACTTATGTTTGTAGGCCTCAAAGGAAGATCAAGGATAGAGCAGTATAATTCATTGACCCCTAGCCCACTATCTCGTTTCTCCACCATCGTTGGTCATTTTGTTACTCTGACCAATCGACTGGTTAATCGACCACCAAGCCCAATCGATCCCAATCGAACAGTGGAGGTTTCCCTCCCTGACCCCTAATCCTAGTTTTTGGTGCACCTTCCTCATCCCTTATCGCTTTCCTCCGTTTCTTTTCACTACTATAGACCCGACTCTTTTGGACACTCTGTGACTATACCAAAAGATGACGTCGATGTCGTCATCCAACATTGACCAAGCAGGAGCAACAAGAAGTTGTTACCTCCCCGTAGCCAATACCAACTGCAAGTGGATATCAGACTGGTTTCGAACCAGATCCCCTCCATGTAATATTGAGACCAACGATTGTCAATTGCAGGCGAAGAATAGGTTTCATCGGTTATGAAAGAAATACATAGACGGAAGAAAATTTTGCAGGTAAAAAAAAACTCTTTTAGAGGTTCGAAGAATTGCAGATGACGGTGCATTGTATCTTGTCGATAATCATACCTTGGTGGCTAAGAGAAGCCACGATCGGAGTCCCAGCTGGTATGCAAGTGATGATCGAATAAACGAAAATCTAATTTTTTTCTAAGGTTTTATCGTCTAATCAAATAACATGCCCAAAACCCTAGATGCTCTCCAATCAACCTTTGACACGTGGCACTATTTTTGACCTCCCGTGTAGATTTCAAAATCTTCTGTGCTAGTCACAACTAGACAAGCAACAACAGTTCATCACACAGCGTATTTTCGTGATTTTTGGTAAATCAAACATTTTTAGATAAGAAATCCACATTTTCGATGTGAAATACTCGTGTTTTCGACGTAAAAATTCATCTCTTGTTGTCATTTGATGCTTTTCGACGAATAAAACCTCCCTTTGGTGCGTTTGCAAAAATTTCTTGAAGCAATTTTTGATTTTTGGCAACAACTATTGGTAAAGCATCAACCAAAACTAGTTTTCAATGTGGGAAATTATCCCACATTGGGCACGTCGGGTCCCGAGTAAGGTTTATAAGTGTCAGTGCACCCTTATTGAAGTAACCACCTTACGATGGTTACCCCTATCTGCGCTCACGTGCGAAAGCGCGAAGTGGTTGGTGCACGAATCGTTGTAGAGTTCGAAAATTTAGATTACAGTCGTTGACTTGCAATTATCATTTGTTCTGACCTAATTGTGGATAGTGGAAAAAGGTTTTGGGTTTTAAAAACCCAATGGGAATTGTGTTAGGATCCTACTATAAAATATACTAAACAACACACTCTCAACTCAAATAAACACACTCTCACACATTTGCTTGGGAATAAACTCACAAAAACATTATAACAGTATTCAAAATTAAATGCATATGATAATAGAAATTACTTAAAAGGAACAATCTCACAATAGATAGAATCGTAGGCCTCTTCGAGGGGGCAACCTCCTTCAACACTTCATTAATTTACAAAAAGATGATTACATTGGTGCCTTTTCGGGTATTTAAAGATTTTCCTTCCAAGTTTGGCTTTTATGCAAAATGCCACATGGATTACATGCATAATGCCACCCGAATTACATGCATAGTGCCACTTTGAATTACATGCACAATGTCACTCGAATTACATGCATAATGCCACACGAATTACATGCACAATGCCACTCGAATTACATGCACAAGGCCACCTTACCTAACCTATCTACCATGTGTTACATAGAAAAGGGTGCCATTTGTCATAGGCACTACCTAAGCTAAAACTTAGAACATTACAAAATATTAATCATGGGTACTACCCACGTTCACTAGGAATTATTACATCAAGGAAGTTATTACATTAAGGGTTAGGATGAGATCCTAACAAATTGCCCCACATTGGCCCCGTAGGAGGCTAGTGCAAGATATAAACTTGTGAGCGCTCAGTGCACGAATCGTTGTAGAGTTTGAAAATTTGGATTACAGTCGTTGAATTGCAATTACCATTTGTTCAGATCCAGTTGTGGATAGTGGAAAAAGGTTTTGGGTTTTAAAAACCCAATGGGAATTGCCCGACATTGGCCCCGTAGGAGGCTAATGTAAGATATAAACTCGTGAGCGCTCATAGACAAAGGTGACGAGTTGGTCACCCTCGCCTTATGTGCGCGCGCTAGCCGGTTCACTGCGGGAACTTTAAAATTACACTTGACCATTGGCAGAGTTGGTGGACAATTTGACCGTTGGGTTCCGAAATTAGTTGTTGACTGCTCCATCGAAAATGAAAACATTTTTTTGCAGAATTTTACCACCAGAGACCAGATTTCAAATTTTTGGTCGTTGGAACAAAGTTGGAATTCAAAATTTTCTGGCGCAAAACAACAAGAAGGTGAAGTTTATTTCAATTTTTTGCAAATTTTTACCTCAAATTCAATTTATTTTACCTCCATCAATCTTATTTTTGTAAAATTAAGAGCTAATTTTCTCATTTTAGTGCTAATTTTTATTTTTACGCATTACAAATTTGAAGGGTATTTTTTGTAATTTGCATCCACTGATGTAATTTGTAAAGCACTAAAATTTAGCCCCTTTTATAATTTGGAAGACAATTTTGTAATCTAGGTCATTTTTTGCATTAGGAGTCTCATAATTTGTCCTAAGCAGTTGCCTAGATAGTTCTTGCAACCACATTAGAAGCCTCCTAGTCTGGCATATACACGTCATCAAATGGCTTCCGACCTCCAAACAAACATGGAAAATCTTATCGCTGTAATAGATGTTTTGGCGGATAAGGTGAAATATTTATTGTATAATTGACACGTGGTGATGTCAAAATATACAACAACAAATTTGCCTACAAGGCAAAATGTGAGGTCAAATTGTATGACGGATCAAGGAATCCTGATGTCTTATCTACTTGGATTCTAGATTTGGAGACTTGGTTCTCCTATGTAGAAGTCCCTTCGGATGAACAAGTTGCTTTTGTCATAGTCAAACTCATAGGCTTATCAAAAGTTTTGATTGTAGAAAGACAAAGCCAAAATTATGCCATGACTTGGAAAGAATTGATCTAAATTCTGAAGAACAATTTTTTCCCACTAATTTATCAAAGTGACCTCACGACCAAGTGGCTTGGGTTGAGGAAAGCCTACAATATATTAGTTGCAAACTATATTTTCCAATTCAGTAGGCTAAGGGTTCTTCTTGGTGTAAAAGATTCATAAGAGGATTTGAATAACAAATTCACTTGTTGATTGCAAGACCAGATTTTTAGGTAAATCAAATTCAATGATTTCCTCACTTTGGATGTGGCATTCAAACATGCCATTCTAGCAAAGGAAAAAGTTGGTGCCTCTCACAAATCTCGACCTTCATAGGAAAGCACTTCCAAAGGCACGAATCAACATCAAAAAAAGGTGAAGAACACTTCTCATTCTTCTTCCCCTAATTCTTCTTCTCCTCCCACTTCACCTAAAGCACATTCTTCTTCTTCTCACTTCAAAAATTCTTCTTCAACATTGTATTGTGACTTTTGTAAAAATAATGGTCATACAAAATCTAGATGTTTTACATTTGAAATAATGAAGAAGAAAAAGTCCCTAATTGTACATCCTACAAATGAGGAACCACAAGATAGTCCCATTGTGACTACAAGGACAGAAGAATAATATCCTGCTTTGAAGGGTAAACTAAACAAATTTACCCTCATGTCAAATGTTTTTGCACAAAGGGGTCATGACCATTTGTTTGTCACTAGATCCCACCTTACTCATGATTTTTATGTGGATTGTATCATAGATAAAAACTCGCAGAAAAATCTTATTGCAGGACCGTTGTTGAGAAGTTGAAGCTTCCCATGAAGCCACATCCTCAACCCTATGCACTTGGGTGGAAGGATGTAGACTCTACATCCAACATCACCTGTTAGGATTCTACTCCTAACCACCATACTAATCACATTATTAGTTAATTATTTAATCACTCTCTCTTTCACAAAGGTTGTGACCTTTGATAACACCTTCACACTCGTAGAAATAGGCATTTCATTTGGTATAGTTGAGGCATCGAAGAATATAATTATTAATTAATTGTTGGGTTCCCCATACAATACAACAACGATTCCTTAATAAAGCGATTCCTTTTTATTATTCTAGCATTATAATCAATCTTTCTCTATTGGGTTCACTACATCTGGTATCAGAGCCTTGTCAAAGGGGAAGAAATAATCAAACAATTTTTTTTCCCTTCTTCGTTTTATCGCGTGGTGCTGATTGCAATTTTCTGGCGCAAATATACAATTCACAGCGTCACAAATCCCCTGCATATGTGACAGCCCGGTGAGAAGAAGAAACCAGTGGTTTTCAGGCATCCATTTTTGACTAAAAACATCAAAAATACCTGCCACAAATCGAAAAGAACTACTATACGGTTAATCGGATTCACAAACGTCGCTGCTCGCTGGGAAAAAAAAATTCCAACCAGTCGCTCACCCTGCATTTCTGGCAAGCGCATTCGAAAACCGGTGAAAGGAAAAATTAAATAACCTAAGGTTTAAATAATTCTAGCATCATAAATTCATTTCCAATCACCATTAAATCTTTTGTCATCACCGTTTAGAAGTTTTTCTGCGTGAGCATCGTTTTCCGATGGAGCCTAAGAAACTGGTGATTTTTTTTTTATTTTATCAAAGTTCTGACTAAGGTTATCTAAATTTCCGATCGCCGAGAAAGAGTTGCCGACGTCGTAGACAGCGAAGAGAAGGAAGTTTAAAAAAGGGCATCAAAAATTAATATTGAAATTTTCAAGCAAAATACGACATCACAACGTCTTCGTCTCCTTTCCCTGCTCCAGAATACCAAGACTTAGTCACCGGCGAAACTCAGTATCCTAAACGTCGGAACTACGTTTATTCGATGTCCATGTATTAACTAGGACCTCACCTGCAGCAAACAACGAGCCCCTACAACAAACAAAGAACCACCAACGAGCACAGGTGAAAAAACAGGGCAGTTAGGTAAACTAAAACCCACCGTGAATTTCATAGACCGAAGGAAAACAACCGATTGAACAACAAAAACACAACCATTTTTGTTCACAGCCATATGCGAACAACCAATTAAAACACCAAACCAAGCCTGCATCTTGCCAGACGTTCCACACTCACGCGATCCACTGTATCACAACCCTGTAAGACTTGTTACTATTGCAAATTCTTGCTAAATTTTGTCAAGGCATTGAAAATTCTCGCTAATTCTGCCACTTACGAAGGTTATAAAATCTCCAAAACCTAACCGCAATGGTCGAAGGATGACTTTTATGCAATTTTTAATGATAATTTTTCAAGAAATTTTTGTGACGACTTTCAACACTTTTTGCGACACCTTTTCGCCAAACGACTATGCAAATGGCCGATGGAAGAATATCTCACGACCCCAACCTACTTTTGCTACTTAATCTTGCCCACCTACGTCATATCACGTAGGTGAGTGTATATAAAATTTAGTTCCAGGATATCGCCAATCGCATCACAAGGTTGGACGAATCAGTCCTCATAAGTGGGTTCATCAATGGATTGAAAGAAGAAATTAGAGTGAAGATCATGATGTACACTCCTCGCACCCTACAGGAAGCCATTGGATTAGCCTTGTTAGCCGACGATACATTCAATGTTCAACGTCAACATGGGGAGCAACCTATTGATAAATCGACATTCACGCACACTATTCCAAAACACAAACCCTTGCCAGTTAAGTACCTTAGCCTACAAGAAATGGAGGAGCGACGAGCGAATGACCTCTACTATACTTGTGATGAGCAATTTGGGCCCCTTCATTGTTGTGCTACACAAACATTGTATTTATTGAATATAGTTGATCCCTGTCACTCCATAGAGGAAGAAGGTGAGGAAGATGTGCACGACATGACCAAAGCACCTGATCATAACAATGAAGGAAATGAGGTCGATGTGCACGAAGTGCTTGATGCACAACGAAAAGATGAGGTAGACATCCATGTAGTAAACAATGAAGGCAAGACATACACTCTCAAAGAACTACACACAAGTTCATCGCCAATAGTGAGTTCTTGTCGTATAGGCAGCCTAATTCATAAAGGAGGCAAAAGAGTGAGTGCACCTTTATTTTCCCTTCATTCTACACAGGAAGAATCGGCTAAAGCGGAAGCCTACCGTCATCACAATTCTCCTAAGGAATATTCTACTATTCTTTCTAGCAACCCCCCACTAATGCTTCGACCTTCAATATATCCTTGCCTTCAAAAAAGTGACATTAAAATAGTACAAGAACTTGCACAAATTCAACTGGGAAAACAAGCAACGAAGCTCCTTACTTCGAGCTTTGAGGACAAAGCTCTTTTTAAGGAAGGTGGCATGTTAGGATTCTACTCCTAACCACCATACTAATCACATTATTAGTTAATTATTTAATCACTCTCTCTTTCACAAAGGTTGTGACCTTTGATCACACCTTCACACTCATAGAAATAGGCATTTCATTTGGTATAGTTGAGGCATCGAAGAATATAATTATTAATTAATTGTTGGGTTCCCCATACAATACAACATCGATTCCTTTTTATTATTCTAGCATTATAATCAATCTTTCTCTATTGGCTTCACTACAATCACACACACACACGTGCACCTTATCTTTTGCTTTTGGTGACAAGTTTGTGGACAATGTATGGTGCGTTGTCACTGACATGGATTGTTGTGGACTATTGCTTGGTAAGTCATATCAATTTGATCGAAATGCAGTGTATCATGATAAAAAGAACACATACACCTTGGAATTGCATCATAAAACATATTTGATATAAAGAACTACACCCACATCAAATTTGATGCTAAGTTGTAGGCAAGCTCACAAGCCGTTAAGTCAAGCACATGTATTGGCTCCTACTTGCATAAGTCCCACACAGGATAAAGAACAAGCACCTCCAAATACTCATGATAAAGAAGAAGTTTCACTTCCAAAAATTGAACAATCACAAGAGCTCGAGGTTAATGAACCCATCACTCTCACTCATAAGAAAGATACCAACCATTCCATTGACATCATTTCGAGTACACCTATGAACACACAACCACTTGCTCCATAGAAGTTGCCTTTAGCATTGCCCTCTTCCACCATTGCACATACGAAGAAGGAGCAAGATAAGGTAACTTCATACAACACGAACAGAGCCTTCAGGGCAAGATAACACAGGACTTGCAGAAGACTCAATAGGAGCAACAGAGAGCAATGGGCAAGCATCGTAGTCCTTAATCATTTCAGGTTGGAGACAAGTTTGACTTCCCTTGGACAAGCGACGCTTTCCATAGATGCTATATCAAGACCCTCCTTTGGCACCTGAACTTATTATCAGTCCTACAACAATAGTGGCACCTGACCCTCAGATTTCGCTCATTACAGATAGAGTTTTTGACACGAAGACTCATAACACTCGATAAGGTTCTTCCACTTCTTACCTTGTCGTCTGTCGTGGTCACTTTCCACATATGGCTTGCTAGATCCCTCACCATCAGATGGCTCGTGACTTTCCACATTTGTTGAGAGCATTGGGGTCCAATGCTTCTATGGTTGGGAGGAGTGTTGAGGATATTATTATTGTACCTTAGGCTTAATTATAAACCTAAGTTATTATTATTTCTTATTTCTTGCATTGTATTACGTGAGGCATAGTATGCCCACGTTGAATATGATTTGTTAGTTGTTAGGATGCATGGTTATGTTGTTAGGGATATGTTTTATCATCTAGTAGTTAGTTGTTTGTTTGCATCCATGTTTAGCAGGTGGTTATCCCTACATATATTATAGTTATAAGTGGTTGGCCTTGCATGGCAAATTGTTACAACCACTGTAACCTACGTGATTCCTTGCATGTATTATATATTCAGTGCACATAATGGAATAATTAGCTTCGTGTTTCATATTTCCATATCACTTGAAGAGAAGCAAGTGGATTTAAATAAATGAGTTTGTTATCAACTATTAGATGTGCCTAGCAAATAATGCATGCTAAAATACAATAATTACATGAAATAAGTAAACAATTAAATGTTCAAATTGACAAATTATAGAGATAGTGTGCACAATAATTGATACGATATATACAAGCAACTGGAACCTCGTCAAGATGAAGACTGACATAATTCAAATGGCAAGATATGCACAAAATACCACAACAAACATTACCAAATGAAGGAATTGATAATGGAAACGTGGGGAATGAAGCAAGTAGAAATGTATCCTTGATGAGATCAAGCAGTGAGGAGGAATACTAGGGTAATACCAATCCAAGCTTAGAATTCAGGAGAGAAATAGACAAGGAACACCAAGAAGAAGGTAAGGAATTTCTCAACAACAGGTAATGCCATTCCATTGCCAAACATTATTTTGTTGGATGAAAATTGAAGAGAAGCATAAATCACTTCGAATAATTAGAAGGTTGTAGTAATATGACGAATGAATAGGCAAAGGTGAAATGTGGTAGCTAGACATAGTGAAGGTTGTAGCAATATGGTGAATGAACAAGCAAAGGCAAAAAGGGGTAGCCAATCATAGTTAAAGTCTAGGCCAAATATGAAGAAGAGAAGGCCAAAAAATGAATGTCCTAGAGAGAGGAGGCTAGGATATTTGTTAGTTGCAGTCATCTACTAACTTGTTTGAACAATTCCTTGGGAAGTTTGAGTAGGTTGTTAGGTCCACCTCATGACCCAAAGTATGCTTGTAAAAATGGCTACTAAGGCAATTTGGGTGGGTTGTGAGGTCCCCCACACCATCTAGGACAACTTGACCAAGGAGCAATCCATTTATCCTCTTTCCTGACTGTTTGGGGGGAGTGATATACCTTGGATGATCCTCAAGCCATCTAGCCAATAGAGTGGGTCATCTAGGCCATCACATGGCCATCCAACGTGGACAATAGGTCCTTGGATGACCCTTATGCCATCAGGTCCAAGAGAATGGTTGTTTGAGTTGTTCATAGGTTCTTTGAGGAGGTTGTCTAACTTTTAGACTACTCTCGGGCCATTGGATGCATCAACTGGGCCATTATAAGGAAACCAATCATCTAATAGTTAAGTTTTCTTGGGTTTAAAACAAGACCACTAAGAAGTTGATACCAAGTCATCAGAGGAAGAAGTTGATACTAAGTCATTATAGAAAGAATTTTGAGGAGTCATTAGAGGTCCAGACTAATGATAGAAAGGGTAGTAGAATAAGGGGGTTGTTTGAGCAGGAGTTGAGCCAAAATGAGTCATCCAATCCCCTAGGTCATATGGGCCAAGTAAGACCTAGGCCATCAAGACACCAAAGAAGGTCGTCTTGTAGCCTAGGTTGTTTAGGTCTATGGATTAGGTAGTTTGGGCTAGCAAGAAGGTTGTTTGGCCTTCTAGTCCACCTAGGTTAGTAGAGAGATAGACCATATGGAAAACATAGGTCAATCGACTCAAACCAAATTAGTAATCTATAAGCAAGTGCACATGCCTTCTTAATGGTCCCAACCTACACAAGGAGTGAGGAGCCAAATTCCAAAAAAAGATAAAAAAATCCAACAAAATGAATTATTGTATGTAGAGTAGTTAAGGAATATGAAGTGGCAGTTAAGGGAAAGTTGTCACATGTAGGCCAAGTGTCCCCTACCTTCCTCATCTTATAAAAAGGTGCAAGGAGAAAAATTGGAGCAAGGTCACCATGTGAAACTACAAGCAAAAGGATAATTTTGAAGTAAAGGAGGAACCCACACTATAAAAAGCAATCTAGGGCATGCATCAAAAGAAGTAGTAGTAAGGGTTTTGATTAAAACACTTGCTAGCAATTAGAATTTTTGCTTTCTTGTGTAGGCAGGGAATACACAACAAAAGGAGAGTGCAATTAGAAGTAGAATACAAAGGAGAAAGGGATTTGATAAAGAAAGACTTGTGAGCGACGAGAAAAGGATGCAAGTAGAGGAGAGGGTTGTATAATTTTGTGTAACATTTTTGAAGCTCTACCAGAGTCATACATGCTATAATTATATCATTCGAAATAAGCAAGTAATGAAGCCCTGAGTTCAAGGCATAAATTAGGCCATAGAAGCGAAGGGAGAAGCCACATGATTTGTTAAAAAAATTGTTCAAGCTATCTGAGAAAAGGTGAAAATTGTACAACCCATCAAGAAAGTTGTATGAGTATGTTACTGAAAGTAGGTCATATGGGAGCAAGTCATTTGGATGAAGTAGGCCAATTGGATGCAAACTGCTAGAGGCTTGATTGCCTAAGTTAGGGTCGTCTAGGATGGAGTCATCTAGGATTGGGCTATTTGGAGTTGAGTCATCCAAGATTGGATTGTTCTGAATTAAGTCGTGTGAGACAAGGTCGTTTGGAGTTAGGCCATCAAGAGTTAGGTTGTCCAAATATAGGCCATCTAAGTCATTTGGATGAGTAATGAGAAAAGGAAGGGAACATAATCCAAAAAAGTGAGTGACACAAAGAGTGAGCATGTCATGTGGAGTTGTAGTAGAGAGACAAGTCAACCAAAAGACAATTGAAACAAGTTGCGAGTATCTATTATTGGACTTCAAAAAACAAAGACTAAGGAGCAAAGTATAGAAGGAATGCAACACAAGTCAAGGATTGTGGAACATGAAGAGTTATGGAGTTATCCTCTAAGACATTTGACAAGTTTTGTGTCGTGGCAAGGACCCAAAAGGCATGGAGTCTACACTAGCTTTGTAAAAAGCCACAAGGAGTGCATATACCACCAAGAGATATAGGTACACAAAATGGAAGACAAACGGGGAAGGATGTGGTAGCACAGAGGAGGAGACCATTTGAGGTCAAAATCATAAACCAAAACTTCAAAAAACTAGCAAGACAAGGGAAAAGAGTTGACAACTTCATCACAACAAAGAGCGAAGGGGAAGGAGTGAATGCAAAACTCCTTAGATAAAATTACCTGGATAATGTCTATAGGTGAGTTTTACAAGTCATGGTGGCTCGATAATTTGCAGGACCACCAACTAAAAGCATCATTTCAAAGCACACGAGTACACCACATTTGGCATATTCTCAGCTTCAAGAAAGAGTTTTTCAAAAATACCTACTGGATATGTTGCAAACATTCGATGTAGAGAAGAAAAAGAGTAAGATGGTGTTGGGTGACAAGGAGGTGTGAGTATCATTTTCACTAAGCAACTTTCAAAATGTGTTTGGGCTACCTATTTTCAATAGCAATGAACTAGTGAAGGAGGGAGTGAAGCCATACAAGTTAAAGACTTTCAAGGACAAGGTCACTAATTTCATTCCAAAATTTATTTAAAGTTGACAAAACATGGGAGATGTAGATTGAAAATGTAGCAGTTATAGTTCGATGAATTGCATTGTGCAATAAATGTTATAACCTCCAATATGCCTAGGGAACAACGAGCTTCATTAATTTCCACTTGGATCGCTCGTATGTGCGTGGAAGCAATAATGACTAGAGTAAAATTTGATGGGCAACATTCATATATGATTGCATACAAAAATTCTATTGCAATTTATGAAGAATTTCTCTATGGCATTCCACACCATTGTGCTACATTGGGATGCAATAGAGTATTAGAAGATTTGGTTTTCTAGACTAGATCTTCCTCAAGCATTGCCAAAAGGAACAACAATTATTTTTCATTGGATTTTTGTAATCCCTTTGACCATGATTAGACCAACGAAAAAAGTAGTTGTAAAAAAAAAAGGCCATGATGACAAAGAAAATGAAGGCAACAAAGGTGGTGTTACTTAAGTCATTGGAGGAAGAGGAAGAAGTAGATGACACATATGAATTGGACAAATAAGGGTTAGGTTTTAATGGAGCAGTTGTTGAGTGCAGAGGAGTCGACAAGAGAAGAGAAGCAATAGAAGCAGCTATAGTATTGGTAATAGATGGGGTAGCAATTGCAACAATAGCCTCTGTAGCAACATCCTCAATACCATCCCATCAAGCAAAAGATCAAAATCATTCCATTTTTGGTACCACCATAAGAGGTTTTCAATTAATGAGCTCATTTTCAAGAGTCCACCTTCCTCATTGAACAATATTACCATCTCAAATTGGTAAAAGTATGAAAGGATTGGTAGTAGGCTAACACCATCAATGGTGTGGAATGACATACATTGTAGTGTAGGAGGGTGCTCCAGTGTAATTAGGAGAACAGATTGTGCAAGGAGGTATTGCATGTGCCATTGTAGGTACTAGGAGAGAGGCTACTAAAGGAGGACAACAACCAAAATAGATGAGAGCAACTGTGCAAGAAGAAGGGAGTACAGAAGTAAAATTATAGCAACTAGAAGTGAAACTATGCAAGGAGGGTAGAAGGTGATGCTAGTTGTTGTATATGGAGATGAAGAGGTACAAACTACAATAGACACAATTGAGATATCACTATCATTGGAAGGATTTGAGGGGAGACCATGGACACCTGGATTATAAAGATGAGGAATTACAAGGGGTTTAGATACACTAACTTTCCAAGAAGAATTTTTTCTACAACACCATTGCGATAGTTTGTAGAGGTCAAAAGGTGTGACTTGCCACCTTTGGAAAAAGAGACACTAGTGGAGATGACATCTACAACAATGCAAATTATGACACCAACTTCATCAGTGCCTGAGGGAGGAAAAGAAGGAAAACCTAAATTACTTGCATCAGAAAATGTGTGGTGGTAGAAAATATAGAGCAATCAACCACAACAAAAGAAATAAAGAAAGGGAAGGAGATGACAAACATTTCAAGCAGATAGATGCAGAACACCAAGATGAAGTGGAGAGGATACAATCAAATATTTAGAAAGGAAAAACCATAAGAGCTAAAATCAACCTAAAGGGCCATGGTGGATAGAAGATTTGAGAAACCACCACGAGCAATGATGCAGAGGAACTTGATCTTGGGAAGGAAGGAGATACGAGTGAGCACTTCTTTACTGAAGTGTCAAATTTGAGGCTGCCCCTAGTTCATGAAATGATAGTAAATGAAAAAGTTGATATTTTTTTTAATAAAGTGGGTAGGTTGTTCGATAAAGTATGAAATGAATTTCAAGTATGTTGTCTTGGATAATGGAGACTGTGACACTTATAAATAGATTTTGAGTTGGAAATTTTACTAAATTTGGCCTAAGAAGAAAAGTGAATAAAACAATTTGAAGAAATCCATTGTATTCATCCATGGGAGCTTGGGGCACGTAGCAGTAGTATGCAATTAATGATTGGAGTTATGGAGTTGTTGAAGGAACTCCAACTTTGTACCTGTACCCACCATGGGTCAACATTAGCAAAGGGATATTGGATGACTTTCCTATATTGTTATCCATAAAAAATCAAACTAGCACCAAATTTATAGAAATCTATGCCAAAAAAATACTTTTAAGAATAGTTAATTCAATGGTTGGTAGCTAGGTTGGGGACATTTAAAAAAATGGTAAATAGCCTAAAATTGAAGTAGGAGGAGCTATCTACTTAGTTGCAAGAGGTAGAAGGATGGCTTTGACAAGTGCAATATGAGGCCAAAGCAAAATTAACGAAGATGAGGCAAGAGATGGATTAGATGAGGAGTGTGTTGGAGGAGTAAGATCACTCAATTGGGTAGTTGAAGTCGAAGTGTGCGATGAGGGGATAAAATCTTGAAGCCAAGATGCAGGAAGTCACCCATTAAGATTAGCTAATTGTAGTCCAAGATGAACAACTTGTGAAAGCTACAAGGAAAGAAACCAAATCAGCCAAGAGGGAGGAATAATTGAAGGTATGGTTTATAGAGATCAAGCAAAAGTCACAATATTATGGCTTCCAATGGGTTTGATATAAAGCCTATGTGAAGAGGTTGAAAGGAGAAAATGAAGCCCTCAAATTGTAGGTCCAGTAGTTGGAGGAATACCTACACAAACACCTCAGCCACAACAGAGCCAAAGCCCTTAGGAGCAACGACAATTGTCAACTAGGACATCAACTAATCTATAGAGGAGGGTAGATGTAGGCACTATTTCAAAAGTGATTCCACCTCAAGTGTCACCTTGGGCTTAACGGAGTGCCTATGGAGTTGAGTATTCTCACATGATTGTGTTGTGTAAATACTTTTGTAAATTGAGTTGTTGTGTAACATGTACACAATGTGTTTGACGAAATATCATATGTATAATTAAAAAGTCTATGAAATGTAAATATAAGATAAATGAACTTAAACTATAATTCAAGAAGTCATGAGGTGTTAAGGTAGTTAGTTGGAGGGAAGGATGTCACTACCTTCCTAGTTTTAGAAAGTTGTATAAATAGACTCCCTGTTATTCAGATGTTATGGACGTTGGATGTAATCAAATATGCATTTGCGAGGTTCAAGTGAAAAGAATGAGAATACTTCCATTAAGACATTTTTATATGTAAACTTATGTTATTATTGTTCATATGCCTGTGAATTGTTCTCATTATTATATATTGTTGTACATGGCTATTTGAACTATTTCCACTTGTCTGTTATAGATACTTGTGCAAGATCGTTTGACTATCGTGCAAGGTCATCTAGACATATGTTGTTTGTATAAGGTTGTGCGGGCATATTTTTGTTTGTATTTTTATTTGTACAAGGTCATCTAAGGATATTTTTCCAAGCTTGGTTGCTATTGTTTTTCCATTTCCAGTGCTGAATGTTTATGTTAAATGTTGTAAATTCTATGTATTATTGATTTTTCTGTCATCCTTCATTCTTTGTTCCTTCAATTATGGAATACCACTGTTGTGCTACAATGTTATTTCCATATGCTTTATCTTATTATCACAAAATTGATAGGAATTTCTCCTTAAAAAACTATGTATTTTGGTTCCCCCTCCCTTACCCCATGTTCAAAGGGATATATAAAATAAATGGTACTTACTTGAGTATGTTGGTAAAGGGGGTAGACATACAATATAATTTGCAATATATTAATGAACAATATTTAACACAATTATCTTTCACAAGAAGATATTTTCAATATTAGATATTCTTTCATTTTCTTCATTCTCCGCAAACCATGTATTGCATACAACATGTATAATTTATGCATCAATGTCTCTTCATATTTGTGAGACTCTTCAATTTTTGCAGCTCTTGACATTTCACCTCCAACTATCTTTTCATCTCCTCACATTCTCATGGGAGATGTGTCTATTCAATTTTTTCATATGGGAGAGATATTTATTTATCCCCCAATAATTACATAACCCCAAATAATGTAATAAGGTATAGCACCCCCCACATTATATTATTTGGTATTAAAGGTAATTACCCCCATGCATTCAGGAGTGGTATACTATAACTATTATTTAACTTTAGCTATGTCTCTGGCTTTGGCTTTGACATTATCATTTGTTGACTAGCTTTCACTTTGATGGCTCTGACTCCTCTGGCATTGGCTTAGCTTGTAGACAGGGGTGAGTACATTCCCGATATGGGTGATGACAGTTAGTATCAGGTTTAGGCAACATAACATAGTTCTTGTTAGGAAGCTAACTCTGGTTTCAGTTGGCTCAGTCAGGACATCAAGGGTCCAGATGTCGGATGGACAAGTACAAACGTCTGAGACAAAGTCAGATGTCTGGTATAGGTGTCTAGGGGTCGAACGTCAGGTCTGGCAGGCAGGGCGTCTAGCTACTAGACGTCTGGTCAGGGTTGGACGTCGGGTGGAGGGGCTAACAGCTAGTCGTTTGGTGGTTACCAGACGTTTGGCTAGATGTCATACCTCAGGGGATCTGCAATCACCATAACCACTCCTGCTTCGAGACCCGTTCGTCGATAACGGATAGCAAACCTATAATGACAAATCAACATTCGAAAACCTGCAACATGTCCATCAATGGCTTCAAACCTGCAATGACTCCATTAATGGCAATAACCCAACAACTTAACTCAACATTCACTCAATGCATACGCAGAATATGGATCAGAATAATGGCCTTTGTATTATATTTAGTTATAGTTACAACATACAACAGAGTCTGATGCTCTCTAATTGTCTTCTCCTTGCTTCTGATGCCTACAAAGGAAAAAAGAGGGGGGTATTTATAAGGTTGTAAGTTGGTTATCCGAACCAACTTCCCCCAACTTCCCCAAC
Organism: Wollemia nobilis; assembly: GCA_028583015.1. NCBI lineage: Eukaryota > Viridiplantae > Streptophyta > Pinopsida > Araucariales > Araucariaceae > Wollemia > Wollemia nobilis. Next base: position 5,108,357 of record JAQPPZ010017082.1, on the reverse strand, counting down.
CAACTTCACAACTAATTCTTTTAACTAATAACTAATCAGACGTCTAATTGGCGCTAACTAGCCGTCAGGTCGCTAGCCCAAATGTCTGGTAGTCAGACTAAACGTTTGGCAGTTAGACCAGACGTTTGACAACCAATCCAGACGTCTAGCGGCCAGTCCAAACGTCTAACGGCCAGTCCAGACGTGCGCAGTCAGCCTAGACGTCTGACAAAACTGGATGTCTGATGACTATATTGCAAGCACTTAGACAAAATTGCTCAGTTACATTACAAAATTGTTGGAGAATGTGCCAGTCAGTCCTAGGGCTTAGAACTATTGTCTACATAATTGAATCTATGTAATCTCGACTAGGTTCGCATATTTAGACTGTCTTTGGGTCATCATTACCTCTGGGTCTTTACCTCTAGATTGACTCTAGGTTGCCTCTCGACCATCATTGCCTCAAGGTCACCTCTAGGTCAACCATTAGGTCATCACCTCTAGGAAATCACCACTAAACTATATCATTGGAATTTTACACATTTTTGGAATAATTCCACATAATGTTTCATCTATAGGTCCTTGTTAGTGTAGGTCTTCATAATATTATTTTGATACTAAAATCATTTATCTCAAATTTACTAACACATTTCTCCATGGGAAAACTCTCATTCTTCTCATTCATCAAACTTGGCCTCCTTTTGTAGAAACCATTCAACATCTCTTTTATCTTATCCCAATCACACACATTCATCCAACTACAATTCATTTGTATTTTGTTGGTCACTTTATTTTTGTGCCAACACTTTCTTCTAGAGTGATTATTGCCTCCATAAGTTTCACAAGAATGCATGTTCCAACACCTAATTGTCACATGTTCACTTCTTCCACAATGATAGCAATAACCTACACTAGGAACTTTTGAGTATGATTCTTTCTTCACAAATTGTGTTTTATTGCTACCTATCACAAATCTCGTAGCACTACTTCTTTCATCTTTTGCATAGGATTCCCTTTTCACAAACTTGGTCTCATTGCTACTTTCTTATTATGTATATCCAAGGCCTTCATTCTTTGGTATTATATCTAGTACTATGGACTCTTTCACACCTTGCCCATTTCTTCCCAAACATGTACCATCATATTCCATTCTTCTCAATAATTTTGAACCAATCCCTTTTGTATGCCTTTCAAAGCATCCAAATTCTTCCTCTTCACTCATCATTCAAATACCATACATCACCACAATATCCTTCATCACACTCAAGTATCATTGCCACTATCAATTATGGCAATATGACCTTTATCATGGTCAACACAACAATTTTGTACACAACATTTATCTTTACGAACAATCTTCAAGTCATTGGTGTCACAAGCTATATTGGTTCCCTATACAAGATCAGATGCATCACAACACACATCTGTCATCATGGGCCTCAAATGACTTGTATCATAACTGACATTTGTCCTCTTAAGAAGGTTATTTGTATCACAACATACATCTTTCACATTAGGCTTATCATTCAATTTCTCAGTTATTTCAATTTGCTTTTGATATTGCAACTCAAGTATGTTAAGGGTGAACAGTGCCATACACATTCTTGTTATAGCACCAATAGATATTGTCTCACAATTTTGAAAGTATCCTTCACCAACTTTCTTGAGTATTGCCTATAAAAAAGGCCTTAGTTTTGAAAACTTTCCATATTTATTATTTTTGGATGATACAACCTTTTGTACTTTACCTTTTAATTTTACTTTTTTATAAATTACCTTTATTTATTGATTTGGACACTTCCCTTGCCACGAGTATCGTATGTGCTATCTCAATTGGTGTGGATTTTTTTCAATTGGTTATATGGGATTGAAATGGGCCCCTGCCACACTTCTTCCCTCAAGAATACTAGATAGTCGTAGATAGGATATATCCCACATGCATCAATGGGTAGGATAAGGTGGTGTAATAACACTATATATATATATATATATATATATATATATATATATATATACCCCCTCGAGGGTCTCTTTGGACATGTTGAGTGTTTTGCTAATATAGCTTTGGCACACTGCGTTGTTGCATTGGTGCTCGATTGTCTTCTTTGGTGTTATTTTAGTGTTCTTACATCAATAATTGTTTATAATTTGTATCGTTTCTAAAGATACGATATTTTGGAGGAAGAATTGTCCTAAGTGGTATTAGAGCCAGGTTTTGAAGGGGCAAAGTGGATACATTTTTTCCTTTCTCTTCTATATCTGTCTTTGTTTAGGGTTTTAGAGTTTTCACTCAATGTATACTCTTATCTAGCCCTTGTGGATCTTGGTGATCAGAAAGTAGTAAACTGGTCCTTTTTATTCTTTAGGACTTTTATAGTCTCCACCCACCGTATGCTCTCACCTCGCTCTTTTGGATCTTGATGATAAAAAACTAGTGAATTTGTCCTTTCTATCCTTCCGCTTTGCAGATACATAACATATAGTTTTCAATTTTAGCTTGTGAAAAAAAACATTTCAGTTTTAGCTCGCAAAAAAAAAACAATTTAGTTTTAGCTCACAGACAAAAAAAAACAAGATTTTAGTTTTAACAAAAAACTAAATACATCATTTCAGTTTTATCTATCAGTTCGAGTAAAACGACATATAAACACCCCACCTGCTCAATTGTAATGTTGGGGACAATAGGCTATAGACACCCCAAGCACATTCCCCTTTAAATCCTCCCCTCCCCCTTCTCCAAGTCAATCCCAAATTCTTAAGCACCCTTTCTATCTCTCTACTCCCACCTCCTAATCTCTTTTGTCTATACCTATCCCGCTTCTCCCTATCCCTTCTCTCTAGTTCATCGTCATGGCCTCCACTCTAGTTTTTGATTGGGTTTCCACCCTTGAGACCCAATTCCCTTAAGTGCAGGAAGCATTAAACAAAATCGCTAACAAGATGGTTCATCTATCACACTCCCTTTCTCAGAGGAGGGATAATTTTGATAACCAACTAGCTACCATTTCATCTACCACACCTTCTTCGGGCAATTCTAGTCCTCCATCACACCCACCTCCACCTTCTCATCAACCACTCCACCAAAAGATTCAAGTCCCTAATTTTGATCCTGATCTTGATCGGCCCTCCACTCGTAGTTGGATGGAATTCCTTGAGTCATATTTCAGTCTCAACCCCATGTCAATTTTTGACCAACTCATATTTACATCCATACACCTCGCAGGAAAATCTCATCACTGGTACCATTGGTGGCAACGTGAGTGCCCTAATAACTAAACTTGGGCCTCCTTCTGCAACTGTTTTTTCGACTAATATGAAGACACCTGGACCAATCATTTTTTAATCAACTTACTCATCTTAAAAAACTAGCTAGCATCCATCGAATCATACCATGCTTGAGTTCCAAGCTCTACAAAATCATATTACTCATCCGTTAGACTGACAATCCATCATTGGTATTTATGTTTCAGGACTAAAAGACTGCATCCAACTTCGACTCAAGACAATGCCCATCAACACTCTTTGGGAAGTTATTTCTATGGCAAAAGTTGTTGAAGCAAAGTTCGCCAATGAGCGCTTCATGTTTGCTAAAAGGGGTGTTGTTTCCATTACACAACTCACCCCAATTGATGACCCACTTGAATTTTTTTTACACTAATTTTAAAATTTGCTTACACCATGTTTTACATTTGCTTGCATTGAATAAGTCTTTTAACTTGCTTGCATTGAATAAGTCTTTTAACTTGCTTGAATTGAATATTTTAGAATGTATTGGATCTCAATTGCTCTTTAGAGTTTGGAAGATTTCATTCTTGGAATTTGTTTTTAGGGTTTTTTTAATTTCACCATTTTTGATAACTACAAACCTAAAATGACTATAACTTTTGCTAGGAAGCTTTGTTTGATTTGATTTAAAGCCTGATGGAAATATTTTGAAATAATATTTACAATGGTACCAAGCTCGCATACACAAACCTAATACTTCAGGAGTATAAATGAAAATACCTTTTAGCCACATTAATTTCTCTATGATAGTCAATGAACTTCAAATGGCTATATATTTTGATTCAAAATGAATTTTATAGTTATTTTAGATGTTTTGGATACCCATTTGGCCATTTTAAAAATATGAAAAGTTTCATGAATTTCTAGACACTTTGAAGTTTTACCAATTTTTCATTAAGGAACAAAATCTTGCCCGAAACCTACTCAAATCAGTACTCAAGCTGGCCCATGAAGGCATAAATCAAAATTGCACTGCATCCCATATATGTCTCTATGCCATGATCAAAGAGTGGTCAAAACAGATAGAACAATGGTGAGTTGCAACCTCGCGACAAAGAGGTTGTCTTAAAACTGTGATTGCGATCCCGCATCACTACATGACTCAATGCCATGGTCGCCAAAGCTTGGGAAGCTTGAAGAATGAAATGGGTCACGACATGTCTCAATGCCATAGTCGCAAAATATTGGGAAAATTGAAGGATGAAATGGATCGTGACATCGCGACATGTCTCAATGTTGCGGTCGCCTAAGCTTTGGGAAACTTGAAGGATGAAATGGCTTGCAACATCATGACATGTTTCAATGCGGTAGTTGTCGAAGATTGGGAAACTTGAAGGATAAAATGGGTCACGACATCGCGACATGTATCCATGCCGCGGTCACCAAAGCTTGGAAAGCTTGCGGTCATCGAATTTTTGCAAAATTCCATTTTGCTTAATCATCCTTTGGATTTCGCAATATTCAATCTTGTTTTATACTCATGTGGATTTCCGTGAACTTTAAATATACTTTATAATCATTCACCACCACGAAAGTTTCCTTTTTGCCTTGGCGTCATTTGGATTTCTGTGAAATATTAAATTTGCTTTATAGAGCCTTCAAAACAAATTGCACCATTGGATTTCCATAAAATATTAAAATCATTCGTCGAATTTCTATGAATATTCAAATTTTCTTAATCATCGACCAATGTACCTATCTCATAATCCATCACAACCGCAAGATAATGTCTCAATGTCGTGGTCCAACTTGTCAAACTCACTTCCCGACGAACTTGCATTGTGACTGCAAGACAATGTCTCTATGTTGCGGTCCAACTAGTCAACCGTGATAAAATCCCACTTTGGATCCCAACTGTGAGATAAAGGCTTAGCATTTTGATCATAGAGTTACCTTTTGTTGGCTCAAAATCATGAAATCTTAACCGTTCATTCTTAAAGCACGAAATTGAGACTCGCTAAAACTAATGAATGTGGCCCGGAGCATTTTGAAGGAACAAAGTGCAGTCTTGAAGCATACATTTTGAAAGAAAAAACCCTATCGACATTTTTATTCATTTGGATTTTTTTTTAGAACTTAGTATTAAATTTAATACTTTTGCCCTAAAATTAAGAATGAAACCTTAGGGAAATATTTTAATCAATTAAAATAATTAGATTCTAAACCTTAGCATTGGACTAAATATTATTTTGAAAATGAATTAAAATTGAAAATAATTGAAATTAAAGCTAAGACCATGAATGAATATTAATAAAAGCAAAACCTTTGAAAATATATAATCTCTTATTTATAAAAGGATAGCTAATATAAATAAATAAATAAATAATAATAATAGCAATAAAATGATTTTTTTTGCCAAAGTTTAATCTGATTTAATTTTTTATTCTTTATTTTGTGTTGCAGACAAGTGAATCAAAAAAGGCAAGGATGAAGGTCGACAAAGAAGGAAAGGTGAGAGTCGAAGAAGACATAAAGGTACATTGAACCTGGACCTGATTCTATACCACTTGGAGCACGACGATTCAACTACCCAATCTTCGAAAGAAGCTTCTAAGGCAATTATAGTTATTAAGGGCTAAAATTTCAAATCAATTTAAAAAAGAACCTTAAAATGCCACATCATCCAAAGGCAGTTACAACCAACTAACCAAAGATAGTTGTAAAACACTAAAATTTCAAGATTGTAAGGCTATAAATAGCCATTGAGACCTCATTTGCAAAGGTAATTGGATTCCATTGTAGAAATAGACTTCACCATTTTATTTTCTTTGGTAGATTGGTGGATGTCCGCACCCCTATCATTGTACTTGAAGAATTATCCTTGCAATCACCTAATGCAAGCAAGTTTGAGTGTAATCATTGAATATCTTATCAATACAATGTATTATAGTTCTTAGTGTAATCTGCGCATGATAATGATTGTTACATTGAGTCAATTTTGGTACATTGTCTTTTTTCCCCTTTGAAGATAGCACCGCCTTGGTCTTAGATTATGTGACTGTTGATTGGGTTGAGGTTGGTTGATTTTAGAATTGTTGCTTCAATAGATTTCAATATCTCTTTAGTACTACAATGGCTTGTTTCCTTTCTTTTCTCAACCCTTCCTTTTGATTTTTTTGATAATTGATTAGATTAGAATAGTTTATGCTTGATATTCTAAAGCTTCTCTTTCATGAATATGCACTTCATTGCTTTAAGTTTCAGAATGTCTCTTTGAATGTGTTTTCAATATTGTAGTCAGAAGGCTATTGCTTCATATACAATTTATTGTGAAACTCGTCAAGAATAGGACAATTGAACTAATCATTACAATAGATTGAACTTAAATTAGATGAATAACACGAATTAAAACTCGTGCTTGTAACAGCCACGTGTAACCCTGAATATTCCAGATATTTTTCTTATCTTTCTTTAAATTACCAATCAATTAGGTTAGACCAATCTTACTAGAACCTTGGAGAAATCCATATTTCCTTTCAAGAGAGAACATCTTGTCCTGATCATTGGTGTATGCTTGTAACTGGGCAAATATATCACTTAACAGAAAATGGCGCTAGAAGGAGGGCCTGAAATTGATTAACCCGATTTTAGGGCTTGAAATTGTTCAAATTGTCTTTAAGTTTTGAAATTATGTGATATATTCTGCAATAGCTCTTAATTATCTCGAAATGTTTGATTCATTAAAACTATAGGTTTAAACAGTTTAATAACATCATTCTGAACGCTGTAATTCATTTTTTGTTACTAATCGTTTAAGTCTGAGCCTAATTCTTAATTTCTTGAACTTTAATTGTTTGATTCTTGCTATTATCCTTTATCTTATCTCATACATACTTCTTCACAACCTATTATACCATTTGTTGATCTTTCTTCACACCATTAAACTCACCAATGACAACATTTGCACCTTGGTTAGAGTAGTCCACTGAATATATCTAGATCAACCCATGACATACCTAAGAATGTTGAAAGGTGTCTGCCTAGATACAAACATGATGGAGCTAAGATAGCTAAAGAGCACATTCAAGATTATAATGATGATATGATTCGTTTACAATTTGAACATGGAGATGTAGCTTGTAAGATGTTTCCTCTTACCCTGGATGAATTATCCTATGACTAGTATATTATCCTGCCTACGAATTCTATTACTTCTTGGGCTCAACTTGAGACAACTTTCATTAGTCAATTTAGGCTACTCATAGGCTCTGCTATCATATACCATTAGTTTGCCTCAGTAAGAAAAGAACTTAATGAACCTTTAAGGTTATTCAACAGTAGGTTTCACAAGCTTTACAACAGGCTTAATCCACCTTATACTCTCAATGCAAAAGCAATTGTACTATAGAGCTCTAGATCCACTTACTTCTATGTTTGTAAGGAGAGCACCTCATGTCACTACTCTATCCATGGCATATAGTGAGGCCTTGATAGTAGAACAACAATTAATACCTCAAGGTTTTGGAATAGGTCAATTACCTTTTTTAGGGTAGCCAATTACGTGCCAATGTTGAATACTTTACCATACCCTAACTATAATCAACCATTCAATCCCATTTCTACTCATACTTATCCTACCATTCCTTCATATCTAGATAATCAATTTACCACCTATAGAAATACTGATAATAATCCCCAAACAACACCAACATTTTTGAATGCTACCCCAAATCTAATGCCACCATTCCCAAATCTTAATACCTCCCAAAATTCTTCAGCTTTCTTGAATCCCACTTCATCTACCAATAATATTTCAAATTAGGCCACAATAGGCCAAACTGCTAATAATGCTAATTCTCAACTTGACAATTTACAAAGACTTGTTCAAAACCTTAGTAGTGACATGATTCAACTGTAAAAGCAAGTACCCCAGAATCCACATCCTAATAACCCTACAAGCAACATTTAGAATAAGAACTTCTATTTTCAAAGAGTAAATCAATAGAACACCCAACCAAACAATGGAGGAGTATCTAATCCCATTGCCAATCAAACTTAGTCCAACATAGTAGTCAATATTTTAGATTTAGCATTGAACAACTGTGGTGAAATGCATTTTACTACACAACACAATGAAGATGATTACCCTGAATCTAATACAACCTTAGATATAGTCTAGAAAGAAATGGAAAAGATAGAAATAATGCATAATAAAGACAATACAAATCTTACTAGCAATCAATCAAATGACAACCTAGGAGCTTCTATAAATTTGGTTGACCTTGCTAAAACTGACTGTCCAACAATTAATATTGCTTTAGATACTAAACAGAAAGAGATAAAAACTTTGGAGTTAGTACCCTCAAATGAGGATTATAGGAATAAAGTTGATCAAAGCATAGGTATAACTTTAGTTTCAGAAACATATGAACCTTCAGAAATGGATGAAGATGAATATGAAAATGACATAGAAGAAGAGGTGGAATCTCACCAACTAATTCAGAAGGATAATGATTATATTCTTAAGAGTAAAGAAGAAGAATCACTAATGTCTTTCACACCTCCCAAACCTAAAGATCCTACAATTTGTATGCTGTCAGAAATCAACCTAACATTGCCACAAATAGAGAAGAATCTAGAACCAAATAATCTTGGATATGATTTTATTGAAGACTTTAATGAAGCCAAGGAAAATAGTCCTTTGATTGAGATAGTTTAGTTAATGGATCATAAGAATTTGTTACTTGAAAAAGAAGAAACTGTAAAGGCTACTCATGCTATGGTGGTTATAAACAAAGTAAAGGTAGAATCCTCACCTTTCTTTCTAACTACTAGAAGTTCTGGTAAAATTTTACATAATTGCCTCATAGATTCAAGGGTTGTTGGTAATGGAATACCATATGTTGTTAACAAGGAATCAGAGTTGACTCCTATACACCCAAATAATAAGTTGTTACATTGGATAAGATAAAAGTAGATGTGAATGAGGTACTGAATCAAGTTCACAAAAAGTTGACTATTGAACCTAGGATACAAAATTACAATGATCCTCATATGGTAGATATCCTAGATGTCTATAAAATGCTACTCAGATATGATTGGTCTAAATCAATGAATAGTTATATGGCAATCAAGTTTTCAAAAATAGGGTCAATATTGAAGGAACTCATTATTAATAAAAAGAATGACAATAAATCCATGCACTAAACTCAAAATGGGAATGTATATCATGGTAGTGGAAATTGTAATTGAAGATAAATACTCAATAGTAGATATTTCACACAATAAACAAAAAGTAATTCAAGACCAGTTATGGACCTTTAAGTTTGATGAATCAAAGTCTAAGTATAGCAGAGGTGATAGAATTAAATCAAGTTGGTGGGGTGAGAGAGGTAAAATGAAGGCCTTTAGAATTTCAGGTTTGATATTACCATGGGATAAGGCTCACAAGAGCCAACATGTTTATCATTACATGCATCTTCCAAATGATTATAACCGAGTATGAGATCCTGAAAAATTTAATATGACCCAATCATTGTACCATAGTTTCATGTTTTGATGTCTTTTATTTTACTTCGTTTTGATATAGTTCTGATTTTGTTCATAGTTAGTTTTGTTTTCTGATTTTTGAGGTTTTTCTTTTCATGTTTAGTGTTTTAGATGTTTGTTTAATTTTACTTTTTTGATTAGTTCATTTTCTTTGTGAAAATTCTTATTTGTTTCATGTTTTAGTCTTCATTTTCATACTACTTTTTCTACCCTTATATTTTGACAAGTGTATTCAAATTGCAATCAACTTTTGGTTCCTCTAAAGGAAACGTTCTTTATTAATAAAAGATGGACTTGTTTGAAATTAGGTGAAATTTAAAGTTAATGAATCAGACTATTTAGTAGCCATCTTTGGACTATGGACTAAAATAGAGGACACTAAAATAGTATAACATCTTGCTACAACTTCACATATATAAATGATTTATTTGGATCATAAAAAATGAAATTATCTCGGTTTGATGATTAGACAAACATATATACACTACATCCTTAGCCTTATAGATCTCTAACCCAAAAGGTACACTTATAATGTTTGCAATTCATCTGAATACTTCTTAATCATGAAGGAAAATAATAATAAAGCAAAACAACCAAGTGCTTGGGTGACCTCGATAATCTCTATCGAGGCTATAGACATCTGTCTGATAGTAGAGCAATGTCCATAAGAGATCAAGGTCATCTTCACCATAGCTATGGATGCTTGAATTGCTATGGAGAAATGCAAAGGCAAATCTTTATGATTGATATCTTTAATAGCCTAGTTTCAAACCAAATGATAAAATTATGATTGATTCAATAATGAGGAACTAATTCACAAAGCACACATTAATCTAAGGCAAATAGAACATCTATTTTTAGTTAAAATTGTTTAAACCCCCATACTTCTTGAATGTTGCTAAGTGGTTTGCATTTTGCTAGTTTAGTTTCATATATTTCAAGTTGGGTTCTTTATCCAAAATGCTTAGAAACATTTTCTAGCAGAGTTGCCATTTGTTGTTGCCATTGCACAACTCACCTCAATTGAGGGCCCACTTGAGTTTTTGAATTTTTACACCGATTTTAAAATTTGCTTGCACCCAGTTTTACTTTTGTTTGTGTTGAATTAGTCTTTTGACTTGATTGAATTGAATAATTTAGAATTGATTGGATATCAATTGCTCTTCAAAGTTTGGAAGATTTCATTCTTGGAAGTTTTTTTTAGGGTTTTTTGAATTTTGCCATTTTTGATAACTGCAAACCTAAAATGACTATACCAAGCTTGCATACACAACCCCAATACTTCAAGAGTTTAAATGAAAATACCATTCAGTCACATTAATTTCCTTATGATAGTCCATGAACTTCAAATGGCTATATCTTTTGATTCACAATGAATTTTATAGTTATTTCAAATGTTTTGGATACCCATTTGGCCATTTTAGAAATGTAGAACTTTTTATGAATTTTTAGACACTTTGAATTTTTACTTATTTTCACACTGAGAATTAAGGAATGAAATCCCAGCCCGAAACCTGCTCAAATCCATAGTCAAGCTGGCCCATAAATGCATACATAAAAATTGCACCACGTCCTAGAGATGTCTCTATGTTGTGATCAAAGAGTCATCAAAACAGATAAAACAATGGTGAGTCACGACCGTGCGACAAAGAGGAAGATAACCACGATCACAATCCCGCAACATTACATGTCTCAATGCCACAGTCACCAAAGCTTGGTAAGCTTGAAGAATGAAATGGGTTGTGACATGTCTCAATGCCACAGTCGTCGAAGCTTGGGAAACTTGAAGGATGAAATGGGTCACGACATCGCAACATGTCTCAATATCGCGGTCGCCGAAGCTTGGGAAGCTTGAAAAATAAAATGGGTCGTGACATCACGACATGTATCCATGCCATAGTCGGCAAAGCTTGGAAAGCTTGCGATCATTAGATTTCTACGAAATTCCATTTCGCTTAATCATCTTTTGGATTCCACGATATTCAATCTTGTTTTAAACTCATGTGGATTTCCATGAAATAAAAATATACATTATAATCATTCACCACCACGAAAGTTTCATTTTTGCCTTAGAATTATTCAGATTTCCGCGAAATATTAAATTTGCTTTATAGAGCCTTCAAAACAAATTGCACCATCGGATTTCCATAAAATATTAAAGTCATTCATTGGATTTTTGTGAAAATTTAAATTTGTTTAATCATCGACCAATGTGCCTAAGTCTCATAATCCATCGAGACTACGAGACAATGTGTCAATGTCATGGTCCAACTTGTTAAACTCACTTTACCACAAACTTGCATTGCGACTGCGAGACAATGTCTCTATGTTGCGGTCCAACTGGTCAACCATGATAAAATCCCACTTTGGATTCGACCACAAGACAAAGGCTTAGCATTTTGATCGTAGTGTTACCTTTTGTTGGCTCAAAACCGTGAAATCTTCACCGTTCATTCTTAAAACATGGAATTGAGACTCGCTAAAACCAAAGAACGTGGCCTTGAGCATTTTGAAGGAATAAAGTGCAATCTTGATGCATACATTTTCAAAGAAAAAACCCTATCCGAAATTTTAATTCATTTGGATTTCTTTTAACATTAGAACTTAGTATTAAATTTAATACTTTTGTCCTAAAATTAATAATGAAAACCTTGGGGAAAGATTTTAATTAATTAAAATAATTAGATTCTAAACCTTAATATTGGACTAAATATTATTTTGAAAATGAATTAGAATTGAAAATAAAGCTAAGACCATGAATGAATATTAATAAATGCAAAACCTTTGAAAATATATAATGTCATGATTTATTAAAGGATGGCTAATATAAATAAATACATAAATAAATATTAAATTAAATAAATAATAATAATAATAATAACAATAAAATTCAGTTGCAACCTTACCGTAGTGGTAAGGGATTTGGCTTCTCTTTGAGAGGTCCGAGGTTCAAACCCCACTTAGTATGAGGAGACCATGACCTCATATAAAAACATGTGTAAATTCATTGAATCAATATGAGGGAACCGGGACCCCTCATAAAAACCTGTGTAAACTCATTGAAAAAAATCAAGTGGCATTAGCTCAACCAGTTAGATTCCTCAATATTAAAGAGGAGACCAAGGTTCAAATATTGCCAAATGATATATGGATAATATCCAAGCTTTGTTTTAATACCACTATGTGGTGATGATGTAATGTGGGTGGGGCCCGTTTCAATCCCATATAACCAATTAAAAAAGAAAATAGCAATAAAATGTTTTTTTCCGCCAAAGTTTAATTTGATTGAATTTTTTATTCTTTATTCTGTGTTGCATGCAAGTGAACTAGAAAAGGCAAGGACGAAGGTCGAAAGAGAAGGAAAGGCAAGGGTCAAAGAAAAAATAAAGGTACATTGAACCTGGACCTGGTTCCATACCACCTGGAGCACAATGGTTCAACTACCCAATCTTCGAAAGAAGCTTCTAAGGCAGTTACAAAAGTCAAGGGCTAAAATTACAAATCAAATTCAAGAATCCTAAAATGCCACATCATCCTGAGGCACTTACAACCAATTAACCAAATATAGTTGTAAAACACTAAAATTTCAAGATTGTAAGGCTATAAATAGCCATTGATACCTCATTTGCAAAGGTCATTGGATTTCATTGTAGCAATAGACTTCACCATTTTCTTTTCTTTGGTAGATTGGTGGACATTTGCACCTATGTCATTGTACTTGAAGAATTATCCTTGCAATCACCTGATGCAAGCAAGTTTGAGTATAATCATTGAATATCTTATCAATACAATGTATTATAATTCTTGGTGTAATTTGCGCATGATAATGGTGGTTACATTCAATTTTGGTACATTGTTCCTTTTCCCCTTTGAAGATAGCACCGTCTTGGTCTTAGATTGTGTGAATGTTGATTGGGTTGAGGCTGGTTGGTTTCAAAATTGCTGCTTCAACAAATTTTAACATAAGTCTTCAATGCTATAATGGCTTATTTTCTTTCTTTCTCTAACCCTTCCTTTTGATTTTCTTTGATAATTGATTAGATTAGAATAGTTTATGCTTGATATTTTGAAGCTTCTCTTTCATGAATATGCACTTCATTGCTTTAAGTTTTAGAATATCTCTTTGAATGTGTTTTCAAGATTGTAATCAGAAGGCAACAAGCTTAGACTCTTGCTTCATATGCAATTTATTGTGAAATTCATCAAGAATAGGATAATTGAACTAATGATTGCAATGGATTGAGCTTAAATCAGATTAATGACATGAATTATAAAACTTGCTCTTGTAACAGTCACGTGTGACCCTAAATATTCCAGATATTTTTCTTTTTTTTTTTAAATTACCAATCAATTAGGTTAGACCAACCTTACCAAAACCTTATAAAAATCTATATTTCCTTTCAAGAGAGGACATCTTGTCTTGACTGTTGGTGTATGTTTGTAACTGGGTAGATATATCACTCAACAAGGGGCTCATCCAGTTTTCCTCGCCCTTGACTTATCTATCCACTACAACAACGATTCAATGATCCACAACATCCTCCAACAACAAAACCAATAGACTCCATTCGTATTCCTTCAACAGAAGTCACTCAACAATGAGAAGTTGGTCTGTGCATCTGATGCTTAGAGAAATGGACTTGAGATCATCCATGCTTTTGCCACCCTTAACATGTTGTCTTCACTGTAGACCCCGACCTTTCACTTGATGATGAACTTGACCTCAATGATGAACCGCTACATGAACCAACTCCCAATCAACCTATTGAACCCCAACTTGATGTCTCCCTTGCTACCTTCTCCTCCACTTCATATCCTAAACCACTCAAAGTTAAAGGCACCCTTAGGAAACCCCCATTACCATCCTCATTGATGGAGGTGCCTCCCTTAACTTTATCGACATTGCTCTTGCTTGCCAATTAGACTTGTTCATCGTCCCTAAAACTGGGTTCCCTTGTTCCCTCATGGGCTACCATACTCTCCACTACGTTGGGATAATCAAGAACCTACGTATCCAAATAGGTACATATACATTGGTATTTGACTTCTATGCCCTGTCCATTGGTAGTTATGACACTATCCTAGGAGTCCAGTGACTACAAACTTTGGGCACTTATAGCACCAACAATTCCCCTACCCACCCCTTCATTCTCTTCAAAGACAACCTTGGCCAATCCCATAAACTGCATGGCATCACCCCACCCCCTAATAGACTAATCTCCCCAAACCAAATGCAAAAACAATTGAACTCCAACATCGGGTTTATCATCCACATCAACAACATTGAAGCCCAACCCACCACCCACCCTAACATCCAAAAACTCCCCTCTCGATACCCACTAGTCTTCGCTCCCCTTCCTCCATGTCCATCACCCCCTCATGACCTCAAGCACACTATTGACCTCCAACACCCACATGACCCTGTTAGTCTCCATCCATACCACCACACTTATTTAAAAAAAATAAAATAGAGAAACTAACATCTAAACTCCTTGACATGGGTATTATCCAACCTAGTAAAAGCCCCTATGTTGCCCCTATTGTCTTGGTTAGAAATAAAGATGGATCCTTCCGTCTCTGCATTGATTGTTGGTAGTTAAATAAACTTATGATAAAAATTAATTTCCCACTCCACAAATTGATGATATGTTGGACAAGTTTCACGGTGCCTCGATCTTCTCCAAACTTGACCTACAATCTAGTTATTACCAAATCCTTATTGCTCCAGTGGATTACCATAAAATAACCCTTCACACCCACCACAATCATTTTGAATTTTGTGTCATGCCTTTTGGTCTCTGCAATGCCCCAACCACTTTCAGAGCCCTTATGATTAAAATATTTGCTCCATATCTCTGTAAGTTTGTCATCGTTTTCTTTGATGACATACTCATTTATAGTGTTAATATTGCTAGTCAACTAACTCATATCAAGACTATCTTGTGAGTCCTATTCGAACAACTCTAAGCTAAATTCTCTAAATGTGAATTTGGTAAATCCCAGGTCCAATACTTATGTCACATTATCTCAATCGATGGAATTCTTATTGATCTTAAAAACAAATTTGCTATCGTTTTGTGTCCCCAACCAAAAATCCTCACTCAATTTTGTGTCTTTGTCAAGCTTATCAAGTGTTACCATCGCTTTGTCAAAAATTATACCTCCATAACGACACCACTAACCAACCTCCTTTGCTCTGACTCACTCCAATGGTTAGCCACAACCAAGGCCACTTTCCACAACCTTAAAGAACTCATGACTTCCACTCTGATTTTGGCCACCCTTGACTTCTCCAAACCTTTTCAACTTGAATGCAATGCCTCTAGGGTAGGCCTTGGAGTGGTTCTCATGCAGGACTTCCACCCCATTACCTTTGAGAGTCACAAACTTAAAGACCATGAGTGTCACCTCTCTACTTACCAAAAAGAAATGAAAGCTATCCTTCATGCCCTTGATAAATGATGACAATATCTCCTTGGCTCCAAGTTCACCATCCTAACCGACCACCATAGCCTTCGTCTATTGCTCGATCAATTGACCCTATCAGAGGAATAGGCAAAATGGGTTGACCACCTCCAAATCTTTGACTTCACGATCACTTTCAAAAAGGGATGGGACAATGTGGTTATTGATACTCTATCTCGATTACCTAATGCACCTACCCTCCAAGACATCTCCTGATCTCAACCACTTGGCTCATAGAGCTTGCAACTGCCAATGAGTCTCAACCAAACTTTGGCCTATGGACCTCAAAAATTCACTCTCAACTAGGTTGGTCCTTGCACAATGATCACCTTCTTTATAAAAACCGTATCTTTGTCCACCCTTCATCCTCATTCATTCCTCGCATCTTGTCTGAGTATCACTCCACTCCCCTTGAGGGCCACTCTGGGTTTGACAAAATGTACTATCACATTCACTCATATTTCTACTGGCCCAAGATGAAAACTCAAATCCTCTCCTTTGTTTCCAAATGCAACACATGCCAACATAATAAAGTTGAGACTATCGCCCAACCTGGCCTTCTTCAACATCTTTCCATTCCTCATGGTAAATGATAGTGCCAACTTTTTTTTGACTCCATCCTAGTTGTTATTGATAGACTCACCAAACATGCCCACTTCCTTCCATCCATACTTCCTATATAGCCCCACGCTTGACCGACGTATACATCCAACCCATCTTCTACCTTCATGGTTTTCCATCCACCATAGTCCGTGATTGTGATCCCAAATTCACCAAAAAAATTTGGCAAGAATTTTTTTGTGCCTCAGGTACCTCATTTAACATGAGCACCGCTTACCATCCACAAACTAACGACCAATCCAAAGTCCTCAATAAAACCTTGGAAATATATTTATGTTGCTTCACATATGACCACCAATCCAAATGGACCTCTTGGTTACCCCTAGCTAAATATTGGTACAATTCCTCTCACCACTCTACTATTGGAATATCCCCCTTCATGGCCTTATATGACTATCCCCCCTTCACACCACACCCTTGCCACCAACCTTCGTACGACCAATGTCCAACAAAAACTACAAGACATGGATCATATTCTCAACACCCTCAAACAAAACCTCTTAGTCACTCGTAATCGCATGAAATAACTCGTTGAACGACACCATTTTGGCTGCTCCTTTGCTATAGGTGATCTAGTCTCCCTCACCTACAACCATACAAACAACACTCTCTTGAGCATCTTAGGCAACACAAACTTAGTCCTCGCTACTATGGTCCTTATAAAGTCCTTCGACGCATTGGAGAGGTGGTCTATGCCCTCAACCTTCCCATCAAATCCTAAATTCATAATGTATTCCATGTCTCTTGTCTCAAAAAACATATTGGACCAAATACCACCCCCAAATTGTGCTCCCTATCCTCGATGATGAAAAATCCTCTCTATCCCTCCTGATTATATCCACGTCAGTCGAAATTGTCGCCTATGCAACCAAACCATCTTTGAGTACCTTGTGTAATGGCTTGACTGTGAACCAGAGGAAGCAACTCGGGAATCTATAGATTTTGTGTTCCAACATCACCACCTTCTTGGCTTCAAGGATTCAACATGTTATTCTAAATAATATTTGTATTTTATGATAGATTTTTTTTTTTTGGATAATCTAATCTAGGATGGTTGTATTTCTATTTTTGAGATTAGCACTAAATAATTATATACTTTTCTTGTTTTTCCTTTCCCTTTTAAATCCACTCTTTTTTCAATTGGTTATAAGGGATTAAAATGGGCCCCACCCCTATTACATCATCACCATGTAGTTGTATTACAACTTGGATATTGTCTATGTATCACTTGGCAATATTTGAACGTTAGTCTCCTTGAATGTTGAGGAATCTGACAAGTTGAGCTAATGTCATGTGGCCTTTTGAATCCACTCTTAGAGATCTATGAAAGATCAATATTTTAGTAGTATTTTGTTTCTTAATTTTTACTGTCCTTTAGTCTCCTTGTTCAAAACCCAAAAGGTTTAATTTGGGTGGTTGTTTATTTGAAAATACTAGTTGTATTGAAAGCATTATTAAAATGTGGTTTGAATACCACTTGTTACCTTGTTTGTGATAAAGAAGAATACTTCCATATCTTCTTTAATTTTCCATTTGCTCAAGTTATTCGGTACATTTACTAACAAGTTGGAAATTGTTTTTTGGATAGAGATATTTCATGCACTAAAATTTGGATAACACTCCTCATGATGTTAAGATCAAAAGATAACATTTCTATGCATTGGCTATTTATGTCTATAGAGACATTATGGATCCTATAGAAAATGCATAGTAACCATATTTTTAGTGGAATTGAGAGAGGGTTGACAAACTTCTCTAGAGAAGTCACTTTATTTTCTATTGTTCTACAAGTTGCATCTTTGATGGAGGCATCCACATATATTATTGTTCAATTTATGATAATTGTTATTAGTTAGAAGAGGACAAAATGAGAAAAATGGAAGAGATAGGTTCCCTTATTTTTTAATATCCTAGGTTTAAAATAAAAGTTGTAATATGAATAATCAACAAATTCATCTCTCAAGTATCATATTATAGATGCAGTTGTCGGTGGCCAAAATGATCATAATGAAAATAACGAAAATGAGCTTTCTTTTGTTATAATAGGTGATAGCATAGCTTTTTTTGATGATCCCTTTGAGATGATTAGTTAATCCAATTTGATTGGCACACATTAAAAAGGCATTAATGGTTCCAACGGAGATTTCATTGTCAATAATTCAATCACATATAAGACACTCCATCCTTTGGTTCCGAAGTAGTTATGTTGTAAATTTTATAATTCAATGGTATTGGACTTATATGAAGATCTTGAAATACCTCAACAACTTTATAAAATTCAATGTTTGGAGAGAAATTTTGGATGCACATATTTTATTGAATAATAAATCAAATTGTTAGGTCTCAAAAGACATCTATAAGTGATCAATATGATAATAATAAACATTTGGGATAGCAAACTTCATTACATTTCAATTATTGATAAAACAAATTTTACTAGGAAGCCTTTGGAGATTGTTAGAATTAATAACACTTTTCAAAAAACATTATGAAGCATAACATTTACCACAATCAATAGCAAAAGAATAGAAGAGCAAATAAATGAAATAATAATATAGATAAATGAAATAGGAAAAGCTCGGTGTTTGTAGGAACCCCACAATATTTCACACCATCACACACTTATGTAATGGATTAGTGGTTTGGGGGTAATTATAGTAGATACCTAATCCTTAATAATAATTACATATCATGTTAACCTCAAGCCAACATTACTTAGTTTAAAGGTAAAATTATAATTATAAGTTTAACTATATTGATGGTTTAACTGATACCATTGGGATTGAGTACATGAAATCATGCCTATAGGCTCACATAAAGAATACATTTTATATGTCCATAGGCTTATAATAAGAATGTCTGGAGGCTTACATCACCACTATTGAC
Organism: Wollemia nobilis; assembly: GCA_028583015.1. NCBI lineage: Eukaryota > Viridiplantae > Streptophyta > Pinopsida > Araucariales > Araucariaceae > Wollemia > Wollemia nobilis. The sequence continues at coordinate 5,088,632 of JAQPPZ010017082.1, read as the reverse complement.
CTTAGCCAATAAGGTCAAATTACATATTCCAATAGAGATAAGGGCTATATTTAAATTCTTTAATCCAAAGAATACATTTTTATATGTCCATAGGCTTATAATAAGAGTGTATGTAGGATTACATCACCACTATCGACCTTAGCCAATAAGGTCAAATTACATATTCTTATGGAGATAAGGGCTCTATTTAAATTCTTTAACCCACACTCATTCTTCCAACAAGGATTTCTCATCACTTAAAACAATTGCATGTAAGGACTTCATCCTTGTGCACAGAGTAGTACGATTGGATGTTTCAAATATTCCATGGTCTTGAGATCATATAAAGAACTTAATAAATCTGAACAACATTTTCAAAAGGACTTTATTAAAGACATAATCCATTTAGAGGATTTTGTAGTTGGAAGGTTTAGGTGCTTCCTTGATTGACCCCTTATTAAATGAAAGTTTTCAAGATGTTTCTTATTTTCTAGCATTTATCTCCAACATTAATATTAAGAGCTTTATGGTGACCAATCAAGCGAGCTTAAAGTCAATTACCAATTCTAGTAAAGGTCATTAAAAGATCCACTGAGCTCAATATAGTGTACATACTCTTGTATCTTAAAGCAAACTTCTTCTTGATAGCTAGTCACATATTGTTCCAAGATCTAGGCTAGTCTATTAAGTTTAGAGCCAATTCTGAGGTCTCATATTAAATCCTACTAAGATTTTCATGTTTGTTTAAACTAGGGGTTAAAGAAGACAACCAAAAGGGTTGTAAAAGATCTCTTATTTGTATTGCCTCTAGTTAAGAGAGCTAGAAAGTCTAATCAACTGTGGTTGCTACCAACAATTATGATAGTTTTTTTAGTGTATTAACTTGTCTTTATATATATTGAATGCATTTATGTTTAAATTTATACCTCTTTAAGGAGACAAAATATTTGGTTGCATTATTGTAACACTCTCTAGTTGATTATGTGAAAGCATATGATCTACATCTTCAATTTAAAAAGTAAAGCTTAAGAATGAAATATACGTTTTTTATAACCTTAATAAAATTAATTTAATTTCAAAAATCTAATTTATTTTTTTAGCATATATTTGTAAATCTATTTATACTAATCCTATTTCTACTCAATAAAATAATTAACTTTAATTTATCAAATGGCATCACCTCAATTGATTAGATTCTTCAACTTTCAAAGTGGAGAACAAGGTTTGAATCTTGCCAAGTGATACATGCCTAATTGTCAAGCTTGTTGTAATACCACCATGTGGTCATGAAGAAATATGGATGGAGTCTATTTCAAACCCATATACCATTAAAAAATTAATTAACTTTAATTTTTTAATAATCTATTTCTATTAAAAATACGAAAAATGGTTTAAAATTACCATAACCTAGTAAAAAAATCAATAAAAAATAAATCTAACAAATTAACAAAAAGTGCTATTTTACCAAACTTGTTCTTGATGGCTAGTCATTGTTAATAAAAATAGATCATATAGTTCCAAGATGTAGGCTAGTCTATTAAGTCTAGAGTCAATTACAAGGTATCATATTAAATCCTACTATCAACCAAGATCTAGGCTAGTCTATTAAATCTAGAGTCAATTATGAGGTCTCATATTAAACTAGGGGTTAAAGAAGACAACCAAAAGGTTTGTAAAAGATCTCTTATTTGTGTTGCCTCTAGTTAAGAGAGCTAAAAAGTCTAATCAACTTTGGTTGTTACCAACAATTATGATACTTTTTTTTAGTGTGTTTACTTATCTTTATATATATTGAATGTATTTATGTTTAAACTTATACCTCTTTAAGGAGACAAAATATTAAATTGCATTATTGTAACATTATCTAGTTGATTATGTGAAAGCATATCTACATCTTCGATTAAAAAGTAAAGGTTAAGAATGAAATTTACATTTTTTTATAACCTTAATAAAATTAATTTAATTTCAAATATTTGATTTAAATTTTTTTGCCATATATTCATAAAATGTAATTATATTAAATATTATTTCTATTCAATAAAATAATTAGCTATATTAGGGTCATTGTTGGGAGGAGATTGCTCAGCCCTATGCGTCGGTCATCATAGGGGTTTATACTACCAAGATAAAAAAAACAATCAACTTTAATTTATCAAATGACATTACCTCAATTGTTTAAATTATTAGTCTTTTAAAAAGGAGAACAAGGGTCAAATCTTGTCAAGTGATACATGCATAATTGTCAAGCTTGTTGCAATACCATCATGTGTGGTCATGAAGTAATATGAATAGGGTCTATTTCAATCTCATATAAACCATTAAAAATTTGATTAACTTTAAATTTTTAATAATCTATTTGTATTAAAAATAATGAGAAATAGTTTTAAATTACCATTATCTAGTAAAAAATCAATAAAAAATAAATCTAACAAATTAACAAAAAATGTTATTTTACCAAACTTGTTCTTGATGGCTAGTCATAAGTATAGATCTCGGCTTTACAAGAGGTCATGGTTGGGAGGAGACTGCTCAGCCCTGTGCGTCGGTCATAGAGATTCCTCACAATAACCAAATAAAATAAATAAAAAAGATCATGTTGTTTCAAAATCTAGGCTAGTCTTTTAAGTCTAGAGTCAATTATGAAGCCTCATATTAAATCCTACTAAGATTTCCATGTTTGTTTAAACTAGGGGTTAAAGAAGACAACCAAAAGGTTTGTAAAAGATCTCTTATTTGTGTTGCCTCGGGTTAAGAAAGCTAGAAAGTCTAATCAACCTTGGTTGTTACCAGCAATTATGATACATTTTTTAGTGTGTTTAACTTGTCTTTATATATATTAAATATATTTATGTTTAAACTTATACCTCTTTAAAGAGACAAAATATTTGGTTGTATTATTTTACCACTCTCTCTAGAAAGCATATGATCTACATCTTCAATTAAAAAGTGAAGGTTAAGAATGAAATTTAAGTTTTTTTAATAACCTTAATAAAATTAATGTAATTTCAAAAAATTAATTTAATTTTCTTAACATATATTTGTAAAAAAGTAATTATAACAAATATTATTTCTATTCAATAAAATAATTAACTTGGGGTCATGGTTGGGAGGAGATTGATCGTCCCTGTGCATCCCTTTATCACACTACCAAAATCTAAAAACACTACCAAAATCCAAAAGAAAAATCAACTTTAATTTATCAAATGGCATTACCTTAACTATTTAAATTACTCATCTTTAAAAATAAGAACACAGTTTAATCTTGTCAAGTGATACATGCATAATTGTCAAGCTTTTTGTAATACCACCATGTGTGGTTATGAAGTAATATGAATGGGGTCTATTTCAATCCCATATAAACCATTTAAAATTAATTAACTTAATTTTTTTAATAATATGTTTTTATTAAAAATAATGAGAAATGGTTTAAAATTAAAAAAAAAAAAAAAAAAATTAACAATAATTGTTATTTGACCAACGTTACAAAATAATAATTTAATTTTAATAATTTATCATCAAAAGACTATAAAAAAATAGATTACAAAAAATAAGTTTTTCCTTTGCTCATTGGTTTTGGAAGAATGAATAAGGAGCGAAGAGCTTTACATCAAATGACATAAACTCAACCAATTAAATTCCACACCTTTCAAGGAGACACTTAAGTTTGAATCTCATAAATAATATACCCATAATAGTTTAAATTTTATTTTACTTTTAAACAAGGAATCTCTATAATCCCTAACCCGTCGGGTAAAAATGAAGTCAATGAGACCCCGACCTTGAGGGAATCGAACCAAGGCAACCCACTAGCAATCACTTGGCCACCAACAACCGACCTATCTATTTTTGAGCAAAATTTTATAGTAAAGCACGAGTTTTTAAAAAGGGTTTCAGTCTTTTTATACCAGAGTTTGAACTTGGGTCTCGAAAATAAAAATCCAAAGACATACCACTAAGATATCCCCATAGGATTAAATTTTTTAAGATAAAGCACATGTTTTTGAAAGGCGTTTTTCCCTTGTACTGAGATTTGAACTTAGGTCTCCTAAATAAAATCCCAAAGACAAAGGTGTTTTATCCCCTTGTACTGAGGTTTGAACTTAGTTCTCCTAAATAAAAACTCAAATATATAATACTACGATATCCCTCACGATACAAAACTTAGGATAAGTACGGGTTTTTGAAAGGATCCCATTCTCTTGTATGAGGTTTGAACTTGCATTTCTTTAATGAAAACTGAAAGACATACCACTACGAATTGTTCAAATGTTATAATAATGTGTTAATATAGTCAATATGTGACCCGACAAGGACGCAACTTGCATTATCGGTGATGTGACCCGGGTTCAATCCCCATGGTAGATGTGTATAAGAAGTATTTACTCAAAAAATATATATATAGTCAATATGTCATATCATGACATATTGACGTGATATGAGATTGTAACAGAGTACTGAAACTCTGCCAGAATTATTCCAGATAATAAGAAGATAATATTTGCTCCAATTTTGTTTTATGGTATTATTGTAAATTCTTCATTTGGTATCAGAGCGAGGCGATCGAGAAAGTGGGTTCGAGTAACTATGGAATTTTTGCTGCAAGTTTTAAAGAAGCTTCTCGGAGATCTCAGTTCGTGTTGAAGAGAGCTATTATGGCCAACAACACCAATTCAATTACGATCCTAGAATTTGATGGTTCTGACTACAAATATTGGAGCATCCAGATGAGGACGTTTCTTAAAGCAAAAGGAGCTTGGTCCATCGTTGAAGGTGGGTTCACCAAACCAAAAGATTGGAGTGCATTGACTGCAGATCAAAAGAAGGAGATGCAGGAGAAAGAGAAAGAAAATAATTTGGCTTTGGCTTTCATCCAGTCGGTTCTAGACAAGAGTCTCTTTTCCCGAATTTTTGCCTGCATTTTGGCTCAAGAAGCTTGGAAGGCATTGAAGGAGAATTACAAGGGGAGTGCCAAGTTAAGGAGGTGAAGTTGCAAACCTTGCGAAGAGATTTTGAAAATCTCAAACAGGAGGAGAATGAAACTGCAGGAGATTACTGTGTTTGGGTAAAAACAGTAGTAAATAAAATGACCACACTTGGAGAGATCATAGAGCAAAATGTAGTAATTAAAAAGGTTTTAAGAACCTTGACAAAGAAGTTTGACAGTGCAACCCTTATCATAGAAGAAACGACAGACCTCTCGAAAATGGATATAGATTCATTAATTGGCTCTCTCACATCTCATAAAAAGAGAATTGCCAAGAGGAAGAATGATAAAGGAGGTTCTACAAAAGAACAAGCTTTTTTCAGCAAAAGAGAATGATGGAGGAAGAGGTCACGGTAGGGGTTCTAGAGGAAGAGGAAGAAATGGAAGAGGAGGTAGAAGAGGCTCCTACAGTGGTAGAGGTCGAGGAAGATCTCAAGATTCATACAATGACCAGGCTCATGCTACAAGAGGAGGATCTAGTGCAAGAGGAAGAGGTAGAGGCCGAGATATGAGAAATGTGCAGTGTTACAATTATAACAAATATGGCCATTATGAGAGGGATTGTAGGCTGAAAAAATCAGCACATTATGGAGAAGAGGATTCCTATGAGGATGATACTTTGTTCTGTATGATTGAAGAAAAAGTGGAGCAAGCAACTTTCCTCTCTACACATAATAGCACAAAGGAGACATGGATCCTGGATAGTGGGTGCACAAACCATATGACCGACAAGAGGGATGTATTTTCATCTCTTGATTCTTCTTATCAATCCAGTATCAGGCTTGGGGATGAGAAGAGCTTGGAGGTGGTTGCGAAAGGACAAATGGAGGTTCCTACCAGGAGAGGAAAAATAATGAAGGTACAAGATATTTACTATGCACCCCGTTTGAAGCATTCATTAATGAGTATTGGTCAAATGTTGGAAAAGGATTATAAGTTAGTGTTTGAGGATAGAATGTGCAAAATTTATGATCAAAGGAGAAAATTGATTACCACTGTAAAGATGACCAAGAACGGGCTCTTCCCATTACAGTTTTTAGATCAAGGGAGAGCTCTAGCATTTGTTGGTGTAGAAGGTAAGGAGAGGCTATGGCATTTACGGTTTGGGCATTTAAATTTTAAGAGTTTGCTTTGTTTTTTCTTACTTAAGGCAGTTTTAGGGTTTTCTTTTAATAAGAAAAATTTTGCATTATAGCAAGTGTGTGAGCTCTTCTAGAGCCTGTGAGGAGATTGTAATAGAGTAATGAAACTCTGCCAAAATTATTCCAGATAATAGTAAGATAATATTTGCTCCAATTTTGTTTTATTGTATTATTGTAAATTCTATATCATGTCTGCGAGGGCTAGGTGGATTGGTAAGACGTTGGGCACTTACCAGGAGGAAACCTAGGTTCAAACCTTGCGGCATGCCCACTCTAGGGCAAAGGTAGTAGTCTGACTAGAATCCGCTGAGTGTGCGCCAGCTTGATGACGACGGTACCAACCCCGAGCCACCGGGGGTCTCCCTCACTCTGGGTTGTGTTTACCGAGGCGAGGTCGGGGTTATAGTGGTAACTCCATGATTTGACGCTACGATCGGAGGCAATGTGATTTGACCCTGTGACCAGTTGTTCAAAAAGGAAAAGGCAGTTGCCAATTCCCTTATGTATGAAAAAAAATATGTCATGTCATGTTTATATAATCCATATGAAGACAACAATATAAAAATTTATTTCAAACAATATAAAACTTGTTTCAATGTTTTTTTTTTTGGTTATATAAAGAAATAAATAACTTCATGTTATTATATGCATTAGTCTCATATTCAATTCTAATTTTTGTTATTTCAACCTCCATTGACTTTCGTTTATGGGCGTGAGCTAAACCATAGACATCTGAATCATGGTTGTACATCAATATTCACGCTCATGTTTGAATATTAACATTTAATCTCTTAAATTTAGAATAAATAGTGGGAGGATTATTGATACGGTCATTAGATATGGTATGGAAGACCACCAACCGAGGAAAAAATTAGGGTTTGAATAGCAAGAACTGTAAAAGGGTTTGAAGAGCAAGAGTTGTAAAAAGGTTTAAAGAGAATTAGTGAAAGGAGGAATGATGCAAAGAAGGGACTAGATGGAACTATGAATAAAATAAATTTCAAAGATGTGGTAAGGTGTGCTCAACCTCCAACAATTCTAACTGGTTGATAGGGTTTTTGCGTCAACTTCTTTGTATGCCAAGGATTGATCCTAGAAAAATACACTTTGGTTGCATGCAAGAGGCGGATGGATCTCCAATTGTTAAGCTAGAATGATTTGACATTCGCGATGGCATTGCTACAATGGAGCAACGAGGGTTGATTTGTCGATTCTTGGGCTTTCAACCATCCTTACCTGCTTTTAAAAGTTGGGCTTTGAAGTAATAAAAAACTTCAGGTGAGTTCAGTATTCTTAGATTATCTTAATGGGTATTTTTTGGTGTTATTTGCTAATGAGGAGGATAGACAACAAATATTCTAGGGTGGTCCTTGGTTTTTTGGTTGAGTTGGTTTGTTCATGAAACCTTGGCATGCTTTATTTAAGGCTAAAGAAGAAATGCCTTTAGTTGCTTTATTTAAGGCTGAAGAGGAAATGCCTTTAGTAGGACCTATCTGGGCCAGAATTTTTGGTTTATTGGCTAAATTATGGAATCCTATAGTCTTCTCAGCAATTGGTAACACTTTAAGCACCTACATGAAGACATCAGATAACACAATATGATTTAAGCATTTTATTTATGCTCGGATCTGTGTGCTCATAGACTTTAATAACCCCCTACCAAAAAAATTGCTTTGTAGTTTGGGGAAGAAACTTGGGAGCAAGAAGTTGATTATGAAAACATTCCCTTTAGGTGTTGGGTTTGTCATGAATACGGTCACTTAGTTAAAGATTGCAAATATGTAGTATTGGAGCAAACAAAGCAGGATCAAGGTTAGGAGAAATTTTAGGCTCCTAAAAAAACATGTTACTAAGAAAATGAAGCCTACACATAAGTCAACCTCTTCGGATAATAGGTTTTCAAAACTTGTAGTGGAAGATGATTTAGAGGATGTGGATGATTCTATGGAGGCGAAGATTTTGGAAATCCAGTTTTCGGATAGCTCACAGATTCCCCACCCAAAAATAGTCAAAGATTCCTCAAAGAAAGCCACTAGTTTGGTTAACAATTATTCTGAGATTTGTCCACAACAAGAGAAAACTCATCAACAAAAACACAAAATGGAGGAAAAGGTCAAACAAAGCTTTAGTTCTCAAGGAGGATCCTAAGGATCTGTGAAGGAAGCTTTAGTCCTGTATTCTCAATTAGTAGAAATAGATTTAAATCTAGAGCCATCAGGAATTAGTCAAACCTCCAATAAAAAAATGAAGTTGGATACAAACCAGAAGGCATGAAAGAAAACAAATGTGGTTCAAATTCAAAAAGAAGAGGAAAAGTTGGTTTCAACAGAATTTTGGCTGAAAAGATTGAGGAAAATGCAAATTAGGATGAAAAGACTAGTGGGCTTTGCGATTCAAGGATGCTCTTCTTTTTTTCCTTTATGTGGATGACTCCAATTCTTTAGTTATCCTGTTGTGTTTCGTTGTTTTTTTTGTGTTTTTATTTTGTTGTTTTTGTTGCGTTTTGTTTTTGCTTTGTGTTTTTGTTTGTTTTTTTTTTTTGGTGTTTGGTGTTATTATTTTTTGTCTTGTTTTGTTGTCATTGTTTGTCGTTTGTGTTTTTGTTGTTTTAGGCATACTCTTTGAGTGTGTCGAAGGGGCAAGCCAGATGTGAGCCCTATGCATCTTTTGGTGGAATAGATATCCTTGCCTCCTTGGGTCTTACCCAAAAGTGGCACCCCGAAAGAGGTGTTTTTCACATCCAAAAAAATAAAAAAATAGTAAAAGAAAAAAAGGTGTACGATTTTTAGTTAAATGAACTTTTACATTTAACTTATTTGGTAGACAAAGGTAGTAAACCATCCAATTTTATGTTAAATATTTGCTAATTTTAAGTCGAAAGTTTCCTTAGGATCCCTTCACCAATATTAATGTTTACCAAGGTAAAATGAAGCTCGTAATTATAATAGTAATTTTCTAATGAAGGCATTACCGATTCCTATTTACTTACCAAATTAAACCTGAATGGCTAACTTAAATAATCTTCCATGAAAGACAAACACTTATTTAAGTCTCAGTAAATATAAAAACTTTTATATAGTAAAATTCTGGACACAACCCATACTCTTACACACCACACCACACACGCTGTCGTAGGGACAAAGAGACCAATGGACAATAAGTTAATAGGCCATTAAAAAAGACTTACCATCCCGATCACCAAAGTTAATAGCCCATTAAAAAAGACTTACCATCCCGATCACCAAATTACAACAAAATCATATGTGACGTGGACCTTCTTATTCTTCCCCTAATCTTAAAACAAGGGCCTATAAAAGTCATCCATCAGCCGGAACAAGGTTTAAAAATAATATTGTTTTAAAGGATGGATCTGGAAACTGTTAGGCATTTTCGCCACATCAGCATCTATTCGTTTTTCAACGGTGAATTTTAAATTTCCTTATGGTGTCATAATCAAACAGAACGTGCAAGAAGGTTGGCAACGTCAGTTGTCAAAAGAGTATGTCTGTCTCGATCTTATCTCGAGCTCCGTCTCTACATTTAATATTTCGAGATGGGTTAAAAATGACCAGACTCTGGATACAGCAAACAATGTAAGTTTTGTTTTGTGCATTTCCCACTAATTAAAAACGCAACGTAAAAGGCGGTTTATTTTGGCTCAAGTTCGTCTTTCTTGGCGTTATAAAGCATTGCGTGGTTGGCTTAAGCCTGAGAAAATAGCATTTTTCATGAACTTAGTGTTGGAATATCGTAGTCTTGCTTGAAAATAGCATTTTGCATGAATTAATATTTTAAGTAATAATTGTTTTATAGGAGGTTTATGGATGATGTGAATAAATTTTTTTGTTTCAGTATTGTAGTGGTATGATTTTGGATTTTCATTTAAAAAAAATTAAGTTCAAATCATTATAAAGGACCAAAACTTACTTTGATAAAGGACCAAAACTTAAAAAGTAGGTTACCACACCATAATGGTATGACTTTGGTTTCTTATCCAAAAAAAAATTTAAATTCAAACCATTACATAAGAAACACCAACCCTTTAAAAAACCATACTTCATCTTAAAATTAAAAAAAAATTCAATTCCTTAAAAAATTAAATTTCATTAAACTTCTTTTACCAAACTAAAGTTTAGCTTTTAAAAGTTACAAAGTACTAATTCAATTTGTTGTGCCTGGTTCGATTCATTACCCTATCAAAAACAAAGAATGGCCTCGTTCGATTCATTACCCTATCAAAAACAAAGAATAGGTCGTGGATAAGTTGGTAAGGATTAAAGGTATATAGGTGTAAATTAAAAAATGGGTAGTAAAGTCAACGCGAATCTAAAAAAAAAAAAAACTTATGCGGAAACTCGACTCAACACTAGATAAGCTTTGCTTAGGATTTAATTGTTTTGTGAGAATGATGTCAAACCTTTTAAATAAGGAAAACAAATCAATACCTACGATATTATTAAACTAAATGTTTTGATTCTGTACAGTAAAACGAATCAAGGTATTCCCAACCAAAACCAAGCCAAGTGTATTTTTTGGGAACTGTATCAGTTTTGTTCTATTCTCGTTGTCTCTTCCCCAGATCCAGTTGTTATGATTAGAATTATTCATAGCCTGAAGAACTTAGAGAAGGTGTTGAAAGCCTGGGAGAATTTAAGTATTAAGATGTAATACTGGCTGTAAAAATGGTGTGACTAAAACCTCAGAATTGGAAAATTGAACAAGCAGACAAGGTAGCGGGAAAACTTGCGCAGGATCCAGATAAGAAAGACGATTCTACCGCTACGAGATCAATTCAGTGACGATACATATAGAACAATGCAAGCTTTGAGGAGAAAATTTCTGGAAATTTATGTTAAGTGCTTGTCAAGATGATCTTTATACTTCACGCAAATGAAAGAAAATACGCAATAAAGCAGAAAGATTTGAAAATTTTCAGGTCAATTAATGATGGAATAGCAGAACATCGAAAGAAAATATGCAATAAAGCAGAAAGATTTGAACACTTTCCGTTCAATTGAAGACGGGAAAAGAGAGTGACCTGAACATGTCCCAGCAGGATTCGACCCCGGGCGGCATGGGCGCAAAAACGTCCTTGGCAAAAATGCTGCGGTAAACAGGGCCGACAGAAGGCTCGCCATTCTGCGCTTCCTTCCCTTCTTCTATCTTCACCGAAAAATTCTCTATCTCTCCCATTCTTCAAATGAAAACCAAAAGAAAAACAAAAAATTTGTCAGAGACTCGTTGTGCAACGATTGAAAGCCAAATTAAACCAGTCTGCACGACGAACCCACACAGATAATATAGCTCGTGCTATAGAAATTAATCCGAACACAGACAACTAATCACCTAGGGTTTGGTGGAGACAGTAATTGCAAACATTTCGAGGGCCACGAGACACAAGTATTCGACATTAATTGAGATTGAAAAGACTAACGCGCCCCTGTTGAACGGCTGCATTTTGCCTTTAATTTTAATTCCCAGCGACTACAGGCCGTAGTGGTTCAGGAACTTTATATCATTGACTGCCATTTTTGGTATTAAGAAGGCTGTAACGCGTAACGCTTCATTTATCGGCCACGCGTCAACAAACTGAGTCAAATTTGCAGATTGTTGCAATGATTTTAGAGACAACCTCCCCTGCCGGCCCAGGAGTATAGTGCTCTCTCCGCCCATGCGTCTAGTTTAAGGATTAGATTCACAAATTAATTAAGAGAGCTATTTAAATTTATTTTTGTAGTAGGTTGTTTTTGAATTTTTATTTAAGAAATTTAAGTTTTAAAGGAATTAGAACTTTTTTAAAGATGGTTTTTTATTTTAAAGTTTAATGTAAAGAAATAAGTTTGTTGTAGTAGTTGAGTGTACTAGTGGCTACCTTATTTTGATAGATATTTAACTAGTTTAGGTTCTATTAACTTTATTTTTATTTAGAGACCTAGGTTCAAACGTGGGGAGCCAACCTTTTGCAAAGGTAGTAGTCTGCTCAAAATCCTCTTAGTGACATAAGATGATGGTAAAAACCTAGAGCAACTAGTAGTCCCTATCTCATGTCGAGTCAACAAGAACTACATAAATAGGTTTATTGGGGACAGTCCATGTGATTTGAATCCTACGTTGATTACTAAAATTAGTGTCTGTAACTAACTTTATATAAATTAAAAAAAAAACAACTAAAACTTTATCTTAATCCAACAACTAAAAATTTATAACTTTCAAAATTGATTATATTAACACATAACCCTAAAGTGATCCCTCTGGGCCTAATGTTAATGTATCTCAATAAAATATTAAAAGATCCTACCTATCAAGTTTAAAATTTGGTATAATGTATTTTATAATATTAAAATTAAAAATTAAAAAACAAGGTTAAGTGTCTTATCATATTATTTTTCTTTACATGTAACATACATGATATTATTTGTACAGCTTAGTATTATAAAAAGCATTTACAAGTTAGATTTTTATGGATTATTTTAAACTTTAATATGAATATAAATTAATATATAATTAATATTTTTTTATATTGTATGTAAATTTTGTTATATAAAAAAATAATTAAATATAAATAAAATTCATATATTATAATTTTGAAGGACGTACGTAATAACAATCAACCTTAAAATGTTTTTTATTAACCAACGTTTATTTTGGCGATAACTTTTTTTTTTAACATATAATAACAGATTGAAGCAGACAGGTACATGGGACCACAAAGTTGAACTCAATATTTTTATCATTGTGATGTTCGGAAAAAGACTTGACCACAAATTTTAATAACAATTTTAAAAAATAGTTTAAAAAGTCTGAGCTTCGGGAGAATTTCCATTAATGTGAAAGTCACGGTCGAAGTCCATCGAGAGGACCGGGAGTAAAATTACAAGTCAGAAAATCTCAGGTGCACATGCCCTGGTCATAATCAGAGTATGGTGTGTAAATCGGTCCATATGTTTTTTCAACAAAGGTAACAAACCCTCTAACCATCTTCATGGGAGTGTGGATTGATACGAGTATCCGATATTGGCTTATGAGCGTTTTATTACGAGGACAAATTAATATCTAGTGCGAATTTTAAAAGGTGTTATTTTTTTTCGAAATGGAAAGTACGCAGGTAAGTCAGGTATTTGTCACAGTCATTAATTTTAAATATAATTATATTCTCTGACAGTTTTTAAAAAGAAAAAAGCACGCTCGAGCTGTGAGAGTCAGGTTTAATCCTCAAGTAGTGGGTGCTTGCTTGCCCTTCTATACTGTAAAAGTGCAACATAGAGTTTATGCATATCATAGACAGTCAAAGAGGCTCGTTATGAAAGACGGCTTCTCATTGTAAACAAAGGCAGCCCAACCAAACATGGTTCGAAATAATACAGCGAAGTATGGAAGCTTGTGCTTTTGAGTTGTGTCAAGAATTTAATCAGCTGTTGATTTTATATTCATTTGGGTGCTAACGTGCTAAATATATATTTTTTTGACATTGATCTGGCATTAGACGTAGGAGGCTTTACAGTTTCTTTCTATTAGTCTATTTTTCTGACATTGACAAGTCTTTGTGGACACCATAACCATACAGTTACATGGTTAACATTATAAATGTTTAGTACATAAGAGGCATAACAAATATAGGATATAAGGCATTATTTTAGTTTATTAAAAGAAAAATAGAATATGAATTTGGGCATACAAAATCTAGGAAGTGGAAGAGGACGGAAATAAGTCTGTACTTTAAACTTTATATGAAATGTAAAGTAGTTATAAATAGTTAGAAGTGAAATAGTTCACCTTCCAAGCAATTTTTAGGAATAGTTATAAAATTATTCATTTTGTTTCCTTTGTAGTTGGTGCTAGTCCATGAAACCTCACAGGGTAATATTGGATATGTGTATATGTATTCCCAACACTTGATAAGATACCTTGTAGTTGGTGCTAGTCCATAAAGCCTCACATAGTAATATTGGACATGTGTATATGTATTTCCAACACTTGATATTGTCAAGATACCTTCTATGCAATCTAGTATTAAGTGGTAACACATGGAGTTGGCACCATATGTTTATTTATTTATTAATATTACATTATTAAGGTTGGCACATAGAGGTTTTGTAGGTATGAATTGAGGAATTTTGCATGAAATATTGGATGCATACTCAAGTAAGGTGGTAGATAATAAACAAAAACATTTTTACCTATTAGACACTCAACGATGTTTGGATCATAGTAGATAATAAACAAAAGTATTCTCATCTATCAGACACTCAATGGCGTTTGGATCATAGTGTAGTGGTTTGATCTTCTAGTGTGGGTAAAATAAGTATTTTTTCCTTAGATGGAGCAAAACGGATGTAAAATTCTATGTTGATTATTTCATTCTATATTTCTTTTGTTGGTCCTACAAGATCTCTTAAACCTAAGTCTAAATATTTTATAGTTTTTATAGAAATCATCGAGCCTTTTCTACTTTCTTAACTTTTACTAGCATCATAGAGCCACTTGAAATGTGGAAGTTGATGTCCATAAAGATGCTCAATTTAAATTTGAAACATAATTGAAATAAACCATGGCTTGTGGAGGTGTGAAGAGCCCTATTGCAAAAAGGGGTAAAAGATAAAAATGATAAAGTAGTTTTTAATATCCATGAGACCATAAGCCATATGAGATGACCCTCATAGAGAATGTTGCTTATCCAATATATAGTTATCCAACCCTATTGTGGTTATTGAAACATAGTGTACATTTACAACCCTATCCTTGCACGATTCAAACATTTGAAATCTATTCAAAGTTCCAAAGTCTCCATTGTTAGGTTGAAAATATTGGATATAAGCACGAGGGGTCACTTAGTTGAAAGCCTTCAAAACATGTGCATTCATGGGCTTCTTAAAAAATCCCTATTTTAAAATTTACCACCTCCCCTTTTAATTTATTAAACCCCTGGTGGTAAACCCCTATATAATAAATAATAACCCCTTTTCAAAACTTACCATTTTGCCAAAAATAATTTGAATCAATTTTTAATATCCCTTGGTAGTTTTACCATTTTATCAATGTATATCCATTGAGCATGTTTGACTCCATCAAACTATCAAGTCTTTATGAGCATAATAAAAAAATTAGTGGTTTGAGCTCTAACTTGAAATGAAAATATGTATATTCTTGGTCTTCACACATTTCATTCAACCAGTAATATACAAGAGCAAGTTTTGATTATAATAATTATGAAAAAGAAGATTACATAGATATAAATTGGAATATTTTTATAAAATTGTTCAATTGCTCTGATGCTTGAAATTTATCAATTTATTTTACTTCATTAAGAAATATAAAAAAGGACTTCAAATACATATAAAAATATTCTAAATTTAATAACATCCATATGATAATGAGTTTTCCAACATCTAGTTCCTTGTATTCATGGATGGTGGTAATCTTATGTCTCCAAACATTATATGAATGAATGATGAATGATGTCTTTTGACATCCTTTAAACCCAATGGTAATATGCAAATAGTTTTCATGGAATGGAACCTTTTGATTGCTTTTTAAATTGAAACAAACTTGGAAGAAAGAAAGAAATTATATTGATTTCACGAGTGACAAAAGCATAATCAATTAGTTCTATGGCTTCTTGAAATAAGAGGGTTACATAATTATATGATATAATACAAGCTCCTTAATCCTAATAGAAATTCAAGAGAGCCAACAAAGATAGCTTGATTCTAATAATTATTGAAAGGAAGATGCATATCTAGATGGTTTGAAGGAGACACTTGGATATATAAGCATCAACAAAGTCCAAGAAATCCACTCATCAAGAAAATATAATAAAAAGAAATAAAGAATAATAAGAAAAAATAATAAAAATAAATAAATAAATGAAAAAATTACAGTCACAAAAAAACATAGTCCAACAGATGTACGATTATAACCAAAGTTGATACCCTTTTCAACTCAGCATAGGAAATAAGTATAGTCAAAGACTTTCTTTTCAATACCTTCTTTTGGAAGGTAACAAATTTATATATGTAAAACCTTATAATCCAATCATAAACAATCTAATATTATTTAATATTAAAAGCATGAAAAGTTATTAGTTGATAATTAGTGAGTCACACGCAAGTGCGAGCTAGGAGTTAGTGTGAGTCGAGAGTGACCATCACTTTTTTCTTATTTTGGAAAGTAGATAAGAGTTATGAATTTGAGAAGGAAACAAGTGCAAGCAGGACATAGGTGTGAGTAGGAAGCAAAGTGCGAGCAAGGAAAGAGCACCACTTATTTTAATTCTAGATCTTAGGGGAAATTTAAAAACTAAAGGATTATCATGAAGAAAATCTAGGTAGCATAGAAAGAAAATCATTTTTGAAAGTCCTCACTAGAAGCAAGGATGCCTTGGAAGTATGGATGCCTTAGGGATAATGGAAGAATAAATTTATAGATAATCCTATCGAGATAGCAGATAAGTGATTTTCAAGGATGAGATGATAGAGGATGATATAATAGTTCTTCAAAGTAGAGGGTTAATATTAAGTTCCATAGATATTGACAAGGTCTTTCACATATTCAAAATTGGACCAAGTGGAAGTGAGGAGTGATTCAAATTACTCCATGCAAATTTCTCCTTGAATTTTCTTCCAAAATGATTTTTCCCATCATCTTCTCTAGTTTAGAAATCAAGGATAAAATAATGGATGGTGGCCATTGGTTTAGGGGTAAATATGCATTATATTTAAGACCATGGAGTGAGGATTTTTCTATGGAGATGGACTATTTAAAGGCTTCTACTATGGATTAGCCTCCTTATTAGCTTATCAATAAGGAGGTATTAAAAAATATTAGCACTACTCTAAGGGAGTTAATCTAGAAGGGACCAACTACTAAGGAGAGAAGGCATGTTGTATACACTCAAATATGTGTTGCCATAGATATTTGAAAACCTTTACTATAGTCCATTAGAATTAATTCTAAATCAAGAGAATGGGATCAACAACTAGATCATGAGAACATTGCATTATGATGTCACAAATGTTATGAGACAAGACACATGGCAAGAGATTGCAAAGTGAAAATGATGGAGAGAGAAATGGAAAACATTAGGCATGAGATAAACTTCAATATGAAACAAGAAGATCATATCATAGTAGAAGCTCAGTCAAATCAAGGATTTTCCACTCCTAATGAAGTGGCAAAAAACACCTCTACATCATCAAATGGCATAGGTCATTATAGGTTACTCGATTGAACCGTTTGATGAAAAAATGATACAAGGGATGAGGAAGTAGAAATGCGTAAGTTCAAATTTAAAAGGATTTAAAGGTGTAAAGGAAGATGGTAAGGCAAATTTTAAAGCAAATGACATGAAAGAGATCAAGTTTCCTTGAAAGAGGTCAAGGATAAACAAGGTAAATTTTCATTTTCCTTAAGTAGCATAAAATTCTCTCCTTACAATAAAAATGAAAGTAGTACAAAGTGTATTAGAAAATATTTGGAAGATGGGGGTTTGTGTGGAAGTTTCTTCCATAGGAGCTTCGAAGGGTATTCCAACAATATGGGACCAACTCAAATGGAAAGGACAATTGCTAGAAGCAAAAAGTAATTGGATTGTTAGACTATTTTGTATGAAAGAAGAAAACATAAAAGTTGGGATAATAAATATTTATGCTCCAACTATAGTTACTCCTTATGAAATATGTGGAAGGACCTCAACATATTTTCATCAAATATAATGATGATTCATAATTGTGACCTATGTATTCTTGGGGGTGACTTCAACATAGCTCTATCTCCTTTAGAAAATAAATGTGGTACTCTTGGATGGTCTAAATCAATACAAGATTTTGATTCATTTGATAATTCAAATGGTCGTTGGGATGCCATTCCTTCTAGTTTTCAATATACATGGGATAATAAATGCCTTGGAAAAACTCATATAGTAGAAATATTGGATAGATTTTTGTTATCCAACATGGTTGCAAATAGAATATACAATCTTTTCATATATTTTATTGTGATTAGGATTAGATCATAAACCCATTCTTTTAACTTGTGGTTTACCCAATAATGGTCAAATATGGTTATGTTATGTTGGGATGAAGCAAATTTTGAATGATCATGTATGTACATGTTTATTCAAAAGATGAAATATCTTAAGGGGAAAATGAAGATTTGGAATGCTAAATATTTTTGTAATATATTTAAAGAAAATAAGGAAATTGAATCCAAGCTCAAAACATTACAAGAGATATTAGAAATCAATGGAATGAACTAGGATTCTTATGTGTAAGAAAAACAATTAATTTTTATTATCATAATGCATTGAAAAAAGAGTCATATTGGTTCCAAAAATCTAGGGACAAATGGATCAAGGAAGGAGATAGAAAAACCAAATTATTTCATGCTATGGCAAAAATATTTTTGTTTCTTTTAATCACATCAAAAATATTTTAACTCTAGATGGAAGAAACATTGAGGAAGAAAAAGATATCATGAAGGAAGCAATTAATTATTTAAAAAATATTTTGTTAGATGTTGGACAAGATAAGAAGGAACAAGGTAAGCTTTTACAAAATATTCCATCAATCATCACAAAAGGACAAAATGAAAGCATGATGAGGAACACATATATGGAAGAGCTACATGAGGCATTTTTCTTTTTCCATCTTAACAAGGAACATGACCTCAATAGATTTCTTGCAATTTTCATTCAAACTTTTGTGTTTTATTAAAGAGTGATATGTTGGCTATGGTTGAAGACGCTTGGAAAAAGGAAGACCATAATAAGTGAGATAAAATATCACCTTCATTATATTGGTTCCTATGAAAGGAGAGACAATATTTTTGATAATTTTTGTGCAATAATCCTTTGTAATATGATTTATAAGATCATTTCAAAAATTACGATAAACACATTGAAAAGTATTCTTTCTACTCATATCTTAGTTAGTGATATCATGGAGTTTAAATCAATATTATCATGCTATGAGAAGGCTATTGAACAATTGTTTAATACTACAAAATCATAAATTTTTATTATTAACATTCCCCTAGATTTACAACAAATTATTATGGATATTTTAGGGTTTAAAATTGAAAAATTTTCCATCAACCTGCTTGTATTCCTATATCTCATAATGGAAAGAAAATGGAGCTTTGGAACTCATGTTTCGATAAAATGAATGTTTGTTTGCCAAGTTGGAAAGGTAAGTTCTTAACCATGACAAGAAGGCTACAACTCATAAAGACTACATTACAATCCATCCATATTTATATGATGTCATTTTTGAGATTGACAATAGGTATATCATCAAAAATTGATAAAATTCAAAGAGAATTTCACTGGAAAGGATGTGAGTAAAAACTTAGGTTTCCTCTTTGTGAGTGGTAGAGGGATTGGAAAGGAAAGAATATTGGAGGGGTAGGCTTGCAAAATTTTAATCTTATGAGCTTGGTCATAGGAACAAAACTTGGTTGGAGATTATTCAAAGATCAAGGAAAGAGTTGGGAAAAAATATTATTTTAAAATATATAGTTTATTTTAATGTAATGAAATTATTTAAGAAATGAATCATACCGAAAGGATCACCAACATGAAACTTCATATTAGATAGTTTGCAATTGATCGAGAAACATATTAGATAGTCATTTAATGAGGGGGATTATGCAATTTTTTGGTTTGATGTGTGGTTGAAACCTTATCCTCTTATCTCTGATTCAAAATAGCAACCATTGGCTTGGGCATATCTAGCTTGCAAAGGTTCAATGGCCAAAGATTATATTAATGTGAGCAACAACTCTAGATCATGGATTTCTATTATTAATCTAGTTGAAGAAGAGGAACTCAAACAAATAGTAATGAGTTCTAAAAAATGCTACAAGAGTTTTATTTGCCTAATTTTACAGGAAAGGATGAGTTGGTTTAAAATCTATCAAAATATGGTGAATACTCAATCAAGTTGGGATATGAAGATTTTGAGCAATCAAAATTTCCTACTCCCAAAGATTTCACTTGGAAGAATGTTTGGTCACTACATGCTCTTCCTAAGGCCTCAACATTCCTTTTATTATCAGTCCAAAATAAGATTCTTATAAGAGAGAGTCTCCAAACAAGAGGATATTATGGACCTTTCACATGTGCCTTATGTGAGAAGGATTTAGAAATATCAAACTATTTACTTTTTCATTGTCTCTTTGCTCACACCATTTGGGTTGCTTTTTAAAAAATACTCGAATATATTAGGTAGCTCCATCAACATTAAAACAAAGGATAAAATGTTGGATTAAATATTTCAAAGCTAAAGTATTATGCATTCTATGGAGGATTGGTCCTACCATTATTTGTTGGAATTGAAAAATATAATATTATTTTTAAAAATAAATCTCAAAATCATGCCTAACTTTGGAACCGTATTATTGCTTCTCATACAAAATGTTTAGAGACATGTTGTTCATCATGAGGAGTTTCAAGTGCTGAAAAAGAGGTGCTAGCCCCTTGTATACAATATTTGAATATACATGGAAGGGTGATCTACGACAATGAAATTAAAACAAAGGATTTGCTTTGATCTTTGTTAAATAAAAATATTTAGAAATTGGGTTTATCAAAATTAAAATTGATGGTGTTTCAAAAGAAATCTAGGAAAAGTTGTTAGAGGTGGTGTTTCTCAAATACAAAATTCTCTTCCCTTTATATGGAACTTTAATTAACAACTTTATATGGAACTATGCAAAGGCCAGAGCACTTTTTAAAAATAGTCAAAATTACAATTGAAAAAAGATAGAAATATATTTCAATTAAAGGGATTCACAAATTATCATTAATTCTATTAACAAAAAAAATATATATATATATAAGAGAAAAAAATGAGACTTACCTTGCTAAAAAGAAAAGTAAGATATAGTTTAATTAACACTATAACAAATGTAATATTTTAATAAAAGTAACCCAATAAAAAATATTTTACAAAAGTGAATCCATAAAGAATATCATAAAAGAGTTATATTCCATAGTAATTCAAAATTCCCTCTAAACAAATTACTTTTCCGTACAGAGTTGCATAATGCAATATTTTTGTAGATCTATGAGTCTTCTTTTATATATAGCTTAAACAAATCCTAAATTTCTTCTTTTTGGCCATACCTTTGTTTCACCTACTTACCTACACGACAAAATTTTGAAGGGCATCCAAATTTTTGCTTTGATTTATGCAATTTTAAGATTTTTTGCACATTTTACTGTTTCAATCAATATTTTAATGATATTTTACTAAAATTGTTTGTGCTTAATAATTTTAGTCAGTCTTCTAGTGATCTCCTTATAAACTTGTTTGTGTAGATTGAAGATTAAAAATAGTAGGATTTGGAAATTCCAACGAAAAGAAATGAAACAGACGTAGAAACATGAAAGCAAGGTTGATGGGTCTTTGAAAAAACCTAAGATAATGTGAATCTTGAAGCCAAAAAGCTAAGAAACCATAAGCAACCCATCACATAAATACTTGAATGGATGAAAATAAGTACCTAACAACAGCGCCTTTGCCAACAATATCTTGTTCATAAGGAAAATAAAAATCTCTCAATTATAAAAGTTGTGTATGAATACCAAAAAAGATGTAGAAACATGAAAGCAAGGTTGATGGGTCTTGAAAACTTAAGATAATGTGAATATTTAACCACAATATTATAGCAACTTATCATTAAATATCGAATGGTTAAAATAAGTAGGATAGAAGACTTTGGAAAATACTGTTCATAAGGAAAAGAAAAATCTCTCAATTATAGAAGTTGCATATGAATACCAAATAGATGTAGAAACATGAAAGCAAGGTTGATGGGTCTTTGAAAAAACCTAAGATAATGTGAATCTTGAAGCCAAAAAGCTAAGAAACCATAAGCAACCCATCACATAAATACTCGAATGGATGAAAATAAGTACCTGATAACAATGCCTTTGCCAACAATATCTTGTTCATAAGGAAAAGAAAAATCTCTCAATTATAAAAGTTGTGTATGAATGCCAAAAACATGTAGAAACATGAAAGCAAGGTTGATGGATCTTTGAAAAAACTTAAGATAATGTGAATCTTGAAGCCAAAAAGCTAAGAAACCATAAGCAACCCATCACATAAATACTTGAATGGATGAAAATAAGTACCTGACAACAACACCTTTGCCAACAATATCTTGTTCATAAGGAAAAGAAAAATCTCTCAATTATAAAAGTTGCGTATGAATACCAAAAAATATGTAGATGCATTTGATTCAGAAATTAGCCATGCCATATGATTTTCCCCACCATCTGAACAACTTACTGTTAATGTAGGGTAGAAAAGAGAAGATATTACAAATACAAGGGATGTATGAGTTCACTTCAGAAATTTAAGCATAACAAGGAGTGAATAGTACAGTACCTATTCTGAATTGAAGGGACACCATAGGTCACTACCATAAGTGCTTGGTAATTGGGATTCATTTCCATATCTGGTGTGGGTGGGGTTGAGTTGATGAAAGTGCATGATATTGCAAGTCACAACTATCAACTGATACAATTGCAAGTTGTAACTATCCACTTTTTAGAATCCCATCTTAAAAAAAAAGTGAATAGACTCATCTTGTCTTTTGTTAGGATTTAGGGTAAAATCCATTGAAAGGTTCAAGTGCCATATATGATAGGAAAATTATTGTATGATGGCATGGATATTTTTTTTTTATGTTCCATATACACATTGACAATACTACACAATGACAATAAACTCGAACCCTTCTTGAACCTTTCACCCTTATATAAATGGTATCTAATAACTCTATAGCTACCTTTCCCCAAAAGTGGAATGCATAAAAAGTTGCTTCTGTAATTATAGTGACTTGATGTTTTGGAGGGTCAGGATTTGATGTTCATCTTGAATAGTTTTGGAAGCTCTTTATTGGTAAAGATAAAATATAAAGGTATTTGTTGGTTACCTTCGATGAGTATGGTGAATGACTTAATCCTCCCAAAATTTTAAAATAATATTATAGTTTAAAATTTTTGTGATATCACACTACGGATTAAATTAGTTAAAATTTGAATGACTTTTAAACTGAGGAGATGTTCATTTTTAAAGCTGAAATGAAGTCTTATGTGTAGAAAAGATGCAAAAGCCTTTTCTATTATAACAACATGATAAAATAAAAATGCTCAAAAATTAGGTTAATTAAACTTAATTTTGATAGTGTTGTTAAAGGAAAACACTAGGAAAGTTGATGGAGCTGGTGCTTTTCATAATAATTAACAAAAAAATCTCGTGGCCTATGTAGATAGAGATAGGAAGCCTCTTATAGGGATTAATATTACCATTAAGACATGATGGAAGTCTATTTCAGTTGAGGAGGATTCACAAATTATCATTAATTTTGTTAAAGAAAATGAATTGAAATATTGGATCATCAATATCATTATTCTTGATGTCCATCTATTATCAACAATAGTATCTTCAAAATATCATCGTATTTATGTAGGAAAAATCAAGATGCTAGATTTTTAGCCAATTATAGCCTTGATCTCTATTTCGGTGAAATTTTAATTTTAAAAAGTAATTGATTGATGGAGATTCTGCATCTTAACAATTCAAATGATACCAAAGTTTTCACAAGAGAAAAGTAGTGGTTCAATAAAGCTAAAAAAATATCTTTAATATGAAGGCAAGCTATAAAAATTTTATGGGAATATTTCTTGAATATGATTTAACTAACCTAATAACAACTATAATATTTTGATATTTTGATGAGAGCACAATGAGAGTAGCCTCCAATAAAATGCACATATAGCCTACTAAAAGATAATATGAAGCACAAGGATGGGAACAACATGTAAACAAATCGAAGCCATCTTAGTACTATAAAGAAAATTATTTTAATAAATTAAACCAAAGACTTTCTTTTCAATACATTCTTTTGGATTGAAAAAGATTATATATGTAATGCTTTATAATCCCATCTTAAATTATCTAATATTATTTAATATTAAAAATATTACAAGCATGAAAATTATTAGTTGATTCTTAATTTTATGATAATTTTATAATATGCATGATATTTAATTGTTAAATCTTTAAAAAAATTCATTAACTTGCAAGCCGCAACCAAGTATGAGCCAAGAGCAAGTGTGAGCTAGGAGTGAGCCTCACATTTTTCTTATTTTAGAAAGTAAGCAAGTGTTGTGAGTGTGAGTAGGAAGCAAGTGTTGTGATAATCAAATTTTACATGGTTTGTTTTATTAAATATTTTACTATTTTAGAACTATTTCATGTTATAAATGATATAAATATTTGGTATGCAACTCAAATATAACCCCCACCCCCTCTTCTCCAGCCCTTTTTTTTACCGTGTTCGGGTAAAAATAGTAGTAAATAAAATGGCCACACTTGGAGAGATCATAGAGCAAAATGTAGTAATTAAAAAGGTTTTAAGAACCTTGACAGAGAAGTTTGACAGTGCAGCCCTTATCATAGAAGAAACGAAAGACCTCTCGAAAATGGATATAGATTCATTAATTGGCTCTCTCACATCTCATGAAGAGAGAATTGCCAAGAGGAAGAAGGATAAAGAAGGAGGTTCTACAGAGGAATAAGCTTTTTTAGCAAAAGAGAATGATGGAGGAAGAGGAAGATATGGAAGAAGAGGTAGAAGAGGCTCCTACCATGGTAGAGGTCAAGAAAGATCTCAAGATTCAGACAATGACCAGGCTCATGCTGCAAGAGGAGGATATAGTGCAAGAGGAAGAGGGAGAGGTCGAGATATGAGAAATGTGCAGTGTTACAATTGTAACAAATATGGCCATTATGAGAGGGATTGCAAGTTGAGAAAATCAGCACAATATGGAGAAGAGGATTCGTATGAGGATGATACTTTGTTCTGTATGATTGAAGAAAAAGTGGAGCAAACAACTTTCCTCTCTACACAGAATAGCACAAAGGAGACATGGATCCTAGACAGTGGGTGCACAAACCATATGACCGACAAGAAGGATACATTTTCATCTCTTGATTCTTATTATCTATCCAATATCAGGCTTGGGCATGAGAAGAGCTTGGAGGTGGTTGCAAAAGGAGAAATGGAAGTTCCTACCAGGAGAGAAAAAATAATGAAATTAAAAGATATTTACTATGCACCCCGTTTAAAGCATTCATTAATGAGTATTGGTCAAATGTTGGAAAATGATTATAAGTTAGTGTTTGAGAATAGAATGTGCATAATTTATGATCAGAGGAGAAAATTGATTACCACTATAAATATGACCAAGAACATGCTCTTCCCATTACAATTTTTATATCAAGGGGGAGCTCTAGCATTTGTTGTTGTAGAAGGTAAGGAGAGGCTATGGCATTTACGGTTTGGGCATTTAAATTATAAGAGTTTGCTTTATTTTTTCTTACTTAAGGCAGTTTTAGGGTTTTCTTTTAATAAGAAGAATTTTACATTATAGCAAGTGTGTGAGCTCTTCTAGAGTCTATGAGGAGATTGTAACAGAGTACTGAAACTCTACCAGAATTACTCCAAATAATAAGAAGATAATATTTGCTCCAATTTTATTTTATTGTATTATTGTAAATTATATATCATGTCCGCGAGGGCTAGGTGGATTGGTAAGACGTTGGTCACTTACCAGGAGGAAACCTAGGTTCAAACCTTGCGGACATGCCCACTCTAGGGCAAAGGTAGTAGTCTGACTAGAATCCGTTGAGTGTGCACCAGCTTGATGATGACGATACCAACCCCGAGCCACCGGGGTCTCCCTCACTCCGGGCCATGTTTATCGAGGTGAGGTAAGGGTTATAGTGGTAAATCCATGATTTGATGCTATGACCGAAGGTAATGTGATTTGACCCTGTGACCAGTTGTTCAAAAAGGAAAAGGCAGTTGCCAATTCCCCTATGTATAAAAAAAAATATGTCATATCATGTTTATATAATCCCTATAAGAAAACAATATAAAAATTTATTTCAAACAATATAAAACTTGTTTCAATAATTTTTTTTTTGGTTATATAAAGAAATAAATAACTTCATGTTATTATATGCATTAGTCTCTTCTTCAATTCTAATTGTTGTTATTTCAACCTCCATTGAATTTCGTTTATGGGCGTGAGCTAAACCATAGACATCTGAATCATGGTGGTACATCAATATTCACGCTCATGTTTGAATATTAACATTTAATCTCTTAAATGTAGAATACATAGTGGGAGGATTATTGATACGATCATTTGATATTGTATGGAAGACCACCAACCGAGGAAAAAATTAGGGTTTGAATAGCAAGAATTGTAAAAGGGTTTGAAGAGCAAGAGTTGTAAAAAGGTTTAAAGAGAATTAGTGAAAGGAGGAAGGATGCAAAGAAGGGACTAGATGGAACTATGGATAAAATAAATTTCAAAGATGTTGTAAGGTGTGCTCAATCTCCAACAATTCTAATTGGTTGATAAGGTCTTTTGCTCTTCGTATGCCAAGGATTGATCCTAGAAAAACAGACTTTGGTTGCATGCAAGGGGCGAATGAATCTCCAATTGTTAAGCTAAAATGATTTGACATTCGTGATGGAATTGCTACAATGGAGCAACGAGGGTTGATTTGTCGATTCTTGGGCTTTCGACCATCCTTACTTGCTTTTAAAAGTTGGGCTTTGAAGTAATGAAAAACTTTAGGTGAGTTCAGTATCTTAGATTATCCTAATGGGTATTTTTTGGTGTTATTTGCTAATGAGGAGGATAGACAACAAATATTCCAGGGTGGTCCTTGGTTTTTTGGTTGTGTCAGTTTATTCATGAAACCCTGCCATTCTTTATTTAAGGCTAAAGCAAAAATGTCTTTAGTTGCTTTATTTAAGGCTGAAGAGGAAATAGACATGATGTAAGTCTATTTCAATTGAGAAGAATTCACAAATTATTATTAAATTTTGTTAAAGAAAATGAATTGAAATATTGGATCATCAATATCATTATTCTTGATGTCCATCTATTATCAACAATAGTATCTTCAAAATATCATCTTATTTATGTAGGAAAAATCAAGATGCTATATTTTTAGCCAATTATAACATTGATCTCTATTTTGGTAAAATTTTAATTTTAAAAAGTATTTAATTGATGGAGATTCTGCATCTTAACAATTCAAATGATACCAAAGTTTTCACAAGAGAAAAGTAGCGATTCAATAAAGCTAAAATATATATTTAATATGAAGGCAAGCCATAAAAATTTTATGGGAATATTTCTTGAATATGATTTAACTAACCTAATAACAATTATAATATTTTGATATTTTTATGAGAGCACAATGAGACTAGCGTCCAATAAAATGCACTTATAGCCCACTAAAAGATAATTTGAAGCACAAGGATGGGAACAAAATGTAAATAAATTGAAGCCATATTACTATAAAGAAAATTATTTTAATAAATTAAACCAAAGACTTTATTTTCAATACATTCTTTTGGATTGCAAAAGACTATATATGTAACACTTTATAATCCCATCTTAAATTATCTCATATTAAAAATATTACAAGCATGAAAATTATTAGTTGAGTCTTAATTTTATGATCCTTTTATAATATGCATGATATTTAATTGTTAAATCTTAAAAAAAATCATTAATTTGAAATTTAAAACCAAGTATGAGCCAAGAGCAAGTGTGAGCTAGGAGTGAGCCTCACATTTTTCTTATTTTAGAAAGTAAGCAAGTGTTGTGAGTGTGAGTAGGAAGCAAGTGTTGTGACTATAATCAAATTTTACATGGTTTGTTTTATTAAATATTTTACTATTTTAGAACTATTTCATGTTATAAATGGTATAAATATTTGGTATGCAACTCAAATATAACCCTCACCCCCTCTTCTCTAGCCCTTTTTTTTTACCGGTAGAATCTATATCTAGGTATGCATAAATTTTAAACACCCCTCCCCTATAAGATACTTACCAATATACCAATGGTTCAACTTGATATTAAAAATACCCCCTGTATGCACTCACATCGTATTTACCATTTTCTAAGAGTGACACCCTGTGGATATAAGGAAGACTCGCATCCCATATTCAAGGTTGTTGATGGTTATACATATAAAGCAAATGCACTAGCATTTGTTAACAAAGTTAGTCTATCCATTTATTTGTAGATGGAAAGTTTTGGAATGCTAGAGCTTGGTGTCCATTTGATTCCATATATGGCACTAGAAACTATTGATAAAACTAAAATCCTTTTATGATATAAATAATTTTAGCAAGTCAAATTAAAATTAAACTTGCTAAAAGAACAAAAGAGTGGTCTTAATTGCATCAATGCTCTTCTTGCAAGGTACCATGACTACCATCTTGTTTAAATATCCATAATCCCAAGGATACAATCATGTTGATACCTTATGGTTGGTAACTATAAGAGGTAACTTTTTGTGATAAAAATGATATATCTCATACAATTACTCTTGATTTATTACAAGATATACTAAAGTAATTTAACCAAAATGACCAAGCTATGACAAGATAAGCAAACATGTAATAATTAAGCTATTACTATCTTAATCAAAGTAAAATACAAAAGATGAAAATAAATGATCTTACTACACTAAGATCATAATCAAAACATGTGTAAGACTAATCATAATGTAGAAAAATAAATACTTGATACACTAGAACATCATTGATCATATCATCCATAATATTGCAACAATAAGTGCAAAAAAAAATCAATCATATCCTATCTTGATTATGATGCCATCACTATAATAAGGAGTGACCACACCTAAGATCAACAAAGGGGACTTAAATTACCTTACACATCGGTCCTTGAGCAAATTCTTCGATCTTAAATTATGAAGCCTAGCGGAGGGTCTCGTCTTCCTCCATGGAAGTCAGTGATCAATGGTTTTGGAAGAACAAGAGAAATGAATCAAGCAAAAAGAGGGTTGCATGCTGAGACGACATCAAAGGCAATAGAAGAATGAAGATAATATTGTTAAAGAAAAAATGTTTTTTTGTAGGTAAGCGGGGTTTAAATGGCCCCCAAATACAAGTACATAAACTGGTAGCTAAAACAATAGCATAATATGACACAGGCCTACACATTGGCCAGCTACAACCTGAATGAAAAGGATCAAATAATAATAGAGAAGGCTGAGTGGACGCCTAATGTTATAAACACAAAAATAAAGCCCGAGAAATACCCACGTAGGGGTTGCTTAAGAGGAGTAACTGTTGACAATTTTGTCACATTGCACAAGGGGTAGAAAAAGAAATCAAAATTTTGTAAAAGTATTTTTGTAAAGTATTTCTTTGTTGTTTTTTATTTGTAAAGTTACAACAATTTTGGCTTTCCCTGCCACTCCCTTGTACATAAAATGAAGAAGAAATAACTTCGCACCCGAAGCATTTCCAGCGATTGCTTCGGGCAAAAGTTGGCGAAGCGGTGTTGCTGAAGAAGAAAACAAGGAAGGCAAAAAGTGCTTCGGGCCCGAAGTGCCTCAAAAAACTACTTCGGGCAAAAAATTTGCGAAGCAAAAATTCTAGCAAGGCGTAAAAAAGAGCTTCGCGCTCGAAGCATTTCAAAGGGTTACTTCGGGCAAAAAATTTGCGAAGCAGAATTTAAACAACATTTTGAAAGAGCAGCTTCGTCAAAGAAAGACTGCGGTTCGAATTGGCTAAGGCAAGAAAATTACTTCGGGCCCGAAGCACTTCAAGTAGCTACTTTGGGTGACATTTCTGCAAAGCGGTGTTGCTGAAATACAAAGGAAGAAGAATGAAACTACTTTGCACTCGAAGCATTTCCAGCAAATACTTCGGCCAGAAAACTAGCAAAGCGGGACTCGAAGGAGCATTGAAAATACTTTGCCAGAAAGTCGTCGAAGCACCCACTTCAGGCCCCTCCATCAGCGAACCATTTTTACTTCGCAGAAAGTTGTTGCAAAGCATCTGCTTCGGCTAGCTTTCGTGCAAAGTACTTCTACCCGAAGTGACGGAGGTTGTGGAGAATGTAACATCTTTTGAAGACAATTGCTTCGGCCGAAACCTTCCCGAACCACAGTTTTGAAAGAGGATCACAGCAAAGCATTTCTCCAAGGCATCAGCGAAGTAATTTTGTCAACGAAGCGACGAGGAATGAAGAGGCCCATTTTGCAAAGGAAATATGCTTCGACACTCACACCCCCCGAAGCAATTTTGCATAGCTCCATTTTGTGAAGTTCAAATCAAGGAGTTATTGCTTTGGTACAAGTCTATTGCAAAGCAAAGTTACAAACGAACATCTAGCGAAGCGCTTCAAAGGCACGTGTTCCAAGCCGAGTATTTTCTCGAGGTGACCTCATAAATGCATTTTTACGTGCCCGATAAGACCGTTGCTCATTTTGGCAATCAAAAATGAAGTATCAGTCCATGATGAAGAACTTGAAGAGCATGGCGGCCACTCGAGCACCACACCCGGAGACCAAGGACGTCCAGGCGGCTCATTAATGCATCTTTCCCTGACTGACCTGATCATAGCTGCTAGTTCTAATAAAAGACATGAAAGATCAGTCACGAGAGCCGTGAAGAGCTGACTTCTCAGATTTCGAGGATGTACTCCTCCATTTTGTATAATTATGACTCAGAGGGTCGGGTCCTCTATAAAAAACCAGACATTGTAATGAAAAGGGGGGAAATTTCTGCTAGAAAGCTGCTATAACTTGATATTCTGCGATTAATACTAAATAAATTTGGGCTCAATTTCTCTCTTGTATGTCACCTTCTGTGTTTATTTCTTTTATCTTTCTTCATTTGCATATTGTAACTCTGAATCCTGAATTCGATGTGCGATTGGTGACAGTACCCTGAAATTCGCCTGAAGGATACATAGGGGAGGAAAAATGCTATATTGGTTTTCTTTTATGCTGCCTGGTGGGTTGTGGTTTTTGTTACATTTGCTTATCCTAATTGTCATTACTCTGAACCATGAATTTCGATGAAAGGGAGAAGGATAATCCCTGGAGCTTGCTCAGAGGATACATAGGAAAGTCAATGTGGCATTTCTTTCATTTATTATTGGTGTTCTTTGCTGTTATTCAAGTTGCTAGGTAGTGATTGTGCTTCCTGTTCTCTCCCACTTTAAATCATTGATCTCTCTTCCCTTATCCCTTTTTTATTTCTTTCTCTAACCCTAGATTTGTTTATCTCTTTCATGCATCCCTTATCTCAAAACACCAAAGTAGTTTAGCATAGGAGCCGACATTTCTTGAGAGATTGGCATGAGGGGCATCTCTTCTCTTCGGCCTTTCAATGTTGGTCCAGGTCTAGGGTGCATACACTTACCCAAATTCTTTCCTAGGCAGATTTGATGACCAACGAGGCCTTCTGATAACATAGCATCTAGTTTTCCTCCCAATCCTCCCAACTCACCGAAGCATCCTAGTGCCTCCATTCCTATTAGTCGTCCTATTAGCATTCAAGGAGGAGCTTCGAGGATTCCTATTTCTCAAAATCCAGGAGCAAGTATGGCACAACATCAGCAATAACAACAACAAAAACAACAAATGTAGCAGCAACCGCCGCCCAAGTTGTTCCTAGCATGGGATTTCTTATCGTCGCTAAATCTAGCGGGACAAGGGCAAGTGCCGCCTGCTGCTATAAAGAAGATCCCAACGTTCGATGGAAATGAGAAGACTACTTTGGAGCACATCCAGGACATAATATCTCTGGTAGTGATCCATGAAATCACAGAGGAGCGCATTATGGTAAAGCTTCTGGTTCTTTCCCTTAGAGGAAAACTCCTCTACTGGTATAGATCTTTACCACCCGATACCATTACAAAATGGGACCAGTTAGTCGGGCAGTTGATGGGAAATTTTAATGAGTCCTCCGATTCTACCTCTCTTCTGCATCAATTCACTTCAATCCAGAGACATCCACAACAAGAGATCACATAATTCAATGTTAGGTTCGCCCGAACCTGGCAGAGAGTACTAATTGGACTTCGGCCAACCGATGAAGCTGCAACATACTATTTCCTTCAGGATTTCAACCCTGATATTAGTATCATGGTAAGATATTCTAACATCAATACTTTTCCTGACTTGTATGAGTTAGCCAAGAGGGCAAAAATGGATTTGATAGCTGTGGGCAAGCTTCCCCAAAGGATGTCAATGCCAATACTTCCCAAACTTCCTCAATCCTAGTATGTGAGCGCAGCTGCTTTGTAGATCTCTGCAACTCCTGCACTCCCAATCTCATCTTGGAACCTAAATCCTATTATGTCTCAAATCACTGCCCCACAAATTCATTTTCCCACATTTTTGGCTTCACAGCCTACGGTCACTTCGACACTCCCTGTATTGCCAACACCATTTCAACCCCCTTCCCTACCTCCAATACCGACGATGGCTTCATTGCCACTCATTCCAAAAGCCAATGATATGCAAGCTAAAATTCTACAAGAGAAGTAGTCTCTGAACTCCATAGTTCAGATGTTGTCCAACGACATGATTATTATGAAAAAGAAGCAAGTGCAACAAGAATTTCTACCAAGGAGGTCTTATCCTACGCCTACACTTACCAAAGACCAAGCAGTCCAACAAGGAAAGGCTTCAATGAGGAACACTACGATTGATGAAGCTCCAAGCACTTTTGATTATGTATATTGGTGCTCTACATGCAATGATCCGCATGAAGAGAATACCTGCATGCTGCACCAACACTATGTACAAACGCTGGCGAGCAGTAGTCATGGCGGTCAAGTCAACATCATCAGGAAAATGAGTTAGAACCTAGCGATTGGTGAAGAAGAGCCGGTCGCAGTGCTTACCAGAGGAGGAAAGAAGGCAATAGAAGTGGATGCTACTCAGATGGCTCCCTTAAAAGTGCACGCTCGACCCGAGAAGGGACAATCATCTTCTTTAGCCCCGAACAAAGCCCCTCCGCCTACACCGATCAAAGAAAAAGCTCAAAAGGCCTCTGTCAAACCACCTCAGGCAGAAACAAGAGAGCAGGCTAGAGAAAAGCTCAAGTTTCCTTCACTAACTAAGTGATAAAGAGTTGAAGCTATGGAGTAGTATCGCACCAGATATGAGCCGAGAAAGGAACCTGAGGTGCTCAGTTCCTTGGCGTACAACATTGTAGAAGAGTTAAAGAGGATTCCAGCCAAGATCAGCTTGTATGATGCATTGCAACTACTTGGACAAGTGGACCTGCTACAAGAATCATTGAAGACGACTAAAGTAGAAAAGGCAGCACCGCTTACTCTTGTGCATACCCTATCCATATCCATTACAAGGAAGAATAGACCACCTCTCGTTCTACCTATCTCTACAGATGGAAGGGTATATTGTACATAATTGTATGATCGACTCTAGGGTTGCTACAACAGTTATGCCGAAGGTAGTGTGTGAAGAGATAGGGATGGAATATACACGAAGCAGCCACAATGTACTCCAGTTGGACAGTACCCCAGTAAAGACTATAGGAGTAATCAAAGATATCCCTATTCGACTACATAAGATGCCTCAGATCATGATCATACAAGAGGTAGTGGTCGTCGACCTGGAGCCGTACTTCAACATGTGCTTGTCAAGGGAATTCACAGCAAAGCTGGGCGGATATCTGTCTATGGATTACTCTCATCTGGAGATTCCATTCAAAGTAAAGAAGGTGAAGGTCTACAATGAAAAGCCTTCTTCCTTCCTTGTGTAGAAGATGTTCGAAGAAGAAGGCAGCGATCCAGTGAATGCAATAGTGGAGAAAGTAGAGCAGGTGGACCTCGTCGAGGAATATCTTGTGCAACTAAGTTATGAATATGAGTTCTCGTTGACAGACTTTAATGCCATGATAGAGACTGAGATAGGATGTCATGCGATCGCCAAGCCTGAGAAACATACCCAACCAGAGAATAGAACAAGTGCCCAAGGAGGACTATGGAAGTTGTTCTTCGATGGTTCCCGATGTAAAAATGACGCTGGGGTAGGGATTCTTCTAGTTTCACCATTCGAAGAGAAAAATGAGTATTGCTATCGGTTGATATGGAGCTGCACCAACAATGCAGTAGAATATGAAGCATTATGCCTAGGACTCAAGAAAGCTGACAAGTTAGGCATAAAACACCTCCAAATCTTCGAAGATTCTAAACTGGTATGCAACCAAGTCACAAACAGGTGCACTTCAAAGAAGCATTATCTCAAATCCTATCGAAATAGGGTATGGGACTTGTTCGACCAGTTCGAATCTCTCAATCTGCAGTCTATTCCAAGAGAAAAGAATCGACATGCCGATGTTCTGGCATCCATCGCAGCCAAGTATTCTCCAGCAGAAGACATGGTGCACAAGCCCAAAGCTATGAGAATGATCTATAGACCCTCTATCCCAGACATAGATCTGCATTAGCAAGTCTTTGATAATGATGAGCAGATTATGAATTTCATGATTCAAGAAGCAGCCACAGTCAAAAATAGAAGCCCTGATGGTGAAGAATATGAAGGACTAGTTCAATTGAAGAATAACCACCTTCCTAAAGGATTGATTACTCTGGAAAGCCTCTTTGATCAGAACGATCGAGCAATTTCACACAGGATCAAATTTAATGCCAAGCAGTATCAAGAGTTGGAGCTCGAGCCTGGAAAATCAATAAAGTTGGAACAAATTACACTTCGAAGGAGCTAGAGCAGATCTGATCTCTATGCAAAAGGTATCTCGACACAGTGGCTTGGTATTATCAAGATCTAAGGGGATACGATCGGCAACTGATCCAGCATACAATTGAGTTGCAAGAGGGAGTCAAGCCTTTTCGACAGAAGCAAAGGCCGGTTAACCCAAAAATCAAGGTCCTGATGAAGGCCAAACTCCTAAAAATTCTAGAGGCAAAGATAATTTATCCCATCAAAAATTCTTCTTGGGTAGCGAACCTAGTCCCTGTCAGAAAAAATAACGGAGATATTCGTTTATGCATGAACTTTCGCAACCTGAACCAGGATTCTCTCAAAGACCACTATTCTCTTCTGTAAATTGATCAGATATTGCACTCGGTGGCTGGAGCTCAATGCTTCTCCCTGCTCGATGGTTTCTCTAGATACAATCATATCTGCATCAGGAACGAAGACCAGCATAAGACAACATTCACCACCAAATGGGGAACATTTGCTTACTAGCGAATGCCATTTGGCCTTTCGAATGTTGGTGCCACTTTTTAGAGGGTGATGGATCTAGCTTTTGGCGAGCTTTTGAATAAGGTTATCATCATCTATCTAGATGACATGACCATTTTCTCCCAAAGAAGGGAGGATCACCCCTTACATCTACAACAAATTTTCAAAAAATATCGAGAGTTTGGCATTTCAATCAATCCAAAGAAGTCCATATTTGCAGTCAGCGAAGGGAAGTTGCTGGGACATGCTATATCATAAAAGGGCCTCGCTATAGATCCTGACAGAGCCGAGGCTTTAACGAAACTCCAACTCCCAGCAGACAAGAAAGGACTTCAATCTTTCTTCGGCTAGATCAACTTCGTGAGGAAGTTCGTCCTTGATTTCGCCCAGGTCATCAAGCTGATGTCTGAATTTTTGAAGAAGGACGTGGAATTCATCTGGACAGAAGAGAGAAATGAGGCATTTGAAGAGATTAAGGCCCGAATCACTCAGGTGACGGTCCTGATCAACCTTGACTATAGTCAATATTTTATCCTATATGCCATTGGGGAACCTGAAAGCTATGCTGCGGTCCTGACACAGAAAGGGGAAGACGATGAAGAGCGTCCCATCGTGTTTCTGAGCCAGGTGATCAATCCCCATGAAGAGAAATACAATTTCATAGAACTTCAGGTGCATGCAGTAATGAAGTCTCTTCAGAAATTCAAGCAATTCATCTCCCAAAGTCGGTTACGGTCTTCGTCATTCACCCTGACGTGCGTAATTTCATCATCCAAGGAGAATTGGGAAGCAAGAGAGCTGGTTGGGTGAACAAGATACAAGAATTTGACATTGAGATCAAGCCCACAAAACTAGTTTACGGTCACGCATTATGTCAAGAACTGGCGAAGAGCGTAGCGGCCAAAGCTACAAAATCTCAGTGGGATGATTCACCAACAGAAGAATGCTTCGCCAACCAAGAAGAGGACAAGAAAGATTGGGTTAGTGAAATAGTCAACTACTTCAATACCGGTAGATGTCCTTCGCATCTAAACGCTTCATAGCAAAGGCATTTTAGGATGCGGTCCTCCCGTTACACTCTGTGCCCCGAAGGCCTGTTCTTCAGAAACATTGATGGTGTCCTTATCAAGTGCATAAAAGAGTCCTGGGAGAATTTAATTCAGGATTATCTGGAGGTCACTTCATAGGAAGAACAATGGCGCTGAAGATAATCAAGGCGAGTTATTATTGGCCCACACTCTTTGCTGATGCCTTCGTCGTTTGCCGTAGATGTAAGCAATGTCTGAAGTTTGCTGGTTGAAGTAGAAATGCTTCAATGCCCCTTCGTTCGATACAAGTAGAGACACCCTTTCAACAATGGGGACTGGATTTCATAGGGGCCATATTGTCGAACTCTTCCATGGGACATAAGTTCATCCTGACGACAACTGACTACTTCACCAGGTGGGCCGAAGAGATTCCTACGAAACATGCAGATCAAGAGATTGTAATCGCCTTCCTAGAAAGTTTGACCATCAGGTTCGGTGTTCCTAAAGCAATTATTTCAGACAATGGTCTTGGTTTTTCAGGTGCCAAAATCAATAATTTCTTCTAAAAACATGGGATATATCATAAAGTCTCCTCCAACTATTATCAGCAAGGCAATGGACTGGCAGAGTCCACAAACAAAACCTTGTTAAGGGTGCTAAGAAAGCTCATAGAGATGAAAAAAAGGACTTGGCATCTTCTTCTAGATGGTGCCTTGTGGGCCGATCGAATTTTCGTCAAGAAGTCAATCAAGACTTCACCTTATGCCCTGGTCTATGGCAAGAGGCCATCTTACCCACCCATCTGGAGATCCTTGCACTACAACTATTAGAAGAAGAAGATGGAGTTAATCCAATGGAAAACAGATTAGCTCATCTGTTGCAGCTAGAGGAAGATCGCGAGGAAACCTACCAGAACTTCGTTAAGCATGCTCAGGTCACCCGAGATTGGTTCAAAAGGAAATCATCCGATCGCACGTTCAAGGTGGGAGATCTGGTATGGAAGTGGGACTCCTGGAAGGCTAAGCCTGGGAATCACGACAAGCTGGACACCTTCTGGGATGGGCCATTCAAAATTGTAAAGGTGAACTTGGCCAACTCTTTCATCCTCAAAGATGCAGATGGCCAGGTTTTTCCGATCTCTGTCAATGGTATTCATCTAAAGACTTTTCACTGCTGAGGTCAAACACTAGTTCTCTTGCAAATATAAAAAAAAAAAAAATGTGTATGTACTTTTGTATATAATTTCCATTTGTATATACATCCTGTTTCGAGATTGCAAAAGCCAAATACTACACTTCAAAATCTACTTCGGGGAATTTTGATGCAAATTAGCAGTTGCAAGGAGGTTCGCTGCGAAGCACTTTACCCTCAAAAGGGCCAAACCAAAATTCAAACAAAGGCACGAAAAGAGCTTTGCACCCGAAGCATTTCCAGTAGCTACTTCGGGCAGAAGTTTTGTGAAGTAGATTTGAAAGGGATCTTTGCGAATCAAATTTTAAGAACACAAGCTTCGGTAGGCAGTCCTTGCAAAGCACGGCGAAGGAGTACTTCGGGCCCAAAGTGTCGAAAAGCAGTCCGCACCAAAGGTTCATCGCGAAGCATTTTCAATGCTGATTCCAACTTCGCTGAACCAAAAACATGCGAGATGAGAGAATTTAAAATGTGCCTCATAGAACGCGCTGATAGCAACCTCGAAAAGAGTTCAAAGCGGATGAATTTATGGCAAAAGTGGCAGAGCACATTTCGAGGTGATTCGGTTAATGTAAAAGCTGCAATGAGGTACAAGGTGGCAGTAGTTTGCATTCCATGATTACCAAATCGCGTGGCCTCGTGTACTATGTTGCTGTAGAGCCAATCAAAGGGCAAGGCAACTTCCTCCATCCGAAGCATTAATTTAAATTTGGTAGGTGCCATAAATTGAGGTAGTTACCTTTTTAGGCTATAAAACGTGAAGCTCTAGCAAAAGGGTAGGTTAGTTATCCATCAATTCGTGCAAGACTAAGAGCCTTTAGTTTCTCTGTAATTCTCCTACGCTTTGCATCTAAGCCCTTCACATTGAAACCCTCTGTATCAAGGACTCTGTCGCCATCATTTTCAACATGGGAAAGAAAAGCTCCAAAGAGAAGGGGAAAGATCCTGAAGTTGCAGGCCCTAAAAAACAAAGAAGGGAAAAGAAGAGAAAAAGCGTACTCCAAAGAAGATAAGTCTTACCCCTCGCCCTAAAAAGCAGCCAATAGAAGAAGGGGACGACTCGGAGGAAGAGCAACTTGTAGAACCACCAATTGATGGGTGGGAGAAGATTAGAGACACGCAGATCTCTAAGGGTGTGTCCGACCTCTGACGCAACATAGAGTTTATGACGAGCAGACTCACCCCATAGAATAAGAGAGCTATTGCATATTACTCTCAAATTTACTAGTATTTAACCTCGCCTGCTCACCATTGTCCCGAGCTAATCTATGCTATCGCGCAAAATTACCAGCCTGCATCTAGGCAAGTGTTGGACGCTTTGGGTCACAAATTGTTTTCCATTTTGAAGGAAGATGTACAAGCAAACTTCGTGCCATAGCAAGGTCTACCCAAGGGCTATTCTATTTGCAATGTCATTTTAAGCGAACAAATGGAGAGGTTCACTTCTAACAGCTACATATTAAAATTCCTATGCGAGAACCTTAAAAGCAGGCTACCTTCAAACAAGCTGCCCCAGATGCCCTTACCCTTTGAGGCCTTCAAGAACATCAATATTTTCTCCATAATTGCATGGGTGGCGGGCCTGTCGACAGATGCTTCGATGCAACCCTGGCAGGTGTCTTTGGTCGAATGTATTTCGAGAGGGGAATTCTATGCCCCCGACGCTTCAAGACCAAACACCAACCCAATTTTCTTTAACTGGGCAGAATGGGCGGCCTGAAACTTGCACACAAGGCTCACCAGCATGAAGAATTCGGTAATGGGCCAGTACTTTGCACCCTGTTATTTTCTTGTATGGTTTTTTTTCTACCAGGTTCATAAGCGATTCCCCCATATCGCCATTTCTCCAGGTAGCGAGGATGGAAATCCTCTACCAATGTACCAGTGGACTCCCCTCCTATTGAGGATAGAGTCCTATTATTCTTTTAACCAACAATTTTTAGGACCTGCTATGCATTTGTTGAAGGGTTCTTGCCCTCGGGTCCCCCTCAATTTGAGAGATAAAGTGGTGTAGGAAAAAAGGGGAGATGTTTTCCAATTGACATAGGGCCTGGTGATTCGCCTGTTTGGTTTCATAGGGAAGCATTTCCTGTTACCAGTCTACCCCTCTGAATATTAGTTCACATTGGAAGTCGCTCGGTAGAGTGACGCTACAAATTCAATGTACAACCATGGCCGAAAATGGGCACATACTTGTGATTTCCCTTTCAGGATGGGTGTAATCGAAGTCTTTGCCTTGAAACATAGCGTTTTCTTGGAGGAAAAGCTTGCCAATTTTGGCCTACTCTAGATCCCTCAACAATGGCTCTATGATCCCTTGGAAGTGATGAGGGATCACTTAAAATTCAAGAATTTCCACATCTGCCCCCACCCCAAAATTGTGGAAAAAAGGAATAATCCTAATGGGAAAGATCTGGAGTGGCATTTGGAGAAAATGAGAACATTGCCTCCTTGGCATGAGTTCTACCCCATGGAGGCCGAGTTTGATCCTGACCAGTACCCCCTCCCAACTCCAAGCTCCATGTTTTGGAGAAAGGCAAAGGATGATTTAAAGGAGGAATTGAAGAACTGGAGCAAGGAAAAACTTCGGGAGTGGTGGATAATGAGAGTCTATCACCAAAATATGAACTCTTATGGACTCTTGGCAGCAGATAAAGACTTCACAATTCTTTATGAAGCCAATGTTGAAACTTGGAAGTCTATATTCTTTGCAGATTTTTTTCCCCTAGCTACCCTAGGATCGGGCGAAAGCCCAAGAGGAGCTGAAGATACCTCAAAAGAAGAGGAAGAAGAAGAGGCCGAAGCTATGCCAGCGACACTACCACAAGGACCATCGGAAGGCCATGACACAAGCATCGAAGAGGTAGAGAAACCATTGGAGAGAAAGAAAAGAAAGATGCAGGAGCAAATTCAAGTTCCTCCGAGCCATCCAAAGCGACCTCGCACAAAGCTCACAAGTGCTCCTGCTGAACAACCTGCATCAGGCCCAGCCGAGGCAAATATTAAAGATACAGGGCCACCAAGTGCCAAGACGGTCCCGGATATAGACGTCATTGATGTGGAGGAACTCCTCCAACAAGAGGTAGACTCCGAAGTAGAAGTTGTGGAGGTCAGGAGTGTCGAATCCTAAAAGGAACAAGAGCCAATCACCCAAGATGTCACCACGATCACTCTGCCAGGAGGGCAAGCAGGTATGCACTCTCTTCCTTTTGCCTTGGTCTCTGACATGTCCACTGTGGTCCCGGTTGAAGGTCCCAATCCATATCTCCCTCCCCTACAAGGTCAATCACCTACTCAGGCACTGCCCGTTGTCAGTTCAACTCTACATAGCTCCACTCCACCTAAGTCTTTCGGCCAGGACAAGCCTGTTGAAACTACTTCGCCCGCCCATGCCGCCATTCCTTCAGTCCTTAGTCAAGGTGAAGGTAGTGTTCCAATGCCAAGCCCTGTAGCCCATTCTCCCATCACTCACAGCATAGTCCCGCTTACTAAAGCTCCTATTACACCCGTCTTCGAACCTTTTGGGGAAGCATTCCCCATTGATTCTTTATATTTGTTCACCCCTTCAGCTGGAGATCTAGCATTTTCTGATTCAGATCTATCCTTAATAAAAGAATGCCCCTTAGCCAAGAAGCTGCTCTTAGCTTAGCAAAACATAAAGAAAATGCTCAAGGAGGCAAGGAAGAAAAGAGGCCAATCTCTGGCCTAGGTTGAAAAATGCGTTGTCTTCGACTTGAAGGGCAGAAAGCTACATAAGGTGAAGAAGGTCCCCAAGGTACAGAAGCCTCTGGATGAAATGAATCTGACTGATTATGATTACTAGGAGAAGACCAAGGACCTAGAACATTTGAATATAGATAATGAATCCACATCCATGCATGTCAAAATCGAGACTTTCTGAGCGCACGCAAACATCGCTAATCAGTGTAGGTTCAAAGCAGAAAGCGCTAACATCAAGTTGGAAGAGGAGCTAGCTAGAATCCGCTCCAAGCTGGAGGATTCAGAGGATCAGTGTAAGCTATTGAAAAAGGAAACACGTGCCCTGAAATAGCAGATACTACAATTGCAGTGTTCGACTGAGCACCAAGCACAAAAATAGGCCAAAAATGAGCTAAAAGCCAAAGATCTCGAAAGTAAAATCTTGCAGGCTCAGCAGCAGTTGTTCGAAAAAGCAAACTTGGAGTTGTTCGACAGAGGCAGAATCAAGGAAATTTGCTCACACTTGCTCAAAGGCTTTAAATCGTGGGCCTCCAGTGCCCTGTCAACTTTAATCTATGTCACCGAAGCTCAGTATGTCGTTGCTAAGAATGGGCCAATAGTAGATGATGTCATCTAAAAAATCAAAATGCGACTCAAGCTGGATTTCGAGGTCCAAAGTATTAGATATCAGGACCTACAAGTTGTTGCTATGAGTCGAAGCACTAGGGATTGGTCTACAGCCCAAGCCACTATTCATGCCTTCTTCTCAAAGGTGAAGAAAGCGCAGAAGGCAAAGGACCTCCTAGACATATTTGAGCAGGAGCAGCGCACCTCAATGGGTTACTTCAAAGATCTTTCTTCCCTAGGTTTCCCAAGTTTCATAGATGATGATGGGAATCTTCTCACGAGGGAGGAACTCAAGTCGGCATGGCTCCATTTCGAAAGTGACGTCTTAGAAATAGATGAGTGGGAAGAGCTGATCATAGAAGGACAAGTCACCAACTTCATCTTGAGACACTACAAAATTGTGGCTTGCC
Source organism: Wollemia nobilis (assembly GCA_028583015.1). Classification (NCBI taxonomy): domain Eukaryota; kingdom Viridiplantae; phylum Streptophyta; class Pinopsida; order Araucariales; family Araucariaceae; genus Wollemia; species Wollemia nobilis. The sequence goes on along the minus strand of JAQPPZ010017082.1, from coordinate 5,046,464 downwards.
TAAATGACCTAAGTGCAAGAATAAAACATGCTGACATTGGGCAAATTGATCGGTTCCATGTTTTGGTCAAGGCACTCGAAGACCAAGAACCATTTCAAAAAGGCGTCTGGGCCCACGTCCGTCGAACCATGAGGAAAATCTGTGATCGTCTTGTCCCATCACCGCAGTAGGAAGCCACGCCGGCAGAAGGAGCAGAAGAAGCAGAAGAAGGACCAGAAGAAGGAGAAGGAGCAGAAGAAGGATAAGAAGAAGAAGAAGAAGTTATGGAAGCGCTCCCGAAAGTGGAAAAGGGGGAAGGATCTGGAGGTGACTCTGGCCCAATGGATCAAAGTTGAGGGTTCTCCCACCGAGATGAGCTCGTTGCCCCATGAGCCGCCAAGAATATTGACAATTTTGTCACATTGCACAAGGGGTAGAAAAAGAAATCAAAATTTTGTACAAGTATTTTTGTAAAGTATTTCTTTGTTGTTTTTTATTTGCAAAGTTGCAGCAATTTTGGCTTTCCCTGCCACTCCCTTGTACATAAAATGAAGAAGAAATAACTTCACACCCGAAGCATTTCTAGCGATTGCTTTGGGAAAAATTTGGCGAAGTAGCATTTTCGAAGAAGAAAACAAGGCAAAAAGTGCTTCGGGCCCGAAGTGCCTCAAAAAACTACTTCGGGCGAAAAAGTTGCGAAGCAGCACTGCCGAAGCAAAAATTCTAGCAAGGCGTAAAAAAGAGCTTCACGCCCAAAGCATTTCAAAGGGTTACTTTGGGTAAAAATTTTGCGAAGCAGAATTCAAACAACATTTTGAAAGAGTAGCTTCGTCAAAGAAAGACCACGGTTTGAATTGGCTAAGGCAAGAAAATTACTTCGGGCCCGAAGCACTTCAAGTAGCTACTTCGGGTGACATTTTTGCGAAGCGGTGTTGCCGAAGTAAAATACAAAGGAAGAAGAATGAAACTACTTCGCACCCGAAGCATTTCTAGCAAATACTTCGGCCAGAAAACTAGCGAAGCAGGACTCGAAGGAGCATTTAAAATACTTTACCAGAAAGTCGCCGAAGCACCCACTTTGGGCCCCTCCATCAGCGAACCATTTTTACTTCCCAAAAAGTTGTTGCGAAGCATCTGCTTCGTCTAGCTTTCGTGCAAAGTACTTCTACCCGAAGTGATGGAAGTCGTGGAGAATGCAACATCTTTTGAAGACAATTGCTTCGGCCGAAACCTTCCCGAACCATAGTTTTGAAAGAGGATCACAACGAAGCATTTCTCCAAGGCATCAGCGAAGCAATTTTGTCAGTGAAGCGGCGAGGAATGAAGAGGCCCATTCTACGAAGGAAATATGCTTCGGAACTCACACCCCCCGAAGTAGTTTTGTGAAGCTCCATTTTGTGAAGTTCAAATCAAGGAGGAGTTATTGCTTCGGTACAAGTCTATTGCGAAGCAAAGTTGCAAACAAACATCTAGTGAAGCGCTTCAAAGGCACGTGTTCCAATTTGGGTATTTTCCTAAGGCGACCTCATAAATGCATTTTTATGTGCCCGGTAAGACCGTTGCTCATTTTTGGCAATCAAAAATGAAGTATCAGTCCATGATGAAGAACCCGGCGAGCATGGCGGCCACTCGAGCACCACACCCGGAGACCAAGGACATCCAAGCGGCTCATTAATGCATCTTTCCTCGACTGACCTGATCACAGCTGCTAGTTTTGGTAAAAGACATGAAAGCTCAGTCACGAGAGCCACAAAGAGCCGAATTCTCAGCTTTCGAGGATGTACTCCTCCATTTTGTATAATTATGACTCAAAGGGTTGGGTCCTCTATAAAAACCTAGGCATTGTAATGAAAAGGGGGGAAATTTCTGCTAGAAAGCTGCTGTAACTTGCTGTCCTACGATTAATACTAAAGAAATTTGGGCTCAATTTCTCTCTTGTATGTTGCCTTTTGTGTTTATTTCTTTTGTCTTTCTTCATTTGCATACTATAACTCTGAATCCTGAATTCGGTGTGCGATTGGGGACAGTACCCTAAAATTCGCCTAAATGATACATAGGGGAGGAAAAACGCTATATTGGTTTTCTTTTATGCTACCTGGTGGGTTGTGGTTTCTGTTACATTCGCTTATCCTAATTGTCGTTACTCTAAACCCTGAATTTTAATGAAAGGGAGAAGGAGAATCCCTGGAGCTCGCTCAGAGGATACATAGGAAAGTCAATGTGGCATTTCTTTCATTTATTATTGGTGTTCTTTGCTGCTATTCAAGTTGCTAGTTAGTGATCGTGCTTCCTGTTCTCTCCCACTTTAAATCATTGATATCTCTTCCCTTATCCCTTTTTTATTTCTTTCTCTAACCCTAGCTCTGTTTATCTCTTTCCTGCATCCCTTATCTCAAAACACCAAAGTAGTTTAGCATAGGAGCCAGCCTTTCTCCGAATATTGGCACGAGGGGCATCTCTTCCCTTCGGCCTTTCAATGTTGGTCCAAGTCTAGGGCGCATACACTTACCGAAATTCTTTCCTAGGAAGATTTGATGACCAATAATAACTACCTGTAAACCTTGTAAAGGAGCTATAACAAAAACCCATGCATGAAATGCTTGTAAAAGATCAAAAAAAACTATAATAGATACATGAACAGGAAGAAACATAGTATTCAAAAAGGCCCATGCAAGGGCAATAAAGAACTTAAAAACGGTAATGGGAAGCCCTAGAGCTCAAGTTCCCAGTTATGACGATCTCTTTGCACCGCTTACCCTTTCACCGAAAGTTCTATCACCTAGACCATTGACTTAATAGTTACTTTGAAAAAGAGGTTACGACAAAAACTTAACCATTATTACATGAATTGACAAAGGCTTCTTGATCAACCTCTTTGAACTTTTTGAGGAAAGTAATGAGACCATGAGCTTCCAGAAAGGTCTAAGATAGGGGATCAAGCTAAAGGCTAGATGGATCAAGTAGGGCCATGTTGGTAATATTGGAGAAAAAGGAAGACCACAAAAACTAGACACTATGCTTCTTACTGCCTAGGACACACAATAGCGGATAAAACTAGATGGCAATGGATTGACATAAACTAGGGTTGTAAATATAAATAATTTTAGCATAATAAACGACCTTTTCAAAAGCTGAGTTGGAGTGATTGACGGGCCACTTAGTAATTATCCATAGGGAATAGACACTGGAAAATACAGACATGGCACAAGATAGACTACGTGAAGGATAATACTAGGATAGTATTGGGAGTGCCAATTGACTGAAAAAAAGATTCTCAAAATTCATAAGATGCAAAAAAGAGGATCTCGAGACTTGATGCATATTGATCTTTTTTGACAACATCCATTACACTGCTTAGACCTACTAAGAGACTTTACATGCTTGGAGAAGACCACCACGAGACAAACCCACTAACAGGGCCTACCTTGGGACATAACATACTTCATAGAAAGGAAACGGGAGAACTAACCACCAGTACTGATAGCAAGACTAAAAGTCATGCTAATCAGAAAACTTCCACCATAATAATTGGAACCAATAAGAATGTTTTGATAATTGGATGACTAGGTATTAAATAAGAAGTTGAAATAGGTATTTATAACAGATGAAATAAATAACTTTCTCTTTTGAGGTTAATGTTTTGATTGCACTCTTATTAGAGATATAAAATCATAATTGTTAGTCAAAATGACTTGTCATCTAAACCCCAAGTGTAAAAACATGCTAGGATTTGGATCGTACATTAAAAAATCTAAGAATATATCAATAACCACTGTCACACTTATAATTACGATCACAACACCATTGATCCTTAGGGCATATGCTTTGGGGGATGTGTAAACTAATCCCTTAATCATGCCTTTATCCTTATTTTAAAATTTTGGAAAAGTTAGGGAGCAAAAATAACAAGAAAAAATTATTGAAAGGTAATAAACTAGATGATAGAAGGGAACCAAAACCATTGTCCAACATGACTTGTCATTGTCCTACCTAAGGATTAACAAGGTTAGTCCACCCCTATTCCATATTAGGAGGAAAAATCTCTCCACCATTTGCAAGTTAGTTGTTAGTGCTCTTTTCAAAAATACATATTACATCTCCTAAAGATCACAAGTGACGTAAGGGATATCCAATTTTGAGTCCTTAGGGGAAAATGAAAAAGAGCAATATATGATAGTAGAAACAAAAAAATAAAAATTCTATGCTATAGTACAAAAACAAAAAATATTATTAATTTGAATCTACTATCTATACAAAATGTATTTTTTTTTTAAAATAAACAATAGAAAAATACAAAAAATATAACCAAATAATATAAAAGCAAAAGAAAACATACCTAATACATACCTATATGCACTCCCATAAATTTTAATTGGATGAAAATAATTTTTTGCTTGCCCCATATGGCTTCAAAATATTTTACCTACAAAAACACCCAAAGCATTAAAAAACATTGGTTGGGTGTGAAATCAGCAAAAGCATAGTGCACACATGAGTCTAGAGCGATCCAAGACCCCTAGAAACATTGTTTGTGTGATATGTCTACAAAAATAAATAAAATATTATGGATAAAATCAATTTTGTAATTAATATTAAAAAATATAAATAGGGAGTAAATATTTCTTTTTGAATTTTCATTACACACACTTCTAGCCTTCACATGACTGCTACATGTTCATATGAGATCCAATTTATATGCAAAGACAACCAATGGTGAGTAGATGAGGAGACAATGATGGAGATGTAGACCACTTACACAATCTTGAAGTTTTTAGTTTAAATGCAAAAAACACCTGAAAACAAGGTGAATGAACATAAACATAGTTAGGCTAGCTAGGAAGTAGCTAGGATAGCACAAAATAAACCATCAAAACTACAACATCACACATGTGGTAGGGTCCAAGTAAGGCGACAAAAAATGACTAAAAATTTCCCTAAATAGCCTATAAAATGAGGTGAACTAATATTGGTACTTTTCTAAAATTCATGATTGCAGCAAAATGCAAAAAAAATGATGATCATGGCTAAAATCAATGATCACATAAAATATGATGATCATAGTCGCGTACCAAAAGGGATGATTGTTGTCTTATCTAAACGAGGGTAATCTTATCCCTAATTAAAAATCATAATTAATATAAAAAATACATGATTTTAGACTAAGATTCCTCTAGGAATGGCCCATAGGGAGACACTAGATGCAGGTGGGATCAAGGCTAACATGATTCTAATGTTAGCATCAATGGATTATCTGAGTTAAGTAGTAGTAGTAGGGTGATAAATGACCAACTATGGAGATGTAGGGAGCCACCAGGGATGAGGGGGTGGTTTCAATAGCACATGACAACAAGATGTAATACTTTCTAATAGAAATAGGGTTAGGGAGTTAACTAGAGATGTCATATATTCAACTACACAAGGGAATATATTATGTGTTCATTATCTTCTAGAACATAATGACCAACATCTTCTTATGGTATCTTGCTCTATATGATCAAATAAAAAACATTATCACCCTAAAGGATGTATATTTTATTATTGGGTTTCTAGTGATAAGGCAAACACCATAGATTTCCATGACTCAAGAAACTTGGTTGGAGCTAGTCAAGTGGATGACAAAGAAGAGGAGGCTCTACATATAATGAATTATTTTATTGAATCAAGTCTTCTATATGAGTAGGATACCATTCATGAGACTCATTAGGATCCTCTTGTTGTCCAGTTTTTGTATTATCACAAAAGCACAAATATGATCTTGACCTCACAATTATATCCACTATACATGGTCATGGAGGAAGGTCAAAGGGGATTAGATAGGGGTTTTGTCTTTTATAATATATATTATTATTTTTATATCATTATTGGATCAAATCTAGGGTTATAGGAATGGGGTAATAGGTTAGTTTACATAATATTGACCTAGATCTATAAGCATTTTGCTATATACCAACCACCAAGGATACACTTGGCACATGATCCAAGGACATTTAGGCTATGGGATGGGAGAATGTATAGGGGTGCAATAACCATAGGTAACTCCTATAATGTGCATCCCATGTCATCAAATCCTATGGACTTCATACCATATCTTGCATAAGATAGGGGAATAGGACTACCACTAGTCAAATGTAGTTTGATTAACAATGGTGTTGTGGAACATAATCATGAAGTGGCAGATTCAAATAGGATGGATTGGGTGCTAATATAGCATGGATTAGTGCACTTTAAGAGGGAACTCCCTCTCCAATTCCTACACTAGAGGCACAAATAGGGTAGAGAAGTGGACAAAGCTAGCAAACCACCTCCTCATACATACCTTAATAATACAACATCATTAGAGGGCAAGAGTGGAGAAGGATCTAGAGATGCTATAATTGCTACCTTATTATAAAGGATCCTATCCAATGAGACTCCCATGGAGACAAAATCACCATTTGTTGCACTTATATGGGAGAGAGGTAATTTTTCTAGAGCAATAAGGGATTGAAGTAGCAATGATGAGTCTCTAGAGGAGGAGGAGGAAGCTATTGAGGCAACATAAGGGTGAGCACTTATCTAGAGAAGGAGATAATGTTAGAGGAGGAGGAGGAATAAAATAAGGACATGCCCATAGAGAATATAATTTTTTTGAGGTTGATGAAGACATTGAAAACTTGGAAATCTCGTCTTTTGAGAAGGATCGGATGAGATAGCTTGATGACTCAAGTACACCCTAGTAACTCTTGAACATAGAAATTTGTAAATGCAATTAGAACTCATGATCATATTTCAAAAAATGAACGAGAAGGATTTTACTCTCCCCAACCCCTATATTAGGGTTAATTCCCTTATAATTTTGTTGAAATACGAAAAAGTAAACTAATATAAGAGTGTAAGAATAAAATCTAAGCTAAAAGAGGAAAAATAAATATGATCTACTTATTGAAAAAAAGGGTTTAAAAAATAAATAAAGGACAAGCAAAAAATACAACCAAAGTTATAGTAAGATCAAGGTTGGTACAACTGGGATGTGCAACAATGATCACATAAATTCAATGGGTAAGATCTTCAAACAACCTGCAACAACAATAAGAGAAAGGACTAATAGAAGAAAATGTGGCAGAGGTATTGAATTCATACATCCAAGAACAAAAGGTTTGAGACACATAATTTAATGTCATTTAAATTATTTTCATTATTATTTTCTGACAAATGTAAAATATGATTTTACTCCAAAGAGTATCTCTAGTATATTAGGTAGCAAAAAGACCCTTACAATTAGAACCGATGTCTTATTTACACTTAAAAGTAAAACCTAATCTAATTTTGAACTAATAACCTATAATCTCATGTAAAAAAAACACTAAAAAATAGACTCATAATTGGAGCAAGGTGCTTTCGAATATCACTTTAAGCAAGGTGCTTCAAAACTTAACTCCAAGAAAGACATTAAAGAAAGTCACTCTAAGCAAGGCGCTCCTAGGAAGTCACTCTAAGTGAGGTACACTATTTTCAAACACTTAGGAATTTTTTCTTGATTTGACTTACTCTATCTTTTGGCTTAGTTTGTACAATAAATCTTTGTTCAGAGTATGATGGTAGTAGTGACCTACTATAGTTTTGATGACTCACAAGGCTATTAATATTTTTTGATGAAAGATCCTAGATTATACATTATTCTTAGGTGTGAAGTCAAATTTGAGGTAGACTCGTATTAAAGCTTATATTGTTAAAGGGAAGAGTTTCATTGTAACTACAATGACCTATGGATCAATGAGGGTAAGGATACTAGCTTGATGTAACAACATAGATGATAGCATAAAAAGGGTGATGATAGATGATGAAAAGGGTTGTGTTGATGATAATTGAGTTAACATGAAAACACTAGCGATATGGATGACCAAAGGAACAAAATGGCATGTGATGTTGTAAATTGGTAATGAAAAATATGATGTCCTTATGACTAGAGAAAAAGAGCATGTTGTTCACCCTCAAACTAAGGCTAAATTTATTAGACGTGATATAGGAACAATAGAAGAAGTAATTGGGATTTGAGAAGTGGGAATAGAAGAATTAAGAGGCAAAGAGGGGATAGTGATAAAAGAAGAAAATAAAGGAGGTGGAGGTGAAATGATCATGAGGCAAATGGTGAAAGAAAAAGGATAAGAAGAAGTGGAAACTTGAGTGTCTCTTGAGATTTTTTTTCTCATGAGAGATATTTTTTATTTTATTCTTTTTTTATGAATCACTTTTCATGGATTTGTTGGTGGCTATGCTCATTGAGAAGGTTGCTTCCATTGATCAGCTATGAAAAGTAGTTGTCTTTCCTCTTGTTCCTACTCAGGATCTTCCAAATCTTATACAAATAAAGTAGGTCGGATGGCATTAATTACATATTACCAAGAGGTTTTTCTTGATTCAAATCTTTATGGATGCCCTCTAATGAACAATATACCCCATCATTGGAGAATTGTGTAGATCTAAAAACAAAAACCAATTTTTTTGAAGCTAAAGCAGCTTTTATCCTTCGGATCTCTCCATGATCTAAGGCTTGATACTAGATGTATATAGGAGAGTATTTGCTTCTAGACATGAAGTGGTTGGCAACAAGAGTGGACACATGAATTTTTGTGATTATGACCACCTCTTTGTTTCTCATCTCATCCCATGGTGGATTCTGTTGTTAATAGCTAGTTTGGACCCAAGTTCCTATGTGACCAAATCATAAAACATTACTTGGTAGTGGAAATCCTTCCTGATGTTATTCTTTGTAAAACTTCACTATTATCCTTCATAATATAAAACTATTAGAATGTGATCCCTATCTTAGATTTACTCCCCAAAATCATGGGAAATAAAATTATTCTTAGAATCATGTTATCTTTATTGCTTACCATGGTTCATTTTTTTTTTTGGTAGGTAAAAAAACTTTATTTATAGATCGGGTTGAAGGGTCTTGTCCTTATTACATAGGGCATACACAGTGCCGATAATACAAAAATGATCCAGATTTGAAAAAAAAATCTAAGGGTCCAACCCTTCCAACACTAGAAACATAAAAAAATAGTCAACCAGACCAGAGCTAAACAAAAACTCATACATTCACCGGATTTTCCCCTGCCTAAGACTGTCTTCCCAGGGTTACGGGGAATCCTCTTTCCCATCGTGAAGATCATCTTCTTTTTATAAAGGACCAAGGAGGGCCTTAAGAACATCAGGGAGCTCCTGAAATTTGTTGATGGTATTGGACAGGCTGGTTTTGACCTCCCTAATAATGTTGGTTGCTAACTTTAGGAGGTCCACAGTTCTACTGATCCAAAAAATTGTGGCCATGCATAGTACATATTTAGAATTTCTTGATGCTTCTTCATTCTCATCAATGATAACCTCAGGTATCTATTTTGAAGTGCTCGTGTTCTTTATTTGCAATCGATGAGACTTCCTACTTTTCTAAGAGGGGTGGACTAACTTCTGATTACTTATCAGAGGATGCCAGAGGGACAATGATTAGACAGAGCAGAAGTCTTGGGAGTGGGAGTATGGGGAGAAAAATTCTTACCACTGGGATGCACAAGGGAAGAGGAGATCAAAGGGGACCCGATGAGGGAAGCTGAATTCTGAGAGGAATCTATAGAAGCAGGGGAATGGGGGGGATTTCCTTGTCCTTGTGAAGGAAAGCAGAAGAAGGTTCAGGGCTGGGGTATTGATCAAGGATACCTCCAAAAACTTGGTGTGCAAGTGCATGCTTGTAAAGGACAAGGAAAAGGCCCTAGTGATGGGGGGTCTTGGAGGACATGCTAATATTGAGATTGGTGATGGTGATGCGGATGGACCGGATAAGGAAGTATGGGAAATTTATTGGTTTGACATCATAAATGTGATTCAATAAATCTAGGTGATAAGCACACATAGGATGGATGGGATTATCGACAATGATGTATTGAATTATAGGGACAATGGCATTGTACCAAGGCCTAGGCAGAGATGATTGCAACACATCCCCTTTCTCCCACTCCAAGTATTTCCATGTATCGAGGAAGTGCTCTAGTTCTTCTTTGAAATTGTGCCTATATCTACGAACACTTCTACCAACCGAAGATAAACCAAATATTTCAGTGATAGAGTGGACACTTACCTCAAAAAATAGGCCAAGGACCTAAAATTCACCATCATTCAAAGTATATTACCATGGTTCCTTCAAGTAAACTATTTTAGATACTTTTAGGAATTGTTGATGGATACATACCTATCAATTGAATAATATCTATTTTTAATATTTCCTCTTTAGGGAGAGAATTTTTCTATAATAGGTATTTTTATTGAAAACTCTTTGAGACTCAAAGATTCTTTTTACTTCAAGATAAAACTAAATATTTCATACTTGGGAGGAAAATTTGCTTTCATCACTTCCATAGGCTTCTCCTCTTCTAAAAAAAATAGACATGCCATATATTTTGCTTCAACCCATGAATCCTCAACTTCCAAATATTTGATTTCCATTTTAGGTTCCACTTCTAATTCACAATATGTTCTATAAATTTTATAGTTTTCTTCTAGAATTTTTGCTCTTATGAAAGGAAACATTTCCACTAATGGTGGATTGTTTGATAACTCTTTATATCTCACTAGATTTCCTTCCTTCTATATCACTTCTATAGGGATAGAATAATGATCTCATGTTTTGGTTATGAATTTGTCTTCATCATCTCTATAGATTTTCCTCTTCTATCTAGGAGAACAAATACTTCACACTTCTCTATAAATTCAGACCCTTCATATCTAGGATCCTTATTTACTATCTTAGAGTCTATCCTTGATGGAGGGACATGATTATTGATGCTCAAGTGGGACTATTCTATAGAAGTTATCAACCTAGTAGAAGATTATTGCACATGACAATACCTTGGTAAGTTGAACAAGTTTTGTCCATCAAGGATGTTTCAAGTATCATATGTACTTGCATTGTATCAACCTGAGGTACAATAACTTGTCTTATTACTGGTTGGTTTATTATAAATTGATCAACCATTAATTTATTAAATACAATGGGATGATTCACCATATAGTTATCTGCTTGACCAACCATAAAAAATTTCTCTATTGAGGAACCAACTTGATCCTTTCATTGAGTTCATGTTCCCATGTATCGAGTGAATAAAGGGTTAAAACCAAATATTATAGATTGTTTAGTTGTATTGGTAATTATTGTTGATATCAAGGAACTAATTGACACTTGGGATCTTAGGGAAACTATCGATATTGAGGTAATTTTTATGGGAAAGGATCTTGGAATTGTTGAATAGGAATTTGGGTTGTATAGGTGCGTAATCCTTTTTAAATGAAAATTACATAGTTTTATTGGCGAATGAATTGAAGTGGTTGAGGCACTTTCCTATATTTTATGGGTTGTCTAACTTCCCTTGCTCATGTAGCATTTTGTATATAGGTCGTCCTATAGGGTTATAAGTTGGTTGTTGAAGTATTTGGTGATTCAATGTTTAAGACATACTCGACATAATTAGGGTGTTTTATCGCAATAGGGTTGTCATGTCATTAACAAAAAATCATTTGGATTAAAGACCACATCTGATATTTATTAATTAAAATGAAGAGACCTTGAGAATTACACCAAAGAATAAGAATAAAAAGTGAGGTGCATTGGTTAAAATAGTTTGCATCAACAGAGTGGGGTTTGTTAATAGAGCATGAAGCTCCTAATAGGGCATGCCAAGAAAAATAGGGATCAATGAGAAATGAACGGGGTGCTCCAAGTGGGATGCACCAAGAGGAATGTGGAGTTGTAAGCCATGAGTTGGGTGCTCCAAGAAGGGTACACCTAGCAAAATAAGGTTCAATGTGCTTTGAATTGGGAACTTGAAGTGGGATGCACCAATCAAAATAGAGAGCAGGGAACTCTATGCAAGGTTCTCTAAACAAAATACTCTAAGCAATATGCTTTATATAAATGTGTTAAGTTAAATGTAAAGTGAGGTGCTCTGACTGAGTCACACTAAGAAAAATGGGGTGCACTAGACACTTAGAAAAGTTCATCATCATGTAGTTTCATTTGTCTTGTTCCCATGTTCCCTCGTTATTGCTTTTATTATTTTATGGAAAAACAAGATTCACAAATCATAAGTTTATATCAATTCAAATGGAGTCACTATTTACATCAAAATTAATAATTAGGACATGGAAGTTGAACTAAAAAGCAACTCAAGTCTCATAAATTTCGAATGCAAAAAATATATTTATTGATTTTGCGTGTGTTGGTGTAACACAAAACCCTCTTTGTAGATATGAAGAGATGTACAATATTCTTGTGCATATTTGTAAAATTATGTGTTGGTAGAGTAAGATCAATTTATTACTAAAATCACTCTTATGAATCTCGCCAGGCATGCCATATCTATTGAACATAGAAATCATCAAGTGTGATTTGCACCTGTGATTGCAAAGAATGGGAGAGTTTCACTCTCTCCAACCTCTTATTCTTGAGTCGACTTCTTGAAAACATTAAAAAATTGATCTAATTGTGCATAAAGCAAAATCTAATCTAAGTGCATGAAAATAATTTTAATCTAATTTGTGAGAAAAGTGTAAAAGATAAAGTTAAAAAATAGAAACACTACTAAAATCTTAGCAAGGTTTAGAGTTGGTGCAATCAACAACCCTGGAAGATACTAAATAACTTCACTATGATCATATATTCAAAGTATTCAATTATATCACAAAGAAATATGACTAATAGGGGAAAAAGAGAGGAGCAACTAGTTCCCCACATTCATATTTTAAATGTCAATGACAATCATCCATGAATGTCAAGTGTAATTATTTGTTTTATTAACCTCAAAAGTTTTGAGTACAATGATATTTAGAGAGTAGCTCTAGTATGCAAGGTAGCCAAAGGACCATTAAAATTAGAATCAATGTCTTATTTATACTTCAAAAATTAAAACCTAATTTAATTTTAAACTTGTGGTTTACAATCTCATGTGGGCAAATTATCCAAAATTAGATGCACAATTAGAGTGAGGCACTAGTCAGTTTGAGTAATGCACTGCGGAGAGTCACTTAGTAGGGTGTGCTTGGGAACTCACTCCAAGAAAGGCATTCTTGGAAACTCACTCTAAGTAGGGAACTAATAGGAAGTTACTCCAAGCATGGCACTTTTGGGAAGTCACTCCAAGTAGGGCATTCTAGAAAGCGGTGCATAGTTGAAGTAGATTGAATTGTTTGGAATGAGGTACCTTTGAAACTATGTTTTGGTCTCTCTTTTTATTCTGACTTGTTTTGCATGGTAGGTGTCTACTAGGAAATCCTCTACTCCTAGGATATCTCACTTGAAGCACCCCACTCTTGGGTTTCCCTACTTGAAGTGCCCTACTTAGAGGATTTTGCTCAAAAATACACTTTTGCTCTATTAAGATCCATGCTTGTTTGCTTCACTTGTGTCAAACTATATCTTGTACAATGATATGGAGACTATAATAGCAAATTACAAGGATAAAGAGTATGAGCCCCCACAACCAAGTCAACCATAGGATAGTAGAAAGAGGAAGAGGACAATGGAAAGAGAGGAGAACTAGTGGAGAAACCCAATGGGTAAATATATCATGATCCATATGCCAATATCTATGAATAAAAATATTAATATCGTACTAGCATAGTGAGGATGGAGGCTCTCAAGTGTTACAATTTTATCCCACAAACTGATTCATAGTCCATCAACAAAGTGTGGAATTTTGTACTAGGAAAATTTCTAGTTCCTCAAGTTTTGTAGTGTTATAAAAACATAGAATATAGTGCTCGGATACATGATAATGAAAATATTATTATTATAATTTATGGGGATAATCATGAGGTACCAATTATGTTGTGATATAGACCATTAGGAAGATGATGTGTAGACACCAAAAACATGTCATTTTGTATTCCCTAAAAACCCAAATTTTGATTAATCTTGCAAATTCCCAAAATACCTCCCAAAGTCCCCAATTTCTTCTAATTTCCCTCAAATTTTCTATTTTTCTCCTAAATTACCTAATGGTCTCCCAAATTCCTCCAAAATCCCTAGTTCTCTCTAATTTCTTCTAATTCTCCTCTAATCCCCCTAAATTCTTCTAATTTCCTCTAAATCTCTTTAATCCCCTTTTATTTCTTCTAATCCTTCCCTAATCTCTTCTAATTCCCCTCTAATTCCCTAATTTCCCTAATTCTTCCTAAATTCCTATAAAACCCTTCTAATTTCTTTCTAATTCCTCTAATTCTTCCCTAATCTCTCTAATCCACTCTAATTTCCCAATTCCCCCTTTAATTCCCTAAACTCCTCTAAATATTTCTAAATTCCTTTATTTTCCTCTTTAATTCCCTAAAATCCCAAATCCTCCTCAAAATTCTCATAACTCCATTTAACCCCCACTTCCCTAATCAAATCCCTACTTAAGCTATAATCACCCCTAAATCCCCCATCAAATCCTAACCAAATTCCCAAAATGTCCTAACCCTTTCCCAAATCCCCACCAAATCTTCTAGAAAAATTCCACATTAAATCCTCATGTCCCCTTAAATCCTCCTACATTCTCCCATGCACTTTCCTAGGAATTAAAAATTCCTCTAATCCCAAGGTCAAACCCCCCATCAAATCCCACATTAAATTCCTAAATCCTCCTACATCCTCCTTTCCATTTTATAGGAATTTAAAAATCATCCAAATCCCTAGACAAATCCCCCCATTAAATATCCCTAATAAAATCTTAAGTCCTCTCCAACCTCCATTGCACTTTTTATGAATTTTAAATTCAACCACATCCTCCCATGCACCTTTTTAAGAATTTTAAAATCCTCCACATACCCTTAGGCCTCCCATATCCCCATGCCCATTTATGGCCCTTGGGTGGGTGAGGATTCTCATCACCCAAGGCCATTAATGGGGATGGTGCACATTATCCTAAGGAGAATTTTCTAGATTTTCCATGTCCTCTCCCCTTGCCACCTAGATGTCACATCATGCCAACTCATCTCCATGTCACCACCTTCTCTCCCTTGCTAAAAATCTATAAATACCCCCTCATTTATTCATTTTGCAAAAGAGAGCCAATAACCTAACAAAAATTTTACCAAAATTTTGTCAGCCACCTTAGTTCCCTTTGTGAGTGTTCAATATTTTGAGTGTGATCATCCCATTTGATAGCTCAAAACCATCCCCATAATGGAGTCTTTTAGAGCATCCTAATAACGACTATTTTGTAGTTGCTTACAAATAAAAAGACCAAACAACACCAAAATTCTACCAAAAGCTTCAAATTCCACCAGGAGGATTCACAAGAAATTTCAAAGCCATATTAAGTTGTTGAAGTCTATATGGTAGCCCCCTGATGACTAGATAGAGCTAGATGGTAGCCCCCTGATGACTACATATTAACATAAGACAAAGACCTCAAATCAACACCAAAAATATTAACAAGAAATTATGGAGGATCGGGTCTAGGGTGGTCCTTCAAGAAACAAGGCTTCAAATCCACCCAACATACTTTAGTATGACCAAGGATATATTTTGTAGCACCATAAGTTATTGTAAAGGGTAAACACTCTATTTTGGAGGCATCATTGTAAAAATATTAAGAGGATCTATTGTAACTAAAAGAGTTTATTGTAATATCATATTTCATTTACTATCATGTGATGGTGTATTTCCTTTTTTACATCTTTGGTGGTCATAGTGGGACCTTTATACCCTTAACACATTAGGCATATTTTATTTTGCATAGGATATATGAGTAGTTAGATCTTGTTTTCCTTAACATAATATGTCTTGTGTGCTTTTCTTAGGGTTTTCTATTTCATTTTATCTATCTTACTTGCTTTGCTAACTTTTTTCTCTTTGTCTATGTCATAAGTGTCCAATATCATCAAAAGTACCAACATATCATCAAAATCATTGCTCAACCCATTAGCCTTTGATTATTTACATTCAAATCCAATCACCCTTATCGATTGGTAGTTTCCCTTATTGACTGGTAGTTACCCCTGTTGACTGGTAGTTGCCCTTTATGGTTGACTATCATCCTCAATCAACATTTAGAGCCTTCTTTACAAGATAGGTACAGTATTCAATCATCCATAAAATTTGAGAAGCCTAGGTAAGTCACCTTTTCCTTTATCCAAAATCATTGTTTTTGTTAGCATTTGATGCTAGAAATTTAATGAGAAATCAACCACAAGATATAAAATGAGCATGCAATATTGAGACTATGATAATGACAATATATTAAGCATGTAAAATGCATAAGAAAATTTTGTAATAACTCATGAAACCCTCAATTAATGAATGCTCACGAAAATAAGATCTTCATATAAAATATGAAGATCTTAAGTACTCCATGCTTCATACAAGTTCTACATTATTTCAAACTTGTATTCTACTCTACTCTACTAAATGATAAAATGATATGGAGAGTATTCTCTACTTGCTCACACCAAGGCCAATATATAGTGTGAAATGACTCTTGACCTTCCATCTTCCTATGACTCTTCATCTTCCTATCCTATGGACTCATGTGCACATGGACTATGATGCACATTTACATTATTGAATACTTTGCACATTCTAATATTACTTGTGCATTAATTACATTGCTTAAAGTAAATACTCAAACCCTAATCTAAGGCAAAATCCTAATATAAATATGTATCCATGGTGGTGTGGGTAATTTTTGTGTTCACCTCACCTAAATCGAGGCTCAACCCATTAGCCTTTGATTATTTACATTCAAATCCAATTGCCCCTGTTGATTTGTTAGAAATAAAGTCTATTACATCATTTTTATCATGTAAATGTACCTTTACCTTAGTACATACTTAAGAAATTAGATTACTTTAGACTTCATGCAATGTAATAATTGCACAAGTGTTAAAGTGCAAGCTGTATATGTGCAAGTTATCCCTTGCACATTTAGGTAGAGTGTTGGCCAAGGAACCTATTTCCTATATAAAGTACCATAGATATAGAACATAGATAAGAGAGCATAGAAGTTATAAAGTGTGTACTACATTAGTAGGAAGTAGTATTGACCAAAGTGGTGTGATGTAGTAGTGTGATGTAATATGGTGGAGTGTGATATGCTCAATACCCATTCTTGAGCAGTAGCTCTATTCATGGAGTGTTTATTTCCTCTAGAGCTATTTTGTAAACATCTCCATCATTTCTATATATATTATATCCAGTCATCTCGTAGATTTACTTTATTTTATTTTATTCTACATCTTGTGTTTGTTATATCCCATTACATGCTACCTTGTTGATTGGTAGTTGCCCCTATTGACTGGTAGTTACCCTTGATGATTGGCTATCATCCTCCATCAACATTTAGAGCCTTCCTTACAAGATAGGTACAAGCTTCAATCATCCAATCACAATAAGGCAAGTATGGATTATTGCTACCTTGTCATCCTTAAAATTTGAGAAGCCTAGGTAAGTCACCTTTTACTTTATCCAAAATCATCATTATTATTAGCATTTGATGCTAGAAACTTAATTAAAAATCAACCACAAAATATAAAATGAGCAATGCAATATTGAAACTATGATAATGACAATATATTAAGCATGTAAAACTCATAAGAAACTTTTGTAATAACTCATAAAACTACCATTAATGAATGCTCATGAAAATAGGATCTTCATACAAAATATGGAGATCTCAAGTACTCCATGCTTCATACAAGTTCTACATTGTTTCAAACTTGTATTCTACTCTACTCTACTAAATGATAAAATGATATGGAGAGTATTCTCTACTTGCTCACACCAAGACCAATATATAGTGTGAAATGAATCTTGACCATCCATTTTCCTATGACTCTTCACCTTCCTATCCTATGGACTCATGTGCACATGGACTATGATGCACATTTACATTATTGAATACTTTGCACATTCTAATATTACTTGTGCATTTATTACATTGTATAAAGTAAATATTCAAACCCTAATCTAAGGTAAAATCCTAATCTAAAGATGTACCCATGGTGGTGTGGGTAATTTTTGTGTTCACATTTCTTATTGGTGTGATAAGAAATGTACAAATATATGAAGCAAAGACCATAGGATCAAGTGCAGTTGCAGGAGGATATGTTCTTCAAGGAAAAAATACTGGCAGTTAGAAAATTGCAGAGAAGTCAAAAGAATCAAGCAAAAAGGTTACTTTGCTGAAAGAAGCACGATGTTGTGACATAGTGACTTGTTGCTATGTCACGTTTGTAGAGTTTCTAAAGGACTTTGTGCGGTAAGAAGAACACGATATCACCACTTGGAACTGTTTCATGATCGCGATTGTTCATAGGATGAAAATGTGAAATATT
The DNA here is from genome assembly GCA_028583015.1 of Wollemia nobilis. Classification (NCBI taxonomy): domain Eukaryota; kingdom Viridiplantae; phylum Streptophyta; class Pinopsida; order Araucariales; family Araucariaceae; genus Wollemia; species Wollemia nobilis. The sequence continues at coordinate 5,028,143 of JAQPPZ010017082.1, read as the reverse complement.
GTTGAAAATTTGTGACATGCCTCTATGTCATGATCGTAAGAGTCAAAATATCCAAAGATGTCATGGCATCATGACTTGTCGATGTTTTGCAACCATAAGATACAAAAGGGTAGAAGCAACAAGAAGACGCACAACATAGTAATAGGTGGTCTCACCATGATAAATTTCCATTGAAAATGTTAGAGCATTGGAGGGAAGACAGAACATCATGGCATGTCACCATGACATAGTTTCTAAGTATAAAAGGTATGAAAGACAAAACTTAATTGCAATATCGTGATAGGTTCCTATGTTTCATTCATTACTGTTCAAAAGGTTTAAAGGCATGAAATAGATCACGATATTCTGACATACGCGATGACATCACGATGGGTACAAAAGATATGATTTGCAAAGAATAGTCAGTCTAACAACATCCATTATAGATCTACGTTGGAGGAGGGTTCTCACGAGTGATAAATAGATCAGATTCAAGTTTGTCTCCTCTACCTTCTTTGCATGCATGAGGTAATTGATCCACAGATAAGAATATTACACCACATATTCTATTTTTAGGATCAATAATGCCACACAATGTTTATACGAATCCAGTCACCTAACATTCTATTGTAATGGCTTCAGATTAAGATATTTTTGTATTTTAATATTGAACCATAAAAGTGTTATAAATAAGAGCAATGACCTCTTGTTTAGTGGTCGACTCTTAGGTATTTACAAGTTGCATGTGTAAAGACTTTTGGAAGAAGCAATGCAATAGAAATATTTATTTGGCCTCTAGTTCAACATCTTGCAGAAAATATATGTATGAATGGATGAATGTTTCTGTTTAAGCTAGATGAATGTGCATGACATTAATTTTGCTTCTATATTCTTGTACATGTTAGTTCTTTGGTTCTGGAACTGATAGTTTGTGGAACTAAATATTGATTTAAATATATTTTACATATGATAAAATTGGTTGGTTTGTTAGGAGGTTTTAACGTCTTCTTCATTTTATGATATTTATATGTATTTCTTGATGTTGTCTAATCTGCACCATTACAAGTTCTAGCGTCAGCTATATTTACTCTCTTTCAACACTCTTTTCTCTTCAATCATAGTTTTAGCTAGTTAGAACCTCATAGGAGCTAGTTTTTTTGGAGATTGATTTGGCTAAGCTCTATAGCTTACCCGATCACTCAATGTTGGCCAAGTCTTGGGTGTAATAATAAACCATAGGTAGATTTTGGACCAACAGTTTTTGGCATACGCAATGGGACCCTGAGGTCCCACATTTGGATAATGCAGGGATTGGTGATATCTTGTGTTATCATATTTTCTTGAAATCACCTAGCAACTTTGCTAAAATGCAAAACCTAGATTCTATAATCAGTTGCCTTTCAAATTTTTAGCAACACATACCATAGAGGCCATAAACCTATCCTATTACCAGTAGTTTTTGTCTCACTTTTATGATAAACTAGGGTTCGATGATGCTCTGCTTTAGGTAATAGTTTTCTTTTAAATAACCTGGTGACTTTGTTGAAGATCTAGTTTCAAATCCATGATTGAACATATTTTTTAAAACCTTTGATAGGAGGACCTAAAATCTGATGAGCAAAAATCATAACTATTCAGGGACTCCTACCTAATGAAAGAGCCTTGAAATGCTAAAAAAGGATCAATGGCTCGATGTTGTTGTCCCTTGTGGAATGATACAGACCCCTTTAATATCTAGTATATGCACAATATTCCTAAAGCTACTTTGAAAACCTTACCAAGCTTTGATGGTATAGAGAAGATTGCCTATGAACATTATCAAGATGTGGCTTCCTTGGCTACTATGCATAATATCACATTCAAAGATGTGATGCTTAAGCTACTTTTCCTCTCTCTCAAGGGGAAAGCATTGTGGTGGTATAGGAAATTAGAATATCAAAGTGTCTGTACATGGGTAAATTTAGCAGAAGCTCTTATTGATGCCTTTGATGATTTTAGAGACCCTTTCCTGCTACTCACTCATCTGTCGTTTATAAAATGAGTGCCCATTGAATTTTTTTTTGACTTCAATATATGATTCAAAAGGATGTGAAGAAGGATTCCTCATGAGTTCCAACCATTCCACACTCAATAATACTTGTATTACATCCATACTTTCCATCCTAAAACAAGCTTTCTTATTCAGTAATCGAGAGAAAGAATTTTCTCATAAATTTTTAAAGAAGCCATTCGTGCCAAGAACATTTTGATTCAAGTAAGAACAATACCACCTAGGAAAGATCCCTACCCTATTCAAAATTCAGCCCTTATACCTTACCATGGAGATATTAGACCCCACGTGTGCCAAATCACAGAGGGAGGCTACCATGCTGAATGTCAAGAGCAAAGGCATCAAATAGAGCAAGACCTGAGGATGGAGATTCAGAGGTTGGTAAAGGAGGTAAAGGACATGGAAAGATAGATCTCAGAAGATAGCAAAAAAAATCCAAATGACTGTGAATCTATGGTACATCAATTCCATCAATTGCATTATCCTCAACTAATATTAGAATAAAAAAAGCAGAGCGGTAGGGCAATAACAGGAAAAGTTAAAATAATTAGATTGTGACCAAACCTCTTCCTTTTGATAAAATCTATTTTGAAGAGGAAAACGGAGATCAATTGGAATAGGTAAGGAGTTCCCATTTTATGGGTAACAAAATGACATGTAATACAATTCAAAACTATGAGTACCGAGAAGACTCAAGTCTTGAAGTATCTCAACTTGGATATTTTAGAAATATTAATATCTATCCTCCCCCTTCATGAGGAAATTGCTCGAGTGATAAAATGCTGGTTAGCAACCCATTCCTAAAGGATCAATCATTAGATCTAAGTAGGTCAAATATATGTAAAATACTGTGTTATCCCACCACAACAATTAAGTAGAGAGAAGAAATGATGAAACATTTTTATAAGTTTTCCAAAAACTTAGCCTCTGTGTTTGAGAAGGGCTTTTAGCATCAAATCAGGTCGAATTAATCAATGTTGTAATTAATAAGTTCCCAGATATCAATGATGCATTCACACAGGATTCTTTCCCTATTATCACAAAAGACCATCCCCCTCCTTTCTACCTATCTCTTTTCATAGAGAAAGGAATACTACATAACTGTGTAGTAGATCCTAAAGCTCATGTTTTGATTATGCCAATAGAGATCTAAAGATGTTTGGACCTAAGTATAGATATACATAAGCTAGACACTTTGTTTTTCAAAATAAAGTAGTTAAAAATAATAGGGACATTGCACGAAATACCAATGTTGGTATGTGGACATCCAAACTTAGCTATAATTCAAGATATAGAAATTGTTGATGTACCTCCATTTTTTGGAATGTGCCTATCCCAAATTTTTCTGAGACAATTGGAAGGATGTGTAACTCGAGTGTAGGATCAGATATTAATCTCATTGGCTAGTTACGTATTCACAGTGCCCAATCAAGGCTTACATACTTTTTGTATCGAAATCTACAAGGAGAAAAGTATGACCCCTTTCAAGGAATCCACATGTAGTATGGAAACAAATTTTTGCAATTCATCAAGAGCACATTCTATTCAACCTATGCCCCATGATGATTATGTAGCAAGGATCCAATATAAAAGGAGTACAGAGGACTGCATTCCTCTCCACTGGGTGGTGGCAAATTAGGATACAAAATTAGTCAAATATCATAGAATATAAATAATGTATAACATGAGATCCAAAAAAAAGAAAATGTGCATGCATTGTACAAAAAGCCAATTTTTGTTTGCATAACCAGCAAATCAATACCTGACTCTTGAAATATAATAACTTTAGAACAGGGACCAGGAATAAAATGAGACTTAACTGAGGTTAATGGTAGTTGGACATCGTGGTAAAAGGATCATGTAGAGCAACTCAAATTTGAAACTATATGGTCTAGGTATTGCAAGTTCATGAGGTAGGTTTGCAAAAGGTTTCAGAAGCTAGGTGTGAGCACACAATTCATATTTTGTGTATATAACCAACATATATGTGGTGACTGACTATAGTCATTATGAATAAGTAGATTTATTCCATGTGAAATCATGTGCCATGTAGCACCTAGTACAAACACCTAGAAGCAAAAAGTTGATCGAGCGGATCGAGTTTTGAGTAAAACTAGGAGAACCATCTAATGCAACCACCACAATATGGAACACAACTCCCTTTTTGTTTTGTTTTATTTTTTTCTTTTTCTTTTGTGATATTTTCTCTAACTTTGTAGCCCAATGGATTAAGGTAGGCTATTTTTTAAATAACATAAGATATACTTGACAATACAAAATGACAGATACAAGACCATTGAAGCATGTGCGGGTAAAGAATAGTATCACATAAGTAATAGTATGATGTTATACTAAATCAAAAGAAACATGCAGAAAGACTAAATTGATGTGGAAGGAAACATAGCAGCACAAGAAAAAATATCAACCGATGTGTGAATACCAATTTAAGCACCCTGTAGATCACCAAAATGTATGAAGAGTTATTTTCCATTCATCAAAAAACAGAAGATTCATTTTCATGTCAAATCAAAAGGACACAATTTCAGTAGATGAGATAAGTTTGATGGAGCAAACAGGGAGTTGCAGAGAAAAGTATGAGTGGTAAAATAAATTTTTGTTTACCTATATGAAGAAGCAAAAGAGACCCTAGAGAAGTAGATGGTTGCCTATCAAAATATGTCATCTCATGGTAATCTATCTATTTTGAAAGCAACCTCGAGCCCTAATGGAAAATATTTATGGAGGTAAAGTATTTGGAAAACACCTTCGAGTCCTCATGGAGGATTTTTGTTGTTAGAGGTTACATTATTTTGTGTAACTCTAATTCTCTTGATTTTTTGCCTTCCTTCCCTCCCCAACACTCTATTGTTGTTGCTTCCTGCTCGCTTATGAGTTTTCTGCATTCTTTCCATTTTTGGTATCCCTCTTTGATTTTTGTGGAATTTTATACTATGTTTTGTCCCTATCCTTCTCCCCTCATGCCATATTTTTGTCATGCATAAGAGCTCCCTCTGCCCTCATTTTTTTTTAGTTCTACGTGCATAATTTTAAGCTTCCTACCTCTGTATATCCTTTCTTTATTCCCTGGTGATGCAAATTTGTAAGAACCAACCTTCCCTTTCTCCTATAGTAGTTACCTTTTCACTCTTACTTTTTTGCCCTGTTAAGTCTCCTCACATCCTCTTGTTTTTAGGATCAATAATGCCACATGATGTTTATACCAATACAACCATCTAACATTCTACTGTAACAAATTTAGATTAAGATATTTTTGTATTTTTAATATTGAACCATAGAAGTGTTATAAATAAGAGCAATGACCTCTTGTTTAGGGGTTGGCTCTTAGGCGTTTACAAATTGCATGTGTAAAGAATTTTGGAAGGAGCAATGCAATAGAAATATTTTTTTAGTATCTGGTTCAACATATTGTAGAAAATGTATGTATGAATGGATGCATATTTATGTTTAAGCTAGATTAATTCTGCTTTCTGGATTCTTGTACATGTTAGTTCTCTGGTTTTGGAACTGATAGTCTATGGAGCTAAATATCGATTTAACGATATTTTGCATATGATAAAACTGTTTGGTTTGTTAGGAGGTTTTAACGACTGCTTCATTTCATGATATTTATATGTATTTCTTGATGTTTTATAATCTACACCATTACAAGTTCTAGTGTCAGCTATATTTACTCTCTTTCAACACTCTTTTCATCTTAATCATAGTTTTAGCTAGTTATAACCTCACAAGAGCCAACCTTCTCTACACATTGATCTGACTAAGATCTGCAGCTTGCCCGATCATTCAATGTTGGCCAAGTCTTGGGTGCAATAATTAACTATAGGTAGATTTTGGACCAACCATTTTTGGCGCGCCTGATCATTCAATGTTGACCAAGTCTTAGATGCAATAATCAACCATAGGTAGATTTTGGACCAACCAGTGGTACATTGGCAAGTACCAAATAATGTAATATATTCCAACACCCCCTTGTATTACATTATTTGGTTATTAAAGACTTTAGTATTCAATATGGTCTTCATCTTGGTTTTGGAACTTGAGCTCTTCTTTTCTGCTTTCTTCATTTTGCCCCCTGTCTATATCCTGTTCAAATAAATAATTAGTATCTTGATAAAATACTATTTTTTCTGAAAGAGTTTTAACTTCATGTTCATATGTAGGTTCTTCCAACTCCTGAATCTCTTGAACTAAGTATCCTTTTTGTTTTCCTTCTCTATATTGTAGTTGAGGATGATTGTATTGATTTTGATATTGTCTTGGTTGGAATGTCCTACTTGATTGGCTTCCAAAATGTGTTTTATTTTCTTAATACTGTTTTATTGGATTGAATCTACAATAATTGGTACTATGTAATTTCTTTCTACATACTTGACAATATCTATTATTCCATTTTTATCTTCCCTTTGAGAATGAAGCAACATTTCCTTATGGATTATCTTTTGAGACTAAGGTATTGTTAGTTAATTTCATATTTTACTAAATTCTTCACCTCATTTTTATGTAGGATATTGAATAACTCATAAAATGATGTATCTTCACTTAGAATTTGTAAAGATGTGACTGTTGGGTTCTGAATTGACATCAAGGGAACCTTGAACTACAACTATGAATCTATGACTTCTAGTAGGTGCATACATGCTAATCACAACTCAAACCTCAACATTGGATGGATCAAAGATATACTTCAATCCAACCTCCAAAGTAGGTTGGTTCTTCGTCAACTATTTTAGATGTTGAATCAATTAAGCTCAATTAGAAGGTGTAAGTTTAGAGATAGAACTAGAGTAAGGTTTAGAAAATAATTGATAATTTAGGTGGCTGGATAGATCTAACAACATTGAAAAATAGCAAGAATCCACTGATCAATCATATGTCCAGTATGCCACACTTGAGACTAACATCAATCAAAACTCAACATCTTCACCATTAGAATAAAAAAATGCTTAGAAAACTATTTCAAACACCTAAATTCTAATAATCCAAATAGCAAAATTAGATCAACACTCAGGCTAACATAAATAGAAGTCTTCTACAACATTTATTTAAGCATGAACCATTCCAAGGTGTTCTAAATTAGCAATCCAATATCAATAGAATTGACTAATCATAAAATAGTAACAGAAATGCATTCACAAAATGAATCTACAATTGGTAAAGATGAAGAATTAGAGGTAAAAATCCAAGTAATGCTCCTTTTATTGATATTTAAGCAATTACAGTAATATATCAAGAAAACACTCTAGAGCCGACCCTTAATCATGAGGGTTTGATCTTCTTATATAGATTTTACAATGATTAACATGATGGAACATTACAAGGACTTTCTCTGTCAAAATAACAAAGTGTTGAGGTGGCAACTTCTCATGAATCTTAAGGAAGGGAACTGAGCTATCCTACGTTAATGCTACAACTGCACTCTACAAACACTCTACTCCTCAACTAACTTCCACGGTTGGAGAGGTTACAGATCAATATGGACCACTCTTCCTTCTTGCATGAATCCTTCACCATTAATTTGTAACTGAAAATGTAGTTGGATCTTAATTCTGGTGATGTTTGGTCTTCCCACAACTTTTTCACTACCTTTTTAGGTTCCACTACCTTTGTTAGGTTTAGAATCTGCTAGTTTATTTTTTACTAGTCCTGGATTGACCACCTTGACTACGAATATGGATTTTTAAATATTGCAACCTTCCAAAGAATCCATAATTTTGAATTTCATCGAGTAAGGTTTGACTGCATTGATTGCAAAATTGGATTTTTTGGTTGCCAATAGTTTCTTGCAAACTTCGCTACTTTGGTTTTCGCTAGGTCGGGTTTGACCAGTTTGATTGTGAAACTGGCTTCTGCTTTGGCTTTTGGAAGATGTTATTATTGCTTTCCAAAATCCACAACTCTATACTCTGTCTTGTGTCGTTTGACCATGTTGACTATGGAATCTATCTTTTAAAGGATTTTAAACTCTCACTTCTTTTGGCGCGAGAACTTTCCATATCATGATGTTGTTTCTTCTATTTTTTTCCATTCTAGATTTTGCTTGCCTGAATTTGACATCGCTTACTATGGAATTTGTCTCTAGCAAAACTTCACATTGCCTTTTACCATTTTTTTTTATTACTTAGAAAATTTATAATTTGGCTAAGTATGTTGCATTTTGGGGTCTACATTTTGGTTCCTCTTGGGGAGCATTGCTTGTAAGGCTATGTAATCAGATCCTTATCCATTGGGGATTGGAGTCAAAAATGAAATGAGTTAGCTCTACCCTCATGAGTCTTCAATAATCCCCTATCATCCATTGGTTGTAGACTTATGTTTTCAGTGAAAACTTCCCTATAAACCCTATTATTTAAAGTCTTTGAAAGAAAACTTAGAGAGTAACGGTTCACATGGAGGTCATATTCATGAACAACTGTTGCCATAGTAAATATTCATTGGAGTATGCTCCTTATTATATATACATGGTCAAGATAAGCCTCACACCTTCCACATGTATGGATAAACTCATACTTATTTTACTTTTTGACAGTGTCAGGTTCAAAATTGCTTCTCCTAAAAATAATATTTATATTTTATTACTCTAACTCTATGCAAAACCTTGAATTGAAAGCATAACAAAATTTTTGGCATAATGATGCCTTTATTGCTGATCTTGTTCTTGGTCAGTGTCTTCTGCTATCTCCTCTTCTTGCTTTTCTTCCTCTCCTAAATGTTGTTGCTCCTTTTTGTCCTTGGCCCTTTCTGATTCTAATTCTCCTTTTAGAATGTGTTTTTCTAGATTCAAAATATCCATAGCATTATTCCAGGATTTTAATGTAGGATTTTGGATTTTTGAAAGTTGACACTGAACATATCATAATTCTGGTAGTGTATCATAAGAGGAAGAAGCTCCTCCTTCTACCAAGTTAATCATCAGCTCCTTCAATTTGGCAGTATTTTTTTTCAGTTGAGTAACTTTCTCTTGATCGATTGGATTTGCCATGCATCTATTTATGATTCTTATTGAATCAATGTTTGTATATTCCTTAGGAAATATTCACCTGATATCATCAACTTATCTTCCCTCCAAAATCCACTGAAACCATATTGCACCATCTCCTGATTGATATCAATAATCCTTTGCAATTCTTCATCCAATTTTTCAATTAATGGCCACCCTTTCTGGAGTAGATTATTCTTCTTAAGAATGATTCTAGCTACAATTCTTGAGGTGCTCCAATCCTTTTTGGGAATAGGCTTACCCAAATGGCTGCATGCATCTTCAGACATATTGAGGAGCTCATTGGCCTTAGGAGCAACTGGTTGTATGAGTTTGGTGGTGGCTTCTATAATTTCTCTTGCTACTGGCAATACCTCACTAGCCTCGTTCAGGAAGTCAAAAATGTGCTACATTCTAGAGAACATTTCCAAGATCTTAGATACGATTTGTGTCCTGACTTGTTTCACCTTGCCCTTGGAAAATTCTGTAGACTTAATTTTCTCCTTCTGTAGTTGCTGCTCTAAAAATTGTATTTTCTCTACATACTACTTATTCTACTCCTAAAGTTGTTATACCTATTCCTTGAAATCTACCATCTTTTCAACCCTACTTTACCATTTATTAGAATCATTTGCCAAGGCTTGCATATCCTTCTTCTGGTATTTGATGGTAGCTTGGAGTCTGGTAACCTTTTCCTCTAGTTTGGTGGCCTTCTCCTGATAGATATTAGTCTTGAAAAACATGGTCTCTAGTCCGGCCTTGGCTGTAACCATCACATCCTCTGTTGCCAATTGCTCTATATATTCTATCTTCTCAACTATCTAATAATATTCAACTATCATATCCTCATCTGGTTTATTGACCAAAGGAAGCTTTTTGAATTTCATCCTCTATCGAGACATTAGATCGACCACTGTTATCTTTATCACCCTAATCGCTCCTTTGGAAGATTGGGCTAGCTTCATGCTCTAGAAATTTTCTGCTTTCAGTTAAGAGCTTGTGATACTCTAAAGATATGCCACTATGGGATGATCCATAGGGGTAGAATGGGTGACATTAGTAGGGAAATAAGGGACCATTATAGCAAAAAAGGGAGTTGAGGTAATAAGCATTGAATACGTATTTATAGTGAAAATGGCAATTGGAATAGAGCTAGTTGCTATTATTGATGGAGGGGTAAATGCTAATGATATTATCATTGTTACTGGGGATGTTGATGTTACAGAAGTTGGATAAATGGAAGTTGAAGGTGGAGAAGGCAATATATTTTGTAAAAATGGATTCAAAGATGAAACTTTGGGAATTTTGATGATATTGGGTGGAGAATTGACTAAGCCAAAAGTGGAATGGTGATGAAGGGGAGACGATTAATGGGAATCTAGTTTAGATGAAGATAAGTTCACAATATTCTTGACTCGATAAGGTGAATGCGATTTCTCTAGGGAATAAGTAGGAGAAGGGGGAATAAGATAAAAAATCATACCTAAACCTACTATTGTAGCCTGATGGAGAACTTCTTCAACACTTTTCTACCTATATTCTTGAATATCTGATTTTCTAGATGTAGTGGGATATTGTGTTAATCCTTCCACTTCATCTAATATTTGCTTCTTTAGGTCTTCAACATAAATCTCCAGTACTGCACCTTCAGCTTTCCTTATGAATGGTATAGTCGATTGTGTTGCTTTTTGGGGAGATGCTTCAACATATTTAGTGGCTGGGATTCATTTGCTTCTCCTTTTGGAGGGGGTGACAATCATCTAGTATAACACCTTCCTATTTTTCTTTTGACTCTCCTCTATAGGAGTCTATGCCTTTGGAGATCTACATTGGGATATTATCCTCCTTGGAGCATCCTCTTTTGCTATGGCTTATCAAAAAATTTCCACCTATTGTGGAGGAGAAGTGAAGATCAGAGTAGACTCTTGCTTCTTCTTAGATTTTTTATGTGTCTTCTCTTTTGCTTTGCCCTTTTTGGGTTTGTTCACTTCCATTTCACCTAGAACCACTACTAAGATTTTCTTTGGTTGAGCCTTCCAAGTCACAACATGTTCATCATATCTTTTCTCAAATTCATTATCAATTTTGGGAGTGGGGTATTTGTTCTTCATTGCATTTATTTCCACTCTCATTTTCCACCATTCGAGGGTTTTGGTTGGAGGTCACTTATGAGTTTCCTCCATCTCCTTTTATTTTACTTGGCTAAGCTGGTTGGAGATCTTTATCAGATTATAATCATTTGCATGCATATAAAAATATCTCCATGGTGGAAGTGGTTTCATCTTACTCACATTCCATTTAGTAGGATATTGCTCTCTATTATTTCTATTTTTCTCCATATGCATGCATTTAGATTTCACCAGTTTAGCCACTTTTCTCCATGAAGCTCCTTGATTCTTGCTACGAATAAATTATTTGGTTCATACACCCATATGTGTGGAAGTTGTATGAGGCCTAATATTTCCATGGTTGCAGTGATTTACTCACACTACTATTTTTGCCACATAGTGATGTCACCCTCATTGAAACCATACTCAAAAGTTACCCTTATTTTATTTTTGGAACCAAATCTACAGTTTATATAATCAACTTACCTACAATATTCTAGTGAAAATAAGTGGTGAGTGACATAGTGTGGCAATAAAAAGGGCTTCTCTATAAAACCATATAACCTGATGATTGTGAATTCTGTTAGAATGTACCAGACACATTCTTTTGCCCCATTTACCCTAATTCTCTTTTCAATTTTTGGGGCTAGTCTAGGACAATCACCATACATAACCTTGAAAGCAAGTCCAAGGAAATCAAAATTGAAAGGATAATATGATTGGGTTCTATTTATAAACCTAGTCCAATGATATACTGGTAATGCGTGTCCATATGAATCCCTATCATTTACTGATATCCAAGGGTATTACTCTCTAGTAACACCAAAGAACATCCAGATCAGATTAGAATAGTGTCTAAATACTGGATTTTCTTCTTCTCATTGCATTTCCACTAGTTGCTCATGCATTCTTCTGGAAAGGAATGAGGGCCAGTTGAAGTAAATTGGGTGGCTACTATTATCACCTAGCTATGGGATATACATCCTACTATTGGAAATACAATATACAATAGCTAATATACAGTGGCTAACTGCCAATCATTCACCTTGGTATCTGAATCAAGACTAATTATAACTACGAACATAGAATAAAGTTTTTCTTCTTTAAATTCGCTTATGGAAACAAGAGTCACAAGCAGTGCTTGACTGGGTTTGGCATCCTTGAGCTGGTTGTACATACAATCTCTAAAATGGTTTCCATTTTGCTTTCAATTCCTCAAGGTATAATACGTAGATTGCTGCTCTAAGCTGAAGTCTTTGGTGGATACCCAAGGTTTTTACCCTATTGCAAACATCTCTCGACAGGTTTGTTCATGAAGAACACAGGCTTATATTGAGAGGGGGGTGCACAATATAAGACCAACTTTTACTTTTATTTCCCAAACAATATTATCGAATATTATCAATGGCAATATCAATAGCAGTAATCAAAGCAATGCACAAATCATCATACACAATAGAGACACAAATTTAATGTGGTTCACCCAATGTGGGCTACTCCATAGAGAAAATATTTCTTGTAAATTTTCTCAACAAATATCTTGGGAGTCAATTTTGTATTACAATTTTTATGGACCTCTATCCAAAGGAGACACCAATCCCTTATGCTATAATTTGTGGATCTCTCTCCATAAAATAACTCTTTCCCCTTATCTATGGTTCGTGGAAATTGATCTAGGAGAACTCTATCTCCTCAAATGGTTTATGGATCTCTCTCCATATATGAACTCTATCTCCCCAACTAGTTCATGGATCTCACTCCACAAGAGAACTCTTTCCCCTTGATCTAGTTCATGGATCTTTCTCCACAAGAGAACTCTATACTCTCTGCTCTAGATGGTAAAATTCTAGAAGACTTTTGCCTCCACTGCTATGGCTTGTGGATCTCTCTCCACATGAGACCTTTGTCCCCACTACACTGGCTGATGGATATCTATCCATTGGAAATTGCAATCCTCTTTGCTCTATCACCTCCAAAGCTTACTCTTGACTCTATCTCAAATCTACACCACACTCTATCCCAATTCTAGCACAAATATGCTCTAACTCTACTCACAAATCTACACCAACCTCTATCCCAAGTCTAGCGCAAATCTGCTCTAACTCTTGCCATAAATCTACACCAAACTCTATCTCAAATCTGGCACAAATATACTCTAAATCTGCTCATAAATCTACACCAAAATCTATGTCAAATATGGCCCAAGCCTTAACACAAAGCTTGATAAAATTAGCAACCAAACCTACTCTCAAGCCTTCTCAAAAGACTTGCTCAAATATGCCTTCAATCCTTCTCAAAAGACTTGCTTAAATATGCCTTCAAGTCTTCTCAAAAGACTTGCTCAAATTTGCCTTCAAGTCTTCTCAAAATACTTTCTCAAATCTGCCTTCAAGTCTTCTCAAAATACTTGCTCAAATTTGTCCTTAGTGCTATTCACAAAACCTGTTTTAAATATTTCCAAAACTTGCACACAAACACATCTTATATCTTTTTTATAAATGCTTTCCTCAAACAGATATATTCTACTCAAACTTCATTTAACCTCTGGAACATATAGAGAATAATATGCAATTGCAAATAGCTCAATATGTTCTACTCAATCATTAAGCATGTCGCTTTCACATGTCTCACATTTATTGCTCTTTTATATGACACCTATCTTCCCGATGCACACACTTGTTTTCATAAATCCGATTTCTAATGTTTGCACATTCACTTTCAATATCCCTCAAAAATAGTGCCCAAAAGCTTCACACAATCATTCAAACAATGAAGCACAACTTGCTCACAAGCCCTAACACAGGTGTTTTCACTTTTTTTCAACAAGGATGCACAATGTAGGTCTCAAAACCTAACTCAAATATTTCCAATAATGCTTATCAAACAATCCTTTCTCTCCACCTTATGTTCCAATTCATTCACTTCAACAAAACACTTTAAAAAAGGATGATGTGCCCATACCTCTTAGTTTGCTTTGATGGAGATATGTCTTCAAAACCTGTCTTACCAACAACTAATTTTCCTTGTGCCACTTCAAGGGTTAGATAGCAAGATTCTATTTCAAAATATCCACATGATTTTTTTCCTCAAAAATGTGCTCAATGAATTCTGAAAATAATGTTCTAGGACTCTTCTTTTGTTCTCAATGATAATGCATTAAAGCTCAACACAACCCTCTCAAAAATTTCCTTTTCATAAAGTAAGAATTACAAACAATAACATCATCCTTTACACATTTTATCTCCCACTATCATAAAATAATTTCAATCTACTTTAATGTCCAAAAACAAAGAATTATAATTCTAAATAAACCATTTACAAACTTATCACTCCAACCTTTGCATATATAAAATAAATAACAACAATACCCTTAAAATATTATGCAAAAATTAATTTCACCTTATACCTCCTATATGCCAAAACTATACACCAAATCACATCCGCCAAATACCAAATATAGCCAACATTAATAAAATTAGAGCATACCTTATAAAAAAATAAATTCCTTGTTGGTGCAGATAAGAATCAACCCTCCGACCTCAAACTCCTAAGTGCAACACTCGACCACTTACGCTAGCCAAGCGGTTGAGATCTAACATGTGGCCTCCACCCTTTATTTCCTATCGTGTTCATCAAAAAGGATAAAATATTTTAAACCAATGCTAGGGAGAATTGAACCATGAACCTCTTCCCTGCCACACCTCACGGAGGACCTGACTGCCACTTGGGCTACCAGCCCTTGCTGAAACACGTGTGTCTCCTTGTCCTTATTAGTTGCCACTTGCTCGATGAAAACATTTTGGATGCTTTGCTCTGCACTCACGATCGATTAAGACTTGTGCATTTAAAACCTTTGTGCATTATAAAATGATTTAGCTCCTCCCTTTTATATGCATTCAAAGAATTGCTATGACGTCGATGAAAACCTTTACTTACCTCCATTTAAATTTGAATTTTGGCACCTTGTGAAAATTTCAAAAAAAATTATATTTAATATAATATTTAACTTTGTGTTAAATATTATTTTATTTAAATTTAGTATTAAACAATACTTTTGCATAAGCTCTTTTGGCCTAATTATTATAATATCAAAATATTATAATATTTGCTCTTTTCTTTTAAAAGCATGGGCATAAAATTTTGCCTTCAACCTTTTAACGAATCTTTTTGTCTTATAATATAAAATATTATAACCATTTTTTTTTACCAATTTCCTTGTATTAGAATGAAATTTACGTTGCACCACATACTTGACATTAATGACAACATAATTACTCAAAATTTCCAACAATCTCCCCCTTTGTCATTGATGGCAACTCTTTTCTAAAAATTCATTTTTTCCTTCTTATTTTAAAATCATTTGAATCCAAATTTGCTCCCCCTAAGAAATGCACCCCCTGACTGAATGCTCTCCCCCTTACTCAAATATCTCCCCCTTTGACATCAATGGCAAAGAGACTCCTTTGGGACTACATATAAGACTCTTAGCTCAACACCCTCCCCACCTCCTCTCCTTGAGGTGATTAGTTTTGGGGTGGGAGTGTTTCTACTCCCAGCATACAATGCTCTTTTTCTTTGTTAACCTTCTTTCTCAACATATCCTTTTGATCCTTTTGAGTGTTCCTGTTATTGCTTATCTCTAGAAGCTCTAGAAACTCTGTTTTGTACCACTTGGCATTATGCCCTAGATTATTGCACTTGTAACACTTAATGTTGTGGTCTTTGAAAGGTGCAAATGTTTTGAAGTTCCTCCTGGTGAAGTCATACTCATTTATGTTATGAACCCTACAGTGGATTGCTTTATGACCAATTCAATTACAAGAGTAGCAATACCCTTGAAAGAGATATCCATATTTGAAGTTCCTCTTAGTAAAACCATACTCATTTCCATGAGTCCTGCAATGCATAGCCTTATGACCAAATCGGTTACATAAAAAATAATGTCCTTTGAAGAAATATTTCCTTGAACCCACTGGTCTCTTAGTCCTTTCTTCTTTGTGATGATCCCTATTCCTTGTTTGTGCATTGTTTCATTTCTTAGTGAAGCTTCTATTCTTCAACTTATCCTCATAAGTCTCAATTTCTTCTTCACGCTCTTCCTTTGAAACTTCCTCTTCTTTTGAGCTTGATCTTGACCCTTCTTCTTGTTTCCTTTGTCCTTCTTCAAAACCAAGTTCTGTTTTGATATATGAAGATCTTTGTGCATTGATAATTTTATCCAAAGTTTTTAAAATTTTCTCAAACTTGTGTAACTTGTCCTTAGAATTTTTCACTTTCATCCTTAGTGAAATTATCTCATGTTCTAATCTTTCACATGTTGGAAATTTGAGCAAGTTTTTTTTTCAGTGATGTCAAGAGGTTGGTGTCCAGTTTCACCATCATTAAGGTCATCAGGTTGTTTTTCCAAAAGGTAAGGAAGTGGTTAAAAGAAATAGGATATAATATTTATTCTAAATATTATATACCTAAAGAGGCCTAACAATTTGAAGATCCAAGGAAGGACAAGAAGGTTTAAAAAGAAATAATAATATTATAATATTCTGGGCAAAAGGTTGAGGTGAAGAAAAACGAGGTCCAAGGAATCATTAAAAAATAAATCCTTGAAAAGACCCATTGAGCAGATTTTAAAGGTCATTATTTAATTTATTTAAATTAAAATATTTTAACCATAGGTTAAAATTTTAATTTAAATAAATAATAAGGCGCCAAAATGTTTAAACTTAAAATTTTAATTAAAATTCGAATTTTCTAAGCCGACGTGTTGGAATGCAAAGAACAAGGTATAAAAGGGGGCAATGATTTTTATTTTAAATCATCCATGCAATTCGTATGCTCAAAAGAGAAAACAATAATCGTGCACTACTTAAGAGGGAAGAAGGAATTCAAACGTGTTAAATTTTAAAGAGGCAGACTTCGTATTAAGTTCTAGTGGAGCGCCAAACCAATTCCAAAGTGATGTGTAGTGCAAGCGATGGGCAGAGGCTAGTTAAGACATTTGTGTAGGGTAGGTCAAGGGTTCAATTCACGTCCCATTCATTTTGAACGCAATAAAGGATTTTGATTAATTTCAATTATCACCGAAAGCAAGGAATAAAGTGCAAATCGTGCACTTGGAGTTTTGTGTTGGGCATTTAGCCCAATGGTAGCCTAGCCTTGGGCTAAGGTGCTTCGACGACGGTAGGTTACAAGTTCGAGTTTGGGTGCAGTCATAACAAGGCATAAATTTTTTGAAGACGTGGGCCATTTTATTTTTGATTAGAATTATAAATAAAGATTGGAGTTATAAGGTGTTAACAAAGGAATTAATTTTATTTTCCTGATTATTTTTTTTGTGAAGATTGGAGTTATAAGGTGTTAACATAAGAAGTTAATTTTTGAATGTTATTTTGTGAAGCTTGGAGTTGATAAGGTGTTAACAAAGGAATTTGATTGTTTATGAATTGAATATTATTTTTGAGAAGTTTGGAGATTATAAGGTGTACTTGAGACTTGATATTTTTTGTATGGTGAAATAATTATTAAGGAAAATATTTGAGTGGAGATTTTGAGATAGACTGTTGCTATCTACCTTGAAATTGGCAAAGAGGATTTTATTGTGATTGAGATAGGTTTTGAAGACATATATCCATCAAAACAAAAGGGATGGGCACATATTCCTTATGAGTAAAATATTGTTGGATTGAATATTGTGAAATATAACCCAGGTGTTGTAGGTGAGTTGGAGAGGAGAGGGCAATCCTCCAAGGGAGGTCATAGGTTCAAATCTCCACCCTACCAAAAAGCTGAGTTGGGCATCCAAAATCCAATTGATAATGTTGGTGCAGGTAGGGTCGGGTGCGACTCCTGGGTGACTTTGACGGTGTGTAACCCCCTGTTCGTGGTCTCTCAGACCAAGGCGGCCCCGCAAGGGGTTTTTTGCTTAAAAAAAAATGTTGTGAAATGCAAAAGGTGGAGTGAAAAGGATTTTTTGATAAGAATTGTTGGAAATATTTGAGTGAACCTTTATGTGCATGATCTAAGGTTTGTGATAGAACATGAGTATTATTGTTATGTGATATTGAAAACTATATTGAATTAGGATTTGTGAAATAACATGGGTTATCATTGTTATGTGAGATTGAGAACTATCTTGAACTAGGTTTTGTGAAAGAACATGAGTATCATTGTTATGTGAGATTGAGAACTATCTTGAACTAGGGTTTGTAAGAGAACATGAGTATCATTATTATGTGAAATTAGAATTATCTTGAGTCAAGGTTTGAGATCCATAGTGTGAGTTGATTGGAAGTGTAGTGAAACACTTGGTTAGGGTTTATAAGCAAGGTGTGTTTCATTGAGTGGATGTTTGATTGAATTTGGATGAGCATTATTGATTGAAAGAATTGGAGTGATAGTTCAAGATTTGTGAAACAAATTATACTTTATTTCTGAATTGATTTGAAAGAGAATTTTGAAAGTGATAGAGTGTTTTGTTTAGTATAAAACATTGTGAGTGTTAAACATATTGAGTCTTTAATCATTCTCTATATGTTTCTATGGTTAAACAAGATTCTGAGTGAAACTTGTTTAAAGAGGTTTTTTGAAAGAGATTAAGTTGAGTTATGTTTACAAATTTTGAAATTGATTTGAATAAGCTTTTGTGAAAGCTAGTGGACATATTTGAGTAAGTCCTAGAGGGGACTTAAGGACAAAGTTAAGCAAGCTTTTGTGAAAGCTAGTGGATAGATTTGAGTAAGTCCTAGAGGGGACTTAAGGACAGAGTGAAGCAAGATTTTGTGAAAGCTTGTGGGAATATTTGAGTAAGTCCTAGAGGGGACTTAAGGACAAAGTTAAGCAAGATTTTGTGAAATCTTGTGGACAGATTTGAGTAAGTCCTAGAGGGGACTTAAGGATAGAGTTGAGTGGGCTTTTGTGAAATATTAAGGATATATTTGTGTGAGCTTTTAAGAAATATTGCAAGTAGATTTGAGATAAGTCTTGGTGAAGACTTGTTGAGCATATTGGACAAGTTCTAGGAAGAACTTGTTGAGAAAATTTTATGCAAGTCTTGGTGAAGACTTGTTGAGCAGATTGAGCAAGTTCTTGAGAGGACTTATTGGACAGATTTGAGGTAAGTCTTAGTGAAGAATTGAGAGCATATTGAGCAAGTTTTTGAGAGGAATTGTTGGATATATTTGAGGCCAGTCTTAGTGAAGACTTGTGGATAGATTTGAGATAAGTCTTTGAGAATAATTGAGTGCAGAGTTGATTAATTGATTTGTTCAAGCTTTGAGTTAAGGCTTGGGGTAGATCTAAGAAAAATTGATTTATGATTTGATCAAGCTTTGTGTTAAGGCTTGAGGATATATTTGAGATCAAATTTTGGTGCAAATTTTAGGGTATATTTGTGCCAGACTAGAGACAAACTTGTGAGAAAATTTGTGCTAGATCAAGGTCGTTGTTTAATGTAGATTTGAGATAGAGATTGAGCAGAGTTGAGAGAAATATTTGGAGGTGATAGAGAAGAGGATAATAGTCTATAGTGGATAGAGATCCATTATCTAGGGCAGTTAGAATAAAGGTATTCTGAGTGAGGATATAAGTCTTCAGTGGAAAGAGATCCACAAGCCAATATAGTGGAGGCAGTAGTCTTCTAGAATATCACCAGCCACAGAAAAGAAGTTATCCTATGGATAAAGATCCATGAACCATAAAAGGGAAAAGAGTTATCATATGGATAGATATCCACAAACTTTATTATGGGATTGGTATCTCATTTGGATAGAGGTACATAAACATTGTAATAGAGAAGGATTCCCAAAATATTTTTTGAGAAAATTTTAGTGAGATTTATCCGTGGAGTAGCCCACATGGGGTGAACCACATTAAATTGGTGTCTCTATTATATGTGATGATTTTTGCATTGCTTTGATTAATTTTGTTGATATTGCCATTGATATATTGGATAATATTATTTGAGAAAGAAAAAGTAAAAGTTGATCTTATACTATTCACCCCCCTCTCAGTATGAGCTTGTGTTCTTCAATTAGTATTAGAGCAGGTTCCTTAGAAAGAGTTTAACAACTTGAAGAAAAATATTACAGGAACATAGATGGATTCTCAGAGTGGATCTTCAAGAAATAAGGCACCATTGTTCAATGGGAATAATTATACATTTTGGAGTGTAAGAATGAAGATTTACCTAATGGCACAAGGAAATGAGATATGGCAAGTAGTTGAGGATGAATACACATCGCCAACTACTCCACCTATAAATAAAGATGGTAAGCTCCTACATCTAAACAATTCAAAGATAATGAATGGAATATTAAGTGGTTTACGTGAATCAGAGTTTGTAAATGTTATGCATTGCACATCAGCAAAAGATATTTGGGAAAAGTTGCAGAAAACATATGAGAGAGACAAAAAGGTCAAGATGACAAAATTGCAAAATCACAAGAAAAAATTTGAAGACCTAAATATGAAGGATGAGGAAGACATTGCTACATACTTACTTCATGTGTATGAGGTTGTTAACTCCATGCAAGGACTTGGATTTAAAGTTGAAGAATCAGATGTGTGTCAAAATATTTTAAGGTCACTCCCTAAGAGGTATAGTGAAAATATTTCAGCCATAGAAGCAAAAAAAGAGATTGAAACTTTGACTAGGGATGAGTTGCATGGAACTATCATAGCTTTTGAGATGATAATAGGAAAGGATCCTATCCCCCAGAAAGAAGCAACCTTTAAATCTACAAATAAGACAAAGGATAAGAGGCCAGGTTTAAGTAATGAGTCATCTAGTGATGAAGAAGCAAACTATGGCAGAAGGAACAAGGACACACAAAAGCACAAAGGTAAAAAATTGGTTAAATGTTTCAATTGTGATAAATATGGTCACTATGCATCTAATTACCCAGAGGTTCGAAGTAGCAATGATGAAGAAAAATAGGATCATAAGAACAGGGAAGCAGGAAAATCTAGGTACCAAAAGAAAAATAGGTATGGATAAAACAAGCATGAAAATAAGTTTTTCCAGAGGCATAAGAAGATATTTTAGGTAGATAATATAGGCAAGAGTTCAAGTGATAGTGATGGAAGGTCCTCAGATAATGAAGAAGAAGAAATTTTATTTTTGACAGTAGAAAAAGAAGATGTTAAAAAAAAAGGTAAAAAGGGAACCGATAACTCTTAAGTGTTTTAGGTGTGGTATATTTGGTCATCTTGAAGATCATTGTACAAGGAATGGGTTCAATTTTAGTGAATATGAATATGAATATGAATATGCTCTTGAAAGTCTAGAAGAAGAAAGTATTCTTATGGCAATAGAAGAAGGAAGTGCTCCTATTGAAGATAAATCATAAAGGAATGAAAATGATCTAAAAGACGAAGAATCAAAAAATGAAGAGGAAGGAGAAGTTGATCTTGAAGGTGAGCTTATTTGTACTCTTAAGGAATTAAGGAAGGTAAGAAATCAAAACTCAAAACTCAAGATTCAATTTCAATAATATGATGAAGAGAAAGGAAAGCTTATAGAAGATCTAACCAACTCAATAGCTAAGACAAGGAAATTTAAATATAAGTTAGAGGTAAAGGTATTAGAATGTGAAATATTAGAGCATGAGGTAGCTTCACTAAGTAAGGAAGTAAAAGAGTCTAAAGAAAAACTACACAGGTTTGGGAGAAGCTCAAATACATTGGATAATATTATAAAGGTACAAAGATCTTCATTAAACAAAACAAAACTTGGTTTTGAACAAGAACATAGAGAACAAGGAGAGGATTCAATATCAAGCTCCAAAGAAGAAGAAGTTTTAGAAGAAAAGAGTGTAAGAGAAAGTGAGACTTTTGAGGATAAGTTTGACAGTAGAAAGTTCAATAAGAAAATGAACAATGCACAAGTAAGGAACATATGGAACATGAAAGATCACAGGGAAGAAGAGACTAAGAGACCAATGGGGTCAAGGCAAGGTTTCTTCAATATACAGTGCTTCTCATGTCATAGGTTTGGTCACAAGGCTACATAGTGCAAGACACATGAAAGACAGGGATATGGTTTCACCAATAGAAATTTTTGAAATGGGTATCGCTTTCAATGGTATTTCTACTCTTGTAATCAGTTTGGTCAAAAAGTAGTTAATTGCAGGGTTCATGACAGGAATGGATATGGCTTCACCAGGAGGAAATTCAAGATATTTGCACCTTCAAGGAACCAAAACATTAAGTGTTATAAGTGAAATAATATTGGACATATAGATAAGTGGTGTAGAGCAGAATTTCCAGAGACAAGCAAGAACATGAATATTCAGAGGAATCAAAAGGATCAATTGAGGAAGGAGGTGGACAAAGAAAAAGAGCAGTGTATGCTAGGAGTAGAGATACTCCCACCCCAAAATTAACCACCTCAAGAAGAGGAGGTGGGGATGGGGCTGAGCTAAGAGTCTTATCTTTAGCCCCAAAGGTGGCCCTTTGCCATTGATGTCAAAGGGGAAGAGATTTGAGTTAGGGGAAGAGCATTCAGTCATGGGGAGTAGTTTCTCAAAGGGAGAAGAACTAACAAAGGTAAAAGAAATGGTTAAAAGAAAAAGGGTTTCCATCAATGAAAAAGGGGGAGATTGTTGGAAATTTGAGCAAGTTTTGTTGTCATTGATGTCAAGAGGTTGGTGTCTAGTTTCGTCGTCATTAAGGTCATCAGATTGTTTTTACAAAATGCAAGGAAGTGGTTAAAAGAAATAGGACATAATATTTATTTTAAATATTATATGCCTAAAGATACCTAAAAGTTTGAAGACCCAAGGAAGGAGAAGTAGGTTTAAAAAGAAATAATAATATTATAATATTTCAAAAAAAAGGTTGAGGTGAAGAAAAACGAGGTCCAAGGAATCATTAAAAAATAAATCTTTGAAAAAACCCATTGAGCATATTTTAAAGGTCATTATTTAATTTATTTAAATTAAAATATTTTAACCATAGGTTAAAATGTTAATTTAAATAAATAATAAGACGCCAAAAGGTTAAAAATTAAAATTCGAATTTCTAAGCCGATGTGTTGGAATGAAAAGAACAAGGTATAAAAGGGGGCAATCATTTTTATTTTAAATCATCCATGCGATTCGTATGCTCAAAAGAGAAAAGAATAATCGTGCGCTGCTTAAGAGGGAAGAAGGAATTCACATGTGTTAAAGTTTAAAGAGGTAAAATTTGTATTAAGTTTGAGTGGAGCACCAAACCAATCCCAAAGCACTGTGTAGCGCAACCGGTGGGTAGAGGCTAGTTAAGATGTTTGCGTAGGGCAGGTCAAGGGTTCGATTCATGTCCCCTTTGTTTTGAATGCAACAAAGGATTTTGATTAATTTTTAAAATTGCTGAAAGCAAGGAATAAAGTGCAGATTGTGTGCTTGGAGTTTTGTGTTGGGCGTGTATCCCAACGGCAGCCTAGTCTTGGGCTAAGGAGCTACAACGGTGGCAGGTTATGGGTTCGAGTTTGGGTGCAGTCATAACAAGGTATATTTTTTTTGAAGATGTGGGCCATCACATAAGGTAAGCACTCGATTTAATTTTTGGCCATAGTTTTGAAAAGCGCTAGAGGCCATGTGATTATTTTTGCATAGGTGAAATAATAGGGAGTCATAAGGTTGATTAATATTTTATTTTTTATTAGAATTATAAATAAATATTGGAGTTATAAGGTGTTAACATAGGAATTAATTTTTATTTTTTTGAGTGTTATTTTGTGAATATTGGAGTTATAAGGTGTTAACATAAGAAGTTAATTTTTGAATGTTATTTTGTGAAGCTTGGAGTTGATAAGGTGGTAATGAAAAGTCCATAGATGAAAATTTTCTTAATAAAATGGAACAACAACATGAAGAGATTATTGAAACTAACAGACCAAATGGAAAATAAAATTATTGTTCTTATCCAATCCCTACTTTCGGAGAATCTTCTTCTAAAAAATATAAACATGTAAAGCTATCTAGGTGGACAATTAACAAATCATTTCAGCCTGATTGAGTATTAGAATTTCCATTTATTGAGCTAATGCTCCCAAAGAATATTAGTGAGGAAATGACATAATTGAGATGCATAATTTACAGTTGGAAACACAGAAAGGATCATAGATTGCAAGTTAAGAAAGATGCAGTAGAAAAACATAGTGGAAAGATTTATATAAAAACAAAATAATATGATGGACCAGTATAAAAACATTATAGGTGGAAGGATGCATCAGAGTTCGTACATATGAGATATACATAAGAATATGATAAAGAAATGAAACAAAAGCAAAATTTAGTTGAGAATTTGTTCTAGCGTAATGCATTAAAGCCTAGTTATCATACCTCCATGATAATTTAACTAGTGTCTTAGTGCATATTTACGACACCTCCATGGTGGCTAATTAAGGTTAATATCACTCCGTGTGATAATATGTTTGGCCTCTCAATCCTTCTTGTTCAAGGTGCCATTACTATATTAACTTGTGAATGGATTCCTAACCTCCATGATAGGAATTATAGTCCAAGCCTCACTTCTTAGGAATTTCCCAAAGCCTCACCACTTTTTGGGGATATTATGTATCATTCACAAGATACTTGAGTGTTGCATCACCACAACTCCCCTCAAGACTTGGGAATAAAATTGACTCTAGGATTCTTTTCCTTAAGGTTCTAGATCCATACCCATGAACCCTCACCAAAAACCTAAGAAATCATCAATAAAATATCTCTCTAGAAATAAATGCTCCAACTAAAATAACATGCTTAAATATAATGTAATGCTAAAAATTAGAACATTTGCATTCTATATCCAATAAAGCATAAATTTCTTCTTAATGTTAGCATACAGAGAAACTCTTTAGATTTAACTTAATCTAAATGTTAACATCTAAATCTAACATTATCATAAACATCTTTACATGCTCAATAATTCATAAATGTAATTTAGATCATCCTCGTCAGGTTAATAACATTTTCTTTCTTTCACTTACTCAAATTAAAATATTCCATACATCTAAATAAAGACTTCTCAAGCCCTATCAATATAGGAATAAGGTGTCCAATGGTTACATAACAACATTCTCATTTACATAACAATTTTCATTTCTAAGGACATTAAAACAACTTGTCCAAGAGGTTGTTGCTCCTTCTTATTTTCGTCATCCTCTTCATAAAAGGATTCTCCCATAGAATTTAAGAAAACTTAGGGATTGTAACAAATCTTAATGTAATGCAACTTACATGCTCAATGTACTAATGCAAGCAACCATACAAAATACATTCCAACAATCAAGGAGAGAATTTGCCAATATAGAATTTGTTGAAATGACTCCTAGTACTTGGGAAATAAGGGAGTCAAGTTGATAATAGAATCACCAACAAGGAATTCCAAGTACTATAGGATGTAAGCTATGTCATAGAGGAGGCTTGTGATGATTGAATCAAGGTTGAAGTCATTTAGATCCCTTGCCTGATGGGTTGAGGGGAAGGAATCAAACTCCTACTCGAATATGACCTAGGCAAAAAAATGAGTTATCATATACACCCTTAGATTTGACAATGAATGCACAAAGAGGATGTATCCTTCATGGTGGACCTTTCCAACACCTTAGGGGACTGAATTATAATAGAGAGAATTTTGCGCAACCACTAGTGCATCAACAAGGACTAAGAAGGATAGAGGCTAAAAGAGGACTATATCAAACAAATGAAACCCCATTCAACACTTGAAAAGGTACCACAACAAGGGGACAAGGTTGTGGAAGATGCACGTGAAGAAGAGAGCTTGTTAAAATGGGAAGAGTGCAATTTTAGGTAGACTTAATCCAAGGGGATAGAAGCAAAAGTTACCTAGATGAAAATTGGATAACAAGAGTTCCTTCGCCAAATACTCATTCCATAGGACAAAGATCAATTCCATAATAAGGCATTAGTAGAGGAAGGATTAATGATGGAACAAATAGAGATTGTAAGATTTTAGAAGTTGGAAATTGTACAAGTCCAAATTGTATAGGTACATATTGTATAATTGGAAATCATACAATTCCAAACCGTACAAGTCCAAATCATACAGTTGGAAATCATACAAGTCCAAATGATATAGTTTCCAGTCATACAATTGAAAACCATTCAGAAGTAATAGGTTGGGCTCGACCAAAATTATCATGAATGGACAAGTAAGGTTCAAGTAGGTTGAAATGTGTCAAAAAAGCCAAAATGACATGATAGGAAAGAATGGTTCTACGAATATCAGAATGAGTTGGGTAGGCCATGATAGGCTGAAACATACAATAACAGGTCGAGCAGGACGAAACAGGTCAAACTGGGCAAGAAGATGTTAAATAAATTGAAATGACATGAGAGGCAAGAAGAGGTCTAAAGATATAATAATTAGATAGGTAGGTCGTGACAGGCCGAAACATATAAGAATGGGTTGAGCGGGTCAAAATAGGTCAAACCGGGCCAACACAGATGGATTCATCTAGGACAAGCTGAGCAGGAAAATATAGGCCAAGACGATCAGAATGAGAAGCAACGGGTTAAATGGGTTAGGAAGGCAAGGTCAAAGTTGATGGGACAAGTTGGGATCGATCAAAATGATCATGAGTGGGCAAGGAGGGCTCAAGAAAGCCGAAATGTATTAAACAAGCCAAAATGACATGATAGATAAGAACAGGTATATGAATATCAGAATGAGTTGGGTAGGTCATGATAAGCAGAAACATATAGTAATAGGTCGAGCAAGATGGAATAGGTCAAACCAGACCAAAATGTGTTGGACAAAACAAAATAACATGAGAGACAAGAAGAGGTCTAAGGATATCATAATGAGTTGGGTGGATCGTGACAGGTCAAAAAATATAAAAGCTGGTCAAGTGGGCTGAAGCAAGTCAAACTAGGACAACACAGATGGATTCGACTAGGACAAGCCAAGCAAGAAAATACAGGCTGAGATGATCGAAATGAGAAGCAAAAAGATGAAATGGGCTAGGGAAGCAAGGTCACAGTTGATGGGATGGGTTGCACTCAACCAAAATGGTCATAGATGGGCGAGGAGGGTTGGAGTACGCCAAAATGCATCAAACAAGCTAAAATAACATGGGAGGCAAGAACAGATCTATGAATATCATAATGAGTTGGATAGATCGTGATAGGTCAAAACATACAGTAACAGGTCGAGCAGGATGATATAGGTCAAACCGAGCAAGAAGATGTCAAATAAATTGAAATGACATGAGAGGCAAGAAGGGATCTAAAGATATAAGAATGAGTTGGGTAGGCCATGATAGGTTGAAACATACAAGAATGGGCCAAGCGGGTCAAAATAGGACAAACTAGGCCAACATATATGGATTTGACTAGGACAATCCGAGCAGGCAAAGATAGGTCGAGATGATCGAAATGAGAAGTAACGAGACAAAATGGGCTAGGAAGGCAAGTTCAAAGTCGATGGGACAAGTTGGGGTCAACCAAAACAATCATTAATGGGCAAGGAGGGCTCAAGTAAGCCGAAATGTGTCAAACAAACTGAAATGACACGATAGAGAAGAATGGGTCTACGAATATCAGAATGAGTTGGGTAGGTTGTGATAGGTCGAAACATACAATAATAGATCGAGGAGGATGAAACAGGTCAAACCGGGAAAGAAGTTGTCGAATAAACTGAAATGACATGAGAGGCAAGAAGGGGGCTAAAGATATAAGAATGAGTTGGGTAGGTCACGATAGGCCAAAACATACAAGAATGGGCAGAGCGGGTCAAAACATGGTAGCATAGACGAATTCTGCTAGGACTATCCAAGCAAGAAAACATAGGCCGAGACAATCGAAATGAGAAGAAACAAGATGAAATAGGCTAGGGAAGCAAGGTCAAAGTTGATGGGATGGGTTACACTCAAATAAACAAGTTCAAAGTTGATAAAATGGCCTAGGAAGGCAAGGTCAAAGTTAATGGGATAGGTTGGGCTCAACAAAAATGATCGTGAATGGGCAAGCAGGGTTCAAGTAGGTCGAAATATATCAAACAAACCGAAAATACACGATAAGCAAGAACGAGTCTATAGATATCATAATGAGTTGGGTAGGCCACGACAGGCTGAAACATACAATAACAAGTCGAGTAGGACATAATAGGTCAAATTGAGTAAGAATATGTCAAATAAATAAAAAATACATGAGAGGCAAGAAGGGGTCTAAAGATATAAGAATGAGTTGGATAGGCCATGACAGGCCAAAACATACAAGAATGAGCTGAGCGGGTTAAAACAAGTCAAACCAGGACAACACAAATGGATCCAGCCAAGACAAGCCGAGCAAGCTAACATAGGCCAAGACGATTGAAATGAGAAGCAACGAGACAAAATGGGCGAGGAAGGCAAGTTCAAAGTCGATGGGACAAGTTGGGGTCAACCAAAATATCATGAATGAGCAAGGAGGGTTCAAGTAAGCCGAAATGTGTCAAATAAGCTGAAATGACACGATAGATAAGAACGAGTCTATAGATATCAGAATGAGTTGGGTAGGCCACAATAGGCTGAAACATATAGTAATAGGTTGATCAGGATGGAATAAGTCAAACCCAACTAAAATATGTTAGACAAACCAAAATAACATGAGAGGCAAGAAGGGGTTTAAGGATATCAGAATGAGTTGGGTAGGTTGTGATAGGTCGAAACATATAAGAATAGTTTGAGCAGGCTAAAGTAGGTCAAACAAGGCTAGCACATATGGATTCAACTAGGACAAGATGAGTAGGAAAACATAGGCTAAGATAATCGAAATAAGAAGCAACAAGATGAAATGGGCTAGGGAAGCAAGGTCAAAGTTGATGGGTTGGGTTGCACTCAACCAAAACGGTCATAGATGGGTGAGGAGGGTTGGAGTATGTCAAAATGCATCAAAGAAGCTAAAATGACATGGGAGGAAAGAACACATCTATAGATATCAGAATGAGTTGGGTAGGTCGTGATAGGCCGAAACATACAGTAACATGTTAAGCAGGATAGAATAGGTCAAATCGGGCAAGAAGATGTTGAATATACTAAAATGACATGAGAGGCAAGAAGGGGTCTAAAGATATAAGAATGAGTTGGGTAGGCCATGACAGGCCAAAACATACAAGAGTGGGCCAAGAGGGTCAAAACAGGTCAAACCAGGCCAACACAAATGGATTCAGCAAAGACAAGCCGAGCAGGCAAACATAGGTCGAGATGATCAGAATGAGAAGCAACGAGACAAAATGGGCTAGGAAGGCAAGGTCAAAGTCGATGGGACAATTTGGGGTCGGTCAAAATTATTGTAAATGGGCAAGGAGTTCTCAAGTAAGCCTAAATGTGTCAAACAAGCCAAAATGATATGATAGATAAGAACGGGTCTACGGATATCAGAAAAGAGTTGTCTCAAATTTGTCCATAAGTCCTCTCAAGAACTTGCTTAATATGTTCTCAAGTATTCACTAAGACTTACCTCACATCTGTCCAACAATTCCTCTTAAGAACTTGCTCAATATGCTCTCAATTCTTCACTAATACTTACCTCAAATCTATCCAATAAGTCCTCTCAAGAACTTGCTCAATCTGATAAACAAGTCTTCACAAAGTCTTACCTCAAATCTGCTCAACAAGTTCTTTCTAGAACTTGTCCAATCTGTTCAACAAGTATTCACCAATACTTATCTCAAATATTCTTGCAAGCTTTCATAAAATCTCACATAAATTTATCCTTAAGCTTTCACAAAAGCTTACTCAACTATGTCCTTAAGTCCCCTCTATGACTTACTCAAATATGCCCATAAGCTTTCACAAAAGCTTGCTTAACTCTATCCTTAAGTCCCCTCTAGGACTTACTCAAATTTACCCACAAGATTTCACAAAAGCTTGCTTAACTCTGTCCTTAAGTCCCCTCTAGGAATTACTCAAATTTGTCCACTAGCTTTCACAAAAGCTTGCTTAACTCTATCCTTAAGTCCCCTCTAGGACTTACTCAAATATATCCACTATCTTTCACAAAAGCTTATTCAAATCAATTGCAAAACTTGCATACATAACTCAACTTAATCTCTTTCAGAAAAGATCTTCAACACACAAACAATTTTCACTCATAATATTGTTTAACCATAGAAACATATAGAGAATGGTTAATGACTCAATATGTTTAACACTCACAATGTTTTATACTCAACAAAACACTCTATCACTTTCAAAAATCTCTTTCAAATCAATTCAAAAATAAAGTATAATTTGTTTCACAAATATTGAACTATCACTCTAATGCTTTCAATCAATAATGCTCATCCAACTTCACTCAAACATCCACTCAATGAAACACAACTTGCTTACAAATCCTAACCAAGTGTTTCATTACACTATATTCACCAAAACCATCCACTTGGGTTGTTTTCATTTTATAAATTTTGTAGACAACTAAAAGAATTTGTTCCAACAATCACATTATCCTTCATAGAAGGCTCACAGGCTAGGAGGATTACCTCACAATTTTCTTCTTCAAACTTGTCTTCTTTGAGAGCAACCCCTCCTTTCGTTGGAGCCTTAGATTGAGTATTTTTTGGAGTCTCCATTGTTCACCAAATTGATACATGCCTCTAGTTATCCCTCCTCAGAAGGATGAGGGTTTGGGTTTTTTTTTTATGTTACCAAGTCTTTTTATCTTGGTTTACTTTCTTTTTCGTGGCACAATTGAAGGTAGAGTGTTTTAACTTCTTAAATATAGAGCATTTGACTACAACATTCTCATATTCTAAAGGTCATGTCCATATGACATGCTTTAATTAAATCTCAATCGACTTTGGAAATTCCTTATTGAGGTCTCTAAAATTTATGCAAATATGTATTCTTCCATCAGGTTTTCCTATAGGTACCTTCTGTTAAAATACAGATAAATAATGGATAAATACATCAACCAAAAAGCACCTTTAATGAATGAAGACATTATATATAAAATTAACAATGTACGAAAATTATCTGGCTAGTAAGTAAATGTGTTCATACCTTCAATTTGTGCAGATGTTGATGGCTGACTAGATTTTGAAATATTATGAAAGTATTTGAGGATACTCCTTTTATTATAAGTCTCTTATTTTCACTACCACTAGGTGACATTTTAGCTATATAAACAGAAGATTAACATGAACACAATTTTTAAAAATGAAAATAACTGGTAAATAAGAGAACTACTATTCAAGCCAACATAATATTTGACCCAAGCAGGCTTGAGATTGGTGCCCAAATAATAGAAAAACCTCCTTATTGAGTGTCCATGAAAAAAATATTTAAAAAAAATTAATGGTAATGAAACTTACCTTTAATGGCTATTGTTGTATGTCAATCACCTTCTACCACTCGCCTTCTTCTAGTTGCCTTCTACCAATCACCTTATGCCAGTTGCCTTATGCCAGTTACTTTATGCCAATCACCTTATGCCAGTTGCCTTGTTCCAGTTGACTTGTGCCAGTCGCCTTGTGCCAGTCGCCTTATGCTAGTCACCTTTTGTCAGTTGCCTTATATTAGTTGCCTTATGCTAGTTTCCTTCTACCAGTCGTCTTGTGCTAGTCACCTTATGCCAATCATCTTGTACCAATCACCTTGTGCCAATCACCTTTTTCCAGTCACCTTCTACCAGTTGCCTTATGCAAGTCGCCTTCTGTCAGTCACCTTCTGTCAATCACATTATGTCAGTTTCCTTCTCTGTATAACTCTTTATTGGAGAAAATTAATGTTTTAATTATATGAGTGTCATTGTTAGGGTTAGCTATATATAATGGGGTATAAGAGGCGAATTGGGTGGAATAATTTTTTAAATAATTTGAATGTGAAAATTAGGTGGGATAATTTTTTAAATAATTTGAAGGTGAAAATTAGGTGGGAAACCTTATGATACCTGTTGGTCACGAATCTACCTAGTACAAAATCTACAGTTTGTGCACCCTAGACCCATGTAACATTGAAATGCCAAAGGAGAGAAATGTCCTTAGGATCAATCTCCAGAGAGGACTGGCTCCCTTTCTAATCTACTCCGGTTTAAAGCTTAGGGTAATAGGAAAGAAATGGAGAAAAATGGCTATAAGCCAAAAGTGTAGGATGGGGATAGACTGATAGTCGAAATTCAGATCAAGCAGCAATTAGCATACAATAGAAATGAAAGCACATGACATACTTACAGTTTGGCAAATACAAGCTCCAAATAACATCTCAGTATTCACTCCCTTACCAGCAGAGATTAAATTCAGATGCAAAATTTAAATACAAAAAATAATGGAGGTGAATATATTCAGAAATGACATACAGAAAATCATAGAATGCAACACCATTCATAGAACCAAAAGCCGAATGTCTTTCTATTGACGCAAAAAACTTAAAATATTTTTTTGCAGAGTGTCCATCCTTCTTTCTTACATAAAAATGCTTAGTATTTATAGAGGATTGTGCCTCTTTCATTTAATGTACATTTAAAGAAAATGTTGGTAGATCAAAAAACAAAGTGAATAATTTCCTCCTCGGCATCAGTGATGTTACAGTTAAAATATTCTCTATGGAAACAATGATCCTACTTTGGTGGGTGAATCACATGAGAAAACGGTATGATTAAATTATGGAAAATAACCTCGAGCGTTGGTGCATTGGGATGCAACGAAGTTGCCTAAAAATCGAGAGCTTGGTCGTGTTGGTTCATCTTTCATACACACCCCGTGAAGAATGAGCATAAAATACCGATAACACTTACATGAGATAAATCCCACTCACTTTAGGATCTTGCTAGTTATCCAAGGTGTGAGTTATAGAGTTGGGTCGAATGTATATTCACTCTTTTCCGCTTTTGGAATTCAAGTGGACTGTCTATTACCTTACAGTGGGCTCGACCTTCATTCAATAATGTTTAACGGTTTTTATCTTTGTTGACTATCGGATTTACAATGAGTTCTTTGATATAGCTCTTTATGTTTTAGCCGATTAAATAAAATACAAATTTGAAAGAAAATAAAAATGAATCATTTAACAGTGGAACAAAGAGAGTAGGGTAGGGCAGAAAAGAGAAGCTTATCTAACTTAGCTACAAAATCAAAACTACCAATTTCAGTTACACTATTTAGCTTCACAATAAAACCAATCAAAGAGGAAGGTGTCCAGCTTTCTAAGATCACCTTCTACTAAGAGCATAAGACGAAAATAACACAGATCTGAAAGAAAATCATAAATATAAGGGAAGTCGATGTCAACTGGTATCTCTCACTAGCAGCCTAGCTCGTGCAGTGAGGATAGAGCAATTAGAACAGACCTAAACCTTAAATATCTAATTTTCCCTAGCATACAACAAATGGAATGAAGCCTAGTAGCATATTCAATCTTGATAACATAAATTTACAACTAAAATAAATAAACCTTAGTGAGACAAAAATAGAAGAAGATGCACTTATCGCAATCCAAAAGAGATTAGGCTCCTGGCCACACTATCACAGAAAAATGATGTCACACCAACCCCAGGTCCAGAACAAAGCATTCAAACAAGATTTGCAAGAAATTGCTAAAATGTCTTTTATTCCAAGTTTTCGCATCTAGACTTTACATTCAAGAGAAGTACATATAGACTCAGTACAGACCCTAATCTTTTCAAAATATCTTCTTCCAAATATCTAAATATTATCATATAAATCCCATCACCGAGGCTTTACAATATAAGGTAATTTTATATAGAGTTTTGATAAACCCTAATCACTCTGAAAATCTTCGTGTGGATCTTGCCATAAATGGAGAAGATAAGACTTGGTTTTATCCTCATCAAATGGTCACCATGTGTAAATGTATCTTTATCCTTCGATAAAGCCGTTAGAGCATCTCATTAATTCTTCTGCAAAATTTGGATGAGTCACTGACTTTCGAGGCCTTCCATACTCGCATAGCTGTCTCTATTTAGTTCGAGTCGAGATTCTCTGTCAGCCATTACTTTTGCCATAAATTTTCCTAGAAAATGCATCCACTAGAAAATTCCTTAAAGTCTGTATTTGCTACCAGATCTGCAAAATTTGGATGAGTCACTGACTTCCCGGCATCTCTTATCTTTATATTTTGACAAACCGTTAGAGCATCTCATTAATTCCTTGCTTGATTTGTGCTGAAATTTAGGTTTGTTTGCCTTTCTCGCCATTACTTCTGCCATGAATGTAACTGTCGAGTCACTTTCTGCAAAAGAAAAGCAAAGATTAGAACTTTTTAAATTAATTAATTTTTTCATTTAAATATTTCTAGGGTTTGGACTGTGTCGAAAAGCTTCCACTTCCTTTGGATGGGTGATGAAATGGCCAAATTTTGTAAAATGAATATAAGTCCAAACATGTCACGATATCGTGACATTTTCCTCAAGTTACTTCTTCCCTGCTTGTGCCTTCGCGAAAATGGAACATGTCGTGATATCGTGACATTTCCTTCACCTCATGTCTTTCAAGCTTCCACCCTCGCAAAAATGAAACATGTCATGAAATCGTGACATTTCCTTCACTTCATCTCTTCCCAGCTTTCGCCCTCGCAAAAATGGAACATGTCGCGAAATCACGCATTTCCTTCACTTCGCTTCTTTCAGCTTTCGCCCTCACGAAAATGGAACATGTTGCAAAATCGTGACATTTCCTTCACCTTGTCTCTTCCAAGCTTTCGCCCTCATGAAAATGGAACATGTTGTGAAATCGTGACATTTCCTTCACCTTATCTCTTCCAAGCTTTCGCCCTCGCGAAAATGGAACATGTCACGAAATCGCGGCATTTCCTTCACCTTATCTCTTCCAAGCTTTTGCCCTCGTGAAAATGGAACATGTCGCGAAATCATGACATTTCCTTCACCTTATCTCTTCCAAGTCTTGGCCCTCGTGAAAATGGAACATGTCGCGAAATCATGACATTTCCTTCACTTCGTTTCTTCCAATATTTCTTGCTCGCGAAAATGGAACATGTCGCAAAATCACGACATTTCCTTCACTTTGCTTCTTTCAGCTTCCATCCTCGTGAAAATGGAACATGTCGTGAAATCGTGACATTTCCTTCACTTTGTCTCTTCCAAGTCTTGGCCCTCACAAAAATGGAACATGTCACGAAATCGCGACATTTTCCTTCACTTCATTTCTTCCAAGCTTCCTTGCTCGCGAAAATGGAACATGTCGTGAAATCATGACATTTCCTTCACTTCGCTTCTTTCAACTTTCGCCCTCGCAAAAATGGAACATGTCATGAAATCACGACATTTCCTTCACTTCATCTCCTTCACGCTGTCGCCCTCACAAAAAATGGAACATGTCACGAAATCATGACATTTCCTTCACTTCATCTCTTTCATGCTGTCGCCCTCGCGAAAATGGAACATGTCGTGAAATCGTGACATTTCCCTCACTTCGTCTCTTCCAAGCTTCCTTGCTTGTGAAAATGGAACATGTCATGAAATCGCGACATTTTCTTCAACTAGTGTCTTTCAAGCTTCCGCCCTCACAAAAATGGAACATGTCGTGAAATCGTGACATTTCCTTCACTTCATGTCTTTCAAGCTTTCGCCCTCGTGAAAATGGAACATGTCACGAAATCATGACATTTCCTTCACTTTGTGTCTTCCAAGCCTTGGCCTTGGCAAAAATGGAACATGTTGTGATATCGCGACATTTCCTTCACTTTGTCTCTTCCAAGATTTTGCCCTCGCGAAAATGGAACATGTCGCGAAATCGCGACATTTCCTTCACTTCGTCTCTTCCAAGCTTTGGCCCTCACAAAAATGGAACATGTCGCAAAATCACGACATTTCCTTCACTTCATCTCTTCCAAGCTTTCACCCTCGTGAAAATGGAACATGTCACAAAATACGACATTTCCTGCACTTCATCTCTTCCAAGCTTTGGCCCTCGTGAAAATGGAACATGTCGCGAAATCGCGACATTTCCTTGACTTCATCACTTTCACGCTGTCGCCCTCATGAAAATGGAACATGTCGCGAAATCATGACATTTCCTTCACTTCGTTTCTTCCAAGCTTCCTTGCTTGCGAAAATGGAACATGTCATGAAATCGCGACATTTCCCTGACTTCATTTCTTCCAAGCTTCTGCCTTCGCAAAAATGAGACATGTCCGAAAATGGAACATGTCGCGATATCGCGACATCGAACTTTAAAATATTTTAGGGTACAATTAAATTTGAGCAAAAGTTTGACAAGTTCGAAAATGGAACATGTTGCGATATCGTGACATTTCCCTCAAGCTTTTCTTCCTAGCTTGTGTCCTCGTGAAAATGAGACAAGTCCGAAAATGGAACATGTCGCGATATCGTGACATTTCCCTCAAGCTTTTCTTCCTAGCTTGTGTCCTCGTGAAAATGAGACAAGTCCAAAAATGGAACATGTCACGATATCGCGACATCGGACTTTAAAATATTTTAGGGTACAATTAAATTTGAGCGAAATTCCGACAAGTCCGAAAATGGAACATGTCGCGATATCGCGACATTTCCCTCAAGCTTTTCTTCCACTTTGTAAATTCTCCAAAAATTGTAGGTTGACTCCAATGACTTTGTCCATCTGTATTTGGCATTTTTACATATTGGTGAAGGATCTTCCTTACTCGAAAATAATTTTAACATTTGAAAAATGAATCTTAAATTGCTCGAGAATGATCAGCTTCACATGATGTAGAAAAATGATGAAAATTCAAAGTCCCCAAAATTTGATGAAATTGTACAAGCATCTAAATGAGCCCAATGGGTATCCCAATCTGCAAAAGAAACTTAAAATTCATCATAGATTAAGGTAAAATGCATTTAGAAGTTTGCTGGCCAAAAATAGAAACTGCTATTTCTAAATTGAAATCAATGCCATATGCAAGTCTACTTGGACACTTTGATGCAGGCGAAGTTTGAAAAACGATGGAAGAAAAATTTGGAATTAAAACCCGAAAAACATCAAGAGGGTCCCTGCAGAACAAATGAATATTAAACATTTTCAAAGGATGGAATTTCATTTTTTAGTGGGGGTGTGTTGCTTCTCAACAGGTCGTTGAACCTGTGTTACCCTTGTGCTTTGGAATTTTCACTTGCCAAGAAATTCCACTGAATATTAATGTTGCTTTGATAAGGAGTGAAAATTTGGTGGATGGTACCTTAAAATTTTCAAAAACTCGCCCTTTGGTATTTAATATTACAGTAATCCGGGGAGCACAACTTATTGTTGCAAGTGTGAATAGGGTTTCTCCTTAAGTGGCTTAGAAAAATCTCTTTTCTAGTCCTAAGTGTGAAAACTCTTCAATTTTGTCGGCAAGAGTTGTCGGCGAATTTTCTTTCTATCCTATTCTCCCTAACTCCCCTCCTATTTCTTCTCCTATATTCCCTCCTCTATCTTCTCCTTATTCCTCCACGCCTCCATTCCCCTTATCTCTCCAACGCCTTCCCTTTATTCCTCCAACCTCCTTATCCCTCCACGCTCCCTTTCCTCTATATGCATTATATATTATTGTCAAATTAAGGTTGTATGTTGGAGAGTGCAATTTAATAATTTTAAATTGTCATTGCATTTTATTTAATTTTTAAATTGTTATTCATTACGTGCTGCAACGAATAGTTGCACCGCGATCATCGGTATCGAGGAGCGTGACTCGGGCATGGTCTCAAGGAGGGGAGGCTCGGATCTCGAGGCGGATCGTGAGAGTTCGAGCATGGATCTCGAGACGGATCATGCATGGATCGGACAGATCGAGGCGGATCTCGAGGTGACACGTGGCGAGGACAGGATCGAGGAAGAGGTGACACGTGGGGAGGGGAGTGGCGGCCAGGATCGAGGTAGGGGAGTGGCGTGAAGAGAGGTGGCAGTTGACGTGGCGACGTGTGATTGGTTTAAAATTTTGCCACGTGGTAGTTTGTCATGGCGGTTTGTGATTGGAGGTAGTTGCGGCAAAAAAGCATGACGCCCAAAGGCGATCGAATATCCCTTGCGTCTTCGGGTTGATAAACCCCTTCGGCTCCCACACGGTGCATGTGGGATAAACAAGCAATTTTTTTTTAAATTTTTGCCCGCCGTGCTTTAATATTGCTCCCAGTGCCTTTGACGACACGTCCGAGGGGCGTGGTGCAGCGGACAGGGCGGTCCGCTAGCGGGGAGACGACCCGGGGTCGAATCCCCTGGAAGCATAAAAAAAATTTTTTTTTTTGCCGTCGCGAGGTTAAAGGGAGGTGTCCCTTTGTTTCCGTGAGCCGCTGGTGCAGCGGCAAAGCCCCCGGTGTTTGGGAGGTCGCGGGGTCGAATCGCCCGCGTGAAAAAGGTAAAATTTTTTTAATTTTAAAGGTTTTAAATTTTTATAAAGTTTTTAAAATTATTTAATAATTTTAAATTATATTTTTTTAAATTATCTTTTTAATAATTTATTTAAAAGGTAATTTAAAAAATATAAAAATTTATTAAATTTTTTTAAAGACTTTATAAAATTTTAAAAACCTTGTTTGATGAGCATTTGAAAAAGGAGAAATAATGTGCCCTTGAAATGTTAGATGATCCGGTCAGTGGGGTGCTATAATGCACTTCTCTCGATTTTGAGAAGAGAGACACGGAATCCTTTGATGAAAGGGTTCAACGATCGAGTCTCCATACGGTCTTTTGTCGGTGGAAAATCGGGTGATTGCTCATACGAGAACCGGATTCGAGGTACGAGGGAGATTCCGAAGACAACATCTTCGGACAAAGGATTGAAGAGTCCGAGACCGTGGAAGTTGTACCGAGAGGATCAAGCAAGTGCCAGTTATACACCTAGTGTATTGGTAGCAGAATCAAGTGAGAGCTATTCACCACGCTCTCCTGAACCAGAAGCAGCAGAAGAAGAAGAAGACAAAGAAGAAGAAGAAGAAGAAGATCCAGAGGAAGTGGATCCTAAAGAACATGAGGTCATAGTCATCAGCAACGAGTTCGAAGCAGAACTCGAATGTTCTAAAAAGGCGAGATTTGATTTGAATCATTAATCTCTTTGTACTGCTTTATATTGCTTGTTTGCTTCAAATAAAGTTTGTTTTTATTCTGCAATGGCATCCAATACTAGTCTGCCGATTCCTGAGTTCAATGGAGGAGACTATGAGTATTGGTCAATTAAAATGAAAACCCTTTTGATAGGAAAAGGTTTATGGGATGTAGTCGAAGAGGGCTATCTTTGAACCTACTGCTGCTGAATGGGCAGCTTTCTCTAATGCTGATAAAAATGCTAAAAAGAAGCGCAGAAAAACAATGCTTTTGCCCTTTATCACATACATGCTGCCCTAGATAAAAGTATCTTCCCTAGGGTTGCCTCTTATGTAATTGCACAAGATGCCTGGAATGCCCTAAAAGAAAGTTATAGAGGTAGTGACCAAGTAAAGCAGGTAAAGCTGCAAACATTGAAACGAGATTTTGAAAATCTCGGGATGCAAGAAAATGAAAAAGTGGGAGATTCTTGCGTGCGAGTGAAAGCCGTAGTTGATAAAATGGTCACACTAGGGGAAGATATTAAGCCAGAGGTTATGGTGAAGAAAGTGTTGAGAACACTTCTTCCTAAGTGGAATTCTGTTGCAATAATTATTGAAGAATCCAAAGACTTAACCTCGTTGTCTTTTGATGCCCTAACTGGTTCACTTCTCTCACATGAAGAGAGGTTACAGGAAACTCCTACCACCAGTTATGGAGGAGATGATAAAGCTTTTGCCTCACATGAAGGAAGAGGTAGAGGCCGTGGCAGAGGACAAAAAAGAGGCAGAGGAGAGGAATAATCAAAGAGGAGGAACTCCTAACGAGAGGAGGATCATCCAACGAGAGGAGGAAATCGAGAATAGAGGAGGACAACGACAATATAGAGGGAAACAATCGAGGCAAAGGAAAAGGAGGAGATAAATCAAAACAAGTTTGCTACAATTGTGGCAAACCTGGCCATTATGCTCGAGATTGTTGGTCAAAGTCTTCGCAAGGAAGCAGCGACAACCGAGAGCGATCGGTTTGGAAATTTTGGAGAAGAGGAAGAGTCCACAAATCTCTTTCTTTCTTATGGTCAGCCAGAGCAAAATATGAATGATACATGGATTTTGGACATTGGGTGTTCAAATCACATGAGTGGTAAAGAAGAACTCTTTGCTACTTTAGAATCCTCATACAAATCCGAGCATCCGATTGGGAGATGACAAATCATTGGCGAGTTGAAGGCATTGGAGCCATGGAGGTTCCAACGAAAGAAGGCG
Organism: Wollemia nobilis; assembly: GCA_028583015.1. Lineage (NCBI taxonomy): Eukaryota > Viridiplantae > Streptophyta > Pinopsida > Araucariales > Araucariaceae > Wollemia > Wollemia nobilis. The sequence goes on along the minus strand of JAQPPZ010017082.1, from coordinate 4,987,814 downwards.
TCAAGCAAGTAAGTGATATCTATTACACACCCCATCTTCAACACAATCTTTTAAGTGTTGGTCAAATGCTAGAAAAGAATTACAAGTTGATTTTTGATGAGGGTAAATGCACCATTTTTGACAAGAACAATAGTAATAGAATCATTACACAAGTGCCAATGTCAAAGAATAGATTATTCCCTTTAAAGTTTGGCCAGCCGGGAGGAAATAAGTTAGCAAATGTTGCTATTACCAATCCAAGTGTCCTATGGCACTTGAGATATGGTCATTTGAATTCAGCAAGTTTGAAAATGCTAACTTCACAAGCAATGGTAATTGGACTTCCCAAAATTCAAGATAGTAAGGAAGTCTGTGAAGGGTGTGCCTTGGGCAAGCATGCCAGATCAAAATTTCCTCATGGACAAGCATGGCGGGCCAGCTATCCACTCCAGTTAGTGCATTCAGACATCTGTGGTCCGATGCGGACCAAGAGTCTAGGTAACCACTCTTACTTCCTACTTTTTATTGATGATTGCACAAGAATGTGTTGGATATATTTTTTGAAGCATAAGGATGAAGCATTTGCATGCTTTGTTGATTTTAAAGCAAAAGTTGAAAGTGAGAGTGGATATTCTGTAAAATGTCTTAGATCGGATAAAGGAGGAGAATACTCCTCTAATCGGTTTTTGAATTTTTGTAAACATCATGGCATCAAGAGGCGGTTCTCAGCTGCCTACACTCCACAGCAAAATGGTGTAGCGAGAAAGGAAGAATCGCACCATTGTGGAAATGGCAAGATCAATGCTTGAGACAAAGCATTTGAGTAATTCATATTGGGGAGATGCAACAAGGACTAGTGTTCACATCTTGAACAGAAGTCCTACTTCAAGTTTGAAAGGGAAGACACCTTACCAAGCCTGGTATGGTAAGAAACCAAATGTGAAGTATTTCCGAGTATTTGGTTCATTGGCATATGCTCACATTCATGATGAGCTGAGAAAGAAGCTTGATCCAAAGAGTCAGGCATGCATTTTTGTAGGATATTGTGAAAACACAAAAGGTTATAGACTCTACAATCCTACGACTCGAAAGATAGTGATTTCAAGGGATGTGATTTTTGATGAAGGGGGAGAATGGGGTAAGCCCCAAATATTCGGTGATGTTGAAGCCACTGATATAGTTGCTCAGCAAGTGCAACCGTAGATACCACAGAAAGGAAACGGTCTCCTCCCACACATCCTCCAAGTCCATCTTCTGATTCAACTTCTTCACCAAGTCCTTCTCCACGGCGATCGGTAAGTTCCTCACCAATGGACATTGATTTTCCATCCAAAGGTAAGAGAACTCTACAGTATCATCCATCATCTCAGATGTTGGATAAATTTTTTTCAAGAAGATACACTAGGAGTCAAGCTAGTGAAATGGAATCTGTTTTACACAGATTAGAAAGTATGTACTTGTATGGTGATGATGTCTCCCAGCAGGAACCTAGGGGAGATCAAGTTAACTATGCTTTGTTAACTAGTGCACAGCTTGAACCTTCTAGTTATGAGAAGGCATGTACTCAAAAAATATGGCAAGATGCCATGAAAGAGGAGATAACCTCTATAAAAAACAACGACACTTGGGAGCTCGTGAAGCTTCCTAAAGGAAAGAAATGTGTTGGCTGTAAATGGATCTTCAAGACCAAGTTTAATGTTGATGGAAGCATTGAGAGGCACAAGGCAAGATTAGTAGCAAAGGGTTTTACTCAGAAATATGGAATTGATTATGAAGAGACTTTTGCTCCTGTAGCCAGACAGGAGACTATCAAAACAGTTCTTGCCTTAGCTGCACACAAAGGATGGAAAGTCCAACACATGGATGTAAAGAGTGCATTTCTCAATGGTTACTTGACGAGAAGAAGTGTACGTTGAGCAACCACGGGGATTTGAAGAGCAAGGTAAGGAACACCTTGTTTACAGATTGAAGAAGGCACTCTATGGTCTTAAACGAGGCACCAAGAGCTTGGTACTCACGCATTGATGGGTACTTCAAAGATTATGGGTTCACCCGGAGCAAAAATGAACCCACACTCTACTACCTAAAGCAAGGTAATGACATCCTCATAGTTTGCTTGTATGTGGATGATCTCATTTTTATGGGTAGTAATGAAAAAATGAATATGGAGTTCAAACACTCCATGATGACACGGTTTGAGATGAAGGATCTTGGCTTAATGCACTACTACCTTGGAATGGAGGTTCATCAGTCAGATACAGGGATCTTCATCTGTCAACATAAGTATGCTCAGGATATGATCAAGAAGTTTGCTATGGAGCATTGCAAACCAGTTGCAACTCCAGTTGGACATGGGATCCAATTAAGCAAAGATGATGGAGCACCAAAAGTTGACGTGACCACTTTCAGAAGCATGGTTGGGAGTTTGATGTTTCTCGCCAACACCAGACCAGATATTCAGTATGTTGTATCTCTTGTTTCTAGATTTATGTCTAACCCATATGAGTTGCATTTGCAGGCAGCTAAAAGAATTTTGAGATATGTGAAAGGTACATTGGATTTTGGAATCCAGTACCATAAATGTGACACTATCAAGCTTGTAGGCTTCAGCGATAGTGATTGGGGTAGCAATATTGATGACAGGAAGTCAACATCAGGAAACTGTTTTAGTCTTGGATCAGGACTAATAACTTGGAGTTCCAAAAAGCGATGACAGTAGTAGCGCTATCTTCAACGAAGCTGAGTATATAGCGATTACTTATGCAAGTACTCAAGCCTTATGGCTAAGGAAAGTACTAGAAGAGATTGGAGAACGACAAAGTGGTCCGACCGAGAGTCTCTTGCGACAACATCGGTGCCATTCGGTTGGCATATAATCCTGTCCACCATAGCGAGAACGAAACATTTTGATATGAAGTACCACTTCATCAAAGATATGGTGGAACATGAAATTGTTGAGCTTCAATACTGTCACACTTTGGAGAACGTCGCGGACATCTTCACCAAGGCGATGACTAAAGCTCAATTTGTAAAGCTGAGAGACTGTGTAGTCAGTCCTCTCAACTTTAAGGGGGAGAATGTTGCAAGTGTGAATAGGGTTTCTACTTAAGTGGCTTAGAAAAATCTTTTTCTAGTCCTAAGTGTGAAAACTCTTAAGTTTTGTCGGCAAGAGTTGTCGGCAAATTTTCCTTCTATCCTATTCTCCCTAACTCCCCTCCTATTTCTTCTCCTATATTCCCTCCTCTATCTTCTCCTTATTCCTCCACGCCTTCCATTCCCCTTATCTCTCCAACTCCTTTCCCTTTATTCCTCCAACCTCCTTATCCCTCCACGCTCCCTTTCCTCTATTCTCTCCAACCCCTTCTAAGTTATGCATTATATATTATTGTCAAATTAATGTTGTATGTTGGATGGGTGCAAGTTAATAATTTTAAATTGTCCGCTGCATTTCTTATATAATTTTTAATTGTTATTCATTACGTGCTGCATCGAATAGTGCACCCTATCAATCACTTACTTTGATTCAAAATTTAAATTTTGTTGTTCATTGGTCCTTTTCAAGAGAATATTTTTGGAACAAGGGTGAGCGAAAATGCCCTCTTCATATTTTCCTTTGATATCAATTTGCTTGAAATTCTATTCCTTTGTCATTCTCAGCCATCCATAACTTCCTACCTTTCTCTTTGTTGAAATGCCTCCCTCATCCATGTTTGCATTCGGAATAGCGCACCCATATTTTAATTCCATCATTAGTAAGGCAAAAAAATACTTTGAACTCAAAAATCCAAGATGTTTATTAGTTTCACCCCTAGCATGAGCAAAAATTCCAATATGAGTTGAAAGAGGGACCCATGCCTCTCAATTCCAATTAGTGCCCCTGCCCTTTTAATATGGTTTCACCCCAAGGAGGGGTGAAAGGGAGTTTCACCCCCACTTGGGGTGAAAGTCCTTTTTGAACTTTCACTTGCCTTTTAATTACTGTGGTCTTGTACTTTTAATATTTATGTTCGCCCCAAAGAGGGATGGAAAGGATTTTTACCCCTCCTTTGGGGGAAATCCCTTTTTAAAACCTACTTTGATTCGTCAACACTGAGTCCATGATGCACTACCTTTTAAACTCTTCTTCATGCTATGTTTTGCCCTAAAGAAGAGCAAAATGGAGTTTCACCTCCCACTTGGGGTGAAAGCCCTTTTTGACTTTAACTTGCTAGATATTATTACTGACGTAGCCACTTGCTCTTCAAAACAATGTTCACCCCAAAGAGGGGTGACAAGGATTTTTTCCCCTCCTTTGGGGCGAACGAACCTTAACTCTTTACTCTTGTCTTACCAATGGTGGGCCCACAATTGTCTTTAAATTAAGTTTCCCTCCAAAGAGAGGCAAAAAGGATTTTCATCCTTCCTTTGGGGTGAACTTACCTTTGACCTTTTCTTGTTGGTGCTTTTCAACTCCATGGCACCACAATATTTCACCCACTTCTATTTTAAACTGATGTTAGCCCCAAGGAGGGGTGAAACTACTTTTTATGCTAATTTTGGGTGAAAACACATCTTTTGCACTCATTTTCTTCCCTTGGACATTTTTTGAGTGATTTTGATTCTTTTGGGTGCAATCACTTCTGCTACTATTTTTTCCCCCAAGGAGGGTGAAAATGACTTTTGCCTCTCTCTCGGGGTGAACTCACTTCTCTTCTTTTCCTGTCGATGCTGCCAATGCTCTTTGCTCTCCGTAAACATCTAACCTCATTTATCTATTCCTTTTATCCATGACATTAATTCTATTTTTAAAACTCCATTATTTCTTAGCACAGTGTCCATGAAAATTTAAAGGAGAGGATTTGAAACAAAAATAATTGCAACAAAATATATTGGCAAAAATTTGAAGTGCTACATTATTCATTATACTTTACCTTTTTACAATAAAAACCATCAACAAAATTTTAACAAAATTTAATGTGGCAAGGTGACAAAACTGCCAATATTTTTGATGGCTCTCGGGGTATCTAGCTAGCATGGATGCAATCAACCCCAGACCTTCATCTATTAGGCTTAGGTGTCAGCTCCACTTGGTGCATCAGACTGCTTATTACTTGCTTTGGTATTCTGCTCTTCGGCCTCCTTTGTTCTAGCCTCTTCTTGCTCTGAAAGATGTGCAACTGTAGCCTCAAACATTACAACAACCTCAAACCAAGCATCTCCACTGATCAGCTTTTGATTATTAAGTGAATTCACAAGGTACCTAAAAGTATCCACTTGCTCCATATCAATGTAATTTTCTCATTGGTTGAGCTCCAGCAAACCAGATTCAATGCGTGTAAGTTTCCTCATCAAGCATAGCACATGGTCTTCAGTGAGAGGCTTGTCCCAATCATTGATCTCTATGGTTTCATAAACACAAATTTCCCATTATGCTTCAAGGTTATCCTTTAACAGAATGTTCCCCTTATCATCAGTGAAACTAGGAAAACCATTATTGACCATTGCATTAAAGTAGAGTGTTGAAACTCTTTTCTCCTATCAAATTTGCTTCCTAAATTTGATCTAATATTCATTTCATTACTTTCCAAATCCTATCAATTATCTTATCAAATGTGAGCTAAATATGCATCAAATATCCTACACATTTTTTATATTTCAATCCAAGGTTAGCTCTCACAACAATTAATTTCCATAACTGGATCCCAATATGCATTCAACTATTTCATCCTCCACATAAAGTTTACAAGAAAGCATTTGTAAACTGTTACCAAATTTTTTCCAAAATTTGATCCAACATAATCTCTAATTATATTGCTAATTTGGTTATCAAAATCCAATTCAAAGAATATTTCTCTTATCTCCAAACAATACCAAATTTACCTCCAATATTTGCTTTAATACTATTCAATTAATATTTTAAAATAGGGAAACCTCATAAATTCCCATAAATCATCTAGCATCAAGATCCATTTCTAAATAATTTACTTTTCTACTCCCAATCAACATGAATGCCGAATATATAACTCATTTCAAGAAATCACATATTCATCTATCTTTAATATTTTTATAAATAGGGGTTAATTCATAATCCCAACCATCATTTTTTTGGTTTATCACCATACATAGGAAAGAGTCATATACCTCTTCCCAAGAAATGGACACCCATCCATCCTCTCTACAAACCCTTCTATTTGTCTAACATTAAAGACAATTCCATGCAATGAGAACGCTACTCTAATCGGTAATGAAAACAATCTCGGATGGCTCGACTATGCACTAAGGAAGAAAACTACCAGATTTATGTTCAAGCATTCCACGGTGACAAAAAGACCTTAGAAACATAGGGTATTAGTTGATTTTGAACAAAATTCCAACATAGGTCTCAACATTTTATTACATGGAAATTAGCACAATTGATTGAATTTATACAATTCAAGCATAATCAAAGTTTATTTTATAAGGTCGATCAATGAGTCGTAAGTTCTATCGACGCCATGAAATTAGAGCATATGTAGCATATGATAAATGGTTTGCATATACCACCATATATTCTCATAACCATGCTCATGCGGAGGAGTCTACTGTATTGTCATACACAAGGCTACGGTTTGATTTAAAACAAAGCATCACTCTTGAAAATTTGAATGAGAAGTGCTATAACAAGGTCTGATTTTTTTTTCAAATTTCCTTCTACAGATCAACCCAAACATTCAGTCGACCCTGAGAATGATCTACTCCAGTGATTGGTTATCTTTGAAGAACATGAACTTATACTGAGAGGGGGGGTGAACAATATAAGACTTAACCATTTAATAATTTTAATTTTAGATAGCAATGGCATCAACACAATATTAAACAAGACAGAAAACATCACACATTGAAGACCCATTTTTAACGTGGTTCACCCAGAATGGCTGGGCTACGTCCACAAAACTTTTCTCTAAAATTTTATCTCAAATTCTTTGGGAAACCTTCCCAATTACAAAGTTTATGAGCCTCGGCTCAAAGGAGATACCTTCCCCTAACTCTGCTCTGGCTGGTGATCCTCTAGAAGACCTCTGCCTCTGCTGCCCTTAGCAAATGGAACTCTATCCACAGAAGACACCTGTCTTCCCTACTCTAGCTGGAGACCTCTGTCCTCAACTCTATCACCTCAAAGCTGGTCCTCGAATTTGCACTAAACATAGTCCTTCGGTCTAGCACAAATGTCCTCTTCCTCTTTCTCTGATCTGCACCAAACATAGTCCTTCGATCTGGCACAAGTCTGTCCTCTTCCTCTTTCTTGGTCTGCACCAAACACTATCCTCAATAGGTCTCTCTGCTCTGTCATAGCCGCACTTGATCGAAACCAACTTTTGCACTGTCTGCGCAAACACAACACTTAACACTCTATGATCGAACTTCTCACTCTACGCATCAACTCGCCACTTCTACACTATTTGTGCTATTATGGCTGCATCTCACACACTTCACTCGAATCGACTCGACTCGGTCTCTACGCATCGTGGACTTCACTTGCGCAAGTTTGATACTCAATCGATTACTAAAATCTCCAAATAGCCCTCCTTTTATACTATAAATTTCAAGATCAAAACACTTGATCTTAGTCGGTTGTAACCCTAAACTTCATCGATTGCAAAACCCTAATCTTCGTCGGCTCAAATTTAACTCTATCGGCTTCATCACCTCTCGCAACTCTCCTCGTAGCTTCTGCCATGAAACTACAACATGTCATGATATCGCGACACCTTTTGCAACCGTACACCTTCCTTTGGCTTTTGTCATGATATCGTGACACCTTAGCCTTTTTTGACTTTACTTAAGTTCTTGTCATGAAATCATGACACTTTCTGCTTCTGCTAATGTCATCTTCACTTCTGTCATGAAATCGTGACACTTCTATCTTCATGGCCTTCTTCTCTACTTTTGTCATGAAATCATGACACTTCTGCCTCTGCTGACGTCATCTTCACTTCTGTCATGAAATCATGACATTTCTTGCTTCTTCAACCTTTTCTCGGCTTGCACTAGTGAAAATGGAACATGTCATGAAATCGTGACACTTTCTACCTTATGCTTTTCTCTGCCTTACGCCCGTGAAACTAGAACATGTCACGAAATCACGACGCTTTCGCCTTCGAGCTCTTCCTTCTTGAATTCATCGTGAAATCGTGACACTTCTTCTATTGAAGACTTGCTTCCTATTTCTGTCGTGAAATCGTGACACTTTCTCCAACTGAGTGCTGCCATCTCAACCTATCATGAAATCGTGACGCTTCTCATTTCAAACTCTTCCCTTTCTGCATGTCATGAAATCGTGACGCTTCTCATTTCAGCTTTTCAGCATGTCACAAAATCGTGACAGTCCTCACTTGACCTCTGCATGTCACGAAATCATGACATTTTTCATGTTACTTTCTCTCTCTTCGAACTTGTCATGAAATCGTGACAGTTCACACTACGGACTCTCTTTTCAGCATCATGTCACGAAATCGTGACACTTTTTTGTCCGTACAACCTTCTTTGCAATGTGTCATGAAATCGTGACACTTTTCCTTCTCTGCCTTCCTGCACTTTTTGAGTCATGAAAATGCGACATGTCATGAAATCGTGACACTTTCCATCTTGCTCTCCTTCTCTGCCAACATGTCATGAAATCGTGATAGTTTTGCCTTTCTTTCTTCATAAAATAGTTTTGCAACTTTCTCTCTCCTCAAACATGTCATGAAATCGTGACAGTTTTGCCAACACTTTCTCTCTCCTCTAAACATGTCATGAAATCATGACAGTTTTGCACTTTCTCTCTCCTCAAACATGTCACGAAATCGTGATAGTTTTTCCAGTCGCTGCATACTTTTTCTTACTTGTCTTTTTTTTGATCTTTTGCAAATGGGCTACTCTGATCTTCTTGGAAACTCACTGTCCATGTCTGTAACCTTCATCAAAACAAATTCTTTGACATCAAATCAAATTGCTTCAAGAACTTCTTGACATCAATGACAACATCTACACTTGAGCAAAGGCAATGTACCCAAGGTACCCAAAATTGCCAACAATCTCCCCCTTTGTCATTGATGGCAAACCTTTACTGAAACACATCTCAAGAGTCAAAAACTGAAACCAACTGAGCCAACAACTGAGAATCTACCTTTGAAGTTTTTGCTCCCCCTGACTTGAAGCTCTCTTCTTCACTCATATCTCCCCCTTACTCATATCTCTCCCCCTTTGTCATCAATGGCAAAGGGCCACCTTTGGGACTCGGGACTAAGAAAGAGCCTCTTGGCTTGGTCCCTCCCCCACCTCCTGATGAGGTGATTAATTTTGAGGTGAGAGTACAACTCCCAATTTCTCCCTTAGATACTCAAACGTATCTCTTGGAAGAGGTTTGGTGAAGATATCTGCAATCTGCTCTTTAGTAGGCACATACTCTAGCTTGACCTGCTTCTCTTGCACTTTCTCCCTTAGAAAATGATATTTGATGGAAATGTGCTTCGTCCTTGAGTGCATTACCAGATTTTTGGAAATACTTATGGCACTTGTATTATCACAAAGAATGGAGATGGGTTGTTCATGCTTGACTTTGAAATCCTCCAAGGTGGTTTTCATCCATAAAACCTATGTGCACCCAGCCACTGCTGCTATGTATTCAGCCTCTACTGTAGATAAGGAAACTAAGGTTGTTTCTTACTTAGCCAAGAAACCAAACTCTTTCCCAGAAAGAATGCTCCACCACTAGTGCTTTTCCTATCATCAATACTTGCCTGCCCAATCTGCATCTGTATAGGCTGTGAGGGTGAAATCATCACCTTTGGGATACCAAAGCCCAAAGTCCATAGTGCCCTTCAAATATCTGAATATCCTCTTAACTGCTATAACATGAGATTCTTTTGGAGCTACCTGAAATCTTGCTACTAATCCAATGGCCTGCATGATATCCGGTCTAGTAGCTATACTGTATAGTAAACTGCCAATCATAGATCTGTACAACTTCTGATCTGCCACTGGAGATTCATCATCTTTACTCAGATTGCACCCTGTAATCATTGGAGTACACACGGGTTTGCTGTCCATCATCCCAAATTTCTTCAACATTTCTTTGATATACTTTCCTTGAGAGAGAAATATACCATCTTTTGATTGCGCAATCTGTAGCCCTAAAAAGAATGACAACTCTCCAATCATAGACATCTCGAATTCCTTCTGCATGGTGTTAGCAAAAACTTTGCACATCTGAGTATTATTTCCCCCAAAAATAATATCATCAACATAGACAACTATAATCAACATATCATCATCTTCATTCTTAATATACAGGTTGCTATCTGCCACGCCTTTCCTGAAGCCTTGCTCATGAAGATAACTGTCAAGTCTTGAGTACCACGCCCTTGGTGCTTGCTTTAACCCATATAAGGCCTTTTTTAGTTTACACACATAGTCTGACTGTTACTGTGAGAGACACTCCTTCTGGCTGTTCTATGTAGACTTCTTCTACCAACACCCCATTTAGAAAAGCCGACTTTACATCCATTTGATATACCTTGAATGATTTGAAGCTTGAAAGGGCCAAAAACATTCTGATAGCTTCAAGACGAGCAACAGGCGCAAACGTCTCTTCGAAATCAACACCTTCTACTTGAGCATACCCTTTACAGACTAACCTAGCTTTGTTTTTGACAATCTTTCCATCCTCATTGAGTTTATTTCTGAATATCCATTTTGTGCCAATGACATTCTTGTCCTTAGGTCTTGGAACCAAATCCCAGGTTTCACTTTTCTCTATTTGATTTAGCTCTTCATCCATTGCTTTTACCCAAAACTTATCTGTACATGCTTCACTAAAATTTTTTGGCTCAATCTGAGATAACAATGAAACATTCGTAGAATCATGTGAAGGAATGACTCTTCTTCTTGTTTGCCTGCTATTTGGATCACCAATGATCAAGTCTTTGGGATGATGTTTCTGAACATACCGTGAAGGAGTTTTGGGAAGCAGTTGTTGTCTTTCCTCTTCTTCATCTGAAACCTCTCTGAATTCTTCTTGACAGATTTCATCACTGAGTTCCTTGACTGGTTCTCTTATCCCTGTCTTTTCATCTACTATTACATTTATGCTCTCTACAACTGTATGAGTTCTTTTGTTGAAGCATCTGTAGGCCTTGCTTCTGCTAGAATATCCAAGAAAAATTCCCTCATCACACCTAGGATCAAACTTACCCAAATTCTGATCTTCCCTTCTGATGAAGCACTTACTCCCGAACACTTTGAAGTATTTTACTGTAGCTGGTCTTCCTTTCCACAACTCATAGGGAGTTTTATGATGATTGACTCTGAGTTGAGCCCTGGTGATGATGTAAACTGTTGTACTGACTGCTTCTCTCCAAAAGCCATCTGAAAGTTTTGACTCATTTAACATTGCTCTAGCCATATTTTCAACAGTTCTATTTTTCCTTTCAACTACTCCATTTTGTTGAGGAGTTCTTGTTGTTGAATATTCTCTTTTGATTCCGTGTTGCTCATAGTATTCCACAAATTCATTTGAAGTGAACTCTCCTCCTCTATCTGATCTTAAGCATTTGATTCTCTTGTCAGTCTCATTTTCAATCATTTCTTTAAAAGCTTTAAATTTTTCAAAAGCTTAGATTTTTCTTTGAGAAAAGTAACCCAAGTCATTCTAGAATAATCATCTATAAACAGCATGAAGTAGCTTTCTCCCTGAATGCTCTGAGTTCTGGTAGGGCCACACAAATCAGTATGAATAAGATCCAATGGTTTTGAAGATGTATACCCTTTTGATTTGAAACTGGTTCTGGTCTGTTTACCATGTTGACAAGGACCGCAAATGATGTTATGGGGCCTTTTTATTTTGGGCAAGTCTCTAACTGCTTCCTTGTTACTAATACTGACAAGATTATCAAAACTCAAATGTCCCAATATTTTATGCCATAACCAACTCTCATCTTCTTGAGTTAGAAAACACTTTTCCCTTTTTATCTCACTTAGCATGTAAAGATTGTTTGGAGTCCTTGTAGCACTAGCAATGAGTTTTCCATTTTTTTCTTTACTTATCTCACATCTATCTGAAAAGAAAGATACTATGTGCCCTTGATCACAAAGTTGACTCACACTAAGAAGATTATGTCTTAGGCCTTCTACATAGAGCACATTTTCTATTTTGGATTTCCCATCCAAACTAAGAGTCCCTTTACCACAGATTTTTGCGGACCTGTTATCTCCAAAACTGACTGTTCCTCTGTTTGTTTCTTTTAAAACCAAAAACTTTTCCTTTTCACCAGTCATATGTTTTGAACAACCACTATCAAGATACCATTTTTCTACTTTGTCTTGAGCATGAAAAGTAGTTTGAACTATCATTGACTTAGATTTGATCTCATTCCTCTTTTTAGTGAACTCAAGGCTAAATCTATCCAAACTGCACATCCTTGCTATATGCCCAAAATTCTTGCACTTGTAACACATGATATTTTTATTCATAAGAGGTGCAAACGAGTTAACATTTTCCTTACTATGGCTATTCAGAGACTTATTGCAATGCATAGCTATGTGACCAAATTTCTTACAGGAAAAACAATAGCCATGGAAGGTATTATGTAACCTGTTTTGATGCCTTGGATGATTGTTCTTCTTGCGATCAACTGGAATCCACTGCTCTTCAGGATGAAGATTGATCTTGCTCGAAGACCCTGTTTCATGAATGGTGATACCATCCTTCTTTTGCTTTTCACATGGAATATTATGTCTGAGAGTCAACTGTTCCAACTTCACTCTAAGAGACATAATCTCTTCTTCTAGTTTCTCACAATCAGCTTCCTTTCCTTTTAGAGCCTCTGTTAGAACCTGTTCAACCTTCTTCCCTTCTTCAGCTAGAATTTTGAAATCTATAACACTTTGAGACAATTCTGATCTTGCTATCTCTTCTTCCTGACATTGATGCTTGAGAACAGAATTCTCTTCCCTGAGTTTCTCAAGCTTTCTCAAAGCCAAGAAGAATTCACTTTTGAGATCGAACTCAACCTCTTCATTTCTTTCTGAATTTGTATGTTCCTCTGATAGATCCTTCTCCAAGCTGTTAGGCTCTTTTTGGAGTGACCCGCTCTGATACCAATTGAAGAACATGAACTTATACTGAGAGGGGGGTGAACAGTATAAGACTTAACCATTTAATAATTTTAATTTCAGATAGCAGTGGCATCAACACAATATTAAACAAGACAGAAAACATCACACATTGAAGACCCATTTTTAACGTGGTTCACCCAGAATGGCTGGGCTACGTCCACAAAAATTTTCTCTAAAATTTTATCTCAAATTCTTTGGGAAACCTTCCCAATTACAAAGTTTATGAGCCTCGGCTCAAAGGAGATACCTTCCCCTAACTCTGCTTTGGCTGGTGATCCTCTAGAAGACCTCTGCCTCTTCTGCCCTTAGCAAATGGAACTCTATCCACAGAAGACACTGTCTTCCCTGCTCTGGCTGGAGACCTCTGTCCTCAACTCTATCACCTCAAAGTTGGTCCTCGAATTTGCACTAAACACAGTCCTTCGGTCTAGCACAAATGTCCTCTTCCTCTTTCTCTGATCTGCACCAAACACAGTCCTTCGGTCTGGCACAAGTCTGTCCTCTTCCTCTTTCTTTGCACCAAACACTGTCCTCAATAGGTCTCTCTGCTCTGTCACAGCCGCACTTGATCGAAACCAACTTGCACACTATCTACGCAAACACAGTAGCATTCAACACTCTATGATCGAACTTCTCACTCTACGCATCAACTCGCCACTTCTGCGCTATCTGCGCTATTATGGCTGCATCTCGCACACTTTGCTTGAATCGACTCGACTCGGTCTCTATGCATCGTGGACTTCACTTGCGCAAGTTTGATACTCAATCGATACTCTCAATCTCGAAATAGCCCTCCTTTTATAGTATAAATTTCAAGATCAAAACACTTGATCTTAGTCGGCTGTAACCCTAAACTTCATCGGCTACAAACCCTAATCTTCGTCGGCTCAAATTTAACTCTGTCAGCTCCACCACCTCTGCAACTCCTCTGTAGCTTCTACCGTGAAACTACAACATGTCATGATATCGTGACACCTTTTGCAACCGTACACCTTCCTTTGGCTTTTGTCACGATATCGTGACACCTTAGCCTTTTTTGACTTTACTTAAGTTCTTGTCACGAAATCGTGACACTTTCTGCTTTTGCTGATGTCATCTTCACTTCTCTGAAATCGTGACCCTTCTCTTCATGGCCTTCTCTCCTTTTGTCATGAAATCGTGACACTTCCCTCTTATGTCATCTTCACTTTTGTCATGAAATCATGACATTTCTTGCTTCTTCAACCTTTTCTCGGCTTGCACTTAAACGAACATGTCACGAAATCGTGACACTTTCCTCCTTATGCTTTTCTTCCTTACCTCTGAACATGTCATAAAATCGTGACGCTTTCACCTTCGAGCTCTTCCTTCTTGAATTCATCGTGAAATCATGATGCTTCTTCTTGAAGACTTGCTTCCTATTTCTATCATGAAATCATGACACTTTCTCCAACTGAGTGCTGCCATCTCAACCTGTTGTGAAATCATGACGCTTCTCATTTCAAACTCTTCCCTTAGCTGCATGTCATGAAATCATGACGCTTCTCATTTTGAGCTTTTTAGCATGTCATGAAATCATGACAGTCCTCACCTCGACCTCTGCAGCATGTCATGAAATCATGACATTTTTCATGTTACTTTCTCTCTCTTTGAACTTGTCATGAAATCATGATAGTTCACACTACGGACTCTCTCTTCTGCATCATGTCATGAAATCGTGACACTTTTTTGTCCGTACAACCTTCTTGGTAATGTGTCATGAAATCGTGACACTTTTCCTTCTCTGCCTTCCTGCACTTTTCGAGTCACGAAAATGCGACATGTCATGAAATCGTGACACTTTCCATCTTGCTCTCCTTCTCTGCCAACATGTCGCGAAATCATGACAGTTTTCCAGCTTCTTCTCTTTCTTCTAACATGTCATGAAATCGTGACAGTTTTGCCAGAACTTTCTCTCTCCTCAAACATGTCGCAAAATCGCGACAGTTTTGCCAACACTTTCTCTCTCCTCAAACATGTCACGAAATCGTGACAGTTTTGCTAGCACTTTCTCTCTCCTCAAACATGTCGCGAAATCGCGACAGTTTTTCCAGCCGACTGCATACTTTTTCTTACTTGTCTTTTTCTTTGATCTTTTGCAAATGGGCTACTCTGATCTTCTTGGAAACTCACTGTCCATGCTGTAACCTTCATCAAAACAAATTCTTTGACATCAAATCAAATTGCTTCAAGAACTTCTTGACATCAATGACAACATCTACACTTGAGCAAAGGCAATGTACCCAAGGTACCCAAAATTGCCAACAATATTTCAAAAATTTTCCATGACCATTCACAAAAACGATCACTTCCTACGTCACTATTAGAGCTATGAGTCGTTGTGAGGCATGTAAGACAACAGATTGGCCAGTGGACGATTAAATTTTTCCAATTTAAAAAATTCCATTGACAATCAATGCCAATGTGGCTTCTACGAGATTGGATAGATGGCTTTAAAGTAATGGGGTCTTATTTCATTTATACCAGGGTTCCAATACTCAATGATATAATACATAATACCCTCCTTTGGACAGTGCTGACAAAATTAACAATAATATTTGAACACCCAAATTAAAATAGAATGCAATGGGATTACAAGAAACTCTCCAAATATTAACACGAATAATCATTTAGGGTAATAGATTAAAGAGAAGCAAACAATTTAATCATATGTAAACGAAGAGGAAACTTCAACACCTGGATTTTGCAAACCCCAAAATAAGTTTTGCTTGAATGTTCTCCTTCCGTACACCCCATTCTAGCCTCTTCTCCCGCATAACATAAGCTAGCCTTTATTTCACAACTTCTATGGAAATTTATAGCTCTCTTTCCTCTTAGACAAGAAAGATGTTTCTAAATATATATTTCATTATTTTTATTTTTGCTTTCTTTCTTTCAGAAAAGATGTTTATATATATTATTTTATTTTTATTATCTTCTTTTTCTTATCCCCTGAGCAGGCTGCTTTTAATATATTATTTTAATTGAAAGGAAATCCATAGGGATAAGAGAAGAATCTTATCCACCATTTCATCCTTCCCAAAGTAGCCATGCATGTGTAAGAAAAATTGATTATTTAAATCTACAAGGTAGTATTTTTTTAATCCAATCAAAATTGAACTAGTTTATAAAAAAAAAAACTACCTAATTTCCTTCTAAAATGAAGGTAATTAAATTAATTAAGCATATTTAAAAAGTAAATATCTACTCTAGAAATTGCCCAATTTAATATTTTTCACAAAAGCATTAATTGACTTCATAGAGTGATACCAACCTAGGAAATAAGTCTTATTCTCGTACGTAGAAGGGTTTGCCAAAATGGGTCGTGACATACTACCCCCATTAGACTAAACACATCCCCCTGTGTTTGCTAAGGTCAGAAGGTAGGAAGCGTATATAATGCAAAATGTATCCTTTAGAACATTACGAGATATCAATAAATCATTAACAATCATAGGCAACCATGTAATCTCAAGTTTACCCCATTATTTTATCTTTCTATGGATGATATTTGATAGCTCTTGCTATCGCCGTCCTACTCGATGCATCTATATATGGTAACCATCCATGTCATTACCCATAATATGGCATCATTGATCTTACTGTATCTTGTTCCTAGTGGTTGAGTAATTCTTCCCACCTATGAGAGTACCAAGACCTATAATGCAACAAGAATATCAATAGTACCATTTCCTATATGCAAATAAACATTCATATTATCTCATAAATAAATATTGATACATCCATCAATAAATTCATCAATGTATATATGTCATAAAAGCATCATCTAATGCAACATAGTTCAGAAATAATAGTACTACATATTATTTTTAAAAAAGAGAAATAGTCTTTTATTTCTTCCACTTTTTCTTAGGCAAAAATATTTTTTTATTGCCTATGTCCTACTAGACCTTGCATTATTTAATGTTCCACTTCCTTATAGTCTTGGAGTGAAACTCTAGAATCTTAGTTGATTCCATTGTAATGACTAAGGGATTCACCATCATTCATGAGTAAAAGAGTGGCTTGCCCTTCCAAATTTGGATTTTTTGTGTCAACATGGATCTTGTGGTTCATCACAATTTTACTTGTTTCTGCATGTTGTGGGCATTTTTTGCATAATTTTGTCCTTTACATGTGAAACACCCCCCTAGAGGACCTACATGTTTCTTTCTCTTTTTTGACACAATGGAATATGATTCTTGTAACTTATTAGTCTTGGTTTTCTAGAGTCCCTTCCTGAAGCAAACTTGCTTCTTTTTTTTATTTTGTTCTTGCTCCACTTCATAAAACCGACACTCTTTCTCTTCCTTAAAATTTATTGTTCGAGTTCTAAAAAATGGCATGATTGAAAATAGGCCTATTTTCTTGTGAATTGGACTCGACTTGCAATGTCCCAAATTTGCACTTTTGAGATTCCAATTTATCTAGCAGTTGGTTGGACCAGTTTTTCCTTAAGGTCATTTACTTGTTCTTTCAACTCAAAATTCATCGTAAAAAGGTATTCCACCATTTTTTTTAATATTTTCAACTTTCCTCCAAGACTTTCAGTTTGCTTAATCTTGCGAGATAATGTGTCTTCTTCGCTTCTTGCCTTAGGGGCCATATCCTGATATATAAAGATTAGTGTTATATTACAATCTTTCCATAAGTTGTAATTCTACTTTTATCTCATATCATTAATATTTAAATTGATAAAATTCACCTTTGTTCATGGCTACTATTACTAGTCTATTAATGCTATAACGAACTAGATTACTTATGGAATAGTCACTTCTTATATAAAACACACATTTACGACCTTCTAGAGTTTAGTCTACTAACACACAAAACATGTTGCTCTATGACATATTTCAATAGTTAAATAGCACAAAGCACATCTACTAGATTACGACAAAGCAATATGATATCTTCAACCATGGTAAAGGTTTAGGTTGCATATATCTTTGGGTGAATTGTTGCTAATAGTAATCCACCAAAATTTGTCATGGTTGAGATGTTTGGCTTCCTGACCAAAGGTCAAATTTTAATGAGAAGTAATTAAATAAAACATTCTTTTATCTTGTCTTGTGTACTATAGTATACCAAATTTAGTTATAACCAAAATATAATCCAAGAACATCTATAGCCCGAGGATGGGTAGTTCTGCGACTACGTTATTTAGACTATATTGAAGATCTTTATCTTCTTTTAGGCTATCTATGGACTAAATTTTGACTCACTTAATTCGTATTCACACAATGTTCCACTTTGAGCCATTTGTCCTAGGCAATTAACAAGTTATCCATAATAATTTGATAACCTTAATTTTAGTAGATCTAAACCAACCTATGGTTTATACTAAGGATTGAGTGAGTCAAAAGACTTAGATGTTGAGTATTTTTCCAAAAGAGGCTAAGGTACACCGCTTAAAACCCATTGAAGAAGGGTTCGCTTAGCTCTTCCACTTTCGAATGACTGTGGATCTATTTGTGGGAGAAAGGAACTCAGGCATTGACAATCTCAAGTACTAACTTGTCCTTACCAAGTGTGAATTATTTAGAGTTGTAGGATTTTATGTTTTGATTTTCTCTCATGCTATTGTTCCATGCCCAAATATTTTCTAACCTAGATCTAACTAGAATCTAGTAGTTAGCATAGAATCTGATACCAACTATAACAACCCCAATTGTTATCAATTTTTTTTTACATATACACATTCATATTTCATGAAGCAAGGGTCATAATTATGAACTAAAATATTTGGATTGTAAGTTACCAAGGAAAATAGCATCTAGAGATATTAAGACTTGATCAGAATCACTCTTGAGTAGAAGTGATCAGCTCCTATGAAACCCTCATACCAATCGGATATGAGAACGTTGGCCAAGCGTTAGATTTCATCTCTCTAAAAATGGAAATCACCCTTATCCATACTATCTACAAAGACCTATATATAGGTGAATACCTTGAAGTTGGAAACCCATCATAATAAAATAACCTCAATAATGGTTATTCATAGATCTTAGATCCACTTTTGTTATATACATGAATCAATTAAGTTCATTACAAAAGGGCATTATTTGACCATCATGGGAGTACCTACTCCTCATGTACATTCATTTATCAACTTAGAATGTAAGGTCTGACTTGGTTTACAACTTAAGTCCAAATTACCTTTTGTGGGTTCCAACCTACTCCAAGTTTCAACTTGGATCAATCCTCAAATTGTTATCATAACGTTTCAGGTTATAACAACCATGAATGTTTATGAAGTGATCATGACCCAATTAATCCTTTAAGGAGTAGAATCTATTACTTTATGATTCTTGAGACTGTAGCACACATGAGATATCCACTTGAGCAATATTTACATTCTATTTTTTTCATCCATTCAACCATTGAATACATCAAGTGCTAGTTTTTGAAAGGTAAGGCTAGCTAACTATATCATTCATAATTACCCAATACATTCTAGAAAATAATTGACATAATCGTATATCATTAAATCATCAACATATTAAAGTTAAGAATATATTCCTTGCATCATGGTACACATTGACTAATATAAGAATTGCATTATCAAGAATTTAACCATCTCATCCACTTAAATCATTTTAATTTGAAATAAAAGCAACTTGCACAAGAATTAACACATCAACCCACAAATAGAGTAACACATTATTTATCCTGGAAACCCTCATGGGGAATAAACCCAACCTCTAAAATATGTACTTTCCTCATATTCATAAAATTAATATGTCAAATGTTACAGATATAGAAGGGCCACTATAGGCCCCTTTCAATCAATTATACAAGGCAAGGGATACAACCGTTTCTTATCAAGTCATGATGCAATTAAGGATTTTTCCTAATCCCCTACTCTAAGTCATCATTATATCATTAAGGTATTTCTCATACCAATAAGGAATTCATTTGTCTCTTTAAACTCATGATGCAATTAAGGAATCTATTGATTCCTTCCTCTAAGCCATCCTAAGAATTTTCATATGTTTATGATAATCATCAAAATATTATTTTGGAGAAGTCGTATCGATGTTAGAGAGAACCATATAAGTTCCCTCAAGAATGAATTCCAAATTCATTCTACATAATTGACATAAAGTCAATCCATGAATTAAAGTCCCATACCTTTAATTCATTAACAAACCATTCTTCCTAAATTAATAATTTAAGCTAATAATTTAAATTATCTATCATTTCATAATTATATCATGTTGTAACAACCCATGTCAGCCACATTTATCCTTAATATTAGGTTAATAAAAGTAAACCCTTAGAGGTTTAGCATGGGTAATATAAAGCTCATTATAGTAAAGATTTTTCCTTTGATTATATACAAATCAATAGGGTTCTAATTCCCTATTGAATACAACATATTACTCTATCCAATTGATTCTCAATTGCTATCAAATTTGCTTCCTAAATTTGATCCAAGATTCATTTCATTACTTTCCATATCCTATCATTTCTCTTCTCAAATGTGAGCTAAAGATGCATCAAATATCCTACACAATTTTTATATTTCAATCCAAGGTTAGCTCTCACAGCAATTCATTTCCATAACTGGATCCCAATATGCATTCAATTATTTCATCCTCCATAATAAAGTTTACAAGAATGCATTTGAAAACTATTATCAATTTTTTTCCAAAATTTGATCCATCATAATCTCTAATTATCTTGCTAGTTTGGTTATCAAAATCTAATCCAAAGAGCATTTCTCTTATCTCCAAACGATACCAAATTTACCTCAAAGATTTGATTTAATACTACTCAATTAATCTCTCAAAAGAGGGAAACCCCATAAATTCCCATAAATCATCTAGCATCAAGGTCTATTTCTAAATAATCTACTTTTCTACTCCCAATCAAAATGAATGCCGAATATATAACTCATTTCAAGAAATCACAAATTCATCTATCTTCAATATTTTTATAAATAAGGGTTAATTCATAATCCCAACCATAATTTTTTTGGTTTATCACCATACATAGGGAATAGTCCCATACCTCTTCCCAAGAAATGGACACCCATCCATCCTTCCAAGACTAGAATATCTTTTCATTCTTCTAGTTGGTTAATTCCATTTATAAATTAAATAAGATGAATGTAAAACATAATTTCACTTGTTCTGACAATCAATTTGATATAAAATATCTATTCAAACACATCCAATAATTTTTGGTTTCTATATTACACAACCCATTAAAGTCCATTATCCTAATTAATTAAATTTAATATGCAAAAGTCTTGGATTCAATATAAAACAAACTCCTATTCCATGTGGAATAATCCTATGACATCATAACATAAAGGAGCTTCTATTTAAATTCAGACTTCACATATTCATTTCTACCTTAACATAGAAAATCACATAATTACAAATCTAATTGATTTCAACCTGATTTCCTAATCATTCCAAAAATAAAGGAAATTGCTTTAATTCTAAAGCCAGTCAAATTTCAATAGAACAAAATCAATATTTACAAATCTAATTGATTTCAATCTGATTTTTTTAATCATTCCAAAAAATAAAGGAAATTGCTTTAATTCTATATGATTCCTTTGAAACCCAATTACTACAAAATAAAGACTGTATTTGGTAACTTTCTATATCATTTTATGACAAAATATATACTCTCAACCTCCATAAAGTAAATAGATTCTAATATACATTGATATTTATCACAAAAAGCCTTTCACTACAATAGATATTATTCACTTCCATTCGGATCATAAACTTAATATCTCTATTATCCCATAAAGGCATTGAGCGACTGAAACCTATGGTTTCTTTGCTACGTCCAACATAACTCTTCACCCTTAAAGTTACTCTAAGTTCAGACATAGAAGGTTTTAAACCATAGTAAGAGGTAGGTATTAGCTTTCATCACTAAACAATAACATCTTGGTTGTCCCCGACTCAAGCGGGATAGGTTGGATACAAGAATTAAGAGGAATCTCATTCCTCTCTACAAACCCTTCTATTTGTCTGACATTAAAGATAGTGCCATACGATGGGGAAAACACGCTACTCTAATCGGTAGTGAAAACAATCTCGAATGGCTCAACTACGCACTGATAAAGATGACTACCAGATTTATGTTCAAGCATTCCACAGTGACAAAAAGACCTTAGAAACATAGGGTATTAGTTGTTTTTGAATGAAATTCCAATAGAGGTCTCGACATTCTGTTATATGGAAATTAGTATAGTTGATTGAATTTATACAATTCAAGCATAATCAAAGTTTGTTTTATAAGGTCAATCAATGAGTCGTAAGTTTTATCGATGTCATGACATTAGAGCATATGTAGCATATGATAAATGGTTTGCATAGACCACCATATCTTCTCATAATTGTTCTCATGTAGAGGAGTCTGTTACATTGTCATACGCAAGGCTAAGGTTTGATTTAAAACAAAGCATCACTCTTGAAAAATTGAATGAGAGGTGCTATAACAAGGTCTATTTTTTTTTCAAATTTCCTCCTATAGATCAACCCAAATATTTAGTCGGAAAAGAGAATGAGCTACTCTAGTGATTGGTTATCTTTCGTAATTTTTCCATGACCATTCACAACAACGGTCACTTCCTATGTCACTATTAGAGTTATGAGTCACTGTGAGGCATGCAAGACAACATATTGGCTAGTAGACGATTAATTTTTTCCAATTTAATTCATTCTATTGACAATCAAGGCCAACATGTCTTCTACGATCTTGGATAGATGGCTTTAAAGTAATGGGGTCTTATTTCATTTTTACCAGGGTTCCAATACTCAATGATATAATAAATAATACCCTCATTTGGACAACGCTGACATAATTAACAATAATATTTGAACACCCAAATTAAAATAGAACGCAATGGGATTACAAGCAACTCTCCAACTATTAACACGATTCATCATTCAGGGTAATAGAGTAAAGAGGAGCAAACAATTTAATCATACGTAAAGGAAGAGGAAACTTCCACACATGGCTTTCACAAACCCTAAACTAAGTTTTGCTTGAATGTTCTCCTTCCATCCACCCCTTCTAGCCTCTTCTCCCGCATAACATAAGCTAGCCTTTATTTCATAACTTCTATGGAAATTTATAGCTCTCTTTCCTCTTAGACAAGAAATATGTTTCTAAATATATATTTTATTATTTTTATTTTTGCTTTCTTTCTTTCAGAAAAGATGCTTCTATATATATATTATTTTATTTTTATTATCTTCTTTTTCTTATCCCATGAGCAGGTTGCTTTTAGTATATATTATTTTAATAGAAAGGAAATCCATAGGGATAAGAGAAGAATATTATCCACCATTTCAACCTTCCCAAAGTAGCCATGCATGTGTAAGAAAAATTGATTATTTAAATCTACACGGTAGTAGTTTTTTTTTAATCCAATAAAAATTGAACTAGTTTATAAAAAACAAACTACCTAATTTCCTTCTAAAATGAAGGTAATTAAATTAATTAAGCATATTTAAAAAGTAAATCTCTACTCTAGAAATTGCCCAATTTAATATTTTTTACAAAAGCATTAATTGACTTCACAGAGTGATACCAACCTAGGAAATAAGTCCTATTCCCGTACGTAGAAGGGTTTGCCAAAATGGATTGTGACAAAGTAAATTATAGGAACAAGCAATCTCTTGAAATTTATAACAACATTGGTTTCCACTAATCATAAGCAAAGCTCCTTTAGAATTTGATAGTTGGTACAACAAGGCATGATGGGAGAAGTTGAGCATATTTAAATGGCACATATGTACCAAATACATGTGGTAACTATTTATGGTAGGTAATGTTGATCAACAAAAGTTCGTAAAATCAAACTTGAAATTCATATCTACTACTTCCCAACATGTTGATAGAGCATGAGTTCTAAACTAGGCCAATATTTACCTCTATTGTCAAGCCTATGGTACACCTTTCTTGTAATTATTATCTAGGCTAATATAGTAATCTATATATAATGAAATTTATCTAAATACGAGGGTCAACAATTTGAGTGTTTACCTGTTGTATATTATATAATTATGCTCTATAATTTTAATAAATCAACTTGTCATTTGAACTTTGCTAGCATTGTGTTATTGAATTCTTATGTATTATGGATGCTTTATAGGCCCTATATATTTTTGTAAAAGCTCTTTAGGAGGTCTAGTAGACTATTTGTTAGGCCTAGGCTATTGAAATATTAGAGATGCTTAATGTTCGATTCTGTGGTTCTACTTTATTCTATAAAAGTTGCTTAGGGTGCTAAGAGCTATTGGAGTAGTGGAGGGCATGATCTCAGGCTTAATTCATATTCAATGATACTTTGCCTAGTAACTGGTATGTTGGCCTTGTATGTATTTTAGTTGCAGTGTGTGTTACATGGTATATGATAATGCTATTAGCCAAATATATTGTTTGCCTCTAATCCACAAATTTTATCCCTAACCCTCTATTTCTTACTCTAATCTTCCCCATATTTTTATTTTTATTTTATAACAAGGAACCAACCTTCTTAGAAGGTTTGCTAAAGAGAGACCCAAAGCCATCCAATCTTGGCCTTATGGTCAAACAATGCACTCCCATCTATTAGACAAATTGCATACCAAAATTTTTTGGCATACCTGGTGGAATTGAACCTATTTGATTTATTTCTACCAATGCATTATTAGTGGGACAAAGTAGTTTGTATTACTCACTCGAAGGATCTAAGATTATTATGAATAGTATTGAACTCATAAGCATAGAATATATGTTCACCTGGTGACTCCATTATTAAAATAATTTGAGATTGGTGTCTTTGTTGAAGAAAAAAGTTGTAGGGATGAGTTCTAGAATCACATGTTAATGAGATCAAAGGTTAATTATCTCAAAGAACCTATGCAATTTATTGAACTACTTGATTGAAGAGCTCACCAAAAACTAGTTAAATCCCACTCTCTAGTTAGAGCTCCTTGCATTCAAAGTCTTGTTCCACTATAATAATTTCATAGGAAATCCCCTAATAGTCCCCACCTAGAAAATATGGTTGGAAAAATCTATCCAAGGTGGAATAGAATTGGTTCCCTCGTTTTATGAAATCTCTCAAACTACTCTTAAAGCTTTACCAATTTTTATGGAACTCAAAAAATTGCATATGAGCACTACCAATATGTGGCCATCCTTTTTTATATTCACAATATCCAATAGGAATATTTCATGGTGCAACTATTAGCCATATTATTTAGAGAAAAATGCTCACTTTATATATATCCCTTCATGATAATAATATTACTTCATAGACTCAACTTTTTGAACCATTTATCTTGGAATTTAACTAATTGCTTACTCAATTTACCTCCATTAAAAGGTATTCATAAGAAAATATATTTGTTTTTAACGTTAAATTCAACAAAATGTGGAAGTAGATTCCTCAAGATATCATAAATTCCTAGCCCCATGCATATATCTATTTTTGATCCATATCTAGGCCTCCAAATTTGGCTAACCAATGAAATGAGATTTCCTCAAGTATTTCAAGTTACAATTGTTGTAGAAGATGCACACATCTTGGTAAGATTCCTCACAATATCAACATGCCATACTTTCTAAAGTTGTTGACACAATAAGCCTTGACCACTATTATGCCATAAAATGCTCTTGCTCCAACATCTAGAGCTCTACCTAAGCCTATTGCACCATTTCTCCCTCTCTTGCCAACTTTAGAACCTAAAGAAAATGTAAAATTATTAGAGCTAAGGGAAGCATTGAAGAATATAAATAACAAAGTTATTATGCTAGAGAGGTAGAATTCCAAGAAAAGATATGAGGACTATCATCCCTAGAAGTTTCCTATATCACTAAGGACTAAGGGACCTCTAGCAACAATGCCATCAGATGAACAAATTTTGAATATAAAAAACTAGAGGAGATATCATCTACTTTCACTCCTCGTAAAAGTTATTGGTGCTTGGATTGCAATGATCTTCACAATACAAACACATGTATGACATACCACCACCAAGGTCAGGTAGCATCAACAAAGAATAAGAAAAAAGAAGAAAAGGTACAAAATGAAGTAGTCAACATCTTGTCGAATCCAAAATAAGTCTTGGTGGGTAGGCAACCCAAGAAGGAAGCGTTTATTCAAGTCCTGACCAAATCTGGAAAGAAGACTCTATAAGTAGAGCCTCAAAAGCTGCATCTATTTAGAATTCATACTCAACCTTACAAAAAGCAAGAAAAAGAGTAGCCAAGGCATGAATCACCAAGGCTAAAATTAGTAAAGTAAAAAGCCCCATCGAAGGATCCTAAGGAGCAAGTTCTAATAAGGTCAAGGTATCCCTCCATGATCAAAATACAAAGGCTAGAATACACTAAGCAATATCACAAAAAGTTTGAAAAAATCAATCGAAATAATCAAAAGTTGCCAAGAGTGAACAAATATAATATTTTTGAACTCAAGAAGACTCCTTCCAAGGCAAGCAAAACCACTCATACCTCTAATTAAGATTGGTCAAGGCCACTGTGCACTTCAAAGGGCCATGTATTCAAAATTACTTGGACACCTTTTAGAGTGGTTGGGACCTCTATCCTCAGTTGAATTTAGACCCAATAAATTATCCCTAAGCTTTTGACCATTTATTGTATGTTAGTTATCAAAATTTTCTTGTTATAACAAAATTGATAGTTTAGTTAGAAACTATCTATGTGGACACTTTTGAGGGTCCATAGTCCCTTTGGAGGATATATGCTTATGGAAGAGATTTTTAACCAATTGGGTTCTAAAACAAGTAATTGAAGGAACTTGAGGCATTTGTATCCCAAGTATTTATTTATACATAATTTATTGATAAAATTGTTCTCCTAAATATTTATTATCTCATATATAACTAGAAAAGGGATTTGGTACAATGTAAGTCATCTCAATGCACAAAGAAAATTTACCCTCTCAAAGTGGTTGTGCATTTATACTATTTTGATTTAATTTTACTTGATTTGTTGACAAGTAGAATTGAATTATTATTTCATTAAGTGATTTTATTGCATGTTTCAGATTGTTGTTGATTAAATTATTGAATATTAAATTTTTTGCATAACAAGTGGTATCAGAGCAATGCTCTTGGCAAAGTGGGGATTATTTTTTAGACTGCAAAATTTTAACATATTTTTTTCATAGACTATTGCACTCTAGAATGAATTATTTCTAGGCTAGAAGAGTTATTTTGTGTTGTGCTTTGCATATTGTTAAAATTGTTGAACCTACATTTCTAATCACAATATTATTCGATGGATTAGTTCTTGTTGTTTCTTCTAGACAATATGACCATCCAAACATCATTTTCTTGAGCTAAAGGTTGTAACAATGCCTGGCATAAGTTATTTTCTATAAAACTATACTATTATTTTTCTTTTACCTGATTTTTTTTCAAGTAGCATTATGCTTCTGTTTGGATACATTTCCCACCTTTACATGATCTATTTATAATTAAATATAGCATGTATTGCATTAGAAACTTCTAAATTGGGTACCCAAGCCTATTAATGGTTGTTATAGTAGCTTCACCAATATGGTATCCCTTTTTAATGACCTAAATTCAAGGAATTATTTCTTTGAAGGTTTGAAAAGGGATTTTTTACATCTTATGTGGCATACCTTATGAAAACTAAGCAAACTGGAACAATAGATGACTATTGCTCCAAGTTCACAAGTCTCCTCACCTATACCTAGCAATTGACTCTTGTAGTGGTAGTCTCTATATTTTTTTATGGCCTTAAGAATAAAATTCAAAAGGAATTCAACATGCATTATCCTTATACTATTGATGACAAACAATGTATAGCTCTAACAATAGAATAAAAGCTCTAAAATTTTGATCCTCTATATAAACATGATTTCAACTCTTGTAATCCTTACAAAAAATGTCAGCTTTCCATAGGATTTTTCTATATCAAATGTCATTCATATTATCCCCCAATATCAAGCCTATGAAGAATGTCATAACTTTCTCTTTGAATATGGAGACACATCGTTTTTGAGGATGAACATTCATTACAACAGAGCAATTGATAGAACTAGGACAACAACTAGTAGAAGTAGGTGAAGTCAAACAAGAGAATAATATTATGGTTCTCTTTTCTTATGCACTTATGGTTCTCTAAGCTCACAATGTTATCAAGATATAAGAGTTTATCAAATAACAATGTGTCAATATGTTGACTAATTTACGTTGCATATATAACTTTATAGAGAGTAAGATAGCAAAATATTTGGGCTTGTAATATTTTGGTAATGATAAAAAAAATGGGGTTTTGGAGGGGCCCCAAACTTGTTATGAAATTAATATTTCCAATATTACAAGATAAACATCAACCTCCCTGGATAGCATGAGATAAAAAAAAAGTTATAGGAAAAATCCTAGAACAAAACTAGACAAAAAATAGCACTCTAGCTAATATTGAAAACTATTTCTAGCAAAGGGGCAAAGGTTGACCTGGTTGTTGTTTATTCCTCCCTTCCACACCAACAATAGTAGGGTCTTTTATATTAGTACTTCAAGTCAAGATAAATTTCAAGTGTTAATTGCAAATGGAGGAACTACCTAGTGTGTGGGTTAAACAACTAAATTTAACATCCAAATGGGATATTATACTTGGGTGGGCAATCTCTTTGCTATCAACCTAGGAAGCTTAAATGTTATCTTAGGAGTACAATACCTATCTTTACTTTATGATGTTACTATTAATCTACAAAAATTATATATCAAGTGGACAAAGAATGGAAGGGTGATATTTTGTCTCCAAGGAATTCAACCCCCTCCCTCCAAGGTAGTTAGTTCCAAATGCATGGAAAATATATTGAGAAAGGGTGGTTTTAGATTATTTTCCTAAGTCAATTTCATGGATGTTCAATCCTTGGATCCATATCTTCTATTGGATCTCCAAAGTATTGTGGATCATTACGAGGAGCTATTTAGTGAGCCAAGGGATCTATATCCTAAGTGCACACATGATCATGCCATCCATCTAGTTCCATGAATTCAACCTTCAAATGTGCATCCTTATCATTACCCCCAAACCCAAAAGTAAAAAATCAAGAAGCTGGTCCAAGAAATGTTAGAGCATGGAATCATTCGTCCAAGCATTAGTTCATATTCCTATTTGGTGGTGATAGTACAACATAAGCCCAATTTTACAAAATGAATAAGTTCACTTTAGCTTCAAAAAGTTTACGTTTTATTGTTGTACTCACTATTATTAAAAAGGGTGGACCTATATCTGATTTCATTGATTATAAATATCTATTTCAACTAGCTAATGTGTTGAACTTACCCAGTGCCCATTGGTCAGATCAAAGTGGTTGGGAAATGGGGCAAAATGTCTCTCATTGGTTGAGCAGGATAACCTCAAAGAGAAAGTAAAAAAGGCCAAATTCATTTCACTTTAAATTGATGAGGTGACTATTGTTGACAACACATATTTGATTTGCATGCATGTTTACATATTGGAAAACCATTTAAGGCAACCTAATTTACTTGGAGTATGCAATATGGTGGAAAATTGCAATGCAAAAAATATTTACAATGTTGTAACTAGTTTACAGGAAATTGCAGGAATGAATGAAAGGAAAATATCCACTAAGTTAATATGTGTCATAACTGATGGTGCTGCTACAATGCAAGGACACAGGAATGGTCTTTATGTTATACTACAAACATATGTTACCCCATATATGATCCCTATACATTGCATGGCTTAGAGAATGAATATTGCATACAAAATTATGAATACATTTACAAATGTAGCGAGAGTGGAAGAGCTTGTCCTTGAAATTCATGATTATTTTTCATGCAGTCCAATTTTTTTTTCAAAGTTTCAACAATTTGCACTAGGAGTTACTAAAGGTAAACAACTCTTAAATGATGTAGATTCTAGGTTGAATTTGATGTATCAATCGACATATAGAGTTTTCAAAGAATATTAATCCTTGGCAAGGTTTATATATACAAATCATAGGGCAGTTGATAAGGCTAAAGATTTGCTATTTTGAATGAGTGACTTTGAAACACTTCTTACATTGTGTGGTATTTTTCCAATGTTTGAAGAAATGAATACATTGATCAAAATTGCACAAGAAATATCGATTTATATTGTGGATATCATCAGGATGAGAAAACAAATTTGGATGCATATTGTACGATGTACGTGTCTAGTCAAAGTTTTATGGATCCCATGTTTGAGAGTTGGAGAGCATTAACAAACATGAATGATCCTCAGAACTTTTTGAAGTTTAACATAAACGATCATCTATGTATTAATATCCATGAAAAGTAAATACTTTTATATTATTTTGGTCGGTGAATGGATATGATATTAGACGTGCTATTGGATATTCTATCTATCATAGCCCTTTGATTTGATTATCTATATTTGGATTTGATTACAGATATGTTGATTATGGAACACAATTATTTTTTATATCATAGACGTGTTATTGGATATTTTGTATATCATGTTATTTAAGCCTTGTTATTGGATTATTAGTCTATGATATTCAAATTATTTAGTAGATTTGTATTGTATAAACCATTTATGGTAAAGTAAATATTTGTGCTGCATTTCAGTGATTTCAAATTATTCCATAAAACATAAAAGATAATATAAAATATTTATTACATCCACACAACTAATCATAACATTACAATATTTAATACAAAATTTCAAAAATATAATACAAAATATTTGGAAATTATCTCTTTTATTGATTAAAAAAAGATACCATTCTTTTACAATTTACAAAAAAGCTATGCAACATATTTGGTTTCTCCTCAAATAAAAAAGCAATAGTCTTCTACTTTTCTTTCTACATGGTGCTTAAAGTTTTAGCTGCATCAACCTCAATATCCCTTGGTTCCAAAGCACTAGCCCTTACCATACTTTTAGCTGTAGTGTTTATGCCCGATAGCAATAAAACTTCTTCCTTTGTTGGCTCTTCTCTAAACAGTGCATTCAGTTCTTTCTCATTTTCTTTTAATACAACCACCACATCCAGACCCTTATCTTTGATAAACTTATTCAGCCAATTGTTTTCTCTAACAGTGTATTGTAATATTTTCTTCACTTCAATAGCATTAGTCACACTAATTTTTGCAGTCTTAATCAACATTTTTATGGCACTGACATGTTGCTTTAAGTGCTGATAAATGGACTGCAAAATAGAAGAGAAAAAATATTAATATTTATAAATAAATTATATTTAAAAAATAAATTATTTTTCCATTATATGTAAAACTTACATCAATGGTAAGTCTTGCAGATTCTACAACTGCTAATTTTTTCTTATCTAGTGCCCATTCATTGAAATATTCCTGGGCCTCGAAATTGAGGTTTTCTAATCAATCCAGCATAATGGCCAAAACTTCATCATTGTATGTAGACTTGGCCTCATGGTGTCAGATTCAGCTTTACGTAACAAAGCATCAAGCTTTTGTGGCTCATTCTCCACCTTTGAAAATAACTCCTTTCAACTTGAAAAATTCTTGTATCGGGCATTTATTGCTTTTATCAAAACCTTGGTCTAATATTCTCAATATTTTAATCTATCATTATCTACAAGTAGACTATTATTAACTATAGCCTTACATCTATTGGCTAATAAAACAATTTTTGAAAAATTAACTTTATCATCATCGTTCAGATGATGATGGGTGTCGACTTGTTGGGGGAAAGAAGAAACTCCACCGGTTTCTACCTCAACATTCTCTTCTGCTTCATCATGGGTCTCTAGACCCTGAAGCACATCACTTGCCTTTAATGGAAAATTTTCAAGATTCATATCCTGATACATAAAATCATCTTCAAGATTCCCAAAGGGCATCTGAGACGCACTCTCTACATTTGAGAAATTCTCAAGGGTTAAAATTAGGAACACTGAAACATTATACTAAGATATAGTGTGTGTCTCAGTTTAAATTTTGGTTCCTCGAGGTGGTGGTGTGAGGAACTATTTTCTACGCATGCGATATTGGTTCCTCATCGATGGTACCTGCTATGGATGAATAAGGACTTCCTGTGGCACTTGATATCGATGTGTTTGTGGCTGTGTAGATGGTTATTGCATATTTTTTTTCAATCATTTAAATTTAATCGGTGCATATGCAAAATTTCACATGAAAATATAAATTAAAACTAGTGTAAAAAACAATGCCATAAAAAGAGATTAATTTTAACCAAACATACCAAACTCAAACTCTACAATCATTGATGATGCAACTATTTGTCCTTGCTCTGAAAACATTTAAAATATTTCCTCAAATTAATATAATTTTAAATCATTAAAATTCATCATTTAAAATAGTACTTTTGAATAATAAGGTTACCTTGTGATCTAGAGGTTACTTTTTCAACGTCGACTGCAACACGTCCAGAAGTAACAGTAGCCATAGGTGTATGCTAAAACTGATCACCATGAGACCTCACACATTTATAGGGATTTACTGGTGATGATTGTGACTGCGTGTCAGAATCGATAGATGCTTCTTGAACCCTAAATATGGCATCCCTTTTACGGGAATATTGAGTTGTTTTTTTCTTCTTTCAAAAGAAAATTAGAAAATAATAAGATTGATTGAAAAGAAAGAAAATAAAAATTATTCCAAAAAATTATTTTATCTATATTTCGTTCCTCGTCATGTCGATAGCCAACAAGCTTGGGTGCAATGTAGTTGGATGAGGGCTATTTTGAAGATTGAAATATGCTTCATTAAAAAGATAAAAAAATGTTGGTTGTTACTGTATATGAAGATTGAATTTTTTGGGTACTTAGAAGGTCATGTTTAATGTTGTTGTAAATATGCATGGACCAATCATATCTTCTATCACCAATACATAAAATCAATAAGTGCAATGCCCAAAATGGTATTTTTATAGGTTGCCTCTACAAAATAAGTCTTGCCTAGAAAAATTCAATGCAAGCATGAAGAAATTTGTCTCCAACGTTGGAAATATTTAAACCCCTTTTCGACTTAGAATAATAAACTAAAAAAAGGGATAACATTATTATAAAATAGAAACTACAACAGGGAGAATATTATTAGAGAACAAAAACTACAATAAAACTACAATACATCAAAATTGAAGAAAAATAAAATCTAAATTTTAAAAATATACCTTTCAAATTGTCTGAATGGACAACATATTTGGATGCTAGCTCTTGTTTGTCATCTTCAGTCAAGGCATACTAGTTGTTCACCAGGTGACCATACATAAATGGTAATATTGTTAGTCACTACACATATGAGGGTTTAATAGAAAAACAATATCCTTGTTATCCACTTTGATTTGAATAGTGGACTCGTCATGGTTGTAGCAACTATCTATCCATTGCATCAGGGAAACATTGACATTCAACTGTGGCATCTTCATTACTCCTACAACTCCGAAGGAGTAAACCCATTCAAAAATATCTTCTAGGAGTGCTAAAAATGTTCATAATATTGGGGCAATAGTAGTTCTTGAATGACACTCTGGAAGGTAGAAGATGGGAAAAGCTACCATTTTTGCATTGAAATGGTCTGAAAATTCTCTAAAAATAGTCTAAAAATGATCTAGAAACGCCCTGTAAAACGCTTTGAAAACCATTATAAAATGCCCTAGAAAACACTGTGAAACACTCTAAAAATCGTCTAAAAAGGCTCTGAAACCACTATGGAAAACGCTCTGAAATTGCTAGAAAATATTGAAATTGCTCTAGAAAACACTATGGAAAAGGCAAAAAATGACCTTGCATTTCTATTTATGGAAGTCTACATGGCTTAATTATATGGATGTGTAACATGTGGTAAAGAAGAGGGCACGTGGTAGCTCCTTATTGATGATATTTTATGGATGGCGATTGGCAGATGGTGATTGGTGGATGGCAACTGGCATCATCCAGTCACCATTTTCTAGTCACCATCTAACATTCACCATATGTCAATCACCATATATCAATCACCATATTCCAATCACCATATGATACCTTCTACCAGTTTCCATATACCAATCACCTTCTACCACTTTCCATCTACCACTTGCCTTCTACCACTCGCCATCTACCACTCACCATCTGCCACTCACCATCTGCCACTCACCTTCTACCACTCACCTTATTCCAATCTCCATCTACCACTTGCATTTTGCTAGTCGCCATATGACACTCACCTTATGATAGTCACCATCTACCAATCACCATCTAACACCTACCATCTTCTAGTCTCCATCTACCAGTTGTCTTATGCCAGTCACCTTATACCAGTTACCTTATGCCAGTCACCTTCTACCAATCATCTTGTGCCAGTCACCTTCTACCACTCACCTTCTACTAGTTGTCTTTTGTCAATTGCCTTCTTCCACTCACCTTCTATCAGTTGCCTTCTACCACTCACCTTATACCACTCGCCTTCTACCACTTGCCTTCTACCACTCATCTCCTATCACTTGCCTTTTGCCACTCGCCTTCTACCACTCACCTTCTGCCAGTCGCCTTTTGCCAATCACCATTTAAAATTTTTGATAATTTCTATGCAAAATTTTTAAAAATTCATCATATTTTGATAAATTCTCTGCAAAATTTTGAAAAATTTGCCCCGAATTTTATACATGATTCACTTAGATTCACCCCTATTTTATAATTACTTTTTCAGTACCTCCCCTTATGCATAACCCTGCTATATGATATTATGATAAAATTTGGTTTTGATCATGATTGGTATGATTGGACTAAATGTTGTTATAGTGCTCCAAAATATTCTATTTTACTAAATGGATTCCCTATTTGATACTTTAAATTATCTAGTTGGTTTTACCAATGTGACCCACTATTTCCTTGTCTCTTCATCATTCTTGCTAAGTCATTGGGAAAAACTCTCTTCAATGAAAAATCAAAGGTATTTAGGTTGCAATTAATGGTCCATTTGAATATCATCTCCAATTTATTAATGTCACTTTTATTTTGGGTCATCCCTCGATTAGTAAGGACACAAAATTGAAATCTATAGTATCATGCTATGATAAGGTTGCTAGATAATTGGTTAACATGAAAAAATATAGGGTCACTTTTTTAGAAAATTATAAAATCAATGTATATATATATTCCTTTATCTAATAAATAAAATATATATATTTTTAGACTAATTAGATAAAAATATCAAATGCCATGAGCTAAATTGGTTAAATACCTTAACTTTCGAGGAGAACCAAGGTTCAAATATTGTTAGGCAATACATGCTTAATTAACAAAATATTATTGTAATACCACTATGTGTTTTGTTGAAATACCATGGTCACATGGTCATTATGTAATATGGGTGGCCTCATTTTAATACCATGTAAATAATTTAAAATATTAAAAATTAGATAAAGCAATATCTTGTTTAGCAGGTTGGAGAGGTAAGTTCTTAACCATGGCTAAGAGGCTGCAACCCATAAAGACTACATTATAATTTATTTCTCTACATAATATCACTTTTAAGGTTGTCAGTTGGTATAACATCCAATTTTGAAATAATTATATTTGGAAAGGATATAAGAAAAAATATATTTTTCTATTTTTAAATAGGATAGTGTTTCCAAAGAAAATAATATCAGAGAGTAGGCTGGAAAAACTATAGATTTATAAGTTTAACATTGTTAAATTTTATAGTAGTTTCTAGAAACAAACATAATCAACACATTATCCCATAATGGTGAAAAATACACATAAAGTAATGCACAAAATATATGGGGATGCCTATGGATACCAAATAATCTCACTATCAAAGAATAAAATTATGCTCCAATTGATAACCAAATGGTTGGTATAAGGGGGTGTTTATACCCAAATACAAGTTATCTTTAGATCAATGTTAAGTGACCAACCTTAAGTATTAAAATGATTAAATTTTACAAAAATACCTTATTTAGGTTTACAAGGGTGACAAACTAATGTAAATCATTCTATTGATTGAAAGAAACAATACAATTTAAATAGGCTTTGAAAGCCCAAATCATCACTAACCAATAATCTCACAATAGCCTATGCCAAGTATGGATAGTGCAAAATCCTCTAACCAATCCTAATATGCTTCGAATACAAATATTCTAACAACAATGAATATATACTAACAACAATGATTCTAGAACCTACTTAGTGGTAGTTCCAACATTCTTCCCCTTAAAGTTGATAGGATTGACAAGATAGTCTCTCAACTTTAAATATTGAGCTTTAGCAACTCCTTTGGTGAAGATATATGCTATGTTGTCCAAAGTGTTGCAATGTTTTAGCTCAACCACATTTTTATCCACCATGTCTCTAATGAAGTGATACTTCATGTCGAAGTGTTCTGACCTGCTGTGATGGATAGGATTATGTGCCAATTGAATGTCACTCATTTTGTCACAATACAATATGGTAGGATCATTTTTTCTTTCACCTATTTCTTCAAGTACTTTTCTCAACCATAAGGCTTGGGTACTAGCATTTGTGATTGCTATGTACTCAACCTCAGTAGATGATAGTGCCACAACTGTTTACTTTTTAGAACTCCAAGTAATTTGTCCTGATCCAATACTAAAATAATTCCTTGAAGTAGATTTCCTATCATCTATGTTGCTACCCCAATAAATATCACTAAAGCCAACTAATTTTACAACATTACATTTGTGGTAATGGATCCCATAATCCAATGTACCCTTTACATATCTCAAAATTATTTTAGTTGCTTGTAGATGAAGTTCAGATGGATCAGTCATATACCTAGATACTAGAGAAACATCAAGTTTAATATCCGATCGTGTGTTGGCAAGGAACATTAGACTCCCAACCATGCTCCTGTAAGTGGTCTTGTCAACTTTTGGTGCTCCATATTCTTTGCTTAATTGTATCCCATGACCTATTGAAGTTGCAACAGACTTGCATTGCTTCATAGCAAATTTCTTTATCATGTCATGAGCATATTTATGTTGACATATGAAGATCTCATTTCCTGTTTGATGTACCTCCATTCCTAGGAAATAATGCATCAAACCTAGATCCTTCATTTCAAACTCTTTTATCATTAATTTTTTGAACTCCTAATTCATTTTATCACTACTATCCATGAATATTAGATCATCCACATATAAGCACACAATGATAATGTATTTACCTTGTTTCATGTAGTAGAGAGTAGGTTCACTTTTGCTCCTAGTGAATCCATACTTTTGAAAGTAGTCATCTATGCGTGAGTACCATGCTCTTGGTGCTTGATTTAGGCCATACAATGCTTTCTTCAATTTTTAGAAAAGGTTCTCCTTACCTTGTTATTCAAATCCTTGAGGTTGTTGCACAAAAACCTCTTCTTTCAAGTACCCATTGAGAAATGCACTCTTAACATCCATGTGTTGAATGTTCCACCCTTTGTGAGTAGCCAAGGAAAGTACTAGTCTAATGGTATCTTGTCTAGCAACGGGAGCAAAGGTTTCCTCATAATCAATCCCATACTTTTGACTAAACCCTTTTGCTACTAGAATTTTCTTGTGTCTTTCAATTCTCCCATCAGCATTGAACTTGGTCTTATAATCCATTTACATCCAACATATTTATTGTCCTTAGGAAACTCCACTAGCTCCCATGTGTCATTCTTTTTTATAGAGGTCATTTCCTCTTTCATGGCTTGTTTCCATACATCATGAGTACATGCTTTTTCATAACTATATGTCTCTAGCTCTAAACTAGTCATTAAATCATAGTTTACAATATCTCCCTTAGGCTCTTGAGAGTCTTCATCACCATACTTGTACAAATTTTCAAGTCTTTTCAAGACTTCATTCATTTCACTAGCTTGGCTTCTAGTGTATCTTCTTTGAAAATTCTTGTCCATCATTTGGTAGGAGGGATGGTACTAAAGTGTTATCTTACCTCTTGATGTTGAATCTACTTCCATTGGCATTGGAGAAGAACTTATTGATCTTTGTGGAGAAAAAATTGAAGTAGCACTTGTTGTACTTGGAGTAGAACTCTTCTTTGGACTTGGAGGAGGATTTCCAATGCTAATTTTAGTAATGGGCTGCACTTGAGAGGAGATTGCATCTTGAGATCCATCATCAACAAAAAGTTTTTGATGACCCCATACTCCCCCTTCATCAAAAATCACATCTCTGGAAATGACAAATTTGTGTATTTTTGGATTGTAGAGTCTGTATGCCTTTGAAGACTCACAATACCCAATGAAAATACATGCTTGAATTTTAGGATCAAGTTTATTTCTTGTCTCATCAGGAATGTGTGCATATGCAAGACAACTAAAAACTTTGAAGTGCTTTACATTTGTCTTTTTGACATACCATCCCTCATAGGGAGTTATCCCATCTAAACTAGAAGTAGGACTCCTATTCAAAATATAAACACTTGTCTTAAAAACATCAGCCCGATACATGTTATTGAGGTTCTTTATTTGAATCATTGATCTAGCCATTTCTACAATAGTGTGGTTCTTCCTTTCAGCCACACCATTTTTTTGTGGGGTGTAGGCAGTAGTTAATTGTCTCTTGATCCCACAATATTTACAATATTTTAGAAATGCATTTGAACAAAACTTCCCTCCTCTATTAGTCCTTAATATTTTTACAACATACTCACTTTGATTCTTTGCATTATTTTTGAAATCCTTGAAACATTCAAAAGCTTCATCTTTAGTTTTCAAAAAATAAATCCAACACATTCTAGAGAAATCATCAATGAAATTGAGAAAGTAAGAATTATTACCCAAGATTTTGGTATTCATTGGACCACAAATGTATGAATGTACCAATTGTATGAATGTACCAATTGTAGTGGATGGCTTGCTCTCTATGCTTGTCCTCTTGGAAACTTTGTTCTTGAGTATTTTTCCAAAAAACATCCTTCACACACCTCCTTGTGCTCTTCAACTTTTGGTAATCCACACACCATAGCTTGCGAAGTCAACAACTTCAAGCTTGCAAAATTAAGATGACCATATCTCAAGTGCTAAAGCACATTTGTATTTTATATGGCCATACTAGCAAGTCGAGCACCTCCTTGTTCCCAAAACTTAAGAGGAAATAACCTATTTTTTATCATAGGTACATTTGTGACAACTCTATTACAATTGTTTTTGTCAAAAAATACACATTTTCCATCTTCAAAAACAAGTTTATAGTTCTTTTCCATGATTTTTCCAACACTAAGCAAATTATGTTGGATTTTAGGAGTGTAATAGATATTGTTCACCTTCTTTGTGCCCTCTTTTTTTGGAACCTCCATGGCTCCCATACCTTCAACTTGTAGTACCTTGTCATATCCCAATTTGATATTTGACTTGTAGATGGAATCCATTGTAGCAAATAGCTCTTATTTTCCACTCATATGATTTGAGCAACCAGTATCCAAAATCCAAGTTTCATTGAGATTTTGATATGATTTTCCATAGGTGAGGAACAAATTTGAAGTTCCTTCCTCTTCTCCATAGTTTCCATATTGACCTCTCCCTTCTTGAGAAATCTTGGACCAATAATATTTAGAAAAGTGACCAAGCTTACCACAATTGTAACAAGATTTCTTTGAATTGTCACCTCCTCTTCCTCTTCCTTGGTTGCCACCTCTTGATCTACCTCATCCTCTTCCTTGTCCTCTTCCTTGTGCATTGCCATGAGCCTCACCTTCCTTAGATGATAATGCTTTTTCATCACCTCCAAAGCTTGATGATTTAGAACCTTGGAGTATCTCTTCATGGGACATCAAATAACCAATTAGTGCATAAAATTTTAGAGTAGACAAATATTTATATTCTTCAATAATAATAGCAATATGATTCCACTTATGAAGAAGTGTTCTCAAAACTTTCTTCACAACAACTTTAGTTTTGACATCTTCTCTAAGTTTCTCCAAGTGTCTCCATTTTGTTTACAATTGCTTTAACTCTAACACAATAATCACCTACTTTTTCATCATATTGCATTTTGAGATTCTCAACATCTCTCTTCAATGTTTGAAGCATCAATTGCTTCACTTTATTGCTCCCTTGATAGCCATATTTCAAGGCACCCCATGCATCTTGGGTTGTTAAACAAGAAGCAATCCTTGGAAATATGCTTTTCTCTAAGGCTGC
Source organism: Wollemia nobilis (assembly GCA_028583015.1). Taxonomy (NCBI): domain Eukaryota; kingdom Viridiplantae; phylum Streptophyta; class Pinopsida; order Araucariales; family Araucariaceae; genus Wollemia; species Wollemia nobilis. Next base: position 4,947,600 of record JAQPPZ010017082.1, on the reverse strand, counting down.
TTGGAGATGGTAGAGAGCAAAGGAGTTCTTCTTTTGGGCATCCTTCTTAGCAATCCTATCAGTTGCACTCAAGGTATTCCAATTAGCAAAAATAGTGTAACCTTCCTATACTATGTCCCATAGCCCTTTGCCAATGAGTAAGGTCTTCATATTGATAGACCAATACTCATAATATAACCCATTAAATTCAAGAATGGGTAGATTATTATTTGTTGCCATTGCACTATTTCTATCTAATCTATCCTCAAAATGAGCAAAAAATACAAAAAATAAGCAACAATGGCAAAAAATACCTTTGTCTCTATTTTCTGCTTGTTATTCTTCAATGGACCTACAACTTGACAAAGTAGTGTCTCCAACATAACTCCACGTAATGTCTTACTATTCTTGATAATATTTTCAAGCTTGACAATAAATAGTAGCAATGTCTTTTATTACTACACTGCTCATGTCAATTGAACTCTTCTAGTCTTTCAAATAGGAAGATTGTGAACAACCAGTAGCAATATCAAAAATGAGAGATTTCCATTGCTCTATAAAACTAGCCTTACAAAGTTCTCACCTCCATTCTCAACAAACACTGAACTTTAGAATGTATAAAATAACTAAGTTCAAATTTCAACTATACTTTAAAATTCCATATTTCAAATACACCTTGTCATATTCAACATACTATTAAGAAAATGCAGTTGAAACACAACATATTTTAAATTTCAACCAACCACGTGGTTGATATGTAGGTATCCTAGAACACCCTATCGAGCGGTCGACGTTGCTTTGGTGGCATTAACAAAAATCTATAACTTTTCTTCAACCTCCATAAAATTGTGTTCACCAGTACAGTCTACAAAGGATGTCTATTATGGGTGATTTGTTTACAGTCTACTCTCATTTCCTTTATGATGTGAGAATTAGGACAACAATATGATCTCCTTTGGAAATGCAATAATTCTTCAGCACACGTTCTGCAATCACTTTGCTACCTGCAAACTTTGCAATCACATTATGAAATCATATTGCTCCTACACATTATGTTACCTCTCAAACCTGCAAATGCTCGTCTAAAACCTTACTGAGTATGTCGTGAATCGATCTACAGGCTATACGATTTTCTAAGCACATGACAGTTCTTCACACTACGAAAAATGATTCACCTCCTCTGTGAGTTATGTCTTCGGACTACAATTTGTCTTTGTGAATAAAATTTGCTCTCAAATTTGATAGGAAAGTAAATCCTCTGTGCTCATAGGAAATTAAAACAATCAAAAATCATTGATGTTTATCCCACTTGTGCTATACTAAGGAAACATCACACTTTAAAAGCTTATTAGCGTGGTAAATAGAATGTCCACCTAAAGGTGGACAAGCCTCCTCTCACCCTTTCACCAATCCTCCATCAGTCAATGCCAGTTCTCGTGCCCAATCAGCTTCTCAAAAAAACTTCCCATTTAATATCTAGGTTAGATTGTGTCCAGCTAGGTCCTGCACACATAAAAGATTTAACATCCATGTTTCTTAGGTCCAAGTCCCCATTTAGTGTCAGATTATCATCCTATGGGAAGTCCTACATCACTAGTTGTCCACCGTCTATGTCTAGGTGTCCATGGTATCTTGTCAACACTTTGGGATTCATTCTGCTATGTTGCGTAGGGTCACATTAGTCATTGGTAACCGTGCCTTCTCCAAGGTCCTCATTCATTCTCCCTCAACCTTGTGAGGGTCCAATCAACCTCTAACCTCTAGGGCCAACTAGATTAACTAGATTGCTTCCACCTAGCTCCAACTAGGCATTCACCACTCATTGGTAACCGTGCCTTCTCCAAGGTCCTCATCCGTCCTCCCTCAACCTTGTGAGGGTCCAATCAACCTCTAACCTCTAGGGCCAACTAGATTAACTAGATTGCTTCCACCCAGCTCCAACCAGGCATTCACCACTCACCAAAATCTGATACCAAAATGAAAAACTGATGGACAAAATTCTATTGATTGAAAATAGGCATTCACCACTCACTAGGATCTGATACGAAAATGACAAACTAATGGACATCATTCTATTGATTGAAAGAAACAAGTTATTCGTCACTCGCCAGGATTTGATACCAAAATGACAAACTGATGTAAATCATTCTCTTGATTGAAAGAAACAATATAATTTAAATAGGCTTTGAAAGCCCAAATCATCGCTAACCAATAATCTCACAATAGCCTATGCCAAGTATGGATGGCACAAAATCCTCTAACCAATCCTAATATGCTTTGAATACAAATATTCTAACAACAATGAATATATGCTAACAACAATGATTCTAGAACCTACTTAGTGGTATTTCCAACAAAGGGTGCAAAGGTCTTATATGTATAATACAATATAAAATCTGGTTATAGCCTTAAGATAATCTTAACAACCACACATTTAAATATATTTCTCAAGCTAACTAAGGGACATAGAGAGAGACTCTTATTTGTTATCCCCCCTTAAGGGTACTCTCCTACACCAAGTAGTTCTTGCATACATACAAAAGGAATCTTAGGCATGACCTTTGTGAGTATATTTATTTTATGTGTTGTTTAAGGTATAAAAATTAGATCAAGTATCCCATATGTATGAATCCATATCACAAAATGTATCCAAATATCTATGTTCTTGGTCTACTGATGAAACAATGGATTACAAAAAATTTGGATGGTCCTCTATTTATTATATCGAAGAGTGACTAGAAATATCCAATAAGCATAAAGTCATGAGTATCCATCAAATATGACTAGTTGCCTCATTATTAGCATAATATTTAGCTTTAATAAATGACTAAGATATAGTGTATTGGTATCTAGAACACAAAAAATGGGGTCAAATCCCAAATAGAACACAAAGCCTATGGTGGTCCATTTCTCATCCAAGTCATTGCCCCAATAAGCATCTAAAAATCTTGTCAAAATCATAGGGGAACCAACTAAGTAGTGAATACCCATATTATAAGTCACTTATGTACCCAAAAATCCTCATGAATGAATATCTTAAGGTGCTTGCATGTACATGGAAAAATAGCTAACAATAGAAGCTATATTAGGTCTTGTGTGAGTGAGATAGAGGAGTCCACCTACAAGAGATCAATACGAAGTAGCATCCACTATTGACGTGGTATAATCAATGTGAATATTTAATCCTAAAGTAAAAGGATCCTGATCAGACTTACAATCCTCCAACTTGAAACACTAAAGAAGATCCAATGCATACTTGTGATATAAAATGGTGATGCCAAAATTGCTTGATCAATTTGAATCCCAAAAAGTAGTGTAGGAACCCTAAATTTATCATCTCAAAAGTGGAACAAAGTTGTGACTTCATATCCTATGTCAATTAAGTAGACCTATGAGTAATGATAAGATCAACATAAAGAACAATCACCAAAAATTTCACCTTTTGATATTTGATTTAAATATTGTGTTTAGTCTCACATCATTGAAATCCATAATTGAGAAAAAATAATCTTCTTATACCATGTATGAGGTACCTAGTTAGGTTTATATAAGGACCTAATAAAGCAACAAACTATATAAGTAGGATCATCAATCTAAAATTCAATGGATGCTACATGTAGATCTCCTCTTAAAGCTCCCAAAGTAGGAAGGCACTCTTCACATCCATGTGGTGTACCTTCCATCCCTATGAGGCAGGTATAGAGAGTATCATCTTGGCTGAGTCTATCCTAGTCATTGGAGAAAATATCTTAAAATAATAAAATCCTTCTTATTGATATAATCTCTTAGCAATAAGGCATACCTTATGGTTCTTCACCTAACAATTTGAAGTATACTTGGTCCTATATACCCATTTGCATCCAACTACATTCTTCCCTTCTAGAAGAGGAATAAGCTCACATGTTTTGTTCTTCATCAAGGAATCATACTTTGTAAGTATAACATCTTCCCACATAGATCAGTCTTTAGCCTAATAATATGTAATAGGATCCCAAGAATGAGCAACCTTAAAAAATATGCTCAAGAAGGAGCCTTTCAATGTCACTCCAGAGAAAAATAGGTTGAGCATCCTTTAAGAGTGTCTTAACCCACTTGGATTTTGGATGAATTGAAGAATAATCATATGCACTATGTGGAAAAGTAACATAAAAAATTAATACTAAAGAATCCAACTCAAAATTTCCACTAACATCATCATGCAAAGCTAAAGCACCTTTAACTAATGTGTCCTTCTCAATATGCTTTGAATCTAGAAAAGAAGGCATTATTAGTGGTGTTTCATGTGAAATGGTTAAATCAATAGAAAATGGACCTCCATTGATGTGAATATGAATAATATGCTTTAATGGAAAAATAGACTACCAAAATATATAAAGAAACAACTAAACCTAAATTACTCAAAGGATTAGAAGAGTCATTTTCCAAAAGCTTGGATGGTGGACTAGAAGGAGCACCTAGAAGAACCTCATAAAAATAACTTCTCTCTTAATTTAAAACCTAAATCCTCTAATGGTAATATAGGTGATATGCCTTTGATTTATTTTAATACCCCACAAAGATGCATCTATTACTCTTTGATGACTCTCTCTTCCAAATATATTTGGGTATGTGGTCTAGTGTTGAAGATCTAAAGATACAAATTGAGACACGACAAGCTTATCTCCTATCACCTCTTTCAAAGGTGATATGACTTGAAAAACCCTAGTGGGAACCCTATTTATGACATATATTGTACAAGTTATGACCTCACCCCATGCTCTATCACCTTTCCATGAATCATACACCATGTTACCTTGATGATTACCTTATTTTTCCTTTCAACCACACAATTTTGCTTAATAGTCTAGTGAAAAGTCCTCTAATATACAATCCTATGAAGATTCAAAAATTCATTAAAGGCATGACTTATATATTACCTCCCCATATATCCTAATACATTTGGTTTAATTGTCCAACTTACTCTCCACAAGAGCCTTGAAAGTCTTGCATCTCTCAAAAACTGCATTCTTAGTGTAAATAGTATACAACCACATGTCTAGATAAATCATCAATGAAAACGAAGAAGTACCTATTTCTAGAAATATATGATGTACCCATATGTCCAAAAAATCACTATGTATGATCTCCAAGGGGTTAGAAGTCCATATTGCAATCCCTTTTAGAAACTCCTCCCTATGATGCTTTCCAAGAATGCATCCCTCACATGCACGACTTAGAGGGGATATGTATGGAAGTCCAATGGCCATCTAACAATAATTCATGTATCTCAAGGATCAATAGTTGAGATTCCCATACCTATGGTACCATCTATGAATCTCTTAATCTACATGTGCAACCATAGAAACAAAATATTTCTTCCTAGGAGAATAAATAGAAGAAGTGGGTCTTTATCCCAACTTATACATTTGGTCTAACTCATCATAATAGCTAGAAATAATTTTAAATCCATTATTTATATCCTTAATTACCCAATGGTCATACTATATATTCTAATTTTTTATTCATATGAGTATGTGATAATAGATCAAATATTAGGGACAACATTAAGAACATGAAGCACCTAATCAAACAGAGGAGATCTAATTTTGATATCTCCACATCCTAAAACCTACAAAGAAGAGTCATATCCAATAACATATTCCCTTGAATGTGGTTTGTTGTACCCCTATAGGATATTTTTGTGCTTTATCATGTGCCTAGTTTCCCTTGAATTTATAATCCACTCACTAGAAGAAGTGGATGTCCAATATATTGGATGAACAACCACATTTTTCTATGAGGTCTCTACATAAAAGTTATCCTTGTTCTATGAATATAAAAGAGCAACATTAGCATCTCCTTTTTTCTTTACTTCCTCGAGCTTCTTGATTCAAATTTGATAAAAAATTTCTTTAATTCCTTCCTTCTCGTAATACTCACATGTATATTTTAAGGGTTTCTTCTAATTTTGCTTTGGCTTCTAGTCACTTTGATATTTGGTAATAACTTCCTTTTGATGGGTCTAATTGATGATAGAATTACCCGTATGCCTATCTTCTAGCCTAATGATGTGAAAAGTACTTGAGTACCTCATCAATTGGTGATGCATGGGAATTAGGGACATACACTTGAAGCATATCACATACAACTCTATCTTATGACTCTAAAACATTATTGAAGATAATATAAATTAGTTCAATGTTCTCCTTCTCCATAGTTTCTTGTCCTTCTCCTGTCACCTTAGGTAATCCTCTTATAGTCTATATATCTTCTTGCAATTTTTTTAAATAACTATTTTAATCATTAGTAGTGTAAAAAAATCCATAGTCAAAGTAGCAATCTTAGCCTATAGCCTACTAATTTGTGTAGAATCAATGCAATCATGTAATCCATGAAATTTGTTAAGCAGTCCTTAGGGTCCATGGTGTTGCTAACATGGGTGTCATAGATCTTGTCAAAATAAATATTTATAACACTGAGAGCCTCATGCTTCTTATCCCTATAGAACTTTCTTTTTTTAGAATTAGTAGCAAGAGGCTTCTCATTCATATATTTGAGTAACCCCTTCTCTAGAGCAAATCTTCAATCTCAATTTCTAAGTAGAAATTTGGACCATTTAGAAAGGGCACACATTCATCTATAACCATTCTATCAAAATACAAAATCTTGAATGTAGTTGTCACAAAAAACAATGCCATCAGTGTAGAGATCTCAAAAAATTATGTGATTTAAAAAAAATGGCTCAAAACACTTTTGTATACAAAAGTTATGGCCCACAAAAGTTTGACCCAAAAATACACAAAATACCTCCAAAATATATATATATTTTTTAATTCAGTATCTATAGTAATGGAAGGCCATCACATGGCATTGCATGAGTGGCTTACGAGGTGACAAATATAAGCTAACTAGATGATGTATTGGATAATTGCATGATGCCACTCATCACAATAAAAGGGTTTCCACCTATGCATTTAATATACATGCCACTATGTAGGGCACTAACAAACTAGACTGCACCACTTGTGCTTCGATTATATCTATGATATTTAAACCATACTATGACACTTATCATGTCCTAATTTACTTTTGTTTGTGTGCTTCGCCAAGTCTAATGCTAACTATGAAAATATACAATCAAACTTGATGAGATAGCAAATTTTCATTGGTCAATCTAGTTTTTATACATGCCAAGTGGTGTATGGCCTACCATAGTGGCCTTGTATTTCTTGCCATGTTGGCCTCTATGCCACCTATTACATCATCATCCACATCAATCACTAAATCAACTATAAGGATTAACACATCACCTATCATGCATCGCACCACATCATCTACACATCAACTGTATAGACTGTCATATCACCTATATAGACTACCATATAAATTGCCTTGTGTTATACCACATCATTATCATGTAATTTGCATAGACTACCACATCATCAAGTATCACATTGGTAATTTTATCTTGAAAATGAGTGATGTCATCAGTGCCACATCATCACATAGTGGCATGTCATATTGAAGTATGTTGACATCATCAATCATCAAAAGGTTTAGCATTGGAAGAGGTTAAAACTTGTGAACTCCTATAAGGCTAAGCATCTTAGAAAAGTCTCTATTAACCAACAAAGCAAAGGAACATTCAATGCATAAAAGGGGAATGGATCTTCTTAAACTATTCCCATTTACAAAGCACCTTATTTTAATTTTTGCATGCATGATGTTAGTGCATGCTAACATGTGCATGTTTGCTTGCTTTTCTTATCGCCCCCCACATATAATATTCCTTGCAATATTCAAAATTTAAATTTAAATTTCTTGCTTTTGGAGGAAAAATTTATAAACTTTCAAAATACAAAAAATAGTACCTAGAGGTAAATAAAAAAATTGTTGAACTAGAACCCCCTTGAAACTTGCAAAGAATCTAGAATTGTTGATGGTTCATTCATATCTACTATAGTTCTATCTGCATGAAATTTTTGTCTAATGCAATCAATTAGGATATCATCTCATACATATTCAATAGAAAAGTTACCAAACCATTTTAGCAATTGTATCAAGCGACTCAAAAGACTTTGCCATGTATGAAAGTCTACCAATAACTTCTCTGACACCATGGGTATATTAAAAAATGTTTAGTCTCTTCTTTTCATCCTTTTCAAAATCCAAGTAATCTATCCTCTCATTTTTGTTGATATTTGATACAAAATACCAAAATAGAAAATGAAAATGATATTTTAACTTATAAAAGATAAATGAGATTTTGGAAGAACCTTAAAAACTCAATCCTAAAACTAGGGCATTCATCTAGTCAAAAATCAAGAAATGATTGACTTTCAATAAGAGGAACAAGAGAACATATCAATGAATATTTCTCGTAGAGAAAATCTATTGAATCTAGTGATATCCTCTCAATCCAAGTCTGCCTAAGGTTTTTATCAAGGAACCTTTCTTCTATTCCCATAGTCTTTATAAAAAATCTTCTTAATTGCTCCAAACACAATTTTACTTGGGAGATGTAGAATCTAATTTTACCAATAGCAAGAACTTAAGTAAAAAAATTACACATGCTTTGATACCAGGTTAGATTTATAGCATTTTTCATAAATGAAAGGAATCAACATATTAAGTAATATTGTAGAAAAAGAAATATATAGAAAGCAATGCACATCATATATGGGGTTTCCATGGACACAAAGTGATCTCACTATCAAATAATATAATTACATTTAAATCGATAACCAAATGGTTGGTATGAGCGAGTTTTTATACCCATATACAAGTTAATTTTAGGTCAAGGTTGAGTGATTGATATTAAGGATTAAAATAATAAAATATTATAAAAATGCCTTTTTCAAGGTTTATAAGGGCCCAAAGGTCTTATATATACAATACAAAACTTGTTCATGGCCTTAAGAGAAGCTTAACCACCAAATATTCCAATATGAATTAGGTGTAAAACTTGGTTGGAGACTATTCATAGATCAAGAAAATTTAGGAAAAAATATTACATGAAAAATTTATAGGTTCTAAAGATGAAATAAAATTGTATTAAATAAATGAACCCTACTTAGGAGTTTTATAACTTCATACCAAAGATTCTATAACTAATAAATAAACATAATGTAGCTGGTAAATGAGGGAGATTTTATATATGTTTTATTAGACGATTGGTTGAAATCTTATACTTTTATTTTGATAAAAAATAGAGACCTTTAGCTTGGACTTGTTTATCTTATAGGGTTTTAAAGGTGAAAATCATTTTGATATGAGAAATAATTCCATGATATGGATTTCTTTTAGTAATCTAGTTAAGTAAAGTACCTCAAATATGATGTCTTTTGAAGCCTTATACTTAATATGAAATTACCACAAAAAAATAATCATAGGACCAAATATAATAAAGTTGCAATATAATGAATCCAATAAAGATAATGTAACAGAGATAAATGAGCCAACTAATATGTATAACATTCAATAATATTATCAAATATGAATGTAAAGCCTAAAATATACACAATGATATAACTTACAATACTAGTTGCTCAAATGTATGCAGATTTGTATTACTCCTCTTTATGTTACATATATCTCATGAAGATGCACTATAAATACTAATAATGATGTAGATATTTATACAAATAATATGGAATACTATGTAGATGGTGTGGAATGCTTTGTAGATGGTATGGATTTATATGTCTTGCAATCCACTTTGTGGAGTAATTTATAGCCTTTCTAGGATAACTCTTTGGTTACTATGACACTTCCTTTCCATATGTCAAGCCCTATGACTCTTGGCTTCTATACTTGACACTTGCATACACATAAAAATATCTTGTATGAAAACTTGTACTTGACTCTTCATATAACTCTTCCTAATATAAGTATACATGTGCACACTTACATATTGGACACTTGTGCACATTTACAATCGTAACATTTTCACACGACACATGCATTTTTTGCACATTATTACATTATATGAAATGTTAACTCACTCACTAATCTAAGATACAACTTTAATCTAATATTTATAATGATGTACCAAGGTGGTACATTGGCATGTACCAAATAATATAATATTATCCAACACCCCCATTTATTACTTTTTTTTTTTTATTGAAGACTTTAGTCTTCAATACAATCTTCATCTTTCATGTGACTTTGATTTTGAATTTGATCTTGTCCTGGTTATTCTTCTTATCTATACTTTACCTTGTCTTTGAATTCATCTTTATTTTCTTCAGTCTTTGTGATTTATTGAATTATCATATTATCATTAGATTCTTGCAAAATAATCTTTCCTTTACCTTTGTCCTTTATATCACATGTCTTCTTTTGTAAATATGCTTCTAAATTTTACTTAAAGCATCATGGTAAGATCTTGAAGTATCAATTTTGCATGAAGAATGAAATATATTTTCCAAAATAGATTCGTCTACTCTTGCTTTCTTCTTAAATAATTCAATCAACTCCTTTTATTTTAAGTTTTCTTCTTTGTAAAACTTGAGTGCAAGAAATTCCATATATAGTATACTACCAATATCTAAAGGTATCAAGATATCATCCTTATAATTTTCACTAATATTTGCATGAATAAAGTATTCCAATGTTTCAATTTTTTATCAATTGCCTCTTATAGATCAATTTTGAGAATAGATCTAACTTTCCTTCAGATTTTGTAAGCAAATTTTTTATTCCAGATTTTATGACATTTACTTTTTCTTTTCATATTAAAAAATTTATCTATTGAATCCAATGATTCTTTTGAAGTAGACTTCCTTGTGACTTCTTAGTTTAAATGATTCAATCTTTCTAAAATTTTCAAGTTTCTAAATTTTCAAAAACCTATGATGTTGAATTCCTTATGGCTCCCTAATTAATTAGAAACTAGAAAATAAGAATGTTTGCAAATTTAATATTCCTAAGTTTGAAGTAGGCTTCCTTATCTCTCCACAATTAAATAATTTATAAATATTCTATTATCTTTAAATTTCAAAAATAAAACCTTTCAAATATATCCTATCACTCCAAAAACTTAAAGAAGGAACTAAAGCAACTTCACCTTAATACTTCATTTTTTTTTAAAATGCAACTAAGGTATTAATATTTATTAATGTCCTTATCTCTCCTTATTAATATTATTAAACCTTATAAGAACAATAATTAAATATCTCTTACTACTCCTTAACCTTATAAAAGAATCAAAAATAAAATAATAAAACCCTAATAGCTCCTTGAAGTGCATGGCTTCTTATGAAGACCTTGGTGTTGGAGTTTGATAAGTGCTTCAACTTGGATTGAGCATGTGTGGCTTCTTGTGTCAATCTTGGTGCTAGGTTTTTCTTTAGCTTGAATTCTCTCAACATCAAACATGTGAGAATAGGTGTTAGGAATATCTTGCATGGACCTCTGCTTGAATTTTTCATAATAAGCGTTACTCACTCTACCTTTCACCTTCCTCGCTTCAATGTGTCAAACAAGTGTTTTTGCATTATGATTTCAATTGGTATTCAGTATTCCAATGCTTGTAACATTCACCTTCCTTGGGTGCATGAATAATCTAATGCTTTAAATCATTTCACTGTCCTTGGCAGTTAATAATGGGTGTTAGGTTTTCAAACACTTGGCTTCTTCCAAGTGGATCTTGGTCTTGCACTCATCCAATGTTTGATGATGCTAACCTTTTGCACTTCTTTAACGCTTAAAATTCCATTAGGTTTTGTATTTCCCTCTAACACTTCAATGTTTCTGTTTGATCTGTAATGGGTGATGTTTTAGTGCTCCTTTTTGGACTGCAATGGACGACGTTCCAATGATCCTTTTTGGACTACATGGGGATGCATATATTTTGGATTTTTATGTAGGATATCACTACTTAGAGCTGCTCTATATTCTACTAAAAAAATGGCTTTGTGTTCAAATTTAAGACTTTGCATTTAGCTCAAAATATGACAGGTTTTACCTCAACATTCTTATGTTTTGAATGTTGCATTCTTTCATGTTTTCCTTACGTAATATGCGTACTTCTATAACTTCTTTCTTCTTATTTTTAGAGGTGCAAATGGAACAATGATTTCTTTCATGCAGGTGACTTAAAAAACTTCTTAAATATTTATCTTTGTCCTTGTAAAGGTGCACTTTGAATAATATTCTTCTTTGCCCTTATATGTTTTGTCCTTTCTGCACTTTGAATGTTTGCTTGTTGATGTTTCTCCTTGACTTTGACCTTACTTGCTATCTGGTTCACCCAATAGAAATAATTCCATGATATGGATTTATTTTAGTAATCTAGTTAAGTAAAGTACCTCAAATATGATGGCTTTTGAAGCCTTATACTTAATATAAAATTACCATATAAAAGTAATTATAGGACCAAATATAATGAAGTTGCAATATAATAGATCCAATAAAGATAAAGTAAGAATGATAAATGAACCAAATAATATGTATAACATTCAATAATATTATCAAACTTCTTTGGCAAACTTATATTGTCAATGTTTCTCCTTTACAGTGATTTTGCACTCTCTAACATTCTTCTTTGGCACTCTTAGACATTCTATAATCTTGCATTCCTCTTCCTCACAAACTTAGGTTCTATTTAATGGCCTTGGCACTCTTGGGTGCTCTACAATGTAGCGTTCCTTACGTATATCTAATGAAAACTACATTGCTTTATATTCTACCTTACTATTGCAAGTGCAGGTGGTACATCTATATAGAGAACTTGCACTCTAAATATCTATGATTATGTTGTATTTTTGCTTTGCTCCTTTGTTCAATGGCACTCCTCAGCTTTGACGATGGTGTTATTATGGCATTGTATTACATTATTTTTCCTAAATATTATAAACTAATCTTACTTGTCCTTCTAGACTGTGTTGTTCAATCTCTTCTTGCTGTTCTCTCCTAGATGTTGCCTTTCAAATACTTGTTTGTTGCTTTTCAAATTCTTGTTATCATTCAAGCTTGTTGTTGTATTCAAGCCTTCTTACATTCAATATATGAACTCTCTAACAACATACTTTAATCATCAATAACTCAATATTCCTTATATCTCCTTGAACTTTGATATATGGGAATATGAAAGAGGAAGAAGTGGCATAAAGGGAAATAACTAAAAAAAATGAGGGGGAAACAATACTATATGTGATATTAGTTATAAGTGTGAAATACAAAAATGGGGGAAGATGAGGAATTCGAAGTTGATGGAGCAATGTATAGGTGGGTAGAAAAGGAATAAGTGACACAAAGGAAAGTATGGGAAGAAAAGAGGGGGATATGATGCAAGGGGAAACCTGGACTATGGTGTCCAAAAGAAAAAGGTACCTCCATGAGCATACTCCATCATAGCCAAAATTTGCTTCAAGTCCAATAAATATGCCTTAGGCAAATATTCCAGGCTCTTGTAGGTCAAAATTTGCCATTATTATTGTGCCTCTTCTTCTTTTTCATGCAATTGCATGAGAACCTCCTTTGTTTGTCACTTGCAATAGTTCAATGCTTGAATTATGTCTGAGAATTTGAGTGCATCGAGGAGAATTTTATCTTAGGATTTAGAGTCATAGAGGATTTATATAGCACTTGAGTGGTAGTTTTGACATTTAGCATGTCCATAATGATTACATGATGGTGTTTTCTAACTTGGCTCTCTTTACAAAATTTCATAGCTTGTGTGAACTGTTTGTTCACATACTTTATTTGATATCTTCATGCCAACTAAAATCCCTTGTCTTGGTCAATTTATATTTTTCTTGCATCACATGTGTCATGTGGCTTATCTTACACATGCCTTGCTAGCTCAACTCATGCCAAGTCATGATTTTGAGTACTTTTCTACCATTTATCAATTCCTCTTATCTTATCCATTGGGCTATAGAGTCGAGGGAGGAATTATGGAGGGGAAGAAATTGTAGATGATGATACATGAAATTTAATTAATGGAATGAATAGGTTTGGGTAAGGATTGTGATATTTGTGTGGGTGTACTATAGGAAGAAATTCTAGAAAATAAACTATTTTTAAGACATTTGATCTTCCTACTTCAGACTGGTTTTATCTTCTACATCAAATTTATGCAACTTGTTTGGGTGTACTCTATCATTTAAGGTAGTTATTTTTTTCTGTCTTCCTTGCATTTGTTCCCAGGAAAAGACTTATGCATTCTAATTATTTGATTATTTTTTTTTAGGGGATCCATAGAGTTTACCTTTTATCACCTTATTCTATGTACCAAAAATTGCCACCTCATTGGTTGATTGTCTTATTTTCCAAAGTTGTGGTCAGCTTTTTATTTACTTGTCAGCTATTTACACAAAAATATGGTATGCTTGCCCACACCTAGAAGACGTGACTTCTTATAATCTATCCCAAATATTTGTAATGTTCTAACCATATGTTAACATATTTGAGTGTTTCTTCATTATAGATTCCTTGTAACTCACAACTATCATCAAATATTTTTGGATACTGCTCTATCTTTTCACTGTTCCCAAGGAATTTTTGGTTTTGGACATGTGTGATAGCCATAGATAATTATCTTGAACTAGGCCAATAACTAGGCTCCATCCTACTGAGAATTGATCTTCCAAATGTCTCTTGCAAAGTTTCCAAATGGATATCCATTATCAACTGACATTCTATTATATTTTCTCTTCTTAACCCATGTCATTTTCTCATTAACTTTTCTTGCTTCGCTAGCCAAGAGTGTTGAAGCTTGTGATATTTTCATCGTAGTGAACGCTCATAATTGATTATTAAATATGATTGTTCTTCCAAGGAAAATTTAGATGGGCTATGATCATATTACCATGACTTTTGCCATGCTAGGTCTTATTTTCCTTCTAACCAATCACTTATTTCTATCTTTACATCCCAAAAAAAATTCCTTGTAAGAGCTACTTCTAGTTCTCTATATTCTTAAATACAGAAGGGACATAGACCCTTATTAGATATTCTAATCATTTTTCCAATACAAGGAATATCATGTGACCTTGGTCCTTTCTCAAGCATCCTTTGATTTGTACCAAGAAATATTTGGACAAACACATGCCAAACATGGGGTAAACATCCACCACCACTATATTATGTACCCTTGTTATATCTAGGTATCCATGTATCATAAATAGAAAATTTTTTAAGAAGACCAACTACTTTTATTGATTTCCCTTTGAACTGAAGCCACTCAGATTTCATTGGGTTGATGGTCGATCCCATATTTTTGTAAACTTCTTGAGGCATATTTATAGCCTCAATTTTTGGATCTACTACATTATTATGCAATATGCATACCTCTAAAGAAATATCTAGGTAAAACATGGTAGGCTACCATTTTTGCATTACTAAGGGTGGTCTCCTTATTACTAGACTCAATGGGTTACCATTTTTCTTTGATTATTTAATGGATAATTGGATAAAGTCCACTCCTTCAGCCACTAATAGATATTTTCTCAAACCTCTAGATAACTCTATAGAGATATTCTTAATTTCTCCCATAACTTCTTGTGTGGGGATGGGAGTTTTGTATAAATCTTCAAATTGATTCGTTGCTTTAATCCATTATTTCAAATTCATAGCTCGAAAGTATCACCTTTTGTATAGTTTGATATTTTGTTGATTTAGTGACTTTACCTATGGAATTGGTATCCAAGCACATGATTGTGTCTCCTTTCTCCAATCTTGTATTACTTAACTTTGGGTATGGCCAATACCTTCTACAATTTCTTGTTGGTTCTTAGTAGGAGTTATTCTCTTTGAACATGGTTATTTCATCTTCATTATAAAAGCCACCATGTTTTCCATCACTAGAGATTTTTGCAAGCACATGAGATATAGACCTATTTCTTCAATATAAATTACACTATGCAATGAAGAATTGTACATAGCTAGGATTTTGGCTACCTCTTGTATTTTATTACTAGGACAATGCTTTGCTTCATATTTTGTGGTACATCCATCCTGAGATCTTATCTCAAATTGAGAAAGTTGCTCCTCCATTCTTCTAACATATATAGTCAATTTTTGGATCATTGCTTTCACTTCTTGCTCTATTTGGAGTTTATCTACTTGTAGAGTGGGAATACACTTTGATATGGGTGGGTGGGATGGATATAACTTAGAATATTTATGATGATATGATACATAAGACACATTAGAATCATATGGGTATATGGTGCTTCTAGGAGGAATTTTCCTTATTGTGATGAGCATATTTTCTGCTAGTATGGCTTCTTGGAAAACCTGAGGGAACCTTTTCTCCTTAGACTATTGAATTAGAATATTTAAGTTGGGGTGAAATACATGAATATAATAAAGATATGCTTGGACATGAGAAGGTTGAAATTATCAGGGAATCCTTTTCTGGGTCCTTTTATATCAAAAATTAAAGTTGGAAATGTTTTCATGGGAGGCTCTTCAGATGGACAAAAAATGGGTAAGTAATAGGAATGGAACTCTGAGATCATCAAACTCATTGAAAAGAGCATTGGCCAATTCAGCCCAAGTACTAATACTCTTATCCTCTAAGGACCTATACCATAATAATGATTTACCCTTGACATTTTGAATGAATAATATAATCATTACATCTTCAATGACAAGATCACACACGATAGCTAAAGAAGCTACGTCTTGACAATGCTAATAAGAAATTTTTTGTTGTCTTCATAACTGGGAAGGACTTTTAGCCGTAGGATAATTTTTTGTAAGGGGACTAGTATCATACTAGGATTAAAATTGTTTAGCCATGGGAGCTAGACCCAACCTATCTCTAGGTAATTTTAGGTCTAATATTTAGGGTATTCACTAAATGAATGTATATTCTTTGCAAATGAGATCAATATTGTTCATCAAATCTTGAACTCTCTGGGAAAGTGAGATGAAATAATAGATTGGTCTTGTCGGACATGCCAAAAACTATTATACTATTGGACCAAAATCAGTCATACCTACAAATAGGCATCATGCCCTAGAATTTTTCCAAAGTATAGAATTGGATAAAATGATATTTCTCTCTATTTCAACATTTGAAGAAGGTCAACTCCTTGAAATGATAATATTTTAAAGGAAAAATGGTTAGAAAAGGATATTAAAAAATGGATGGGATATAGCGTAACAACATTGGATCTCACTAAATAACATACTAATAAACCAATTACATGATACTTAATAGACCAACCATTATCCAATTCAATTACATATTCATTCAATTTAAAAAAAAAAATGTTTTAATCATTCCAAGGACTTGAACAATTAGTAATCTAATATGGATCCAAAAATCAAAATTTACTTTAACATAATAGACTAAGTGTTAAGTGTAAAAAAATGACTTAAAACAAATAATGCATGCATAAAAACCTGCAATTGAACAATAATGGAGATCAAACAACTATCACTTCATTGATGAATAGCAATATTACATAGGAATACTAGGCAAGGACTACAAAGTTAACCTTTGTAATGGATTTCTTATGGCTCATTTATAGGTTGTGTATTGAATATTACAGCGTAATATTTATAATCAGTTAGAAAATTGTTACAAAGATAGATTGGAAAAAATATTCTAGAATCTAATGTGGTTGGCTTAGATCTCATCTTGCATTTGAATTTGAATTCTTGTGGAATCTCCTTTTTCTATTTGCAACTGCTTTTGCAAGTGGCTTGAATTGTTACAATAGATTCATTAGAGCAATCACTTTCATGCTTTTTTTATACTTGGATTTCCAACTAGGAAGCACTAATGCAATTGCAGGGCCTTCTCATGGTTACTACAACTTTATGCAATGGGTAGCTCTATTTTTGTGCACCTTGGACAAAGTAAATCTTGAAGGTGGTGGTGTTGATGTTATGGTTGAGATATGCCTAATTTTGTGCATCCCAATGTCATGCATTGACTTGAAATGCTTTACTTACATGATATTGGGATCTTATTCCTAGTTCGTATGTCTTTGTTAAAATAATCATAACTTTGTACAACCCAGTTTTATACATCATACCTTTGAATTCAACTATCATTACAATCTTGATTTCATGCAATCACAATTTTGTACGATGAACTTTACACGTTATCAAAACCAAGTGACATCATGTTGATGTTATCGCTAGGAGGATCCTGTTTTGTACAATGGTTACCTTGAATTTTGACTCTCACATATTCCAAGTTTCATGCATTGAGCCTGCACGATCCCATACTTTGTTGTGGCTCTACTTATGTCTCTTCTCCAAGGTACCTAATATTATACATCATAACTTTGAGCACATTGATTTTATGCATTCTCAGGAAAAATAAACTTTGTGTTGATGTTGTTGCTAACGTAATCCCAATTTTGAGCATTTTGGTTCTATGCAACCTTGAAGCTTTTGGAAACACTTAGCCAATATTTTGAAAAAATAAGCTTGGTGCTTTGAAATCCAAATGAGATCATGAATTTGACCTACACTTCAATAGATGCTTCAAGAATTTTTTTTATCTATTTTTATGTGAAATGATGAGTTCATTTTAAATCTACTAAAACATGGTGGACACTTGGTCAAGTAAGGATATAAGGCTTTGGAGTAACCAAAATTCCCTGTGCCTAAGGATTTCCATTAGAATAATGCTTGGTCACTTGAGGCCCTCCCAACAACCTCAACAATTCTTTGATTAGTAGTCAAATAAAAATTATTACAGTTTGTAGTCCACAAACAAGAGTTTATTATGAACCTTTTAAGTGTGCCTTGTGTAAAGAGGAGTTAAAAATATTAACTTCTTCATTTTTCCTTTGCTTATACAATTTGGCATACTATTTTAGAAAAGTGAGAATATACTGGGTAGATCTATAAACGTTGAAAGAGTATATGAAATATTAAATGAATCATTTCAAAGCTAAAGTATTATCTAATCTATGTGGGATTTTTTTATCATTATCTTTTAGAATATTTAGCTTAACATATATTTAAAAAATAAATCTTAGAATCATATCCAAGTTTTAAATTCTATTGTTGGTTCTATTGAAAAATGTTTATAGGCATTATGCTCAGTCTTAAGTATGGAAGAAGAAGTGCTATATTTTTGGTTATAGGATTTGAATATATACAAGGATTATGTGAAATAATAGATCTATCAAAAAGGATTTTTTCATTTTGTGGTTGAAAGAAAAAGGTCCATAAGTTGTATTCATCAACATTAATTTTGAGTGCTTTTAAAAGATGTCTAAGGAAACTCTACAGATGTGTTTTTTTAATAATAAGTGCATATATATCCTCACCTACTTAGAATCATATGGAAATTCAACTAAAAAATATGTAGAGACTAGGAAACTTCTTATGGTATCAATATTACCATTGAAAATGGATGAAGATATATTTCAATTGAGAGAGATTCGTTGATTATTATTAATGCTATCAATAAAAATGGATGTGGATATTGGACCAATAATAGCATTATATTTTATTTCCATCAGTTATTGATGTAGATAGTCTCTTAGAAATGTCAAAATATCTATAGATAAGGAGACATGGTAGCAAAAAATTTAGCCAATCATGGTTTTGATCTTTGTCTTCACAAAATTCAAATTACATAAGGTAATTGTCCAAAGGGGATTCTATCTATTAATAAAAATGATGTTAAAATTTTGATAAAATAAAGATAATAGTTTGAGGAAGATGAATAATATCTTGAATGAAAGGGTAAGTTTGATATGATCTAGTTGACCTAATAGTAAGTGTACTTTTTTATATTTTGATGGGGGTGGCCCCCAATAGAAGCCACATATAGCATGTTAAATAAAATTAATATAGCCTAGAGTCATTATATTACCAGCATTTAGTAAACTTACTTTGATTATATAATGACACTATATTTAAGCGATACCTAATTTTAAGCTAATGCTATTATGGTGTAAGGTTGATACAAAGTCAATGCTACACCAACACAAAATATTATACAATGAAAAATCCAATAGAACCTTATATAAAAATGCCAAAGGATGTGAGTGCAACACACAAACTAATTTGAATGTAACATAATATATTCCATATCAAAATGTTATCTAGATTGCTTGTTGTATGCCATGGTCAACATCAAACATGACATTACTTATGTTACTGGTAGGTTGAATTAGTTCTCAATAAATATCAAATTGTAATTTTACATAGAAGTGAAGATATGTTTATATTCTTTAAGGGTATTGTACACATAACCATTACCTTAAATATATTGTACACATAGACATTACCTTAAGGGCACTATACACATGGAAATTACATTCATTAAGAATTTAAAATGATGCATCAAAGTTATTATGATTTTTTCCTATAAATTGGGCAAGAGATATAGATGATTGAAGATATACTTCTAGTCATTATTTCACTTAGCTATAGGATTTATTCCATGGACAAGAAAGCAAAAACCAACTATCTTGCTATCAAGTGCTATCGTAGAGTATGTATTTGCTTATTACATAGTAAAAATAATTCATATGGTTGAGGAGATTATTAAAATATATTATCTTGTCTTAGCAGTGCTACTCAATAATATATTTGTGATAGTCAAAGTTGTATTGTAATGGTGAATAAAATCTTACATTCTAAAACAAACATTGATATCCAACATCACTTTGTTAATGAAGAAGCAAAAAAAAAGGTTGCAAAGATGAAATATTACCAAAATCAATAAATGGTGGCTTATGCATTAACCAGACCATTGACAAAAACATGTTTAAGTTTTATAAAAATGGTTTTGGAGTAACCCTTGAATAATTATTAGAAACATCAAACACTATGGGTTGAATGAGAGTGTTGAAAAATAATAGCCTATGCATAAATTTCTAAAAATCCAAAATTAAATAGAAGATCAGGATCCATTAGGAGATATAATGATTCATTTCTCAAGGTAATTTGACTTCTTATAAATAGTTGTACATTTTTATATATTTATGTCTTTTAATTTGTGTATAAAGTATTCACATTTTTTTAATTGGTTATATGGGATTGAAACAAACCCACTCGTATTACATAAATAGTTTGGCAATTATGCATGTATTGCTTAGTACATTCAAACCTGGGTCTTCTCCTTGAAATTTGAGGATTATAATTGGTTGAGCTAATGCCATATGATTAAAGTATTCATAATTAAGACACTCCTTTTTACAATGAAAGAAATATAAGTTCTATAGGGGACCACTCCTAGAGATGAAAAAGAAAATAGTTGAGCAACATAAGACAAAAAAAGTAAGAACATTGTGCCTTCTTTCCATCTATAGAGGAAGTTGTATTGGTTTCTCATAGAAGGATGATGTACATACTTTTTTATTTAGACTGTATATCCTTTAACCTTAGCAACAACTAGCCACTACGAGGTTTCAATGACAAATACTTTTTTTGATAGGTTGTTGTTGACCTGGACTATCAAATATATCAAGGTCGATCACTTCTTTGGGTCTTGGGTAGTGAAAATGATCTATACCAATATATCTACTCAAATAATTTAGCCCTAAGTTAGCTAGGAAATCTAACATTCTATTTTATTTGTAGATAATATGTTATCAAGAGATTAACTCAAATAGTTGCTTCAACTAAATGCCTTCTATGAGATTTTGGAGTAATTCTTAATCATGGTATGCTCCTTCAAACATATCCCCAATCATAATAATAGTGTCACCTTCCACTACTAGCTTGCAAATGCCTAGTTGTATTGTGAAGTCTAGATCTTCTATCACTATAATTACTTTAGTCTTATTATTGGTGAGGGTATGAAGGGGAGGAATATTGTTCCAATAAGGTTTCCTTCATGGCATTGGAGGAGATCATCTACTCCCATAGGACCAATATTACCTTTGGATGCCTCATCAAATTTGAGTTTCACCATGTTTGATGGAGATTATTTCCATAAGGTATGGCATCTTGTAGCCTTCCTAGTTGGAGTTCTTTTTTTTATTTAGATAGTAATGGGTATATGGGGTCATTTTGTAATTTTACTACATATTAAGAAAAAATGGATGATTAGACCTTGAGAGAGGTTTGGATATTTTTTATGTAAGAAATTCTCTCTTGTTATAAAATTTCTCAATAGGGAGGTATTAATCTCTAAAAATGTAGTGGTTCCTCTCTGACCAAAGACCTTAAGGGAAGATAGTTATGGTGATGCCCCAAAGTATTTATACATCTTGTATAGTCTATGGTTATCTTTTAAATACCTATCTATGAGAAAGAGAAAAGGGTAAAATTCCACAAAGGACCTCTTCATGATGCTTTTCGCTCTCCTCCTCTTCTCACTTCAATGATAGGGGAAATTTGTTATCTTAGAGCCTAAAGTTTAATGGATTAGTTGAAGAACACCTATGTTTCGCCTAAGATACTTATTTGAATAAGCTTAACCATAATCTAGCCCTAATGCAACACATATATGTAATAATCAAGACCTAAAACTAAAATTCTTTTATTTTAAAATAATAAATTAAATGGTAATTTTTCTTTTTAAGGTAGCAGTGCAAGAGAATGCACCCAACAAATCCTAAATGTGGCTACATGCAATTTTTATTTAATGCTAAAGCTTGAAAATTTAGTTGGTTGCCTCTATGATTAAAGTGCTAAAACTAGTTCCTTCTTTTCCTTTTGCTCATTTTACCAAATAAATAGAAACAAGAACTAGTCTAGTAGATAGCAAATAAGATTAAGTTCTAAATGCTTTAGTGAAAAATAATTAAAAAAATAAAACCTATGTTTGTCATAGAGGTAGAAGTGCCACCATTCCATAAAAGCATTGTCGATACTTTTTCCTATTGATGGTGTTTTTTCTTTCTTGCAAAACAAACAAAAAACTAGATTGGTAACAAAGGAGCCTCTGTAAGTTAGTAGAGAATGTTAGACTCCCTTGGATAACAATCAAGACCTTATTCAAATAGATGTGAAAATAAAAGAAATGATAAATACATATAATTAATACTTAATGGCAAAAGAACCACTGGGTGGTGATAGAGTTGATGGTACATTCGCTCTTTGTGTTTGTGTAAAAACTATATTGCAATAGTTCCAATGGACCTGTAAAATGATGGTGCTTTTACTACAAAGAATAGAAAAGCTAAATTTGATGGAAGTTAGGATAATGTAATGATTGAAATGATTGTATATAACTTGGGATTATAAAGACTCTATCAAAAGATAGAAAAATAAATATTTGCTTGCTTAAGTAAATATTAAGATGAAAAATGAGATGTCGAACTAGATGTAAATGAGATGCAAAACTAGCTCATATGCAACAATATTAAAACTTAAAGCTACAAGATAAAAAAATAAGTGTCAAAATCAAGAAATGGGAAATAGCACAATCCAAGATACCAAGACTATTTTCCCCTTATTTGTGGAAGCTTGCTAGTTTGCTTGTGGACACTTGAGAGCTTGAGCTTAGAGGATTAAATGCTTGGTTCTTGGTTCTTGGTTCTTGGTTCTTGGTTCTTGGTTCTTGGTTCTTGGTTCTTGGAGATTAAGTGCTTGAGTTTTTTATGTCTTGTAAGAGAGATTGTATGCTTGGATAATAGCTTATATGATTTAAGGATGAGCTTCATAATATTATGATAAGATTTTGGCATAACCTTGCCATGCAAAATAATGAATTCCTATGATTCTAGAGAGATTTTGGCATAATTTTTCTACTCTAAAACTCTTGATGAATTGGTCACCCCAAGTGCTAGTTTTATAGGAAGCCATGGATCCTTGGGGGAATAATTACAATGAAGTAGATAGGATTGGAGATGGTAAGAATTTGAAATGATATCAAGATGTCATTAATGGAGGAAGATTGAAAATGATAAATCTTGTATTTTTTATTTATATTGGGAGTTATGAATCAAATATTAGATATCTAATCCATTAATGGTGGGTGACTTGGAAGGTACCAAAAGTATTTTTTTATTTTGTTGCATGACAATCAAAAGCATAAATGACACTCTCTAGGTGGCCCTTTCACCATCATGACCACTGGAGGTCATATTTGGGCAAGAAAGGTTAAAGTCAAGTTTTAGCAAAAGTACCACTAGGGTCACAAAAGCATCATGACACTTTCATTTTTGGAGCAATTAATGCTCGAAACTTAAGCACAACGAAGATTTATTCAATTTTTCTAATTGATTAGGTGATTGATAAATATATCAACAAGCTTTGATATTAGACATGTGCTCAAAATTGGGTGTCTATACTATCGAATGATCTTGGGCCATTACCAACATAGAGGCTATTTTTATTGAAAGAAACTCCACACTTTGAAGATAAAACTAAATTTGAGTAGGATGTGGTCTAATATATCTACCTTATTCTTATTAATAACGAACTATGATGGCCCCTACCTACCTCTCTTTTATAAATTATCAAAAGTAACGATTTTACCCTTGCTTGCCAACCATGTGAAAGCAATTATCTTGGGGAGACCATGTTTAAACCATATTAACTAGGAAAGGTTTCATTGGAGATCTAATTATAGGAGAGGATCTCATATCATATCTCCATGTTATATTATAATAAATAAACATTTATGTAATTTATTTTATATTCTCTCCTTGTGCTTCATATCTACCTTATAATCTATTTTGCATTCTATATGCCTTGTTTTTTTAATTTCATTGAACTTGAAAAAACTTGACTATATAAAATTCCCTCATGAGTAGCCCACCAAAATCTATGAAAATCACACATCTAAAAAATGACATAACATAAACTTATGCCTATGTATAACCATCAAGATTATTGGCAAAGATCAAGCAAATCAAATTTATAAAGTCGAGGGCCCATTTGGTAGTGTCCCATAAGGATTCCCACATGGGGAATCTCTACATATTCTATTCTTAATATTCATTTACAATTTTTAGAGAGGAAGTGTTTACTTCCTCAACCCATAAATTCTTTAAATTTTCTTAGATAAAACACTCCTATTTTAAAGCTTATTTTACCAATAAATAGATAACATATAGTTTTTTTGCATATACATTTGATATCATTTAATATTCCTATTGGATCCTCAAAATCCAACTCAAAAATTACCCCTAATTTCAAATTTTGAAAAGACATATAAGATCTTAGGTCTAGGTTTTTTTGTGGAGTCAAAATAATAATAACCTCCAAGTTTTTTTACAATAAGGCTAGTCAAAAACGCTGCAAGATGTTCCTAAGTTGTGGTCCTGTCCAAAGTCCCTCAAAAGTTTAATTTCTACTAAGGCATATTCTCAAAATATCCCCAAGGCCATTTTCAGAAAGATTATATCCATTTCCCTTGGTCAATTTTCCCTAAGGTCTAAGGTTCATTAAAAAAATTCCTAGACCAAATAGCCTAAAGTCACCCACACTTCATCTCCCTCTATTTTAGAACATTTCTCAATACTATATAACATCCATTCCTAAAATATTCCCTTCATTCCACAAACCCCCTTTTTGGTCATCAAAATTATTCATCAAATTTCTAAGGTTCAACTCCACGTAATTTCCTTCTCTTCATAAATCATAAGCCTAAATCATTACTAAAGAAACCTGCCTAAGAAATCCATGTCCATGCACTCCTTTCATGATAAGTCCCAAGTATATTTTATAAATTTTATGGCATGCGCACATCAAATTGAAATTTAACGATACGCACGCACCCTCAAAGAAGTCATTCCGCTCACACCTTAATGTTAAATAATCATTTCATCAAAATTCAATGACTTAAATCTTATAAGATATGATTAATAAAATTGGCCTAAGCTTTCCCTAATGTCATTCGATTCTATGCACCCCCGCTAGTGCTAAAATCCATGCATCTCCTTTAAATTCGATGATACACACGTACTAGAAGAACATCTAATGGTACATACACATCCTCAATGGAGAAAACAACCTGCACTTTAATACCTAATAAATATTTCACCTAAGTTCCAAAGCCTAAGTCATTGCTAAATGCAAATTAAAGAAAATTCACCTAAGCAATCTATGTCCATGTGACCCTTTCATGTTAAAATCCATGCATCTTCTCCAAATTTGTTGGTACACGTGCATCAAAAAGATCTCATAGTATGCACATATCAAAAGGAGGCCAACATACTCGAGGTTTAAAGGTAAAAATAATTATATTTCATAAAATGCTTACCCCTAGGGCATGAAGCTGAATTATTATTAAAATTTCCTAAGGTTCACCTCTCCCCCTTTCTTCTAAGTCAAACGTGTCCCTTTCAAAAGACATGCACCTTTTGTTGAAAGTATATGGTACGTGTATATCATAGATAGATTTGATGGTACGTGTAAATCAGAACTTGTCATAATTTAAATTATGTTTGATTTTTCCTCATGGTTGTATTTACCTTTAAAACATGCCACTAAGATCATTGTCCAAGGCCATTAAAAATGAAAGTTAAACTTGATACTAAGATCTTGAATAAAAGCCATGGAATATTAAGATCAATATTTTTAGAAATTTTAAAATATTTCCTAATGCCTTAAAAACTCGCCTTTCCCCCCTTCACTAAAGAACATGTAGGTCTCAGAGAATGGATGAAACATATGCATCATAGCCATATCCGATGACATGCACAAATTGAATTTGGGCACATCTTGTTTGGATAATACAATTAAAGAGCAGATTTATCCTATTCAATAGGAGATATGATGGTATCCATGAATCCTCACCATATCCAATGGCATACATGAATTATAGGCCAACCAAGTACATTTTCAAAAGAATTGAATTTTCTATAGGTCCCTTTGTCTTTTGTCTTATCTCCCAGGAATCAACGATGTGCATGCATCATGGTAGAATCCAAGGATATGCATTGAATAGTAGATGAAGACGTAAGATCAATTTTTAAGATGGATATTGACAAGATATGATAAGGTGATAGAAAAACCAAAAGATGGATGGCATGCATTGTTTCACTTTTAATCGAATGACACTCATTTATTGGCCCAATATATGATGAGTTACAGTCATCAATAACGCAAGGGACACCAACCCAATGGTACATCTCAAACTGCATATTAAGAAATCATCCCACAGCCAATTCAAATAAAAGATATGATGAAAAAGTTCCATATATCACACATGTTAAAAAAGGTACGCCAATTTAAGCCCCATCAAAAGTGAATATGCATTGGATGAATTTATTTTTAGTTAATACAGTTAAGGGGTGGTGAAATGGCAGATTTTGGATGGTAAATTTAAATTAATTAGTTAGCAAATATTAAAATAACCTCATGTGAAGGTTAGCCCCAAAAACTATTTATTTCCTACGTAAAGCTTTCAAATCACTGAACTCAATGGGAAGAGCTTACAGTAGATGAGTTGTTGAGAATTTATAAAACAACAGGATAAATTAACAGGGTGTTATAGTCCAAAAGGAGAAAGAGAAAATAGTGATGGCCTCATCAAGCACCCTAGCTATTCCTCAAGGCATTGTGGTTACCATTAAGATGGTTACGAACTATTACCCATACGTGTCGATGGATGGACCAGTTGCCCTTGGTAAAGAAATGCTAACATATTCAAAGAATTTTAGCCCAAAAAAAAGTCTTTCTTCTACCCAATAATGGGAGACTAAAAATACAACCGTGATTAGTTTCAAAGAAGCAAAGAAAGATCAAAAATGTCATGCAACCTTGCTTATGGGACCTTTTAAAAGGGCATAAAAATCACATTAGCAAAGAGCTCCACGTAATAACGGATGGAAGAGTAACCTCAAAAAGTTAGTATACCCAAGAGTATATTTTTCTTCAATTTATTGGCCTAGTTGGCAATGACATATGATGTAGATTCTAGGTCTTTCATAGATTTTAATCATTGACCAATTTTAGAATAACGTTAGAGAGTATCCAAAAAAAATTTCAACTCAACAAAGTTGACACCAAATTGGTTCAATAGGTAATTGAATGCCAATCCCAACACATTATTTTTACTAATTATTATGCAACAATATCATATAATTTCTCAATCTGGAAGTGTGCATTAAGGCCCTAGATTAGGGATTATGTAGATATGATCAACATAATGCTAGGTGTGAAATATTTGAGTGTGGTTTGGAGAAAGGTGATACATATAGCTATGCAATGTAATAGAACTTTTTACCTCCTAATATACAAGTGGGAAGATGAAATCAGTAATCAAATGCACTCCTAGTTGATAGAAATTAAAAAGACCATCATAGAACAACATGAGAAAATGCCCCATTTTCCCATTATTCAATTCTCATCCACCTCATTGTAGAGTAATTGGACATTCAAACTTTGGAGAAGCTAGGATAAATAAATTTCTAGGATATACAATAAAATATCCCTTGAATACATGAAGTATGCTCTTACTATGGATGTCTCTTTGATAATCTTCTCACTACAATCCATAGGGTGTTGTGCGGTTATCTTCCTTTAAGAATAGGTGTTGGAATTTCATCCTTTTTACAAGAAAAACAAGTAGGGGATTACTTTTTAATAGAGGAATTCACATACATAAGACTATATGGGGAAAATATTCCCTTAAAAGTCTTGCCCAAATATTATTCAATGTCTATAGCAACACTCAAAATATCCAGACAAATTGCAAAAAAAGCAAAAATGTGCTTGGGGAAGAAAACTAGTAAAATTCCCTATCTAACAATACCCTATAGGTTTTGCCACTATGTTTTTAAATGATATTCATCTATGCTTAAAACCATCTGGGACATGAATGATAATTTCTTTTTAGAAGTGACATGGAGGCCCTATGATCCAAAATGGATTTACAAAAAAGAAGTGCAAAAATGGCAGTACACTTGGGTAAATCATAGGATTGATAGCTTTGAATATGATATTCAGAAGGCCATTCAAAATAATCAAGACCTAGACAAGGTATGGCCAAATTATGAATATGATAGGAGAGGTAGCACCCAAATTGAACAATTAGGTAACTACCCTCTCGTGTTGGTGATGCTAAGAATAAATTTTGTTGATTCAGTTGCTCCTCTCATCCCTGTTATCACTCCAGAAGAACTTCATGACCCTATCTTAGATATTGTTAATCAAAAAGTAGACCAAGTAGAAATATTGATTAATACTAAATACATTATTGAGGTTGTGGTGGATACCCCTAATGCAGCCCCAAATCACTATAGAAGGAGAGACAGACACAAGTAAAGGTAAATAAACTGTGATGACACCTCAGCTCATTTCTTAAACCCCTATTGGAATATAAATGATTGGGACATAGATAGTTATGATAGAGGCAGTGCTTTCTACATCTCCACGAAGGTAAATAATTGATCCCCTAAAGAGCCAATTGAATATAGCCATGTATATGCCTAGATTAGCACCAAAAGTGGTACCCAAGGTATTAATCCTCAACAACAAAGAAATCAAAATATTTATAGCTATACAGAAAAGGATAGCAGAAGCTAGAGGGTTGAATGAATTATTAAGAGAAATATCATATAAAAGTGGTAAGCCTAACCTCATCCCTAATTATGAGTATCTATTTGGCATATATTTTTTGTAGCAAGTTGTTTCATTTTTATATTTAATTTGTGATTATAATATATTTTAAGTTATTTATGCTTATTTCTGTGATTTATCAGTTAAAATATGGATGTAGTTAATTTGACAACCGTGTGCATTTCATGTAAAATACGTTTGATTTGTGAGTTATTATGTAGGAAAATATTGAAGGTTGTTTTGTAGGTGCACGATACAATAGCACAAGCTTCAGGATACACCTCGAACATGAGAAGATGGACATAAGGACAATGTATTAAGAAGACTCTAGGTGCGGTGAAAGAACAATGGTTGAAGATTGTTATAGAATATGGTAGCTGAAGTGTGTTATAGAAGATAGTTACCAAAGTATGTTGTAGAAGGTAGCTACTGAAGACTGTTACCAAAGAGAAATTTTACTAGCAATTACCGAAGAGAGTTGATCGATGTTGCATGCCACATCAGTGACAGCATAACACTCTTACATGGAAATAAAGGATTACAATCAGCTTAGTTATTTGAATTGTCACATATTCTTCACGAGGATATTGTGATTAATAATGTTGTAACTTTATTCCGTAAAGTTGTATAATTGGAATATTGTTAGGATGATTAGATTTTGATGCAAGATTTTTATGTCCTTCCCATAATTTAAGGGGCATATAGTTATGTGTTATATCTTGTGAAATATCTAAGTATTTTTTTGTTATGTTAGTTCATAAAGTGCCACTTGGACCACTTAAGTTGTTTATTGAGTCCAAGCAGAATTAGAAATTGTGTTAGTTTAGATTATTCTCATTAGTGCATAGTTGTTGCATTATCAAGTCCACAACTCCACATGGAA
This sequence comes from Wollemia nobilis, assembly GCA_028583015.1. Classification (NCBI taxonomy): domain Eukaryota; kingdom Viridiplantae; phylum Streptophyta; class Pinopsida; order Araucariales; family Araucariaceae; genus Wollemia; species Wollemia nobilis. The sequence continues at coordinate 4,917,362 of JAQPPZ010017082.1, read as the reverse complement.
AAATACGTGGAATAATATTACTTAGAATTATCCAAGTCACAATATATATTACATAGGGAGACCTTTGAAAAGGTCTAATGAAGAAATATCGAATGTTCAATGTGTCTGTACAATTTTTGAAGAAATGCACCACCATGTGCGTTTGAATTTTAAGCAATAAAAGCAACACTTCATGCTTCACATATGGTAATTGTGTCATTTGTATTTACTACTTAATTTCTTTTATGTATTTGTAATTGTAATTTTCCTGCATTCATTTAATAAAATAATGTTAGGAATAGTTATGCATCTTAGTTACTGAGATAAAGTAGTTTAGGGGAGAAATACTTACACTATCCTCTAGGAGACAGATCCCAATCCTACAGCCAGTCCCTAATATATCACCCCTAAATAAGTTAGAAATAGTTAATTAACCTTAGAATATAAAATAAATTAAACTTTATTTTTATAAAATATAAATCCAGAATAGATAATTAAAACTAACTACACGAGGATCCTCACCAATAGATGAACTCATTGGTAGGTAATTACTATTAGTTAGCCTCACCAATAGATCAACTCATTAGTAGGTAATTACTATTATTTATCCTCACCACTAGATCAACTCATCAACTGATAAAATCATAAATAGGTAATTATCATATTTACTACATAAATCATAAATTATATTATGTTTTCATTCCTGCACAATTTAATTTATGTTTACTATATTTTCAGTAAAACCTAAAACTAAAAGATATATGAATTAAGCTTAGAATTGATCCCCACGGTACAATCTATACTAGATTCCTACTCTTTAAATCTAACCTTGATTACCCTTGAATTGATAAAATTAAATGTAAGCTATTACAACCAATCATTTTGGCACCATTGTCGGGGAGAGTAGCATCGTAGTGGTTAGTAAAAAAATTTGTTTGGCAGTGCAAAAAGGTGAGGCTTACTTGTATGTGGAAAGAGGTACATATGAGTCCTTGGCATGCATATGAGTTAGAGTGGCACAAGATGGTCCCAACAAGCCCTTCGTTTGACATTGCCAGGTTCTTTTCTCTTGAGGAATCAGTTCTACTATTTTCTTAATTAGAATTTTATTTCCTACAAATTTTAATTTTTGTAAATTTTCCAGCTTTGGGTGATTATTATTGTTTAGTTTGACTTAGGACCTGTGAGAAAAATAGGAAGTAGGTATGGATGAGTGGCAAAATCATAGTGAAATACCCCTGAATATTTAGGACCTGCAAGAAGCAGGAATTAGGTACAGTTGAGTGACATAGCCATAATGAAATCCTCCTAAACAATCAAACAAACAGTAATAGTTTAACCTTTTATTTCCAGTTAATTTTACTTTTCCATAAGCATTTCATTTTACTCCTAATGTGCTGATATTGGATGTATAAAGATTCATAGGAACACGAGTCACACCTAATTTTAGAAAAACATTAGGATTGTTAAATTTTACTTTTCTAGCAACATTTCATTTCACTCCTAGTGTGCTAATATTGGCTTATAAAGATTCCTAAGAACGCGAGTCGCACGTAATTTTAGCAAAATATTAGGATTATTTTGAAATTTTATTTCAATTCTTCCCTGCTATATTAAGGATAGTTATAAATTTATTTATTGTGATTTGTATCTAAACTTGAAAACAGTAGGATTAAAACAGAAAACCAAAATCAAAACCCAAACAAAACCAAAACCAAAAAGAGATAAAGGAGAATAAAATATAAGTTGGTAGATGGTGGAAAATAGTTTGAATTAGTCAGAACTTATAGACCTTATAGAACTACTGATAAAATAAGAAGTTAACCTTATTTTTTAGTAAGGAAATAGAACATCTAGTAAGGAGTGGGAGTGTATGTATGAACGCATTGACATTATTAAAAAAAAAATCAGATGAGCTGAAGGAAATCAAAAGGATTGGCATAGCAAAAACTCTAGGGATGAACTACCATTCATCTTATCTAGATCTTGGAAGGAGTTGTGAGCATTATATTTGGGATAGAAGAGCAACAATAAATCCAACAATTTACCCTTGAAATTAATATTTTGAAGACTCCCTCCTCATTCACAAATTCCTTGCAAACCTAGAAAAGAAAGAAGTAGCCCTAGAATATAGTAAGAAATGTCACAAGATACCTAAAGTTGTGCACTTTAGGGAGCTATATCAAGATTTATGTTGTGAGTTACAATTTAGAAATCCTGACCCCATTCCAACACAAGCTTTTCTCATTCAATTGATTCAGTTAGTGACAGACCACTTTAATTTTGAAGAAGGACACTTCATGACACCCGAACAACTTGATTCAATAAATGATATTCATAAACTATTTAAGGAAGATTAGACATGTTGCAAAAACAAGAGAACTTAGATAATTCATGAGAATACCTAGAGATTCTAAGGGAATATTTATAAATATCAGCAACTCAGAAGGAAATTTCTAAAGAGACTTTAGAAGGCAGCCTAGGATTTATAATTTAGAAGAATTTGAAACAACATCAACCAATCAAGCTGAAATCCTAGAATAATATCTTGACTCATATTTATTGGCTAAACCAAAATTTGATAACCACATAGATCCTTCTTCTATTTTTACTGAACCCATACCTGGTCCAATTCTTGAAATCTTACATTCAATTATGGTTGACCAACAAAGTGGATAGGGAGAAGTAGAAGAGAACCAAAGGGAGGATGGACAAAGACTGAATATAGACCAAAGAAGGAATGGGCAAATAAAGACATTTTCCTTCCCAATATTACACACAGATGGGACAACAAGAGAACCTAAGTTAGTCTTTGTTTATATATTTCACACCTTCCATGGGAAACCACATGAAGATCTGGATGCTTTTCTTTTCGAATTTGAAGTGGTGTGCCAATCTTACTTTTATACCACCAATGAAAAAAATCTAAGGTTGTTTCCCTCTACTCTTAAATATGTAGCTTTAATATGGTTCATGGGTCTAGGAGAAAATATTTGTAATCAATGGGATGGAGAACAAGGATTAAAAGAGCTATTATTTGAACTATATCAATATTACTGTAGATTTAGGGATAAGAAAGTTGAGCTATTCTGCATGAATAAAAAAGAAGAAGAATATTTGGAGGATTACCTTGAGAGATTTCTATTTGTTGGGTCTAGAGTAAATATAGACCTTGATGAAGAAATATTAAAATAACTCTTTCTAAAAGGACTAAAATGAGATATCCTTGAAGTTCTGAACCTTATGGTAAAAGGAGATATCTATATTATGGTGTTTGAAGAGATTGTAAACCTTTGTAAAAACTATTCAAGAAACAAACCTCTAAGGAGTAATAAGTATACATCTACAGGAGGAGTAACAAGAGAAAAAATTGGAAACATGTTGGAAGGTTTAAAAAATGATTTGTTAAGTACCTTGACTACATCTTTGGATTTAATGGATAGGAAGCCAAAAGGACAAATAGTGAAGAAATCTACTATCAAATATGTAGGAAAAAGTACAACCTGAGATAATGCCCTCTCAACATTACAAATATTTCCAACATTGCTACTTGTAAAATTTGTGATAAAAATTAGAAAACTGAAAACTGCAAAATTTCTCCACCACTAAAGTTGCCATAAAGGAACCTAAATTTGAAGAGGTAGAATATATTTATTTTGTAGCTCAAATATGGAATGGTCCATTCAATGGACCACCAAATTGGTCAAACCCTAGTTATTCCAACTCACAAAGGCCTAATCAATGGTCCAATGTACCAAACTGGGAAAATTGAAACTCTTATTCAAACAATAAAGACTAGAACATACCCCCATGGACCCATTTTATGATACCTATGGAATCCACCTTCATGGAATCAAGGAATTTCAAGTTAAAATAGTTGGAATACTAATGACCAATATAACCAGGGAGGATCTGGTTGGTCTCAGAATCCGTCGCAACAACAAAACTTTCAAAACCAAATTAGGGAACAAGCCCCTCAAAATCTACCTCAAAATAGACTTCTTCCATCTCTAGTTAATAATAATAATCCTCCTAATAAACCTCCTCTTCCATATCAACCAGTCCCTAATCCCAACAACAACAACGTTCAACAAGCCTATGAAACTAGTGAGACATGTTCTATATCTATAGCACCTTGTCAACAAATTCAATTGAGATTGGTAAAAGTATTGGAAAACAATGTAATTATCACAGAGCTTGATAACCCCACTGCAGAATTATTCAAAAATGAGGATAACAATGAGTAGAAAATAGAAAATTTTCTAGAAAATTTTCTAAGAAAACAACAAGAGATCCAAATTCCTCAAAGGAAGGAAGTGGAGATATCGTTTCCTCAAAGACTGGCAATACCAAAAGAACCATCTAAGCCAACCTTTAACTTACTTCAGGAATTAGAAAATTTTACTATTAAGATCCCTTTATTACAATCTATCAAGGATATACCCATCTATTTTAAGCTCATTAAAAAAATATGTACAAATTTAAGAAGGAAAAAGAACGAATCCCAAACTATTCAAGTCATTGGACAATTGTCTGAGATAATAACAGAGGGTAGGTCATTACCAAAATACATAGATCCTAAAATACCTATACTCATGGTACACATTGATGACATAGCCTTGCAAAATATTTTGGTCGATTTATGAGCCACTATTAATGTCATGACTAAAAAACAACAGAATTTTTAGGGGTACATAAATTGCAATCAACATCTATTGTACTCTAGCTCGTAGATAGGTCTATTTTTAAGCCAGAAGAAAAACTAGAAGATGTCATAGTCTCTGTAAGTTCATGGGAATACCCTGTAGACTTTATAGTCTTACAACCCAATAAAAAGTTAGGGGGACATCCCTTTATTCTAGGGCGCCCATGGCTCGCAACAGCAGATGCTTACATTAGTTGTAGATTAGGAAATATGACTATTTTTTATGGCAAAAATACTAAAGACCTTAGCCTATTTTCTAAATTAACAATAGAAGAGGAATTTCCAAAGCAATTATGGTATGATTTCCCTCATTATTTTAATGAAATCCAAACCTTATCAATCAATGTTATGATCGGACATATTCAACAAGAGGTTGAGGGACCATTACCATTACTGTTAGGAAATCGAAAATAAGATCAAGGTTAGGATAATGGTTGTTCATCTGAATCTACCATGGCTATTAATGAGGTAAGGACAAGTCAGTCTCAACAAATTATATCATATGACTATTACTTAAATATTCTTGAATATAAGATAATGGGGATAGATGCAAACACAAAAAATGTAAGCAAATAGATATCACACTAGGAAGAACCTTGAATATTAGTGATGAGCTCACAAGCATACAAGAATCACAATTAATAGACATGCTTAAGAAATATCAATCAGCATTTGCATGAAACTACAAGGATATGAAGGGTATACATCCAAATGTTTGTATCCATCGCATTTTTATCCAAGAAGGATGTTATCCAGTAAGACAACCCCAAAGAAGATTGAATCCAGCTATGAAATATGTGGTTCAAGAAGAAATCATTAAACTCTTGAAGGCAAGATTTATATATCCAATTTCTAACAGTCAATGGGTGTCTCCTATTGTGATAGTCCCTAAAAATAATGGTAAATGGACAATTTTTGTGGACTATAGGGAATTAAACAAAATAACAAAGAAAGACTACTTTCCCTTGCCATTCACTGATCAAGTTCTTGATGCGTTGGCTTGTTGGACATCTTGAGTCAAATTTGTCATTGATGTCAAGGATAAATTGTTATTGATGTCAAAAGGTCAAAAGGTGTAATGCAAAAGGTTGATGGAAAAATAAGCTTCATAATATTTATTTTTTAAATACTATGTAAAAGGTTTTTATTTAAAAGGTGCAATGCATGTGCTAAGGTCTTAGGAGGAATAAGGTGAAAGTTAGAAATTATATTTGCATATTGCTAAGGTCTTAGGAGGAATAAGGTGGAAGTTAGGTTATGATATTAACCTAAGTGTTGAAAGGTTATTTTGGCTAGGGTAAATTTGTTTTACCTTAGAAAAATTGGAAATTGATTTATTGCATTATTTTATAAAGTGATTTATTTAATTAATGCAATATTAAGTAGGGAGTCATAAGTAGAGTTTGGATTATTTTTTAGATATATTTCTGAAAAGGGTTATGATGAAATTAAAATGTTAAGAGGTTCTTTTGATGAGTTAGAGTTTTGGAAGAAGTGTTTTGATTGAAGATTTGTGTTGTTGGATATTATTTTAAGAAGGAGAAATAAGGTGTAATTAAGTTTGATTATTTTTGTAATTGAGAATTATTTTGTGAGAAAGTTAGTGTGATATTTTATCATCTAACTATTGAGATTGGCAAAAGAGAAAATTGTGATTGAGACAGGTTTTCCAAGGTCACTTCTACATCAAATAAAAGGTATGGGCATATTCTTCCTAGTGAGTGATTGTTGAAAGTTGTGAATGCAAAGTTGGAGTGAAAAGGATTGTTTGGTAAGCATTGTTGAGTGTGTTTTGAATTAATGCTTCAAGGTTTTCTAAAATTGAGAGTTGTTGATAAAACCTTGTTTTATAAGCATTGTTGTTGAAGTGATTGATTGAGTGAAGAACTTGAACTAGGGTTTGCAAAGATCATGAGTATCATTGTTATGTGAATATTTTTTATAAGCATTGTTGTTGAAGTGATTGATTGAGTGAAGAACTTGAACTAGGGTTTGCAAATATCATGAGTATCATTGTTATGTGAAGATTGTTTTATAAGCATTGTTGTTGAAGTGATTGATTGAGTGAAGAACTTGAACTAGGGTTTGCAAAGATCATGAGTATCATTGTTATGTGAGATTGGTTGATGAGCATTGTTGGAAATATTTGAGTGAGTGTTCATATGCTTGGACTAGGGTTTGTGAGCAAGGATTATTTCATTGAGTGATTGGTTGAGTAGAGTTGGTTGAGCCTAGTCAAGTGGATGTGTGAAGTGATAGTTCAAGTTCTATGAAACAAATTGTTCTATATTCTGAATTGATTTGAGAAAGAGGTTGAGTGTTGATGAGTGTGAAACATATTGAGTCTCTAACAATTCTCTATATTTTTCTGTAATAAAAGAAATATTGAAAGTGATTGAGAGTTTGTGAGTGTGAAGCATATTGAGTCTCTAACAATTCTCTATATGTTTCCAAAAGAGTGATTGAAAGTAATTGAGCATTGTAAGTGTGAAGCATATTGAGTCTCTAACAATTCTCTATATGTTTCTAAAAGGAGTGAGTGAAAGTGATTGAGCATTGAGGTGAATGTGAAGCATATTGAGTCTCTAACAATTCTCTATATGTTTCTAAAAGAGTGATTGAAAGTGATTGAGCATTGTGATGAATGTGAAGCATATTGAGTCTCTAACAATTCTCTTTATGTTTCCATGAGATTGGACAAGTTCTAGTGTGGACTTGTTGAGCAGATTTGAGGTAAGTCTTAGAGAAGACTTGTGGACAGATTTGTGTGAGCTTTTGTGGAAGCTTACAATACAGATTGAGAGCAGATTTGGACAAGTTCTAGTGAGGACTTGTTGAGAGCAGATTGGACAAGTTCTAGAGAGGACTTGTGGATAGATTAGTGTGAGCTTTTGTGGAAGCTTACAAGGCATATTTGAGACAAGTCTTTGAGAAGACTTGTGAGCAGAATTGATTGATTGATTTGTTCAAACCTTGAGTGAAGGTTTGGGGCAGATCTAGCAGTGTTGATTTGTGATTAGATCAAGCTTTGTGTTAAGGCTTGAGGATAGAGATTGAGGATATATTTGTGCTAGACCGAAGGACTGTGTTTAGTGTAGATCAGAGGATAGAGATTGAGGATAGATTTGTGCTAGACCGAAGGATTGTGTTTAGTGCAGATCAGAGGATAGAGATTGAGGATAGATTTGTGCTAGACCGAAGGACTATGTTTAGTATAGATTTGAGGATAGAGTTTGGTGCAGATTTGAGGATAGGTTTGTGCTAGACCAGAGATAGATATTGAGAAGATTTGTGCTAGACCGAAGGACTATGTTTAGTGCAGATTTGAGATAAAGCTTTGAAGGTGATAGAGTATAGAGGATGACAGTCTCTAGTGGATAGAGATCCATAAGCCAGGGTAGTGAGGACAGGTGTCTTCAGTGGATAGAGATCCATTAGCCAGAGCAGTGGGGATAATAGTTCTTCTAGAAGATCACCAGCTAGAGCAAGAGGAGAAAGGAGTTCTCCTATGGATAGAGATCCACGAACTTGATTAGGGGATTGGTGTCTCCTTTGGATAGAGGTCCATAAACATTGTAATAGGGAAAGGATTCCCAAGAGATTGATTGAGAAAATTTTAGTGAAATATTTTCTCCGTGGAGTAGCCCACATTGGGTGAACCACGTTAAATTGGTGTCTCTATTGTGTGTGATGATTTGTGCATTGCTTTGGTTATTGCTATTGATATTGCCATTGATTATATTGGATAATACTATTTGGGAAAGAAAAGTAAAAAGTGGTCTTATACTGTTCATCCCCCTCTCAGTATAAGCTTGTGTTCTTCAATTGGTATCAGAGCTGGTTCCTTCAGAAAAGGTTTAACAACTTGAAGGAAGATCTTACAAGAACACAAATGGCAAAGAAAGGCAAAAGTAGAACCATGAGACACAAGAAGAAAATAACACACATGGTCATGAAAGAAAAGGAAGATGAATTCAATGTTGTTGTTTTGGGAGGAAGAATGGAAATAGATTCAAGAGATGAATCAAGCAGTGGAGAGATAACCAGATTGATAAAGTTTTGTACCAGATGTAGGAAGATAGGTCACCTTGCAGCTCATTGTTCACAAGAAGGTGAAGAATGTTTTTTTTGTGGTCAACTCGGTCATGATGCAGGTTATTGCAATGGTTTTAGTAGCGGTGAAGATGAAGATGATACTTTCAGAATTGAATCCCTAGAGGATGGTTCAGAAAAGGATAACAGGGATAGTCAAAATAGGTATGAAGAAGAAACTCTACTTTGGACAATAGAAGAAATTGAAGACCAAAGAAAAGAGAAAAATTTAGAAAGAGAAAAGGAGGAAGTCACTCTTAAGGAACTTGTTGAGTTGAAAAGGGAGAACTTAGAATTAAAGGCTCAAATACAAGAGGATGAGAAATGTAAGACAAATCTTCTACAAGATCTCTCTAACTTGAAAGATAAGGTTGAAAAGGCAAGGAGAGTTGAAAAAGGTATGGTTGAACAGTCAAAGGTAAAAGAGCTAGAATGTGAAAGACTTATTGTTGATCTTGAAGAATTAAAAAGGGAGAACTCAGGATTAAGGGTTCAAGCTCAAGAAGATGAGAAAGCAAAAGCAAATTTTCTACAAGAACTCACTAACTTCAAAATTAAGGTTGAAGAAGCAAGGAAAATTGAAGAAGGTATGGCTGAAAAATTAAAGATAAAAGATCTAGAGTGTGAAAAATTAGAACATGAGATAGTTTCACTAAGGATGGAAGTAAAAGGCTCTAAGGACAAGCTACACAAGTTTGAGAAAAATTCAAAGACTTTGGACAGGATTATCAATGCACAAAGATCATCAGTCACCAAAATAGGACTTAGTTTTTAAGAAGAACAAGGGAAACAAGAAGCAAAAAAAGGAGAGTCAAGCTCAAGCACCAAAGAAGAAGAAGCATCAAAATAAGAAATTAAAAGAGAGAGTGAGACTTCTAAGGATAATTTGGACAATAGAAAGTTCAACAAGGAAAGGAACAATGCACAAATAAGGAACAGATGGAACAAGAAACAGGACATGGTAGAAGAGACTAAGAGACCAATGGGGTCAAGGCAAGGTTTCTTCAATGGACGATGCTTCTCATGTCATAGGTTTGGGCACAAGGCTACATAGTGCAGGACACATGAAAGACAGGAATATGGAAGTTTCAGCAACATGTAGTTTTTCAAGGGTATTGCTACTCATGTAATCAGTTTTGTCACAAGGCAATGAATTGCAAGGTTCATGATAGAAACAGATATGGCTTCACCAGGAGAAATCCCAAGATATTTGCACCTCCAAGGAATAATAACATTAAGTGTTATAAGTGCAATAATGATGGACATACAACAAAGTGGTGTAGAGCAGACATTCCAGAATCAAGCATGAATAGGAACAGGAATATGGACATGAATAGGAACAAGAACATGAACATGAATAGGAATATGGACATGAATAGGAACATGGACATGAATAAGAACAATCAAAGGAATCAGAAGGATCAGATGAGAAGGAAAGAGGACAAAGGTAAAGAACAGTGCTTTCTGGGAGTAGAAATACTCCCACCCCAAAATTAACCACCTCAAGAGGAGGTGGGGGAGGGGCTAAGCTAAGAGACTCATTCTTAGCCCCGAGCCCCAAAGGTGACCCTTTGCCATTGATGTCAAAGGGGGAGATATTAGAGTAAGGGGGAGAGATCTATGTTTGAAGGAAAGCATTCAGTCAGGGGGAGCAGTTTCCTAGGGGGAGCAAAATGAAAAGGTCAAGAAAATGGTAAAAAGTTATTGGGTTGCCATCAATGACAAAGGGGGAGATTGTTGGACATTTTGAGTCAAAGTTGTCATTGATGTCAAGGATAAATTGTCATTGATGTCAAAAGGTCAAAAGGAGTAATGCAAAAGGTTGATGGCAAAATAAGCTTCATAATATTTATTTTTAAATATTATGTAATATTTAAACCATGGTTGGAAAATAAAAGGTTTTTATTAAAACCATGGTTGGGCAAAATAAAAGGTTTTTATTAAAACCATGGTTGGGAAAAATAAAATATTTTTATTAAAACCATGGTTGGGAAAAATAAAAGGTTTTATTAAAACCATAGGTGGGAAAATTAAAAAGGTTTTTCTAAAAACCTAAGGAGGCTTTAATTTTTAATAAAGCCCAAAGAGGATGTAAAATATTAAATTTATAATATTTAAATTCTATTGAATTTAAATATTTATAAATTAAAATATTAACAAGGCAAATGTTAGCGCCGACTCCCAACGCATTATCCTCCACCGACGTGCATGGTAAAGAGGGCATAAGGTATTTATACCTTAGCCAAACCAAAGTTTGGCATTCGATTAAAAAGGTGTGCATCCAAAATATTCGAAGCTCGTGCAAAATTTAATCAAGCGCCTCCAAATTGCAAGTGTGGTAGCGGACGTCGCGTCGAAGGAAGAGCCAAAGGCTCTTGAGGGTCGTGAGGAGGTCAAAGCGCATATTGCGCTTTAAGGCATCAAAGGAGCATGTGGCTCACACGACGTGGAAGCCACGGCCAAGGCGCTGTGGAGAGAGTGGTGCAAGTTTGAGCCCCGCGGATTGCGAAAAAGGGTAATAAAGTTTTTGAAATTATTTTAATTTGCATGTGCTAAGGTCTTAGGAGGAATAAGGTGAAAGTTAGAAATTATATTTGCATATTGCTAAGGTCTTAGGAGGAATAAGGTGGAAGTTAGGTTATGATATTAACCTAAGTGTTGAAAGGTTATTTTGGCTAGGGTAAATTTGTTTTACCTTAGAAAAATTGGAAATTGATTTATTGCATTATTTTATAAAGTGATTTATTTAATTAATGCAATATTAAGTAGGGAGTCATAAGTAGAGTTTGGATTATTTTTGAGATATATTTTTGAAAAGGGTTATGATGAAATTAAAATGTTAAGAGGTTCTTTTGATGAGTTAGAGTTTTGGAAGAAGTGTTTTGATTGAAGATTTGTGTTGTTGGATATTATTTTAAGAAGGAGAAATAAGGTGTAATTAAGTTTGATTATTTTTGTAATTGAGAATTATTTTGAGAGAAAGTTAGTGTGATATTTTATCATCTAACTATTGAGATTGGCAAAAGAGAAAATTGTGATTGAGACAGGTTTTCCAAGGTCACTTCTACATCAAATAAAAGGTATGGGCATATTCTTCCTAGTGAGTGATTGTTGAAAGTTGTGAATGCAAAGTTGGAGTGAAAAGGATTGTTTGGTAAGCATTGTTGAGTGTGTTTTGAATTAATGCTTCAAGGTTTTCTGAAATTGAGAGTTGTTGATAAAACCTTGTTTTATAAGCATTGTTGTTGAAGTGATTGATTGAGTGAAGAACTTGAACTAGGGTTTGCAAAGATCATGAGTATCATTGTTATGTGAAGATTTTTTATAAGCATTTTTTTGCTTTTTTACATTTTGTTGAAGTGATTGATTGAGTGAAGAACTTGAACTAGGGTTTGCAAAGATCATGAGTATCATTGTTATGTGAGATTGGTTGATGAGCATTGTTGGAAATATTTGAGTGAGTGTTCATATGCTTGGACTAGGGTTTGTGAGCAAGGATTATTTCATTGAGTGATTGGTTGAGTAGAGTTGGTTGTGCCTAGTCAAGTGGATGTGTAAAGTGATAGTTCAAGTTCTATGAAACAAATTGTTCTATATTCTGAATTGATTTGAGAAAGAGGTTGAGTGTTGATGAGTGTGAAACATATTGAGTCTCTAACAATTCTCTATATGTTTCTGTAATAAAAGAAATATTGAAAGTGATTGAGAGTTTGTGAGTGTGAAGCATATTGAGTCTCTAACAATTCTCTATATGTTTCCAAAAGAGTGATTGAAAGTAATTGAGCATTGTAAGTGTGAAGCATATTGAGTCTCTAACAATTCTCTATATGTTTCTAAAAGGAGTGAGTGAAAGTGATTGAGCATTGAGGTGAATGTGAAGCATATTGAGTCTCTAACAATTCTCTATATGTTTCTAAAAGAGTGATTGAAAGTGATTGAGCATTGTGATGAATGTGAAGCATATTGAGTCTCTAACAATTCTCTTTATGTTTCCATGAGATTGGACAAGTTCTAGTGTGGACTTGTTGAGCAGATTTGAGGTAAGTCTTAGAGAAGACTTGTGGACAGATTTGTGTGAGCTTTTGTGGAAGCTTACAATACAGATTGAGAGCAGATTTGGACAAGTTCTAGTGAGGACTTGTTGAGAGCATATTGGACAAGTTCTAGAGAGGACTTGTGGACAGATTAGTGTGAGCTTTTGTGGAAGCTTACAAGGCATATTTGAGACAAGTCTTTGAGAAGACTTGTGAGCAGAATTGATTGATTGATTTGTTCAAACCTTGAGTGAAGGTTTGGGGTAGATCTAGCAGTGTTGATTTGTGATTGAATCAAGCTTTGTGTTAAGGCTTGAGGATAGAGATTGAGGATAGATTTGTGCTAGACCGAAGGACTATGTTTAGTGCAGATCAGAGGACAAAGATTGAGGATAGATTTGTGCTAGACCGAAGGACTGTGTTTAGTGCAGATCAGAGGACAGAGATTGAGGATAGATTTGTGCTAGACCAAAGGATTATGTTTAGTACATATTTGAGGATAGAGTTTGGTGCAGATTTGAGGATAGGTTTGTGCCAGACTAGAGACAAAGATTGAGCAGATTTGTGCTAGACCGAAGGACTGTGTTTAGTGCAGATTTGAGATAGAGCTTTGAAGGTGATAGAGTATAGAGGATGACAGTATCCAGTGGATAGAGATCCATTAGCTAGGGCAGTGAGGATAGGTGTCTTCAGTGGATAGATATCCATTAGCCAGAGTAGTGGGGACAATAGTTCTTCTAGAAGATCACCAACCAAAGCAAGAGGAGAAAGGAGTTCTCCTATGGATAGAGATCCACGAACTTGATTAGGGGATTGGTGTCTCCTTTGGATAGAGGTCCATAAACATTGTAATAGGGAAAGGATTCCCAAGAGATTGATTGAGAAAATTTTAGTGAAATATTTTCTCCGTGGAGTAGCCCACATTGGGTGAACCACGTTAAATTGGTGTCTCTATTGTGTGTGATGATTTGTGCATTGCTTTGGTTACTACTATTGATATTGCCATTGATTATATTGGATAATACTATTTGGGAAAGAAAAGTAAAAAGTGGTCTTATATTGTTCACCCCCCTCTCAGTATAAGCTTGTGTTCTTCATGGCTGGAAAGAAATATTTCTACTTTTTGGATGGTTTTAGTGGCTATAATCAAATTTCCATAGCTAAAGAAGATCATGAAAATACAACCTTCACATGTCTAGTAGGCACCTATGCTTATAACGTATTACCTTTCAGATTATGCAATGCATCTACCACTTTTCAAAGAGTTGTTTTAGCTATATTTTTTTATTTAATAAATGAATGTGTAGAAGTATATATGGATGACTTCACAGTCTATGGTAATACCTTTGAAGAAACCTTTTCAATCTTACAAAAAGTTTTGGTTAGATGCCAAGAGAAAAACCTCTCTTTGAGTCATGAAAAGTGTTTCATTATGATGAGAGGAGGCACTGTTCTAAGACATTATATATCATAAGAGGGTGTTAAAGTAGATCCTATAAAAATACAAGTTATTCAATCCCTTCAACATTTGAAAACACAAATAGAGGTGAGAAGTTTCTTAGGACATGTAGAATATTACCGTAGATTCATTAAATATTTTAGTAAAGTCGTTGCTCCCATGCTTAAGCTCTTAACTAAAGAAAGTGAATTCAATTGGACTGAAGCATGTCAAGAAGCCTTTGAAGTTATAAAATATAAATTTATTATTGCTCCCATCCTGAGAGGACCAAATTGGAAATTACCTTTCCACATACATTGTGATGCTTCGGATTACACAATAGGGTTAGTATTGCAACAGGTTGAGAACAAAATACCTTATGCCATCTATTATGTAAGTAAAAACTTGCATGGAGTTGAGCTTAATTACAGTGTTACTAAAAAAGAATTTTTAGTTGTATCCATAATATCAATAAATTTAAACTTTACATAATAGGGTATGAAGTATTTGTTCACAGTGATCACTATGCCATTAAATGCTTAATGAGAAAAGCTACAGTAGAAGTTAAAGTGGTTAGATGGCTTATTTTGCTACAAGAGTTCAATGTCACAATCATAGACAAGGCAGGAAAATATAATGTCATTGCAGATCACCTATCTCGTATGCAAATCTTTGATGATGATGAATTAATTCTTGTTAATTTTCTAGATAAATGTTTTTTTGTTTCTTTCTATTTTACTCCTTGGTATGTTGATATTGTAAATTACTTAGTAAAAAGAAAATACCTCAAAAATTTACATCGCATGATCGTATAAAACTAATACGTCAAAGCACTCCTTATATGTGGATTCATGGAATCTTGTTTAGAAGATGTCCCGACCAAGTAATTAGGAGATGTGTGCAAGAAGAGGGTGTATATATCATCATTCGGGCAACACATGAAGAATCCTGTGGAGGCCATTATGCCACCCAAAGGATAGTTAGTAAAATACTTCAAACTGGTTACTTTTGGCCTACTATGAATAGAGATATCCTTAAATTTATTGATATATGTGATGCTTGTCAAAGATCTAGCAAGTCTACCCCTTCAATGGAGATGCCTTTGGTTCCGTAGATAATGTTTGAACCATTCGAGAAATTGGTAATTGACTTCGTTGGAACAACAGATCCTCCAAGCAAAGGTAATAAACACATACTTGTGTGTACAGATTATGTTACTAAGTTGGCTGAAGTTAAAGCTTTACCATGAGCACAAGATGAGCTAGTTGCTAATTTCCTTTATGAAAACATTATGCAATGCTTTGGAGCACCTAGAGAGTCAATTTCAGATCATGGAACCCAATTTATCTCCAAATTAATTGAACATTTTGTTGAAATATATCAAATAAAACATAGAAAAACCTCACCACATCACCCTCAAGCCAATAGACAAGTAGAAGTTACGAACAAAGAACTTGAAAAGATCATTACAAAAATTGTAACTGTTACTAAGGGTGATTGGGCTGAGAGATTGAAATAAGTTGTATGGGCATACAAGACAACTTGGAAAACTATCACATGATTATCACCTTATGAAATGGTCTATGGAAAATAAGTTATCATGCCCATCGAGTTTGATATAGAAACCCTTCGCATAGTAGTACAACTTGACATGAATTTGGAAAAAGCACAGAAAGCTAGATTGGAAAAGTTAAACATTTTGGATGAAAGGAGACTAGAGGTATTACATAGGACTAAAATAACCCAACAACAATAGAATAAATGGAATTATTAACACATTGTACCATGTACATTACAATAAGAAGATTAGACCTTGTTTTTTGACTCTCGTTACCAAGACTTTCAAGGTAAATTGAGGACAATATGGCTATGACCCTATGAAATTAAAGAGATATTCAGGAATGGTACAATCAAGATTAAGATTATAGATGATTCAACAAGGAAACTACTATTAAATGGTCATAGGCTTAAACTTTACAAGAAGCCATTATCTAAAGAAGAATTCATACACCACCTTAAGCAACAAGCCGATTTGTAGTACATATCTGAACTACAATAAGCCACCATTGAATAATAACTTCTCTCTCTTCACAAAAAAACAATTATGCTTCCTTTGTTTCATCATGAAGTTTCTATATTTGTAATATTTATATCTTATTTTCATCAATTTTCAGTCTCAATGTTTCAAAAATAGCCCAAGGGGATATTTGTTTAAAAATCTTGTAGGAAAAGGGCTACCACATGTTGCATAATACCTTGTTTGCTAGATAAAATCTAGGTATTTTTCAATTACTCAAACAACACTAGTGTTTTGAGCAATTTTTTGTTGAAATTCAAGCAATCTTTTGATGTTGTAAATTATTCCTAGTCAATTAGGTTTTTCTTGGACTAGGCACAATTTAACATAAAAAAACATTATGAGATTTGGGGAGATTAATTCATATGTTACTATTGCCATAAATTTAATAGTTTCCCTTGCTTATCCATCTATGTGCATGGCCTAGAGTACTAATGAACTGGCAAAAGGACAAGCTCACCCTTTCTTCAAAAAAAAAAAAGATCCCTTGCTCCTCATCTAATCAAGCAAGTATCCCAAAAATATCCTCTAGCTTCCTCTAAAAACAAGCAATAATCCCCCCCCAAAAAAGCAATAAAAATCCCTTTCTCCCTCTCAAAATGAGCAAGTACCCCAAAAAAAGTCAAAATAAGGGCAAAAGAGCTTGAATCCCTGGAACTCTTAGTATCTCGAAAACCATGGGGTGATCCTCATTACAGCAATGGGTTGAATGAAACCTGTCTAGAAATAAGGTATCCTTACACAATAGCACTAAGTCTGGACAAGACCTATGGATGCTCATAGATAAGCTAGCTTGTTGGCATAAGTGACCTTTTTTTTACTCAATACTTACTCATAATGGGAAATGAATATTCACTGCACACACAGATGGTCCTTGCAAAACTTGAAAACATTAGGATAACTTTAACATCATATTGATTTGTGAAATGAATAGATGAATTTGTTTAAAGTCACTACGATGTTTGAAGTCTTTGAGAAATAACTCTAGAATATCATAAGTAGGCAAAATTCAGAAGCAAATTCCTATGGAAGTATTATAGTTCATTTTGTCCTACAAAAATGTGGCTTGTATCTCTCAAAATTTGTATCTCTTAGCAAAATCCATCATAATATTAGAGTATGTATTCTATTTTTTTCTAAGTGATTGTAAATATCCCAAGCCTTTCATAGAAATTTATTTTTGCATTTATTGATGACTGATATCAAACCTTATAATCATTATTTTTCTCTCACTTGGATACTCCTTAATGAAATTCAGGAAGCACAATCACAAAAATTATAATAAACCCCCATAGATAAAACTCATTATTATACTATCCACCAATATAAATAAAATACCCTTCATATTTTTTTGGCTATATAGTCAAAATTACAGTTTGGAGGGGGGGTAAATAGAGGCATTCGAAGTTCATAATACAGTTTGTAAGGGGAAGAAATAGGTAAAGTATTTTCTCAACTTTAACAACTATAGTTTTCATAGATGTCTTCCGTAGATGTCTTTTGTAGATGTCTTTCATAGAGGTCTTCCATAGATGTCTTCTGTAGATGTCTTCTGTAGAGTTCTTCCGTAGATATCTTTTGCATATGTCTTTCGTAAAAAAAATTCGTAGATATCTTCTATAATAATCTTCTGTAACAATCTTTTGTAGTAATCTTCTATAAGCACCATCCATAGACGTTATTCGTAACACATACCATGACATATTCTTAAGTATCAAAACTTAAACTGGCCCTAGGTATAAGAGATATGTGGCAATACAAAAAACAACAAGACGAGTGATAAAGGCGTGTCAACAAAGATTATAAGGAAAATGTGGCAATAATATTTTAGGAAGAATAAAAAGGAAACAAAATAAAATATATATATTAATGAAACCCTTTCAAAGTGTGTCCACGAAGGCATAAATGAGAAACCCTCATATGATGTGTACACCCAAAATGGTGCCACATGCCACTAATTTTTAAACCCCCTCTTGAAAGTGTAGACGTTCACGGGGGCTAAAAATAAAGGTTTCAAAGATGATGGTCTATTGGAAAAATATTATGTGGATGCCTTCCTTTGAAGAAACATAAAGAGACGACTACACAAGCCTCGTTGATTACTAGGTACACATGCACACAAAAGCAAAAAAGCTAGGATGTGGACCAATTTAATTGGTCGTAAAATGTTTGTGTCGATGATGAACACCATGTGGATAAAACATGGCATGAACGACGTAGCATGAAAAACGTAGCATGAACAACAAGTAAGAATACACGTGGGCTAGTGACACGTTGGAGGACAAAATATATGCCATAGATGCGGTAAAATATTAAAATATTAATTTTGTAGCCACCATGGTGATTAAACAATATTATAACACTTGGCAATAAAAGTCCACCCTCGCCATGCAAGGTGGCAGGTAAGTTTTTGCACCAAAGGAAGATCGACCATCCTAGATCTTATATCGATGGATGACAAGTGGACTCTTACACCAATCACAAGAGACGTCGCAGATGGTGAACGTTAGTCGTTGATCAAATATCAAACAAAAGGTTGTGATGGAAGGAAGGAAACTCATGATGAATCTAGAAACTTTGCCATGATAGAGGTGGATGGAGATGAACACCGACGCATATTTTTTACTGGCCAATCATACAACAGTGACATGGATTTAAACTCTAAACCATTAATTAAATCAAAATTGATGAACACGATTCATCGATCCATAACATTTTTCTTCATCGTTGATTAAGATCAAGTGATCACTGTCGTCGATGAGGGTTAAGTGGTCACTATCGTTGGATAAGGGAATTTGAATGACTTAGAACCTTTGCATGGCTAAAACTCCATGCAAAGGAAAATAAACCCTAAAAATTATTTTCCTTCCATAGAAGGCCATGTAAAATCACCAAAAATTCTCTGCAAATTGAAACAAAGTGAAACCTCAGAATTTTTGTGAAAGGAAACACGGGCCAGAAATAGATTTCAAAGAATAACTATAGGAATTCGGATCAATCTGTATTATTCAGTAGTGCAGGGTTAAATAATACAGTAAGAACAATATTGCCGGAAACCAACCGGCTACAATAGCATGTTGTTATAACCAAATAACAACTGCGTTAATAAGACAAATAAGGTTATAACAATGTAGTACGCTAACATCCCCCTTTATTACATTATTTGGGTAATGTAATAACTAATAGCTATACTAGACTACTAACATCCCCTTACATCATTTTTCAATACAAAGTGAGCTACGAAACAATTCAAATTTGACACGTCCAAGTGCCTTAGTGAAAATGTCTGCAACTTGAGCATCGGTGGGAATGTGTTGAAGTTGAATTCGGTGTTTTGGAACTTCATCTCAAATGAAATGACATTGTGTGTCAATGTGCTTTGTTCTTTCATGATGGACTGGATTCTTGACGAGGTTCAGAACACCCTGATTGTCATAGAACAAGTGTATTGGATATTTTGATGGATGGCCCATACTTGTCAGAATGCGACGTAACCATATCACTTCGCACACAGCTTCATGTGCGGCATGATACTCTACCTCTGTTGATGAAATAGCAACCACCTGTTGCTTCTTGTTGTGCTAAGAGACAAGACCGGATCCCAGATGAAAAATGTATCCAGAAGTTGACTTGCGATCATCAAATGATCCAGCATAGTCGGAGTCCGTGTATCCTTGCAAGAATAATTTATTGTTCCTCTTGTATTCTAGGCCATATTCCATAGTACCACGGACATAGTGAAGAACACGTTTTGTTGCTTTCCAATGAGTGGTCTTAGGCTCCTGCATGAACCTCGAAAGATAGTTGACAGCAAATACGAGATCTAGCCTAGTATTGGTCAGATATATGAGACTCCCAATCAACTGTCGATAGAGAGTACCATCTACCTGAGGTGAATCATCATATCGTGATAACTGAAGTCCATTCTCCATCGGAGTTGCCATTGGCTTGCAATCAATCATGCGATATTTTTCCAGCAATGTCTTGGCATATTTTTTCTGAGACACTTTGATGGAGTGCTCCTTCTGGCTGAATTCCAGACCAAGACAATAATGGAGAAGTCCAAGATATGTCATCTCAAAAGATTTGCACAAGTTTCTTTTGACAGTAGATATCATAGTTTCTGAACTCCCTGTAATGAGCAGATCATCCACATAGAGTACAAGCAACACTATCTCAGAACCCTGTTTCTTGAAATAGAGGTTTGCATCTGATGGACATCTCTTAAATCCATGCTGCATAAGATGATTTTCCATTTTTATATACCAAGCTCGAGGAGCTTGTTTCAGACCATACAAGGATTTGACCAATTTGCAAACCTTCTTCTCTTGGCCTTCCACTTCAAATCCTTCAGGCTGAGTCATATAGACTTCTTCTTGGAGATCACCATTTAGAAAGGCACTCTTGACATCCATCTGGTGAACTTTCCACCCATATTGTGCTGCCATAGCACACATAACCCGAATTGTGGTCATCCGAGCAGTAGGTGCAAAAGTTTCCTCATAGTCAATGCCTTCTTTTTGAGCATAGCCCTTTGCAACAAGATGGGCCTTATGCTTATCAATTGTTCCATCTGCCTTGTACTTGAATTTATATACCCATTTGCAGCCAATGGGCTTCTTTCCATGCGACAGATCAACAAGCTTCCAAGTTTTATTTTTCATCAAAGACTCATACTCTGTATCCATAGCGACCTTCCACTGAGGCTCACTAAGAGCATCTTGCACTGATGCAGGTTCAAGATCATCTATGGTAGACATGAACGCCTTTTCATCATCAATATCCATATCCTCTACTTCTGTACTTGGAGTCACAGAAAGTTCCTCAAAATATTGACAAAGATCATCAACCTCACCAGTTTCTCTGGCTTCTCTTTCCTTTTGAGCCATACTGCGTGTACGAGGTCTATCCAAATTCAAATTGGGAGGAGTGGATAAATTTGTGTCTCCGATTGTATTTGTACACCATTTAGGATTCTTCTTCGGTGGAGTTGAAGAAGATGTAGAAGGACCTCCTGTCTGTGTTGACGAAGGAATCTTCTCTTCCTTAGTTTCCATAATATCTTGGTGTACTTTAGATGTGCTCTATGATGTGAAAGCTTCATCAAAGACAACATATTTCCTGATATGAATTTTCTTGGTCAAAGGATCTATCAATCGATATCCTTTAGAGTGCTCAGAATAACCAAGAAAAATACATCTCAGTGTTTTCTCATCTAGCTTCTTCCTTTTCTCTTTCGGTATGTGCATGAAAGCGTGACATCCGAAAATACGTAGATGAGATATGGAGGGTTTTCGACCACTCCATGCTTCCTGTGGAGTCATTCCTTTTAGGGCATTTGTGGGTGCCCTATTCAACAGATACACTGCAATGGTGACAGCTTCTTCCCAATATTGTTGCCCAAGAGTGGCTCCTGTGAGCATACAACAAACCATTTCCATGATTGAACGGTTCCTTCTCTCAGCAACTCCATTTTGCTAAGGAGTATAGGTAGTTGTTAACTGTCTCTTGATTCCATGCTTATCTAGGAATGCAGAAAATTCATTAGAGGTAAACTCTCCCCCTCGATCTGAGCGAAGGGTTTTAATAGAAGCTCTTGACTCCTTCTCAATGGATTTCTTGAACTGCTGGAAGAATGCGAAAGCTTCAAAGTTCAGTTGGAGAAAGAAAACCCACATATTTCGTGAGTAGTCATCTACGAATAACTGAAAATACCTCTTCCCTCCACAACTGTTGGGTGTGAAAGGACCGCACAGATCAGTGTGAATTAAATCCAGAGGTTTTCGTGCTCTTGTTGAGCTCTTCTCAAATGGTACTCTATCTTCGCTTTCTGTCAAGCGGTCAGAGCACACTGGCAATGTGGTAGAAAGGGAAGGAAGACCCTTTACCATCTCATACTTGCTGAGTTCAAGTAAGTAGCCAGAACTAAGATGCCCATATCTCTTGTGCCATAGGGAAGTTGCCTCCTTGGTAGAGACAGTCATGGCAACATGTGGAGTAGAGATAGCATCTAGTGCAAATAAGCCATGCTTATATGAAGCTGTTGCAATCTGCTTACCCTTCCTGGTAATTGTACAACACTTCTTTCCATTCTCAACACGAAAGTTGACAACCATATTTCTATCCAGGATTTGTGTCACTGACAATAAATTGTTAGCCAATCTCGGAACATAGAGGACTTTGTCAATCTGACACTTGCCATCAGGAAGAGTGGCTGAAGCTGTACCCTCTCCCTGAAACCTGTAGGTTTTATCATCAGCAATGGTGACAGGTTTGCCCTCTTTGGCCACAAATGATTCAAACCACGATCTGTCACCAGTCATATGTTTGCTAGCTATAGAATCGACATACCAAATAGGATCCCTCTGAGTGGAATCTGTGGTAGTCATGAGCACCTTGTGTGCACATTCGGAATACGAGTCAGATTCTTCAACGACAACATTCACCTGGGGTTGCTTGTTTTTATTTTGTGGTTTTTTTGGCCTTTCTGCTTGTTCTTATGCCAACACCTGTTGGTGTCATGGTTGTCTTTCTCACAGATCTTGCACCACCTCTTCTTCTGTTGAGGTTGTTTACCTTTTCCTTTCGTATCTTGTTGAGAATTTCCTCCTTTTTGAAAGTTGCCTCCTTTTTGCCCATTACCTTTCTTCCTAGAACCCTGCTTGTTGGTGTATAGGGTTGTATTGGAAGAATCATCCTTGTGAAGTTGGCATGCCTCCTGTTGTTGAAGCAGATTGACCAACTCGATGTAGGTAATTTGTCGTTGAGACACCTGGATGGAGGTTATCAACATATCAAATGAAGAAGGTAAATCTCTCATCACAAGTGAAATGAGAAGCTTTTCGTCCACAGTATCTCCCAAAGAACTCAATTTCTCTTTCAACTCAGACACTCTGCACAGAAAGAGTTCAACTGTTTCACCCTGCCTCAAACTCGGGTTATGAAGTTGTTGTTGAAGATGAAGAATGGTGGATTCATTCTTTCCCTCATAGATGGTTCTAAGGGCATCCCATGCCTCTTTACCACTTGCTTTGTCAGCTATATGAGGTTGCACTTGATCTGAAACAGCAAACAAAATGAGCACCTTTGCTCTATTGTCTTTCTTGTCAAAAGCTATCTGATCTGCGAAGGACCTGTGGATCCTACTGTTGGTGAAGGCCTGGTTGCTACTCCAGTAACAATATCCCACAAATCTTCCATTTGGAGAATAGCCTTCATCTTATGTTTCCATGGTGTATAATTCGGACCTTTTAATAACTGATGCGGATCAGTCATCAACTTTGCAACAGCGGCCATAATGAAGGTTCCTTATATCACCAATTGGTCCCCCTTTCGATATACCTTTTGCTAGGCCAATATACCGTACAAAATACCCGCCCTTACGTGAGGGAAACTATAGGTATTTAGAAAGATCAATAAATATCACCCGCCCTTACGTGAGGGAGACTATAGGTGAGTTTTAGAGATCATACGATACGTCGAACATAAGCGGTACTGAAAGGGAATCGCCTTGTTGATGGCACCTACCATAGAATATTCTTCTCATGCGTGGGGCGTAACTTCCCCTAAACACTATGAAGAAAACTTCGTCAGGATTTACGCCTAAACACAAGTGCGATAAAGGGTAGTGGATGGAGTAAAAAATGCAAAAAAAGGCGTACTTATTCCTCCCCGACAATTTATAGAGAACAAGCTCAGACGTCGTTATAGTAGCTATATTAGGCGGCGGATACAGTATCCAAATCACGACAACTTTACCTGTAAGTGTTGGCCAGAGGTATCACAAATACCGAACGCTGCAGTGCAATAAATTGCACGGATGGGTTTTAATTATTCCGGGGACTTAGGGAGTGTTTTGATTTTAATTTTTAATGTTATAGTGCAAAAATGAAATATGCAACATACAAAAAAAAAATGCCCACAAGAATAACCCACAAGGTGTCGGTCACAGTCGAAAATGCACCTTTTACAATTCGCCAAATTGCTATTTTTCGAAAAATTACTCACTATCCCCCTTTGATTTTTTGAAAAAATATCCCCCCTTAAAAAGCTTTCTTTAACAAAGCATTTTAATAATTATTATTTATTTAAAAATTAAAATAAATAATTTTAATTTATAAAGTTTAAAAACTATTAAAAATAAATTAAAATTAAAAAATTTTAATTTAAAAAAAATAATAATCAAAAAACACTTTGAAATTTTTTTTTTATACCTTTGGGGGGAGTCGACGGGATTTGAACCCCCGACCTGCAGGCTCCCTGAGCCTTACCGCACGGCTCACGACCACGTGAGCCAGCGGGCTGATCCGAGAGGATCAGTCAACCTCCTCTCCTATCAACGCCCCGATGCTCCTCCTCCTCTGCTGCGGCCTCCGGTTGCTGGGCCACGCGTTGCTGCTTCCCAGCGCTCTCCATGCAACTGCAGTCTGTCCACGTCTGTTTCCCATCTGCTACTGCGCAACTGCAGTCCGTCCACGTCTGTTTCCCGTCTGCTGCTGCATTCTTCGACGTTATGTCTTCTTTTTTTTCTTTTCGAAAAAAAAAAGGGGGGGGTTATACCCCGTTCGGCCCGGGCGGGAATTTTAAATTAAATTCCCGCTCGGCGGGGAGGGGTTCTTCTCCTCCCCAGCGCGTTGTGCGCTCTGCGGGGCGTGCAGCGCAAATCGCGCTGTGCCTCGCGTCCAGACGTCTTCCCTCCCCTTAACGGGGCGGGGCATCCACTTTGGACGCAAGTCCAGCGTAGGCAAGACCCAGTCTGACAGGCTGCAGACTGGTCTGCGCAGGCAGGACGCAGTCTGTCAGGCTACAGACTGGTCTGCGCAGGCAGGATTCCAACGCGCGATTCCAACGCATTTTTTTTTTTGATAAAATCCTGCGCTATGCGAGGACGGTCTTCGAACGCGCTGGGGCCTCCGCCCTCTCCACAGTCGCGCGTGGATGCGCGGCGACTGTCGTGCGTCTGCGCGCGACAAAAAAAAAAATTAATTTTTTTTTCTTTAATAAATTCTTCCGCAGCTGCTATCACGCGACGGGATCAGGGAAATCACGTCACGCAAAAAAAAAACGGACTGCCCGAATTCAGAAAAAAATGCTCTGCAAAATTTTTCGTCCGCCTCCAGCCTCTCCCTATACTCTGGCTTTGATGCCATGTAGGAATTCGGATCAATCTGTATTATTCAGTAGTGCAGGGTTAAATAATACAGTAAGAACAATATTGCCGAAAACCAACCGGCTACAATAGCATGTTGTTATAACCAAATAACAACTGCGTTAATAAGACAAATAAGGTTATAACAATGTAGTACGCTAACAATAACATCATAGGGTGATAGAAGTTTAGCAAGGCAAAAAGCGAAAGCGACAGGTAACTTTTTTTTACTATTTCAATTTTGTTTTTAGTCGCAGAAGACCAAGTATTTTAAAAACCTTAATCATTTTGCTATATATGCAATTAACGAATATTTTTCAAAAGTTACGTAGAAGGTTAGGTTAGAATTAAAATTGTTTATGCTGATAAAATAACCTATCAATATTTTATGAAAATTAATGTTAAACTGTTTATGGAAATTACTCCTAAGTCTTACGTTTTCACATAATATTTTATGGAATTAATAAATTATTCTATTTTACAAAAATTGTAAGATGTGTTTTTTCTGTGTGCAATTGAAATACCTTTTGCAGGTCTCTCAGCTACTAAAAACAAAATTTGAAATTTCTTACCAAATTTCTATCTACCCTCTACCCTAAAAACCATACCTCATTCCATGTTTCAAAAATTAAGTGAGCCCCCATCTGTCGAAATACAGAATCCTAGTGATTTTGTAACAGAGTTGTTTCAAAGAGCTAGGTGGTGGAAAGGCCTCATGAAATTCAGAGGGCATGATCAGGGGGTCACCAAACAATTTATTTTGAATTGTAACACTACAAAGATGACCACCTAAGTCAGAGATATCCAGTTTGACCTAAATCTAAGTTTTATTTATGAAGTACTAGGTTTACTAGAAGTAGGGCTACCATATTATAAGAACCCCTCTAAAAGCGTCACCCAACTAGTAGCAAAATTTGGTGAAAAATGCACTATTATTCGAGATAAAGAGGGATGGATTAAGGGTGTCGCTACTTCTTCACTTCCTCTTATGTGGCAGGAATTTGTTGTCCTAATTATTAAGTTTTTCACTCTAGAAGACCGAATGTCTACCTATGCATCCTACCATCTCTGAATGTTGATAAACTTGAAATTCTCGAAAAACAATGATTGTGTCATCAACTTATCGTATTTTCTATTTCAGTCTCTAGAATCCATCGTTTTTCGTGTTCAGCCTAAAAACTCTCAAGAAAAACCTAAACTGCATTTAATTGCACACCAATGGCCTTATCAAAATAATAGTCTTGAAAAAATCACATGAAGTAAAAGTAGCCTGGAACAGAATAGTCAAAGAGTCTAACCTGCCAGAATATTTTGAGTCTACCAAAAATGAGCTTGAATAAGAAAGTCCTTCTGAGGAATATCATGAGTCAAATACTCAAAAGGAGAAACCTAAGTCCCCAAAATGTAAACATTGACCCATCAAAACTGCTAATCCAACCCAGTCTACATGAAAGACTCAACGTCAGAAACACACTCCTAAAACTCATGAGAAAGGAGATATATCAGGGCATGAATCTAACTTACCCACACTTGAACCAACTGCTGAAACTCTGTCTCACCTTCAGACACAAAACACTGTTTTACAAATAAAAATTGATAAACTAAGGGAGGATTTCGTAGAACATTCAAAATTGGTCCAACGAGCCCTTTCTCTCTAGATAGACATGATTAAGCAAATGTCAACAGATAACATGACAAAACATGTTGATTCTATCAATCGACCGCCACCTGTCGACACTTCTCCCAATAAAAGCTCCACAATTGATAGAAAGCAAAAAAATTCTATCAATTTCAGTAAAATGACTTACACCAACAAGTCCTTTGACTTTTCCAATCTCCTTAAATAAAGCTCCCAACCATTCACCAGTCTAACACAACAGAATCAACCAAAAAGATAGGATCCTTGCACCAAGATAGGAACTGCACTTGAGAATTTGGTCTTAAACATCAGGATGCCTCCAGAGATTAATGCAATCATCGACAACATAGTTGCATCAGTTGACAAACCTCTACCTTCTCAAACACAAGATACAGTGCAGAGAGAGGATTCCCTTGAGGTTGAGCATATCAAAATAGTCATGGTCGAAACACCATTCGGTGAGCAGAAGGCCAAAGAGTAGGTACAGAAGGTAAAACAAGAACACAAATTACCGTCAGTAAGACCTCTATCATCAAGAATCTCCATCCAACGGTCACAAATCGGATGAATTGGTAAACTGTTTAAATATTTCTATGATTTTCGGACTCAATACGTTGATATTTATATATTATTATTTCTATAAAATGTGTGAATGTTTTGAATGTCTTATATTTATAGATTTATTTTCTATGTGATATGTATATCTTCAAGGATGACATTATAGATAGTGTTTTTAGTTTAAATTTATTTGTGTATACAGTGCTTGATGTTATATGAATCCTGCTCATTTCTCTGCAGCTATTTTAATGATTAGAAAATGCTGAAATTTTTATAATTTTATAGGTAATTTTCATCAAACAACTATAGATATCACTACTTTTAAATCTATTTGATAGATTCTATAACATTTGTGTTGCCATGAAAATAATCTTTAAAAATCTGAAACATTGTACTTTCAACTACAAATATTTGATTGGAACCTGTGTGTTGTATTGTAATATGTTGGCTTATGTTTAAATTATCTTTGAAAATGTTCATTTCTTAGTGTTGCTACCAATGATTTTTGGAGATAATATCTGATAACCTATTTGCTTATTTTTGAAAAATAATTGTGATGTCCTGTTTCATGAACTTGCAAATGACTTTCTAAAGATAATGTAAATCTTGATTGATTTTAATATCTGATTTATTTGCAAAGATCTGGATGATGACATCTGATATATATGTAATTGTTGGTCATCAAATCTGCCTAGGAAAGAATTTGGGAGAGTGTATGCGCCCTAGACCTGGACCAACATTGAAATTCCAAAGGGAAGAGATGCCCCTCGTGCCAATCTCTAGAGAAAGGTCGACTCCTATGCTAATCTACTTTGGTGTTTTGAGATAAGGGATGCAAGAAAGAGATAAAGGAGTTAGGGTTAGAGAAAGAAATAAAAATGGGTAAGAGAAAAGAGATCGGTGATTTAAGGTGGGAGAGAATAGGAAGCACGATCACTAACTAACAACTTGAATAGCAACAAAAAACACCAAGAATAAACTAAAAAATGCTACATTAACCTTCCTATGTATCCTCTAGGTGAGCTCATAGGGATTCTCCTTCTCCCTTTCATCGAAATTTAGGGTTCAAAGTAAATACGATTAGGACAAGCGAATGTAACAGAAACCACAACCCACCAGGCAGCATAAAAGAAGACCAGTATAACATTTTTCCTTTCCTATGTATCCATCAGGCGAGTTTCAGGGAACAGTCCCCAATCTCACATTGGATTCAAGATTCAGAGTCTCAATATAAAATTGAAGAAATACAAAAGAATCAAGCACAGGAGGCAGCATAAAAGAAAGGAATTGAGCCCAAAGATCTTTATTATTAATCGTAGGACATCAAGTTACAGTAGCTTTCTAGCAGATATTTCCCCCCCTTCTTACATTATAATGCCTGGGTTTTTATAGAGGACCCGACCCTCTGAGTCATTATTACACAGAATGGCGAAGTATACCCTTGAGATCGGTGAAGTCGGCTCCTCGCGGCCCTCGTGACTGAGCTTAAAAATCCATTACCAGAATTGGTAACTATGATCGAGTCAACCGCAGAAATATGCAATGATGAGCCGTCTGAGTGTCCTTGGTTTCTAGGTGCAATGCTCGAGTGGCTGCCATGCTTGCCGAGATCTCCTTCAGGGACTAATACTTCGCTTCCAATTGCCAAAAATGAGCAGCGAGCTTACCGGGCAAGTAAAAATACATTTATGAGGCACTTTGATGGTCTCAAGAAAATACCCGGCTTGGAGTGTGTGCCCCTCATGAAAAAGCAACATGTCGCGATATCGTGACATTTCTATGCCTTCAGCTTGGTTCTTCTTCTTGCATCGCAAAAATATGACATGTGAAATCGTGACATTTCTATGTCTTTGTCTTCTTTTGTTGCTTTGAGCTATGAAAATGTGACATGTCACGATATCGCGACACTTTTCCCTTCATGCGCTTTCTTCTCGCTCTGAGCTGTGAAAATGCAACATGTCGCGATATCGTGACACTTTTTCCTTTTGCACTTTTTCCTTGCTGTCGGCCGCAAAAATGTGACATGTTGCAATATTGCAACACTTTTTGTCTTCTACTCTTCCTACTTGCTTTCGGCTGCAAAAATGCGACATGTCATGATATCGCGACACTTTTTCCTTCCTGCGCCTTCTCCTTGCTTTCGGTCATGAAAATGTGACATGTCACGATATCACGACACTTTTCCTTCTTGCGCTCTTTCCTTGCTGTCGGCCGTGAAAATGTGACATGTCGCGATATCGTGACACTTTTCCTTCTTACGCTCTTTCCTTGCTGTTGGCCACAAAAATGTGACATGTCACGATATCATGAAACTTTTCTTTCTTGCTCCTTCTTGTCGCTCTTAGCCGCGAAAATGTGACATGTCACAATATTGCGACACTTTTCCTTCTTGCGCTCTTTCCCTACTGTCGACCGCGAAAATGCATGTTGCGATATCGTGACACTTTTCTTTCTTGCTCCTTGCTTTCGGTCTTGAAAATGTGACATGTCGCGATATCGAGACACTTTTCCTTCTTGTGCTCTTTCCTTGCTGTTGGCCGCAAAAATGCAACATGTCGCAATATCATGACACTTTTCCTTCTTGCGCTCTTTCCTTGCTGTCGACCACGAAAATGCGACATGTCGCAATGTCGCGAAACTTTTCTTTCTTGCTCCTCCTTGTCGCTCTGAGCCATGAAAATGCAACATGTCACGATATCGCGACACTTTTTCTTTTCTGCTCTTCCTCCTTGTTGTCGGTCGTGAAAATGTGACATGTCGTGATATCGCAACATTTTCCTTGTTTTCGGCTACGAAAATGCAACATGTCACGATATCACGACACTTTTCTTCTTTGATCTCCCTTGTCGCTCTGAGCCGTGAAAACGCAACATGTCACGATATCGCGACACTTTTTCCTTCTTTCAGCAAAGCTATCTTCTTTGGCCTGTTTGGCAGTGAAGCTTTTCCTTCTTCATTTTGTGTACAAGGGGATGGCATTGAAAGCCAAAATTGCTGCAACACTTACAAACAAAAAGAAATACTTTTGCAAAAGGAAAGACTATACAAAATTTTGATTTTATTTTTATTTTTTTCTACCCTTTGTGCAATGTGACAAAATTGTCAACATTATTTGCGGCTTGCGAGGCATTTAGCTTATCTAAATGCAGAGATCCCAAGCCTTTATCCATTGGGAAGCAAAGTCATTCCCATTGTCTTCTTCTCTGACTATCCACTGACAACATTTTTTTTTTTTTTGTGCCTAAGCTCCTAAGCAACACTTAGTGCTTTCGGCACTTATTTACTAGTCGGGCTATTTACAGTATTTACACAAAATTTTGCGGCATGATTGGCATGCCACCACCATAAACCCAGCTCTGGGTGCCTATCCGGTGAACCTGCAATGTCCAGACCGAATCTGATTGAACTTCAGCTAATATTTGAAGTTCGGCTGGCCTCTTCCCAAAGTTGTCCATGTTGCAAACAGAGTGCAGCGTGGTAGGTTGTCACTCTTGCCAGTACCCATATTGGTGATGAATGATGTGTCGAAGAAGTTTGCCGTATGGGGGTCTTTTGTGGGTACCGGTTGTGGTGATGACTGGAACCAATACCACCATTTTAGAGAGTCCACCAGCTACAGACTCTTGAATACAAGCTCCTCCAACTTCTTACTGTGACAACAGGGCTTTGCCTGTGATAAGTCTGCTTCCAATATCTCCTTGGGCTTAGCCTCTTGATGAGGCATACTTAATGGGCTCTGGCTGAATAATTGTGTGCCATCCACTGGGATACAAAAGGGTGCAAAAATGTGCCCTCTTTGTTCTCAGGTTCTGCCACTTGAGTCTGTTTCTCTCCTTGGCCCATCTCCTAATGGAGACTGCAAGCAACCATATTGTTCATTGCTAGGGCAAAGCT
Organism: Wollemia nobilis; assembly: GCA_028583015.1. NCBI lineage: Eukaryota > Viridiplantae > Streptophyta > Pinopsida > Araucariales > Araucariaceae > Wollemia > Wollemia nobilis. The sequence continues at coordinate 4,885,798 of JAQPPZ010017082.1, read as the reverse complement.
TGCATATTCCCATCGTTAGCCTTGGATGAAACCCACCTCTTAAGCTCCAAACAACTACATCTCAGGCCTCTGCTCAGTATGAGGAGTCTTCCATGTTGAATACTGCGTTGGATAAACAAGAGCAGTAATTATCGGGTAGGGTGATGGGGCTGCTCCCCACTGCCACTTTCTTGATAAGAGTAGAAGTTGTTCTGCTCGTATTGCTTCCTCAAATATTTTAGGGAATCTTCACTCACCTGATCGCAATAAGAGGAGGCCCATGTTCAGGTGAAAAGCCCGAACATAGAAGAGGTGGGCTTGGGCGGGCGTTGGTTGGATATCCCCTGGATTTCTCTTCCAACTTCTACAAAATTGGACATTGAAGTCTGTGATGCTCTCTAGAGGTGCTCTCATGATTGTGGAGAGGTGCATCAAAAGCTGGAAGGGGTCCTGAGAGCCATCAAATGTTCTGAATAGTGCTCTCGCTAAGTCATCCCATGAACAGATGCTTTTATGCCTAAGAAGTTTGTACCACTATAGCGCCCTTCCTTCCAAAGATAGAACTAGAAGTCTGATCATGACATCTTCATGGATTATGTCATGGAGGGCCGCTAAAGCAGAAACATCTTCAAGATGCTCTCGGGCCATTCCCTCAATGCCATTGTATTTTTTCAATGTCTCCAAGGCACTTTTGGGAATTTCATGGTAACTTTGAAGATTCAGAGGGCCATGATCATCCCAGTTGGGATAACATACCATCTCCATTATAGCAGTGGCTTGCACATATCATGGTTCTTGCCACTAAGTCGGAGTCACCAGGTGAACATTCTTTTCTTCGCTTGTGATGTCAAGGCTGCTCATCGAACCTTGATTCCTCCGAGGTGTCTTCTTTTAGCTTTAAAAGGTGCCTACAATAAAGAAATATGGATCTTCAGCTCAGTTAGAGTCGCCAGGTGATTTTTCCATATGGAGGCAAGCCAGAGAATCACCAAACTTGGGATTCCTTAAAACATGGGACCAGTGTCCCACCGGGCATGCCAAAAACTGTTGGTCATCAAATCTACCTAGGAAAGAATTTGGGAGAGTGTATGCACCCTAGACCTGGACCAACATTGAAAGGCCGAAGGGAAGAGATGCCCCTCATGCCAATCTCCTAAGAAAGGTCGGATCCTATGCTAATATAATTTGGTGTTTTGAGATAAGAAATGCAGGAAAGAGATAAAGGAGTTAGGGTTAGAGAAAGAACTAAAAAGGGGTAAGGGAAGAGAGATCGATGATTTAATGTGGGAGAGAACAGGAAGCACGATCACTAACTAACAACTTGAATAGCAGCAAAGAACACCAAGAATAAATGAAAAAAATGCTACATTAACCTTCCTATGTATCCTTTAGGTGAGCTCACAGGGATTCTCCTTCTCCCTTTCGTCAAAATTTAGGGTTCAGAGTAAAGATGATTAGGACAATCAAATGTAACAGAAACCACAACCCACCAGGCAGCATAAAAGAAGACCAGTATAACGTTTTTTCTTTCCTATGTATCCTTCAGGCGAGTTTTAGGGTACAGTCCCCAATCGCACATCGAATTCAGGATTCAGAGTCTCAGTATACAATTGAAGAAAGACAAAAGAATCAAGCACAGGAGGCAGCATAAAAGAAAGGAATTGAGCCCAAAGCTCTTTAGTATTAATCTTAGGACATCAAGTTACAGTAGCTTTTTAGCAGATAGTTTCCCCCCTTCTTACATTATAATGCCTGGGTTTTTATAGAGGACCCAACCCTTTGAATCATTATTACACAGAATGGTGAAGTATACTCTTGAGATCGGTGAAGTCGGCTCCTCACGGCCCTCATGACTGAGCTTTCAAATCCATTACCAGAACTGGTAACTGTGACCAAGTCAACTACAGAAATATGCAATGATGAGCCGTCTGAGTGTCCTTGGTTTCTAGGTGCAATGCTCGAGTGGCTGCCATGCTTGCCAAGATCTCCTTCAGGGATTGATACTTCGCTTCCAATTGCCAAAAATGAGTAGCGAGCTTATCGGGCAAGTAAAAATGCATTTATGAGGCACTTTGATGGTCTCAGGAAAATACCCGGCTTGGAGTGTGTGCCCCTCACAAAAAAGCAACATGTCACGATATCGCGACATTTCTATGCCTTCAGCTTAGTTCTTCTTCTTGCATCACGAAAATATGACATGTCGCGAAATCATGACATTTTTATGTCTTTGTCTTCTTTTGTTTCTTTGAGCCGCAAAAATGCGACATGTCACGATATCGCGACACTTTTCCCTTCATGCGCTTTCTTCTTGCTCTGATTTGTGAAAATGGAACATGTCGCGATATCATGACACTTTTTCCTTCTACGCTTTTTCCTTGCTGTCGGCCGCGAAAATGCGACATTTCGCGATATCACGACACTTTTTGTCTTCTACTCTTCTGTTGAGAAGCAACACACCCTCACTAAAAAAATGAAATTCCATCATTTGAAAATATTTCGCTTTCATTTTGCAGTAAGGACCCTCTTGATGTTTTTTAGGTTTTAATTCCAAATTTTGCTTGCCTCCTTCTTCTTCAAATTTTGCATATACCAAAGTATCTAAGTAGGCTTGCATATGCTTTAATTTCAATTTGGAATTCACTTATTTAATGTTAGAGTCTTTCTGAGTAAAAAGGATCTTTCACTGATATGTAAAAATGCAGAATACAGATGAATAAATTCATTAGAGTCAAACTGCAATTTCTGAAAAATTGGCTTAGTGGAAGTCACTTGGGAATGTCGCGATTTTGCGACATTTTCCGTTTTTGAAAACGTCGCGATATCGCGACATTTTTCATTTTTGGAAACGTCACGATATCGCGACAGGTTTTGGAAAGAAATTGCCAAGTAGTGAGAATGTCGCGATATCGCGACAGGTTTTGGAAGAAAGACCCATAGCAAGGAAAACGTCGTGATTTCACGACATGTCGCGAAATCGTGACATGTCACGGTTTTGCGGCAAAAGGGGCAAGAGAAGTGCCAAGTGAAGAACAGGTCACGATTTCACGACATGTCGTGAAATCATGACATGTCACGTTTTTGTGACGGAGGAAAGAGCAAATGGAGCCAAGTGGGGAGACCGTTGCCATATTTTCACGACGGAAGACAGAGCAGATAGAGCTAAGTGGGGATACCGTCATGATTTTGCGACATGTCGCGGGTTCACGACGGAAGGCCGAAAAAGAAGCTAAGGGCAAAGCACATCGCAAAATCGTGACAGAAGGCCAAAAAAGAAGCCGAAGTCCAGAAGGCGTCGTGAAATCGTGACATCGCGAAATCACAACGCAAGTCAGAAAGGGAAGTCGAAGGCCAGAAGGTGTCGCGAAATCGCGACGCAAGTCAGAAAGGGAAGCCGAAGGCCAGAAGGCATCGCGAAATCATGACGTGAAATTGTGACGTCACAAAATTGCGACATCGCAAAATTGCGACGCAAGTCAAAAAGGGAAGTCGAAGGTCAGAAGGCGTCGTGAAATCGCGACGCAAGTCAGAAAGGGAATCCGAAGGCCAGAAGGTGTCGCAAAATCGTGACGCAGTCGAAAAGAGAAAGTTGAAGGCCAGAAGGCGTCGTGAAATCGTGACGTGTTGCGATTTTGCGATAGAAGAGCTAGGAAAGACCAAAGTGCATGTCACGATTTCGCAGCAGAAGAGAAAGACCAGAATGCAGGGGGACGTCACGATTTCGTGACACGTGTCAAAAAAATAAATAGAGCCGACATATAATGAACATTAGGGTTTTAAATTAATAATATTAAAATACTAATCCTTGCTTGTTCTTTTGCAGAAAGCCAGCTGGCAGTTGCATACTAGCGAAAGTAATGGCGAAAAAAGACAAAATAAGCACGGATTAAATGAAGGCCGTCAGATGGAAATTTGAGATGCCGAGAATTGCTGGTTCATCCAGATTTTACAGATCTAGCCACAAAGAGACTTTACGGTGACTAAGCAGCTGCCCATTTAATGGAATATGTCGGCAATTGACCGAAAAATAAAAATATCTACACACAGTTACCGAAATTTGCTGATGGACGCATTTAACAGGAGAATTTATGGTGAAAGTAATGGCGTGCGGAGAATTTCAACTCAGAAGCGGCTCTGTGAAGATAGAATGTCAAAGAAATCAGTGACTCATCCGAATTTCTCTGAGGAATTAATGAGACCCTCTCGGATGATGCACCAAAAATATGAAGATACCTTCACACGCAGTGCCCATTTATGGAATATATCAGCAATCGGCCAGAAAATGAAGATATTTACTTGCAGTTATAGATGGATGAGAATAATATCAGATCATGCCTTCTCCATTTATGGCAAGTAACTGCACTAAGATTTGCAGAGTGGTTAGGGTTTATTCAAAACTCTATTTTTAAAGGGGCTTATATTGTAAAACCGAGGTAGTAAGGTTTAGAGGATAAGATTTAGGGTTTGAGAAGAAGATATTTCTGAAAAGATCAGGGTCTATCTTGAGTCTATAAATACTTCTTCTGAATGTAAATTTTAGGAGGCAAAAACTTAGAAATAAAAGCTATTGGAGCAATTTCTTGCAAATCTTGTTTGAATGCTTTGTTTCTGGACTTAGAGTTGGTGTGATTTTCATTTTCTGTGATAGCGTGGCCAGGAGCCTAATCTCTTTCAGATTGTGATAAGTTCATCTTCTTTTGTTTTCGTTTCATTAAGGTTTATTTAAATTATGTTGTAGATCTGTGTTACCAGGATTGGATATGCTGCTAGGCTTCATTTTCTTTATTGTATGTTAGGGAAAATTACAGATTTAAGGTTCAGGCCTGTTCTAATTGCTTTGTCCTCACTGTGCGAGCTAGGCTGCTGGTGAGAGATACCAATTTTAACCGACTTCCCTTCTGTTTGTGATTTTCTTTCAGATCTGTTGTTGTCTCTGTCTTATGCTCTTAGTGGAAGGTGATCTTAGAAAGCTGGACACTTTCCTCTTTGATTTGTTCTATTGTGAAGCTAATCGGTATAACTAAAATTGGTAGTTTTGGTTTTGCAGCTAAGTTAGATAAATTTCTCTTTCTGCCCTACCCTACTCTCTCTGTTCCACCGATTGAATGATCCATTTTTATTTTCTTTTAAATTTGTCTTTTATTTAAATCTACTAACACATAAAGAGCTAGATCAAAGAACTGATTGTAAATCTGAGTGTCCACCAAGATAACCAATTCCAAAAACATTATTGAACCAAAGTCCAGAACCCATTGTAAGGTAACAGACAGTCCACTTGAAACTATTCCAGAAGCGAAAAAGAGTGAATAGACATTTGACCCAACTCTGTAACTCACACCTTGGATATCCAGCAAGATCCTAAAGTGAGTGGGATTTATCCCGTATAAGTGTTATCGGGTTTTCATGCTCATTCTTCACAGGGTGTGTATAAAAGTCGAACCAACATTTAAAATTGGTGCTAGAAGGAGGGCCAAAGTTCAGTAGTTTGTTAAGGATTGTAAGATTATAAGTTGCTTGTGAAAAGCTAGATTCCACTTATAGAGTAACAAGGTCCCACTCCAGAGCTGGAGAGCTCCTTGTGCCTGAGTTAGAAACTCCAAGAAGAAGCAGCCTCAGAAGGGCCAAGTCCTTGTCTGGAATAGTTTTGTCACCACTTGTAGTTACTCCAACTACAACTGAAAGTATCATCGTCAATCAAGTAGTAATGGCCAACTGGTTGGGTTCCACTGCCTTAAATATCCCGGGTGCCCATGACCTGCCCAGAAATCCTGAGAGATATCTTCCCAGATACAAGCATGATGGAACTAGGACAGTAGAAGAACATCTAGTAGCATTCAAGAATGCTCTGAAATTGTTAAATGTACAGCATGAAGATGTCGCTTGCAGATTGTTCCCGTTCACTCTCTAGGAGGGAGCTTACGACTGGTTTCTGAATCTCACTAATGATTCTATTACCAGTTGGAATGACTTGGAAAAGGTTTTTGTGTCACAGTTTGGTGAAGTAATAGATCCCGAGTGTATTATATCAGCAGTTTTTGGTATTAAAAGAGAAATAAATGAATCATCAGATCTTACAATGTTAGATTTCGAAGGCTTATGGTAGACTGATTGGTTATTATGTGCCAAATGCAGACCTGGCATTAGAAATTTTTAGGAATTCTCTAGATCCAATGACTTCTGTTTTCTTGAAAAGAGATGCCTCTATTACCAATCTAACAGAGGCTTACAAAGAAGCTTTAGTTCTGGAAAGGCAATTGGGGCCTCAACCTTTAAGTGCTCATCAAATTCCTTTGGTCACACAAGGTACCCCTATTTTCAATCCCATACCACATCAGATGATGTTGCCAGTACATCAAACTCCACCATCAGGAAATCCATTGGCTGTTACACCTACTAAAAATGTACAGAGTCCGGAGAAAGAATCTGATAACACAAGAGTTGAAGAAGTTTCAAGGGTAGTCCAAAAGTTGGCAAATGACTTTTTGACTTTCAAAATGCAAGTGTCCATCGACGAAAACCCAAACAAGTTTTCTTATCAGTCGAATAGATTCACTCGACCCCCATACGAACCCAATAAAGATTATAAAGGTAAAGGGCATGATGTAAATATTTGTGACTTAGCTTTGCCTAACTGGTGCAGGATTCATGGAACATATCAGCATGGGGAATTGGATTGTTTGGAATTCTGTAATGCCTTTGAAGCTCTTTCTGGTGAGTTGGTTTCTCCTGAACATCAAAGAACTGCGGATGCTCCAAGTTCATCCAAACATAGTGCAGCTATGGTGTTAGATTCTTTCACTTTCCCAGAAGAATCAGAGAATGTTGTGGAGCTACCCATGGATGAAGTACAGGCTTTTCAATAATACAGGAGGGACAACTACAACCTCAGAAATAGAAATCCGGAGCCCAACACTACATCTACCCCTCCGGACAACTCCCACAGTGTTCCTCCAGATCCATCTTCAAGCAATAACCCATCTCCACCCAAGGGAGGAAACCCGAGAGGACCAGACGCATTTGTCCCTCCACTCAATAAGGGATATAATATAGTGGAGGACATGAAGAAGATCAAAGCCAACATCACTCTTCATGAGTTGGCCCAAATTTTTGAACAAAGGGATAACCTGATCAAAACATACTCCGAACCTACTACCAAACCTTTGGAAAAGGGAAAGAAGATGGCAAATGCAAATGTGGCCATGTATAAAGAGAAGACTGAAGTTTCACCTTTTCTACTGACTGTCCGAATATTTGGGAAAAACTTACACAACTGTCTGGTAGATTCAGGGCTTCGACCAATGTCATGCCTCTGGGCATCTGTCAACAGTTGGGTTTGACCCCCATGAACTCCGAGATGAGAGTCATCCAATTGGATAAGTCTGAGGTTAAAGTGGTAGGTGAACTTCAAAATATACATATCCAGCTAGCATCTGAGCCGAGAGCTCAACACAGAATTGACATTCAGGTGGTGGATATTCCTGTAGGATACGGAATGCTTCTGAGCAGGGATTGGTCAAAATCCTTGAATGGGTACTTGGCTACTAATTTTTTGCATATGTGGTTACCCTGGAATGGTTTTGCAAATCAATTAAGAATCAACAGAGAACCAAGATATAAACTCATGATTACAGAGTATAATGCCAAGAATGAGACTGCTAATCTTGTTGAGGGTTGTTATATCGGGGTTTATAATTTGACAACTACTCAAAGGGAGAAACCGGTTAAAGCTCACCAAGATCACGATAATGAAGTTGGGATGCTTCATATTGATGCAGCTAAGTCTGAGCAAGGTTATGGTACAGGGGTTGTTCTTAAAAGACCAAAAAATCAAACCGGTTTTATGTCTTATCGCTTGCAGTTTCCCTACATGAATAATTTGGCAGAATATGAAGCATTAGTACCAGGATTAAAATTTGCTTTACATTACTTTGATCATGCAGATACGAAAGCTCGTGTGTTGGACTTGTTTGATTTGCAGGGTGGACGACTTCAAGCTGTGGAGCATTTTAGTCGACACCAAGAGACAGTCAAGCGCTGGCTTGACGAAAAGGCTAGGGTAAGCGCTTTCAATCGTGCAGACCTGGTGCTTCTATGGGACGAAGCCCAAGAAAAGAAAGGTAAACACACAGAGCTGCAACCTCTATGGATAGGGCCATACCAGATTGCCGAGATCCTAGGTAATAATGCATTTTGTCTACAGGACCTCGAGGGTAATTTTTTGAACCTTCCTATTAATGGTCAATACCTAAAGCAGTATTTCTCAGCTGTTCCATCAAATACATCGTTGAAATAAATCACAAAGATGTTGTAACATGTGTATATATTGTAAATAAGCTTTGAAGTAGTTTGTTTTTATTTTATTTTGTTTGATTTTAAAGTTCTGTGGGGTCTGTACAAAGTAGTTTTATTTTATTTTTATTTTGTTTATCCTTTGGGGTCTGTACAAAGTAGTTTGTTTTTATTTTATTTTGTTTGATTTTAAAGTTCTGTGTTTTATCCTTTGGGGTCTGTACAACTTTCTTTTGGCTTTTAAAATTCTATTTTTTTAAGTTTTGCCTGGGCAGTAAAGAAAGAATTGGCCTTTAAAAATTGTTTTTATTCTGAGTTCAAAATCTTGTGTTCATTTTGTTTTATTCTAATTAAGAGATAGTCTACTTAAACTGAACAGTGGAACTATTTTGTTATTCATAACAACAGTAGAAAGATAATTGGATTTTGTGTCTTGCTTGCCACAATTATTTTAATTATAAAGAAACTGCTATACTGTTTGGCTGGAGAAACTCCCAGGGAATCCAAGAAAAGTTGGTCGTAAGAGGGGACTCTGATTCATGAAATTATTTGAGTATCCATAGAGGCTATCAGTACCCAGGCTGAAGCAGTTCCAGATCGATGAAATATTAAAAAAAAAATGTTTTTTTTAGCAAGGCTTTTCAGATTTTGGTATATTTCAAAGGAGAGAGAGAGAAGGTGAAAGTTGAGCAAGACAACATAAAACTGGCACTCTGTTATTTCCCACACAAAAAAAAAAAGAAAAAAAGGAAGGAAGAAGTTATGTAATGAAAGAGATAGCCAAGGCTTCAGAAGATGTTTTCTTTTACCAAGTTGTAGATACCACCTCACAGTTGTGGATCAGGGTCGTGAAAATCTAAAGAGTAACTTTGTCGGGGCTATAAAAGGCTAAACTAGTAAACAGAGCCCTACTCGGTTTCCCCTTTCACAATCTAGAAAAGCTGATCAATCCAGAGTACAACATTCGAAGGCCCAGTCAGTCTTGAAGAAAGTTTTATACGCTTGTAATTGCACATCAGAAATCTTCCTTAAATGATTCAACCTAGTATGTCCTTGGGAAATTTTGACAACTATCAGGTAGTAGTTAAATTATTTTGAAGAATATTTGTGGCAAAGCATGGTACATGGTCTATATTGTTTTGAAACTAGAGTCCTGGATTCTAAAATAGTGCTACTATTTTCCTCGCAGATATCGCCATTTGTTGAGAAGCAACACACCCCCACTAAAAAAATGAAATTCCATCCTTTGAAAATATTTAGCTTTCATTTTACAAAAGGGACCCTCTTGATGTTTTTCAGGTTTTAATTCCAAATTTTGCTTGCCTCCTTTTTCTTCAAGTTTTGCATATACCAAAGTATCTAAGTAGGCTTGCATATGCTTTAATTTCAATTTGGAATTCACTTCTTTAATGTTAGAATCTTTCTGAGTAAAAAGGATCTTTCACTGATATGTAAAAATGCAGAATACAGATGAATAAATTCATTAGAGTCAACCTGCAATTTCTGAAAAATTGGCAAAGTGGAAGTCACTTGGGAATGTCGCGATTTTGCGACATTTTCCATTTTTGGAAACGTCGCGATATCGTGACATTTTCCATTTTTGAAAACGTTGCGATATCGTGACATTTGCATTTTTGAAAACGTCGCGATATCGCGACATTTTTCATTTTCAAAAATGTTGCGATATCGCGACATTTTCCATTTTCAAAAACGTCGCGATATCATGACATTTCAATTTTTGGAAACATCGTGATATCGTGACATTTTCCATTTTTGAAAACATCACGATTTCGTGACGTGTTGTCGGAAAGAAAGTGCAAGTGATGAAAGTGTCGCGATATCACGATAGGTTTTGGAAAGAAAGTGCCAAGTAGTGAGAATGTCGCGATATCGCGACAAGTTTTGAAAGAACGACATAGCAAGGAAAACGTCACGATTTCATGACATGTCACGAAATCATGACATGTCACGATTTTGCGGCAAAAGGGGCAAGAGAAGCGCCAAGTGCAGAACAGGTCACGATTTCGTGACATGTCACGTTTTTGCGACGGAGGAAAGAGCAAATGGAGCCAAGTGGGGAGACCGTCGTCGTGTTTTCACGATGAAAGACAGAGTAGATAGAGCTAAGTGGGGAGACCGTCACGATTTTGTGACATGTCGCGAGTTCACGACGAAGGCCAAAAAAGAAGCTAAGGGCAGAGCACATCACGAAATCGCGACGAAAGGCCAAAAAAGAAGCTGAAGGACAGAAGGCATCGCAAAATCACGATGCAAGTCAGAAAGGGAAGCCGAAGGCCAAAAGGCGTCGTGAAATCACGACGCAAGTCAGAAAGGGAATCCGAAGGCCAGAAGGTGTCGTGAAATCGTGACGTCATGAAATCGCGATGTCACAAAATCACAACGCAAGTCAGAAAGGGAAGCCGAAGGCCAAAAGGCGTCGCAAAATCGCAATGTTGCGAAATCATGACGCAGTTGAAAATGGAAAGCCGAAGGCTAGAATGCATCTCGAAATCGTGACGTGTTGCGATTTTGTGGCAGAAGAGCTGGGAAAGACCAAAGTGCAAAGGGGATGTCGCGGTTTTGTGACATGTCGCGGTTTCGCGACAGAAGAGCTGGGAAAGACCAGAATGCAGGGGGACGTCATGATTTCGTGACACGTGTCAAAAAAATAAATAGAGCCGACATATAATGAACATTAGGGTTTTAAATTAATAATATTAAAATACTAATCCTTGCTTGTTCTTTTGCAGAAAGCCAGCTGGCAGTTGCATACTAGCGAAAGTAATGGCGAAAAAGGACAAAATAAGCACGGATTAAATGAAGGCCTTCAGATGGAAATTTGAGATGCCAAGAATTGTTGGTTCATCCAAATTTTACAGATCTGGCCACAAAGAGACTTTACGGTGACTAAGCAGCTGCCCATTTAATGGAATATGTCGGCAATTGACCGAAAAATGAAAATATCTACACATAGTTACCGAAATTTGTCGATGGACGCATTTAACAGGAGAATTTATGGTGAAAGTAATGGCGTGCGGAGAATTTCAACTCAGAAGCGGCTCTGCGAAGATAGAATGTCAGAGAAATCAGTGACTCATCCGAATTTCTCTGAGGAATTAATGAGACCCTCTCGGATGATGCACCAGAAATATGAAGATACCTTCACACGCAGTGCCCATTTATGGAATATATCGACGACCGACCAGAAAACAAAGATATTTACTTGCAGTTACAGATGGATGAGAATAATATCAGATCATGCCTTCTCCATTTATGGCAAGTAACTGCACTAAGATTTGCAGAGTGGTTAGGGTTTATTCAAAACTCTATTTTTAAAGGGGCTTATATTGTAAAACCGAGGTAGTAAGGTTTAGAGGATAAGATTTAGGGTTTGAGAAGAAGATATTTTTGAAAAGATCAGGGTCTATCTTGAGTCTATAAATACTTCTTCTGAATGTAAATTTTAGGAGGCGAAAACTTAGAAATAAAAGCTATTGGAGCAATTTCCTGCAAATCTTGTTTGAATGCTTTGTTTCGGACTTAGAGTTGGTGTGATTTTCGTTTTCTATGATAGCGTGGCCAGGAGCCTAATCTCTTTCAGATTGTGATAAGTTCATCTTCTTTTGTTTTCATTTCATTAAGGTTTATTTAAATTATGTTGTAGATCTGTGTTACCAGGATTGGATATGCTGCTAGGCTTCATTTTATTTATTGTATGTTAAGGAAAATTTACAGATTTAAGGTTCAAGCCTGTTCTAATTGCTCTGTCCTCACTGTGCGAGCTAGGCTACTGGTGAGAGATACCAATTTTAACCGACTTCCCTTCTATTTGTGATTTTCTTTCAGATCTATTGTTGTCTCTATCTTATGCTCTTAGTGGAAGGTGATCTTAGAAAGCTGGACACTTTCCTCTTTGATTTGTTCTATTGTGAAGCTAACCGGTATAACTAAAATTGGTAGTTTTGGTTTTGCAGCTAAGTTAGATAAATTTCTCTTTTTGCCCTACCCTACTCTCTCTGTTCCACCGATTGAATGATCCATTTTTATTTTCTTTTAAATTTGTCTTTTATTTAAATCTGCTAACACATAAAGAGCTAGATCAAAGAACTGATTGTAAATCTGAGTGTCCACCAAGATAACCAATTCCAAAAGCATTATTGAACCAAAGTCCAGAACCCGTTGTAAGGTAATAGATAGTCCACTTGAAACTATTCCAAAAGCGAAAAAGAGTGAATAGACATTTGACCCAACTCTGTAACTCACACCTTGGATATCCAGCAAGATCCTAAAGTGAGTGGGATTTATCCCGTATAAGTGTTATCGGGTTTTCATGCTCATTCTTCACAGGGTGTGTATAAAAGTCGAACCAACATCTTCCTCCTTGCTTTCGGTCGTTAAAATGCGACATGTTGCAATATCACGACACTTTTTCCTTCCTGTGCCTTCTCCTTGCTTTTGATCATGAAAATGCGACATGTCGCGATATCGGGCCACTTTTCCTTCTTGCGCTCTTTCCTTCCTATCGACCGTGAAAATGTGACATGTCACGATATCGTGACACTTTTCCTTCTTCCGCTCTTTCCTTGTCGGCCACGAAAATGCGACATGTCACGATATCGCGACACTTTTCTTTCTTGCTCCTTCTTGTCGCTCTGAGCCACAAAAATGCAACATGTCGCAATATCGTGACACTTTTCCTTCTTGCGCTCTTTCCTTGCTGTCAGCCGTGAAAATGTGACATGTCGCAATATTGCGACACTTTTCTTTCTTGCTCCTTGCTTTCGGTCACGAAAATGCGACATGTCACGATATCGCGACACTTTTCCTTCTTGCGCTCTTTCCTTGCTGTCGGTCATGAAAATGTGATATGTCGCAATACCGTGACACTTTTCCTTCTTGCGCTCTTTCCTTGCTGTCGGTAATGAAAATACGACATGTCACGATATCGCCACACTTTTCTTTCTTGCTCCTTCTTGTCGCTTTGAGCCACAGAAATGCGACATGTCATGATATCGTGACACTTTTTCCTTCTACTCTTCCTCCTTGCTGTCGACCGTGAAAATGCGACATGTTGCGATATCGCGACACTTTTTCCTTCTGCTCTTCCTCCTTGTTTTCGGCCACAAAAATGCGACATGTCGTGATATCGCGACACTTTTCTTCTTTGCTCTCCCTTGTCGCTCTGAGCCGCGAAAACGCAACATGTCGCGATATCGTGACACTTTTTCCTTCTTTCAACGAAGCTATCTTCTTTGGCCTATTTGGCAATAAGCTTTTCCTTCTTCATTTTGTGTACAAGGGGATGGCATTGAAAGCCAAAATTGCTGCAACACTTACAAACAAAAAGAAATACTTTTGCAAAAGGAAAGACTATACAAAATTTTGATTTTATTTTTATTTTTTTCTACCCCTTGTGCAATGTGACAAAATTGTCAACAGTAATATCTGTAATATTTTGTTTGTCTCATTTTCTCCACATGCATGAGGACATGCATATCTCTTAGTTTGGGGGAAAATTATGAGTATCTATTTGGCATATATTTTTTGTAGCAAGTTGTTTCATTTTTATATTTAATTTGTGATTATAATATATTTTAAGTTATTTTTTCTTATTTTTGTGATTTATTAGTTAAAATATGGATGCAGTTAATCAGATAAATGTGTGCATTTCATGTAAATTACATTCGATTTGTGAGTGATTATACAGTAAAATAATGAAGGATGTTTCGCAAGTGTATGATGCAGTCGCACAAGCTTTGGGATACACCTCAGATGTGAGAAGATGGACATAAGGAGAATGGATTAAGAATATTCTAGGTATGATGATAGAACAGTGGCTGAAGACTGTTACAGAATATGGTAGCTGAAGGATGTTACAGAAGATAGTTACTAAAGTATGTTGTAGAAGGTAGCTACTGAAGACTATTACCTAAGAGAACTTTTACCAAAAGTTATCGAAGAGAGTTGACCAAGTTAGTTGATCGATGCTACATGCCACATCAGTGAAAACATGGTACTCTTACATAGAAATAAAGGATTACTTAGTTAACTTGTCACATATTCTTCACGAGGATATTGTGATTAATAAAGTTGTAACTTTATTTCATAAAGTTGCATAATTGGAATATTTTTAGGATGATTAGATTTTGATGCAATATTGTTATGTCCTTACAGTAATTTAAGGGGCATATAGTTATGTGTTATATATTGCAAAATGTCTAAGTTAGTATTGTTTTGTTATGTTAATTCATAAAGTGCCACTTGGACCACTTAAGTTGTTTACTGAGTCCAAGCAAAATTAGGAATTGTGTTAATTTATATTATTATCATTAGTGCATAGTTGTCGCATTATCAAGTCCACAACTCTACATGGCAAAATACTTGGAAGAATATTACTTAGAATTGTCCAAGTCACAATATATATTACATAGGGAGACATTTGAAAAGGTCTAATGAAGAAATATCGAATGTTCAATGTGTCTGTATAATTTTTGAAGAAATGCGTCAGCATGTACATTTGAATTTCTAGCAATAAAAGCAACACTTCATTCTTCACATATGGTAATTGTGTCATTTGTATTTACTGCTTAATTTCTTCTATGTAGTTGTAATTGTAATTTTCTTACATTCATAGAATAAAATAATGTAAGGAATAGTTATGCATATTAGATATTGATATAAAGTAGTTTAGTGGAGAAAGACTTACACTATCCTCTAGGAGGCAGGGCCCACTCCTACAGCCAGTCCCTAATCTCTCACCTCTACAATAGGTTAGAAATAGTTAATTAACCTTAGAATATAAAATAAATTAAACTGCATTTTTATAAAACATATAGTCAGAATAGATAATTAAAACTAACTACATGAGGATCATCACCAATAGATGAACTCATCAGTAGGTAATTACTATTATTTATCCTCACCAATAGATCAACTCATTAGTAGGTAATTACTATTAGTTATCCTCATCACTAGATCAACTCATCAAAAAATAAAATCATCAATAGGTAATTATCATATTTACTACATAAATCATAAATTGCATTATGTTTTCATTCCTGCACAATTTAATTTGTGTTTACTATATTTTCTGCAAAACCTAAAACTAAAAGAGATATGAATTAAGCTTAGAATTGATCCCCATGATACAATATATACTAGATTCCTACTCTTTAAATCTAACCTTGATTACCCTCAGATTGATAAAATTAAATGTAATTTATTATATTCGATCACCCAAAACACAAAAAGACCAATCTCACCCTTCCATTATCAATTGAAACTCTGACTAAAATAACTATGGTAAGAACTAATAAAAATATTCAATTTAGCAACATTGGAGAAAACTATAGGCCATATAGAAGGGCAAATACCCTAGAAATGTCCAAGTTATAGAATAAGATGCCCAAATTTCATCATCAGTTGTAGCAATCACAATCCCAAAACCAAAGTACCTTATGCCATCCAAGTGGATCAAGTAACTGGTGATGTATAAATAGTTGGGGATACTGAAGCTGCAAATAGGGGAACACATATGGGTACAAGCTACAAAACTTATTCTAAAGGAGAATAAGGATTCAAAATCAAATATGTAGGTGATGCAAGCAGAGAAAGGAAAGTTGCAGACTGAGGTAGATATCCTGAGAGAACAAATATCATAGGCATAGGTCAAATTTTCATAGGAAAAACCTCAAGTAATAATTAAAAATACTGATTACTCTAACTTCCTTGATAAATACAAGAAATAAATGACTTACAAAGTGCAAATCCAAATGGAAGGGCTGACAAAAATATTCAAGGATATCAATATGGTAAAAGCCACCACAAAAAATATAAGGAATCTCCTAACACATGTAGAAAATAGAGTAAGCACCATACTCCCCACTTTCCAACAATTTGAAGCATATTACTAGGAGATTGAAGGAGAACAAGTGACACTAAAATATGACACTAAGTTGGAGTGTGCAATAGAATTCCTCAAGGTGTCTATGTTTTTATTAAACAAAGTAGGTTGGTATGACTGGACTAAAGAGATGATCATATTACAACAAAAAATAAGGGATGACATGGCACAAATAGGCCTTTCCCTTGAAGAGTTTCTTGAAGTGTCTAATGTAGAGAATATTATCCTTAATAAAATCTAGGAGTTTGAATGTGATTCAAAAAATGAAGCCGAGCTAGCCAAACAAACTAGATTCCTAGCATAAATAATCAACTTCCTTTGCTCTTTTTGTGAAAAGAATAAAATTTGGATAGAAAAACAAAAGATCAAAACTCTTCAGGACTTGAATACAGTTAGATTTGCCATATATTTTTTTGAAGAAGCATGGGAGCTCATAAGCATGATGATTAAAGATATTCAAATAGAAGAGAGGAGGAAGAAGAAATAAATTAAGGTTGGCAACCTCGAAATGACAATTGGATTATTCAAAGGCTCCAAGATAAGAACTATAGAGGAGGGTCAAAGCTCACGAAAAGACAAAATACCAAAAATTGATCCAAATATTGAGGGGACCACCATAGAAGGAGACAAAGGATCAAAAGAGGAAAATGTTGGCCAAGGGATCGGTCCACTACAAAGTATCGTATAGTTGTATGCCACCTTTTCTTTTAAGGATCTAAAAGACTCTATAGTTGACAAAGTACAAATTGTAAATAAAATAGCCTAATATAGTCATAGCATATTCAACCAATCAAGGGTATGATATGATGACAATTGGAGGGCTCATATTTAAATAGTTATAACAAATCCAAGGCCCCAAGGCTACAAAAGGAGCTACTACAACCAGAATCAAGAACAAGATTTTGCATAACATATTTTTTCTAAAAGGTATACTTGAGTGCCCTTTGTCTTTTTTTTTGTATTCCCTTTGTGTCTTTCTTTTTTTTATCTCTTATTCCTCCCATTACTATGCAATTTTTGATAGAGAAAGTGCTCAATAACTAAGATCATTTCTAGGTATTGAGTAAAAGGTCTAGAGGCCCAATTGTTACCATATTGGAACGAGAATGCGAAGGATTCTTGTTATATCATTTGAATGAGAATTCTTATCGTATTAAATTTTTAAAGAGTATAATGGTAATTAAATCCAACCTTCATTGTAAATACATTTCATATTAATACAATTTTGGGCTTCTTCTCTAATCAAATATCTATGTTCAATCTTATTTGTTGTCTCATTTACATATTACATTATTTGAATGTGTATTTGACGCTTTCTTTCATTGATAACCAATTATGTTTATTACATCATTTGAATGAATATAATTGGCTCAATATATCCTTTATTTTTATTTTTGTCACATGAATGTATCTTAAATATTGCTACAATAGCCCAAAGATAAGGCATCGGTTATACATTAAGGTATAATAAAAGAGCTATAGTAAATCTTGGTCAAATAATAATAACTTTTACACCTTTTTTATCTGGATGAGCATGAACTTATATTGTCAAATATTTAAGTTTATCTCAAGGGTATCCTTACCCTTCCTAGTCTATCTAGAATCATAAAGAAAATATATTTATGGGTTGAAGAGGCAGGTTGACCAAAGCCTGTGATACTGTTGTATCAAGAGTTATTTTGTGGCATGACCACTAGAATTTTAAGGACACAGAATAAAACTCCAAAAATTCCCTAATACATCAATGATTAGAACTACATAGGGAGATTGATTACAAGCTATTCATGAGTATTCTAAAATCATACTCCTAGTTTGAAGATTCTTTTAAAAATAAATAGATAACCTTGTTTCCATATCATTTCATGCAAAACCATCTAAAACATATAGTTTGCTTGCATATACATTTGATATCATTTAATATTACTTAATACATCGATGATTAGAACTACATATGGATATTGATTACAAGTTATTCATAACTATTCTAAAATCATACTCCCCAATATATTTCTTATTTTCATTTTAATAAAGGATAGTAAATTAGTTTTTAATGTCCACAAGGCCATAGCCCAAATGGGATGATCCTTATAGAGGATATTGATATCCAACATGTGTTTATCCAACCAAACTCTAGTTGTTGGAGTATTATCTACAACCATATCCCTTATTGGATTCAAACCTTTAGCCTCTCATTTGGAGTTCTACAGTCTTTACTATTAGGTCACTCAAGTTGTAGCATATTATCATGGCTTTCACAAATTTTTATGCATACCCTAGATTGCCTATGAACAAGAAATATATCTTTCCTTTGGATTCATCATATTCCTCTCATTTTTGTTGAACTTACATTCACCCTTGAGGCTCCATTAGCATTGATCTTGAGCATATCAAAAATGAGTTTGCTCCAAATAGTTTTCTTCCCTTTCCTTTTTTTAAACCCATTTTTAGGGACTTTAATAACCTTCCAAGTTTTATGTAATTCAATAACAATTAAAATATATAGAGATAGAAAGTGCCCTAAGGAGATAAAAATAAATAATAGCACATTAACATGACAATCACTCCATATTTGCTTTTACATTGACAAGGTTTTTAATAAGACAGAATATCTTTTAAGAAGATCCTATCTCACAATAATAAGACAACAAATTTAAGTATGTTCTAGGAATAATTTTTTTTAATACAAATATTCTTCGTGAGAGAGAGTTTTGTAGAATTTTCATTGCATTGATATTGAGATTTTTTCAATTATTTGTATGAAACTTTCATTGTTAATATCAATTATTTTTCCTCTTTATTATTAATAACTTCCTTTTGCTTTTCTAGGCTTTATGCCTCTTTGTTGTGTTTCGCTCGAATGTCTTCTAGTGTTCCTCTTTATGTTTTGTTGTTGTACAAGGTGTTGGGGCGCCTTTCAAATGCCCGATTTTGAATAAAATTAAATTAACTTACCAAAAAAAAAATATCAATTATTTTTCTAAATGATCTTGCTTAATTGGAAAAAACATATTTCATTGTAGAAATAATTAATTTTAATATATAAATCTTATAAAGCATTGTCTTAATAAGAGCACTTGTACAAGGAGTAAACTCTTACTATAATATATTGAATTGATTTGTTTGCATTGGCAATAGTTGTGAGATATGGTGAGTATACATATTGTTATGCATCAAGCTTTAATCAATTGAAAAGTAAGCACTGGGATAAAGACATTGATGCATTGGCATTGTTAAAATTGATTAAGATAATCATGTATTTATGGATCATTCATATTATAATTATTATATAGAATTTAAAAACTATTAAATAACTTAGAGTAATAAAACTAAATTAATATGAGATTTAAAAGGTATTAAAATATCAAATTGCATTAGCTTAACCAAATAAATTCCTCAACTTTCAAGAAGGAGACCAAGGTTCGAACCTTGCCAATTGAGGCATGCATTATTGTTAAGCTTGTTACAATACCACCATCTAGTCATGAGGTAATATGGGGGCCTTTTTCAATCCCATATAATTGATTTTAAAAAAGGTATTAAATTAAGTTTAACAGGTTTAGGGCAAGTAATTAGAAGCAAAGAGTTTCACATTTTTCACACCATGAATTAAGGTTCCAATATCATAGGTGAACCTTAATTTTTTATTATAATGAGTTTAAGTCTAACTATGATAGGTAGAAAGTTCCATGTAAAAATTTAAGATTTAAATCTCATTAACAAACATCCTATAGAGTTATAAGGGCACATGGAGGTAATGGGTTGAAAGTATGAAAATATATTATGGATGCAACCTTATATTTATGTTCTTTATGATCTTTGCCCTAAAATTTACCTTCATCATAGTATAAGTTGAATCATTATAATAAAATGGTATTAACTTAATTGGTTATATTCTTCAACTTTCAAGGAGGAGATCTAGGTTTGAATCTTGCCAAGTGAGAGATCCATAATTTTTAATATGTTAAAATACCACTATGCAATCATGATGTAATACATTATGATCCATTTCAATCTCATAGTAGAACATTTTCAACTCCATATAATTGTTGGTCATCAAATCTGCCTAGGAAAGGATTTTGGGTGAGTGTATGCGCCCTAGACCTGGACCAACATTGAAAGGCCGAAGGGAAGAGATGCCCTTCGTGCCAATCTCTGGAGAAAGGCCGGCTCCTATGCTAAACTACTTGGGTGTTTGAAGATAAGGGTGCAGGAAAGAGATAAAAGGAGTTAGGGTTAGAGAAATCGATGATGTAAGGTGGGAGAGAACAGGAAGCACGATCGCTAACCAACAACTTGAATAGCAGCAAGGAACACCAAGGATAAATGAAAGAAATGCAATATCAATTTTCCTATGTATCCTTCGAGCGAGTTTCAGGGTACCTTCCCCGATCGCACACCAGACGCAGAGTTCAACATCCAATATACAAACGAAGAAAGACAAAAGAATCAAGCATAGAAGGCAGCATAAAAGAAATCCAATACAACGCTTTTCAGCTCCTATGTATCCTTCAGAGCGAGTTTCAGGGTACAGTCCCCGATCACACGTCGGACGCAGGGTTCAGCATCTCGGTATACAAACGAAGAAAGACAAAAGAATCAAGCACAGAAGGCAGCATAAAAGAGAAGAATTGAGCTCAAAGCCTTTTAGTATTAATCGTAGGACATCAAGTTACAGACAGCTTTCTAGCAGATAGTTCCCCCCCTTTTCTATTACAATGCCTGGGTTTTTATAGAGGACCCGGCCCTCTGAGTCATAATTACATAGCAAGGAAGAGTACGCCCTCGAGCCCTGAGAATTCGGCTCCCCGAGGCTCTCGTGATCGAGCTCTCAAATCTGTTACCAAAACTGGCAACTGCAACCGGGTCAACCATGGAAAGGTGCATTGATGAGCCGTCTGGACGTCCTTGGTCTCCGGGTGCGGTGCTCGAGTGGCCGCCATGCTCGTCGGGCTCTCCATCATGGCTTGATACTTCATTTTTGATTGCCAAAAATGAGCAACGAGCTTATCGGGCACGAAAAATTGCATTTATGAGGCACTTGATCACCTCGAGAAAATACCCGGCTTGGAACGCATGCCCGTGAAGCGCTTCGCTAAGTTTTCATTCACAACTTCGCTTCGCAATGGTTCTGGGCCAAAGCAAAAACTCCTCTTTGGTTTGTACTTCGCAAAATTGAGCTTCGCAAAACTGCTTTGGGGGTGGGGAGTGCCGAAGCATATTCACTTCGCAAAATGGGCCTCTTCGTCTTTGCCACTTCGCTGACTAAATTACTTCGTTGACGCCCTCGAGAAATGCTTCGCTGTGATCCTCTTTCGAAACTGTGGTTCGGGAAGATTTCGGCCGAAGCAATTGTCTTCAAAAGACATTGCATCCTTTCACTTCGGGTAGAAGTACTTCGCACAAAATTAGCCGAAGCAAATGCTTCGCAATGAGCTTTTGGCGAAGTAAAAATGGTTCACTGATGGAGGGGCCCGAAGTGAGTACTTCGGCAACTTTCTGGCGAAGTACTTTCAATGCTCCTTTGAGTTTCGCTTCGCTGATTTCTTGACCGAAGTATTTGTTGAAAATGCTTCGGGTGCGAAGTAGTTTCACCCTCTTTTCTTTGTATTTCACTTCGGCACACCGCTTCACAGAAATCTTGCCCGAAGTAGCTTCTGAAAATGCTTCGGGCCCGAAGTAGATTTCTTGCCTTTGCTTTTTGGCGAAGTTGTTCTTTCGAATGCCGCTTTTGTATTCTTCTTCGGCAATACTACTTCGCAAAAACCCTACCCGAAGCAATGCTGGAAATGCTTCTGGTGCGAAGCTCTTTCTTTTTTGAACGCCGCTTCGCTCAACTTCCACCCGAAGTAGCTACTGGAAATGCTTCAGGCGCGAAGTAGTTTCATTCTCTTTTCTTTGTATTTTACTTCGGTGAAACTACTTCGCAAAACTTTTACCCGAAGTAGTGCTGGAAATGCTTCGGGTGCGAAGCTCTTTTCATTTTCCTTTGGCGAAGCTCTTTTCTCTAGCTTGTTCGGTAGCGAAGTTCTTTCTTTTCTACTTTATATACAAAGGGGTGGCATTGGAAGCCAAAATTGCTGCAACTTTTCAAAATAAAAAACAACAAAGAAAAACTTTACACAACACTGTACAAAATTTGTTTTCTTTTTCTACCCCTTGAGAAATGTGACAAAATTGTCAACATTCTTGGTGGCTCGCGGGGCAACGAGCTCGTCTCGATGGGAGAACCCTTTAATTTTGATCCATTGGGCCAGAGTCTTTTCTCGATCCTTCTTCTCCTTCTTCCTCTGGGAGTGCTTTCATAGTTGGTTCTTGTTCTCCTTCTTCTTCTGCTTCTTCTTCCTCCTCTCGCTCCTTCGTCTGCCGGCGTGGCCTCCGCTGTGGTGATGGGACAAGACGCTCATGGATTTTCTTCATGGTTCGGCGGACCTGGGCCCGGCACCCTTTCTGAAATGGTTCTAGATCTTCGAGTGCCTTGATCAGCACATGGAACCGATCAATTTGCCCTATATCTGCATGTTGGGCTCTAGTATCTAGATCATTTAGGTAAGCCACGATTTTGCAGTATCTCAAGAGGTAATCTATGATTTGTCCCTCTCTTGATTGGCTCTTCCCATTCATCTATCTTCGAGACGTCACCTTCAAATTGGAGCCATGTTGGCTTAATCTCTTCTTTAGTCAGGAGGTTCCCATTGTCGTCTGTGAAGCTCGAGAAGCCCATGGAAGAAAGGTCTTGAAAGTAGCCCATTGATGTGCGTTGCTCCTTCTCGAACATGTCTAGGAGGTCCTTCGCCTTCTATGCTTTCTTCACCTTGGAGAAGAAAGCACGAACTGTGGCTTGAGCTATAGACCAATCCCTAGCTATCCGACTCATTGCAGGGACCTGCAAGTCTTGATATTTAATACTTTGGACATCAAAGGCTAGTTTGAGTCGCCTCTAGATTTTTTGGTTCACCTCATCGATGATTGGTCCTCCTTAGCGATGGCACTTTGAGCTTCTGTAATATAAGCCAAAATTGATAAGGCACTCGAGGCCCGAGATCTGAAAGTTTTCAGCAGGTGCGAGCGGATCTCCTTGATTCTATTTTTGTCAAACAATTCCAAGTTTGCCTTTTCAAACAATTGTTCTTGGGCTCGCAAGATCTTGCTTTCAAGCTCCTTGGCCTTCAGCTCATTCTCGGCCTGCTTCTGCGCTTGTTGCTCGGTTGAACACTGCAGTTGTAGGATTTGTTGTTTGAGGGCATGTGTTTCCTTTTTCAACAACTTGCACTATTTTTGTGAATCCTCCAGCTCGAAGCGGATCCTAGCCAACTCTTCTTCCAACTTGATGTTGGCATTTTCTGCTTCAAACCTGCGTTGATTGGCAATATTTGCATGCGCTCGAAAGGTCTCGATCCCGACATGCATGGACGCAGACTCATTATCTATATTCAGATGCTCTAGGTCCTTGGTCTTCTCCTGGTACTCATAGTCAGCTGGAGTCATTTCATCCAGAGGTTTCTGAACTTTAGGGACCTTCTTCACCTTATGTAACTTTTCGCCTTTCAAGTCGAAAATAGCACATTTTTCAACTTGGGCTAGAGATCGCCCTCTTTTCTTTCTTGCCTCCTTCAACATCTTCTCTGTGTTTTGTCGAGCTAAGAGTAGCTTTTCAGCTAAGGGGCGCTCCTTTATTAGAGATAAATTTATTTCAAATAAGGTTGGATCTCCGACCAAAGGTGTGAACAAATACAAAGAATTAATGGGGAATGCCCCCCCTAGAAGGTTCGATGACAGGTGTAGCGGGGGCTTCGGCCAGTGGGATTAAACTGTGAGCGATGGGAGAGTGGGCTAAGGGGCTTGGCATTGGGACACTACCTTTGCCTTGACTTAGGATTGAAGGAACAGTGGAATGGGTGGGCGAAGTGATTTCAACCGGCTTATCTGGTCGGACGACTTGGGTGGAGTGGGGCTAGGCAGAGATGGACAGGCAATGCTTGGGATAGAGTGGTGATTGACCTTGTAGGGGAGGGAGGGGTTGATGATGACTTTCAACCGAGACCATGGTGGATGTGTCAGAGATCGAGGCGAAGGGGAGAGAGTGCGTACCTATGTGCCCTCCTGGCAAAGCGGTCGTGGTAACTTCTTGCGTGATCGGCTCTTGGCCCTTTTGGGCTTCAACACTCTCGACCTCCACGACTTCTACTTCAGGGTCTCCTTCTTGTTGGAGGAGTTCCTCCACATCGATGATATCTATGTCTGGGACCGTCTCAGCACTTGGAGGCATCGCACCTTCAACACCTGCTTCAACCGGGCTCGATGCAGGTGATTCAGCAGAAGTACTTGGGGGCTTTGTGCGAGGGCACTTTGGGTGGCTCGGAGGCACTTGAATCTGCTCCTGCCTCTTCCTTTTCCTTCTTTCCAATGGTTGCTCTACCTCTTCGGCCCCCACTTCCTTGCTTCTTCCTCTAAGGTATCTTCAGCTCCTTTGGACTTTCACCCGATATCGGGGGAGCTAGAGGAACAAAATTAGCAAAGGATATAGACTTCTAGGTTTCGACATTGGCATCATAGAGAATCACGAAGTCTTTATCTGTTGCCAAGAGTCCATAGGAATTCATCTTCTGGTGATGGACCCTCATTATCCACCATTCTCCTAACTTTTCCTCACTCCAATATTTCAATTCCTCTTTTAAATCATCCTTTGCTTTCCTCCAGAATGTGGAGCTTGGAGTTGGGAGGGGGTACTGGTCAGGGTCAAATTCGACCTCCATAGGATAGAATTCATGCCAGGGTGGCAATGTCCTCATCTTTCCAAATGCCACTCCAGATCTTTCCCATTGGGGTTGTTCCTCTGCTCCACAATTTCTTGGTGAGGGCAGATGTGGAAGTTCTTGAATCGTAGATGATCCCTCATTACTCCCAAGGGATCATAGAGCCATTGCTGAGGAATTTGGAGCAGGCCAAAATTGGCAAGCTTCTCCTCCAGGAAAACATTCTGCTTCAAGGCAGATACCTCAATTACTCCCATCCTGAAGGGGAAGTCACAAGTATGTGCCCATTTTCGACCATGGCCATACACGACATTTGTTGCGTCACTCTGTCGAGCGACCTCCAATGCAAATTGATATTCAAAAGGGAAAACAGGGAGCAGGAAGGGCTTTCTTGTAAAGCCGAACATACGAATGACCAATCCTTGTGTCAATTGAAAAACATCTCCCTTCTTTTCTTGCACTATTTTATCTCTCAGACTGAGTGGGACCCGAGGGCAAGAACCCTTCAACAAATGCATGGCGGGCCCCAAGAATTGTTGGTTAAAAGAATAATAGGACTCTGTCCTCAATAGGAGGGGAGTCCACTGGTATACAGGCAAAGGATTCCCATCTTTACCGCTCGGAGAGATGGCGATATGAGGGAATTGCTTATGAATCTGGTAGAAAAACAACCAGACTAAGATGGAGCAAGGTGCAAAGTACTGACCCATCGTCGAATTCTTCATGCTGGTGAGCCTCGTATGCAGGGTTCGGGCCACCCATTCTGCCCAATCAAAGAAAACTGGGTTGGTGCTCGGCCTTGAAGCGTCAGGGGCATAGAATTCCCCTCTTGAAATACATTCGGCCAAAGACACCTGCCAGGGTTGTACTGAAGCATCTATCGACAGGCCCGCCACCCATGCAATGATGGAGAAAATATCAGTGTTCTTGAAAGCTGCCAAAGGTAGAGGCATTTGGGGCAGCTTGCTTGAAGGGAGCCCGCTTTTGAGGTTCTCGCGCAAAAATTTCAATATGAAGTTATTGGATGTAAACCTCTCCATCTGTTCGCTTAGAATAACATTGCGAACTGAATATCCCTTGGGTGGCAAGGTCAATGCTTGCACATCTTCCTTCAGAATGGAAAACAATTTATGGCTTGAAGAATCTAATACCTGCCTGGATGCAGGCTGGTAATTCTGTGCGATAGCATAGATTAGCTCTGGGCAGTGGTGAGCAGGCGGGGTCAAATACTAGTAAATCTGAGAATAATAGGCAGTAGCCCTCTTATTCTCTGGGGTGAGTCTGCTCACCATAAATTCAATAGTGCGTCGGAGCTCGGATACATCCTTAGAGAGCTCTGTGTCTCTAATCTTCTCCTACCCGTCAATTGGTGGCTCCACAAGTCGTTCTTCTTTCGAATCATCCCCTTGATCCATCGGCCGCTTCTTGGGTCGAAGGGGTAGACTTACTTCTTTGGAGTATGCCTTTTCTCTTCCTTCCCCTTCTTTGTTTTTTGGGGCTTGCAACTTCGGGTTCCTTCCCATTTTCTTTGGAATTCTTCTTCCCCATGTTGCAAGTGATGGCAGTAGAATTCTTGATACAGAGGGCCTTAATGCGAATGAGCTTGGATGCAAAGGACAAGAGGGTTGTAGAGTACCTGAAAGTTCTGAGTCTAGCTTGAACTGATGGACAAATAACTTCCCTCTTGCCAGGAATTCGCTTTTATAACCTAAAAAGGCAACTACCTTAATTTATGGCACCTACTAAAATTAAATTTACACTTCGGATGGAAGAGATTGTCGTATTCTTAAATTGATTCTGCAGCGACGTGGTACACAGGGCTGCATGCTTTGATGATTACACTTTTGTACTGGAGATGCAACCCGCTGCCACCTCGTACCTTGGTGCGAGCTTTTCCTTTCCCTTTTTTTGACTCGATTATCTCGAGAAGTGCTCCACCACCTTTTGCCTTAAATTCATCCGCTTCGTACTCCTTTCAAGGTTGTTGTCGACACGTTCTTCGAGGCACATTTCAAATTCTCCACCTCGCGCATGTTCGGTTCGGCGAAGTTGAACTTTAATGTTGAAAATGCTTCACGGTGAACCTTTGGTTCGGACTACCTTTCGATGCTTCGGGCCCGAAGTACTTCTTCTTCGCCGTGTTGTCGCTCTGCTTCGCGAAGGTCGCTTACCGAAGCTTTTACCCTTTTGGAAACTGCTTTGCCAGGACACTCTTAAAATCTACTTCGCAAAACTGCTGCCCGAAGTGTCTGCTGAAAATGCTTCGGGTGCGAAGCTCTCTTTTGTGCCTTTGGTTCGGTCCTTTTGAGAGTAACCTACTTCGCAGCGAACCTCCTTGCACTTGCTACTTCGCATCAAAAGTCCCCGAAGAGGATTTGGAAGTGGTACTTGGCTTTTGTGATCTTGGAAGAGGATGTATATACAAATGCAAATTATATACAAAAGTATATATACACACATTTTTTTTTTTTTAAAGAAAGAAAAAGGTCTTTTACCTTAGCGGTGAAAAATCTTCAGATGAAGACCATTGACAGAGATCGGTAGAACTTGACCATCTGGATCTTTGAGGATGAATGAATTGGCCGAGTTCACCTTCATAATTTTGAATGGCCCATCCCAAAAGGCGTCCATCTTGTCGTGATTCCCAGGCTTGGCCTTCCAAGAGTCCCACTTCAATACCAGATCTCCCACATTGAATGTGCGATCGGATGACTTTTTCTTGAACCAGTCTCGGGTGACCTGAGTATGCTTAGCGAAGTTCTGGTATGCTTCTTCACGATCTTCCTCTAGTCGCAGCAGCTGAGCTAACCTGTTTTCCATCGGACTAACTCCATATTCTGCTTCTAATAGCTGCAGTGCAGGGATCTCCACATGGATGGGTAAGATGGCCTCCTTGCCGTAGACCAGGGCATAAGGCGAAGTCTTGATTGACCTTTTGATAGAAATTCGATCGGCCCACAAGGCCCGATCTAGAAGGAGGTGCCAAGTCCTTTTGTTCGTCTCTATGAGCTTTCTTAGCATCCTCAACAGAGTCTTATTGGTGGATTCTGCCAAGTCGTTGCCTTGTGGATAGTAGTTGGAGGATACTTTATGGTATATCCCATATCTATAGAAGAATTCATTAATTTTGGCACCTGTGAAGCCAGGGCCATTGTCTGTGATGATTGCTTTGGGGATGCCAAACCTGGTGATCAATCCTTCTAGGAAGGTGACTACAGTCTCTTGATCTGCATGCTTGGTGGGAATCGCTTCGGCCCACCTGGTGAAGTAGTCAGTTGCGGTCAGGATGAACTTATGTCCCGCGGAGGAGTTCGGTGATACGACCCCTATAAAATCCAATCCCCATTGCTGAAAGGGAGTTTCTACCTGTATCGGGTGAAGGGGCATCGAAGCATTTTTGCTTCGGTCGGTGAACTTCTGACACTGCTCGCATTTGCGACAAACGACGAAGGCATCAACGAAGAGTGTGGGCCAATAATAACCCGCTTTGATAATCTTTAGTGCCATTGTTCTTCCTGCGAAGTGACCTCCAGATAGCCCCGAATGGAACTCTCCTAGGACTTTTCTTTTATCATCGTCTTTGATGCATTTGAGAAGGACCCCATCAATATTCCTAAAAAATAGGCCTTCGGGGCGCAGGGTGTACCGGGAGGACCGCATCCTGAAATGCCTTCACTGTGAAGCATTTAGATGCGAAGGACAACTGCCAGTGTGGAAGTATTGAACTATTTCACTGACCCAGTCTTTCTCATCCTCTTCCTGGTTAGTGAAGCATCCTTCAGCTGGTAAGTCATCCCACTGAGATTCTGCAGCTTCGACAGCTGCGCTCTTCGCTAATTCTTGACACAATGCACGACCGCGAACCAATTTTGTGGGCTTGATCTCAATGTCAAACTCCTGTATCTTGTTCACCCAACCAGCTCTTTTGCTTCCCAATTCTCCTTGGATGATGAAATTGCGCACGTCGGGGTGAATGACAAAGACTGTGACCCGACTTTGAGAGATGAACTGTTTGAACTTTCTGAGGGATTTCATTACCGCATGCACCTGACGTTCTATGAAATTATATTTCTCTTCATGGGGATTGATCACTTGGCTCAGAAACGCGATGGGGCGCTCCTCGCCATCTTCCCCCTTTTGTGTCAGGACAGCAGCATAGCTTTCGGGCTCCCCTATAGCATATAGGATAAAATCCCTACCGTAATCAGGATTGATCAAGACCGATGCCTAGAGCGATTCGAGCCTTAATCTCTTCGAATGCTTCCTTTCTTTCTTTCGTCCAGCTAAATTCGGTGCCCTTCTTCAGGAGTTGGGACATTGGCTTGATGACTTGGGCGAAGTCAGGGACAAACTTCCTCACGAAGTTGATCTGGCCGAAGAAATATTGAAGTCCTTTCTTGTCTGCTGGGAGTGGGAGCTTCATTAGAGCCTCGGCTCTATCAGGATCTACAGCGAGGCCCTTTTTCGATATCGCATGTCCCAACAACTTTCCTTCGCTGACTGCGAATATGGACTTCTTTGGATTGATCGAGATGCCGAACTCTCGACATTTTTTGAAAACTTGTTGTATATGTGTGGGGTGATCTTCCCTTCTTCGGGAGAAAATGGTCATGTCATCTAGATAGATGATGATAACCTTATTTAGAAGCTCGCCAAAAGCAAGATCCATCACTCTCTGGAAAGTGGCACCAACATTCGAAAGGCCAAATGGCATTCGCTGGTAAGCAAATGTCCCCCACTTGGTGGTGAATGCTGTTTTATGCTGGTCTTCGTCCCTGACCCAGATCTGATTGTATCCAGAAAAACCATCGAGCAGAGAGAAGCGTTGAGCTCCAGCCACCGAGTGCAAGATTTGATCGATTTGTGGGAGAGGATAGTGGTCCTTGAGGGAAGCCTGGTTCAGGTTGCGAAAGTCCACGCATAACCTTATATCTCCATTCTTTTTTTTGACTGGGACCAGGTTCGCTACCCATGAAGAGTGCTTGATGGGATATATGATCTTCGCCTCGAGCATCTTCAGGAGTTCGGCCTTCATTAGGACCTCGATCTTGGGATTAACCGGTCTTTGCTTTTGTCGAAAGGGTTTGACCCCCTCCTGCAATTCGATTGTGTGTTGAACCAACTGCCGATTGTATCCCCGAAGATCTTGATAAGACCAAGCAATTATATCAAAAAACTTTTTGCACAGATTCTGTATCTGTTCTATCTCTTCTGAAGTGCAGTCGGTTCCAACCTTTATTGCTTTTCCAGGTTCAAGCTCTAAATCCTGATACTGCTTTTCATTGACTTTGATCATGTGAGAGAGGGCTCGGTCATTCCGATCAAAGAGGCTTTCAAGGGTGATTAGTCCCTTGGGAACGTGGTTATTCTTCAATTGAATCAGCCCTTCATATTCTCCTTCATCAGAGCTTCGGTCTTCGACTGTGGCGGCTTCTTGGATCATGAAATTTACAATCTGCTCATCGTTGTCAAAGACTTGCCAATGCAGATCTTTGTCTGGGACAGAGGGTCTATAGATCATCCTCACAGCTTTGGGCTTGTGCACCATGTCTTCTGCTGGAGAGTACTTGGCTGCGATGGATGCCAGAACATCGACATGTCGGTTCTTTTCTCATGGGATTGACTGCAGATTGAGAGATTCAAACTGGTCGAACAGGTCCCATACCCTGTTGCGGTATGATTTTAGATAATGCTTCTTTGAAGTACACTTATTTGTGACCTGGTTGCAAACCAGTTCGAAATCTCCGAAGATTTGGAGATGCTTTATGCCTAACTTGTCAGCTTTCTTGAGTCCTAGGCACAATGCTTCGTATTCTGCTGCATTGTTAGTGCAGCTCCATGTCAACCGGTAGCAATATTCCTTTTGCTCTCCGAAGGGTGAAATTAGAAGAATCCCCGCCCCGAACTCATTTTTACATCGGGCGCCGTCGAAGAACAACTTCCATAGTTCTTCCTGGGCACTTGTTCTATTCCCTGGTTGGGAGTGTTTTTTAGGCTTGGCGATCGCATAACATCCTATCTCGGTCTCCACCATGGCGTTGAAGTCTGCCAATGAGAACTCATCTTCATAACTTAATTGCGCAAGAGATTCCTCGACCAGGTCTACCTGCTCTATCTCCTCCACCATTGCATTCACTGGTTCGCTACTTTCTTCCTCGGACATCTTCCGCACAAGAAAGGAAGAAGGCTTTTCATTGTAGATCTTCACCTTCTTTCCTTTGAATGGAATCTCCAGATGAGAGTAATCCATAGATAGATATCCGCCCAGCCTTTGCCATGAATTCCCTTGACAAGCACATACTGAAATATGGCTCCAAGTCGACTACCACTACCTCTTGTATGACTGTGATCTGAGGCATCTTATGTAGTCGGATAGGAATGTCCTTGATCACCCCTACAGTCTTCACTGGAGTACCATCCAACTGGAGTACACCTTGGCTGCTTCGTGTATATTCCATCCCTATTTCTTCGTAGACTGCTCTTGGCATTACTGTTGTAGCGGCCCCAGAGTCGATCATGCAATTATGTACAATATACCCTTCCATTTGTAGGGATAGGTAGAATGGAGGTGGTCTATTCTTCCCCATGATGGATGTGGATAGGGTCTACACAAGAGCAGGTGGTGCCACATTTTTTACTTTAATTGTCTTCAATGATTCTTGCAGCAGGTCTACTTGTCCAGGTAGTTGCAGTGCATCGTACAGGCTGATCTTGGCTGGAATCTTCTTCAATTCCTCTACAATGTTGTACGCCAGGGATTTGAGCACTTCGGGCTCCTTTCTAGGTTCATATCTGGTGCGATACTGCTCCGTAGCTTCAACTCTTTGTCGCTTAGTTAGTGAAGGAAACTTGAGCTTTTCCTTAGCTTGTTCCTTAGTTTCTGCCTGAGGTGGTTCGACAGAGGCCTTTTGAGCCTTTTCTTTGATTGGTGCAGGTGGAGGAGCTTCACTCGAGGCTAAAGTAGATGATTGTCCTTTCTCGGGTCGAACTTGCTCTTTTGAAGGAGCCATCTGAGTAGCATCTACTTCTATTGCCTTCTTTCCTCCTCTGGTAAGCACTGCAACCGGCTCCTCCTTGCCAATTGTCATGTTCTGACTCATCCGCCTAATGACGTTGACTTGACCGTTATGACTACTGTTTGCCGACGTTTGTACATAGTGTTGGTGCAGGGTGCAGGTATTCTCTTCATGCGGATCATTGCACGTAGAGCACCAATATACATAATCGAAAGTGCTCGGAGCTTCATCAATCGTAGCATTTCTCGTCGTAGCCTTCCCTTGCTGGACTGCTTGGTCCTTGGTAAGCGCAGGCGTAGGATAAGATCTTCTCGGTAGGAATTCCTGTTGCGCTTGCTTCTTCTTCACAATGGTCATGTCATTGGACAACATCTGAACTGTAGAGTTCAGAGACTGCATCTCCTATAGAATTTTAGTTTGTATATCATCGGCTTTCGGAACGAGTGGCAATGAAGCCATCGTCGGTATTGGAGGAAGGGCGGGATGTTGAGGTGGTGCTGGCAATATAGGAAATGCCGAAGTGATAGTGGGCTATGGAGTTGAAAATGTAGGGAAGTGGATTTGTGGAGGGGTGATTTGAGACACGATAGGATTTGGGTTCCAAGATGAAATCGGGAGTGCTAGGGTTGTAGAGATTTGCGAAGCGGCTGCGCTTGCATACTGGAATTGAAGGAATTCGAGAAGTATGGGCATCGGCATCCTTTGGGGAAGCTTGCCCACAGCTATCAAATCCATTTTCTCCCTCTTGGCTAACTCATACAACTCGAGAAAAGTATTAACGTTAGAATATCTTACCATGAGACTGATATCAGGATTGAAATCTCGAAGGAAATAGAGTGTCGTAGCTTCATCGGTTGGTCGAAGTCCAATTGGCACTCTCTACCAGGTTCGAGCGAACCTAACATTGAAATCTACGATCTCTTCTTGTGGATGTCTCTTGATCGAAGTGAACTGATGTAGAAGAGAAGTAGGATCAGAAGACTCATTGAAGTTTCCCATCATTTGCCCAGCTAACTGGTCCCATCCCGTAATACTACCGGGTGGTAGAGATCTATACCAATAGAGGAGTTTTCCTCTAAGGGAAAGAACCATAAGCTTTACCATAATTTGTTCTTCTGTAATGTCATGGATCGCCGCCAGAGATATTATGTCCTGGATATGCTCTAGAGCAGTCTTCCTAGTTCCATCGAACGTTGGGATCTTCTTTATGGCAGTAGGCGACACTTGCCCTTGTCCTGCTAGATTTAGTGGTGACAAAGAATCCCATGCTGGGCACAACCTGGGTGGCTGTGGCTGCTGCATTTGTTGTTGTTGTTGTTGTTGTTGTTGTGCCATACTTGCTCTTGGATTTTGAGAAACAGGAATTCCCAAAGCTCCCCCTTGATTGCTAGTAGGACAACTAATAGGAATGGAGGGACTAGGACGCTTCGGTGAGTTGGGAGGATTGGGAGGAAAACTAGATGTTGTACTATCAAAAGTTAGGCCTTGTCTGCCAACAGCAGCCTCTTGCGAGGATGTTCCGCGTAACAATGATTCGGGGGTGACCAACCTTGATTGCTCCCCAAAGGCGTCAATATCTAGCTCAAAGAACTCGGTTTCCTCTCCTCTATTCTTAACTCTCCATCTTGTTTGCATGAAGGCACAGACTTTTGGTACTGGTCTTTACGACTTAAATATTCTTGGGTAAACAGAGTCGCCAGATGCTAAGAGTCTTTCAGTAATGAGGGCATCGGTCCTCACTACCACTAGTCAGGTGAGACTGACCGGGTCACACCGAGAACTGGTTAGAACTATTGGCCCCGGTGAAGACGGGTTTGAGATTTAAAATATGGGACCTTGACTGGTTATGGATCTTACTGAGACAGACACAGTCGGTCCCACCGGGCGTGCCAAAAATTGTTGGTCATCAAATCTGCCTAGGAAAGGATTTTGGGTGAGTGTATGCGCCCTAGACCTGGACCAACATTGAAAGGCCGAAGGGAAGAGATGCCCCTCGTGCCAATCTCCGGAGAAAGGCCGGCTCCTATGCTAAACTACTTGGGTGTTTGAAGATAAGGGTGCAGGAAAGAGATAAAAGGAGTTAGGGTTAGAGAAATCGGTGATGTAAGGTGGGAGAGAACAGGAAGCACGATCGCTAACCAGCAACTTGAATAGCAGCAAGGAACACCAAGGATAAATGAAAGAAATGCAATATCAATTTTCCTATGTATCCTTCGGGCGAGTTTCAGGGTACCTTCCCCGATCGCACACCAGACGTAGAGTTCAGCATCCAATATACAAACGAAGAAAGACAAAAGAATCAAGCACAGAAGGCAGCATAAAAGAAAGCCAATACAATGCTTTTCTGCTCCTATGTATCCTTCAGAGCGAGTTTTAGGGTACAGTCCCCGATCACACGTCGGACGCAGGGTTCAACATCTCGGTATACAAACGAAGAAAGACAAAAGAATCAAGCACAGAAGGCAGCATAAAAGAGAAGAATTGAGCTCAAAGCCTTTTAGTATTAATCGTAGGACATCAAGTTACAGCAGCTTTCTAGCAGATAGTTCCCCCCCTTTTCTATTACAATGCCTGGGTTTTTATAGAGGACCCGGCCCTCTGAGTCATAATTACATAGCAAGGAAGAGTACGCCCTCGAGCCCTGAGAATTTGGCTCCCCGAGGCTCTCATGATCGAGCTCTCAAATCTGTTACCAAAATTGGCAACTACGACCGGGTCAACCATGGAAAGGTGCATTGATGAGCCGTCTGGATGTCCTTGGTCTCCGGGTGCGGTGCTCGAGTGGCCGCCATGCTCGTCGGGCTCTCCATCATGGCTTGATACTTCATTTTTGATTGCCAAAAATGAGCAACGAGCTTATCGGGCACGAAAAATTGCATTTATGAGGCACTTGATCACCTCGGGAAAATACCCGGCTTGGAACGCGTGCCCGTGAAGCGCTTCGCTAAGTTTTCATTCACAACTTCGCTTCGCAATGGTTCTGGGCCGAAGCAAAAACTCCTCTTTGGTTTGTACTTCACAAAATTGAGCTTCACAAAACTACTTCGGGGGTGGGGAGTGCCGAAGCATATTCACTTCGCAAAATGGGCCTCTTCGTCTTTGCCGCTTCGCTGACTAAATTACTTCGCTGACGCCCTCGAGAAATGCTTCGCTGCGATCCTCTTTCGAAACTGTGGTTCGGGAAGATTTCGGCCGAAGCAATTGTCTTCAAAAGACATTGCATCCTTTCACTTCGGGTAGAAGTACTTCGCACAAAATTAGCCGAAGCAAATGCTTCGCAATGAGCTTTTGGCGAAGTAAAAATGGTTCATTGATGGAGGGGCCCGAAGTGAGTACTTCGGCAACTTTCTGGCGAAGCACTTTCAATGCTCCTTTGAGTTCCGCTTCGCTGATTTCCCGACCGAAGTATTTGCTGAAAATGCTTCGGGTGCGAAGTAGTTTCACCCTCTTTTCTTTGTATTTCACTTCGGCACACCGCTTCGTAGAAATCTCACCCGAAGTAGCTTCTAAAAATGCTTCGGGCCCGAAGTAGATTTCTTGCCTTCGCTTTTTGGCGAAGTTGTTCTTTCGAACGCCGCTTTTGTATTCTTCTTCGGCAATACTACTTCGCAAAAACCCTACCCGAAGCAATGCTGGAAATGCTTCGGGTGCGAAGCTCTTTCTTCTGAATGCCGCTTCGCTCAACTTTCGCCCGAAGTAGCTGCTGGAAATGCTTCGGGCATGAAGTAGTTTCATTCTCTTTTCTTTGTATTTTACTTCGATGAAAACTACTTCGCAAAACTTTTACCCGAAGTAGTGCTGGAAATGCTTCGGGTGCGAAGCTCTTTTCATTTTCCTTCGCGAAGCTCTTTTCTCTAGCTTGTTCGGCAACGAAGTTCTTTCTTTTCTACTTTATATACAAAGGGGTGGCATTGGAAGCCAAAATTGCTGCAACTTTTCAAAATAAAAAACAACAAAGAAAAACTTTACACAACACTGTACAAAATTTGTTTTCTTTTTCTCTACCCCTTGAGAAATGTGACAAAATTGTCAACAATAACCAACTAAAATTTTTCTAAGGTATTGGAGTAACTATAATGAGATAATTACCAAATTGTAATAATATCACTATGTAGTCATGATATAATATGGTGGGGCCTATTTTAATCCCATTTAATCAATTAAAAAAGAAGTTGAATGCTTGTAACAATGGAGTTTTGGGTAGAGCATGAGGTCATCTAGAAAGTTAAATTATCATGCAAAGAGCCAAAAGCAAAGAAGAATTTACAAATATCAAACCCTACGAGTCGTAGAGTACAGTAGGAGGGTTTTTTGTTGCTTAGAGTGGAGGAATATTCAATTGTTTTATAATCTTAAGATCTTTACATATGGAAAATGAGCAATGGATTCGTTTGGAGTGTATCAATGCTTAAACCCTTACCATGAATACGATGAATGTTTTTTTTGAAAAAAAATTGAAGAAAAGGAATGCCAAGAGAAAGAAGATACATGATCGAGTGTGAGCTAGAAAGGAGTGCAATCTGAGAGGGAATGCGAGCTAGGAGAAATTGTGAGCTAGAGTGAGCAAAGAGGGAGTGCAAGCTAGGAGGGAGACCCAACCCCACTAGCTAGTATGGAAGGAAAGTTACATTTGAATGCCCTAATGGAAAGTGAGGATGCCATAGCTATAAGTATAGATTTCCAAGTTAAAGATAAGTGGAAAAGCAAATATATGGCAAGTTCGATCCAATTAGTAGA
Organism: Wollemia nobilis; assembly: GCA_028583015.1. NCBI lineage: Eukaryota > Viridiplantae > Streptophyta > Pinopsida > Araucariales > Araucariaceae > Wollemia > Wollemia nobilis. The sequence continues at coordinate 4,849,124 of JAQPPZ010017082.1, read as the reverse complement.
TGTTGCACCATAAGTGACCATCAAGGATGAGATGATTGAGCATGATATAATAGTTTTGAAAATCAAGGGGTTAATATGTAAGTTCCATATATCTTGGTTAAGGTTTTTGGAGATTCAAGATTGGATCAAGTGGAAGTGGGGATTGAATTCAAATTACTCTATGAGTTTTCTTCCTAAAGTTTTTTCCTTGTCATATTTTCTAATTCATAAATCAGAGATAAAATATTGAGTGGTTGCCCATGGAGGAAGAGATGCCCTTTATTTAAGACCATGGAGTAAAAAAATTTCTATTGAGATAGAAACTATTAAGAAGCTTCTAGTTTGGGTTAGGCTTTTTGAACTTCCATATCAACTTATCAATAAGAATATTTTGAAGAGTATTGAAACCCTAGGAGAATTCATCCATAAAGGACTAACTATTAAGGAGCATAAGCATGTTATATATACCAAAATAAGTGTTGTTATGGATATTTCAAAACCTTTTTCACAATCCATTAAGATTAAATATGAATAAAGATAATGATATCAACTAGTGGATTATGAAAACATCACATTTTGTTATTGTAATTATTATGAGACCGGCCACTTGGAAAGAGTTTGCAAAGTGAAAAATTTGAATAAAGAGATAAAATTTTTGTCATATGATAAACTTCAAGGCAAATCCAAGAAACCATACATTAATATAAGGTAGATTAGATAAAGGATATTCCACTGCTAAAGAAGGGGTAAAGAAATCCTATATATAACATCTTATGGAAAAGGCCACCATCACTCACTTGGATCAAAAATTAGAAGAAACAAAGAAGGGTATAAGGGATAAGAAAGTAAAATATGTAAGTTCAAGTTCAGAAGGAAGTAAAGGTAAAAAGGTAAATATGGAGGAAAATCCTAACACAAAGATGACAGAAGAGGTCAAGATCTTTCCAAGTAAATCATCTTCATTTTCCTCAAGTAGTATAGAATCCTCTTCTAGTAATACAAGTGAAAGCAGTATAGAGGTTATCCCTTGCACTTTAGGGTTTCAAGAGCAGCATAATAAAAAAATGAGGTTGGAGGAAGTCTATAATAATTAAGGGTTTATAAGGAAGAACAACAAGGTAATTTCTTTGGAATATTGTCCTTGCACCTTAGGGTTTCTAGGGCAATATAAAGAAGAATGTGCTTTTAAGGTTATTCCTTGCTCTACAAATTCTATACAACAAGATAAACCTATAGATGATAAGTCTTACTTTGAGCAGTGTGAGAAGATTGAAGAGATAGATGAAGATGAAAGTATTGATGGAAATGAAAAAAGATAGGAAGACCCAAGAATAAAAACAAAGAGAAAAAAAAACCTTGATGGATATTGATAGGGGAAAACAAAAGAAAATATTGCAATTGTTAACAAGAAGTGGGGCTAAACCCACAAATAAAAACAAAAAATAACAATAAAAATAATATCTTGAAATATTAGGGGCATGAATAAGAACTCTAAAAAAGGGTACTAAGAAATTTTCATATTGTTATAGATAATATATTAATATTTATAGATATGAAAATGGGCAATAAATATTTTAGTCATTCATGGTGTTGAATTTTATCTTAACAAAATTTCAATTTCGAAAGGCATATGTATGAAATGATAAAAAAGAGTTGATTGTGGAAACTTAGCAGTGAAAAATATGGCAAATCTATTTGAGAAGAAAGGTAAATGAAGAATATTTTTGATAGAAATGTAGGTTGGATATAATTTAACTAATTTGATAGAAATGTAATGTTTTAATTTTTTAATGGGAGTGGCCCCCAGTAGAAGCCACACATAGCTTATTAAAAAAAAATGATAGAGTGTTCAATATTTTATATAATGATGATTCATTGTGATCTATGGATTCTTGGGGATGATTTTAATATTTTACTATCTCCTTTGGAAAAGAAGGATGGTATTCTAGGATGGTGTGAATCAATGCAATATTTTGTTTTATTTATCAATTGAAATGACCTTGGGATGTTAGTCCATCAAGCTTTCAATATACATGGGATAATAGACACATTGGGAAAAATCATATAGGAGAAATACTAGATAGATATTTACTATCCAATAAATGGTTGCAAATAAAGTATACAATCTCTTCAGATATTTTATTATGAGCTAGATCGGATCACAAACCCATTATTTTGACTTGTGAGTTACCTAATAATAGTCATTCAAAACCATTTCACTTCCAATCTATGTGGCTCCAAGACCCAATTTTTTTTCTAGATGGTTATGTTATGGTGGGATGAATCAAAATTTGAAGGTTCATGTATGTACAGGTTTTTTCAAAAGTTGAAATATTTAAAGGAGCAAATGAAGATTTGGAATGTAAAATATTTTGGTAACATTTTTAAAGAAAAGAAATAAAATGAATCCAAGCTCAAATATTCACAAGAGATAGTAGAAATTAATTAAATGGATAAGGATTCTTATGTGAAATAAAAATAATTACTTTCTGATTATCATAATGCATTGAAAAAGGAGGAGTCATATTGATTCCCAAAAACTCGAGAGAAATGGCTCAAGGAAGGAGATAGAAATACTAAAAAAAATCATGCTACAAAAACAAATTTTATGTTTGTCACATTAAAAATATTTTAACTCTAGATGGAATAAATATTGAGGACAAAGAAGATATAAGGAAGGAAGCCATTAATTATTTGTAAAATATTTTGTCAGAGTCTAGGTAAGATAAGGAGGCACAAGAATTTTATTTTCTAAAATATTCCATCAATTACCACTTAGGGAAAAAATGAAAGCTTGATGAAGATACTTATAGAGGAGCTTCATGAAGGAATTTTCTCTTCCCATCCTAACAAGGCATCTAGTCTCAATGGATTTCCTACAATTTTTATTTAAAAAATTAGGATTTGTTGAAGAGCGATATGTTAGTTGTGGTTGAAGAGGCCCAAAAATGGAAGGCTATAGTAAGTGAGGTCAATGCTACTTTTATTACCTTGGTTCCCAAGAAAGGCGACACAAAATATTTTGATAATTCTCATCCAATAAGCCTTTGATATTTTGATATTTTGGTTCAGAAGATCATTTCAAAAATTATAGCAAATAGGTTGAAGGGCATTATAGGGCGTCTTCAAAGGAACAAGGTGTTGGAAATATTGAGCATATTAAGTTGTAATTTATGTCAAAGGATTGATGTCAAGAGTTGTTATTGATGTCAAAGGATTGATGTTGTCAAAGATTGCATGATATTCAAGGAAAAATATTCTTCAAGGTATTTTTGAGGTGTGGTGTTTTAACTCCTACTCTAAGTAGTGTTATTTGAAAGGAAATATTTGTGATATCATATGGTGGAGGTATAAGAATTGATTTGATGAGCATTAGTGATTGATTGAAGTTGAGAGTATTTGCACATTGCTTTGATTAAAATTGGAAACACATGAGCTAGGGTTTGTGAACAAGTTGTGCATCATTGTTGAATGAAATTGAGAACGTATGAGCTAGGGTTTCTGAACAAATTTGTGCATCATTGTTGAATGAAATTAAGAACATATGAGCTAGGGTTTGTGAATAAATTTATGCACCATTGTTGAATGAAATTGAAAACATATAAGCTAGGGTTTGTGAACAAGTTGTGCATCATTATTGAATGAAATTAAGAATGTTGGTGCAAGGGTTTGAGAGCATAATTGAGCATTGGTTTGAGTGATATTAGAGGTGAATGTGCAAGTGTTAGAAATCATATTTGTGAAACAAGTGTGTAAATTGGTTTTGATTTTGAGAAATACATAATAAGGTCAACTACTAAGTGTTATATAAGAGATATCTTTTGAAATAAATAAATGTGGGACATGTGAAAGCAACAGACTTAATGAATGTGAAAAGAACATATTGATTATTTGTATTGTATATCATTCTATTTATGTTCATGAAGAAAAATAATTCTGGGTAGAATATGTCTAAATTACTTTAGTCAAAGAAAGCACTTTTGAGAAAGATATAAGAAATTGTTTGTATGCAAGAATTGGGAATGTTTGAGCAATTTTTGAGAACAGGATTGGGGTAGATCTAAGAAGGTTTTTTTGAGGTAGATTTGATTTGGTTTGAGTAGTGATAGTAAGCTTATTTTAGAAAGCCTTGTAAGAAGGCCTAGAGCATATTTAAGTAGGTTCTAAGAGTTGGATTGAGCATGCTTTATAAGCAGGATTTTTTAGAATATTTGAGCAGGTTTCAGAGCAAAATTAAGTAAGCCTTATGTGTAGGCTTGGAGTAAATTTGAGTAAGTCTTGTGTAGACTTGGAGAAAATATTAGAAGGATTGAGAGTAGGTTTTGGTGAGCATATTTGAGCAAGTCTTGTGTGTAGACTTGGAGTAAATTTGAGCAGGGTTGAGAGCAGGTTTTAGTGAGCAGATTTGAGCAAGTCTTGTGTGTAGACTTGGAGTAGATCTGAGCAGGGTTGATAGTGGGTTTTGTTGAGCATATTTGAGAAAGTCTTGTGTGTAGACTTGGAGTAGATCTAAGAAAGATTTGAGAGTAAGTTTTGGTAAGCATATTTGAGCAAGTCTTGTGTGTAGACTTGCAGCATATTTGAGCAAATCTTATATGTAGACTTGGAGCAGATCTGAGTAGATTTGAGAGTAGGTTTTGTAGAAAATGTAAGCAAGCCTTGTGCAAAGGCTTGAAGTAGTGTAGAGCATAGGGGATTGGTGTCTCCTATGGATAGAGTTCCATGAACTTGAGCATAATGGGTTGGTGTCTCATGTGGATAGAGGTCCATGAACCAGAGCAAAGGGTATTGGTGTCTCCTATGGATAGAGGTCTATGAACCAAAGCAAATGGGATTGGTATCTCCTATGGATAGAGGTCCATGAACTTGAGCATAAGGGGATTGGTGTCTCCTATGGATAGATGTCCATGAACTTGAGCATAGGGGATTGGTGTCTCCTTTGGGTTGGTGCCCATAAACATTGTAATAGGGAATTGGTTCCCAAGAGATTGGTTGAGAAAATTTATAAGAAATATTTTCTCCGTGGATGTAGCCCACATTGGGTGAACCATGTTAAATCTGTGTCTCTCATGTGTGTGATGATTTTTGCATTGTTTCATTTACTATATTGATATTATTGCTATTATCATTTGGAAGGAAAAGTAAAAGTTTTGATCTTATACTATTCACCCCCCTCTTAGTATAAGCTTGTGTTCTTTAATTGGTATCAGAGTAGGTTCCTTTAGGGAATCCTAACAGCTTGAGGGAAGATCTTACAAGAACACACATGGATACTAAAGTGATAAAATTTGCTCCTAGGTTTGAAATCAACAAAAGAAATCCAAAAAATGAAAAGGAAGGTTTGGTTGACATAGAGGAGGAACTTACTACTACTCTTGTAGAATTAAAAAGGGTAGGAGAGAAGAATTCAAGATTGAAAAAGTTTCTACAAGATCTCACAAACTTAAAAGTAAAGGTTGAAGAGGTAAAGAAAATTGAAGAAGTAATGATTGAGAAACTAAAGGCAAAAGAGTTGGAATGTGAAAAATTGGAACATGAGGTTGTTTCTCTAAGAAAGGAAGTTGAAAAGTCTAAGAATAGGTCACAACAAAATATAAGATTACAAAAGGAAGAATCAAGCTCAAAAGAGACAAATCCCATGACCTATGCTGATGTATTAAGGAATAAGAAGGAAGAAAGTAGAGAATCATCATGGACAAAAGTCAATCACATAAATGGCATACAACCATATCATCCAAGGCAATCAAACAAGTTTCAATACTTCTTTCATGGTTACTATTTTTCATGTAACAAATATGGTCATAAAGCAGCATATTGCATGGTCCATGTAAAAAATGATGTTGGTATCATCAATAGAAATTCATTTGCACCACTCAACGATGTCATGTGTTACAAATGTGAAAATTTTGGGCACAAAGCTAAATGGTGTAAAATAGTGTTTCCTGAACTTCCTAAGTCAAGCAAGAAGGAGGAAAGTCAAACAATTTAGGAGATATCTTCAAAAGTCTAGAAAAAGAAGGAACAAGAAAAAGAAAAATCTATGTTGGTACAAACAATTCTTCATGTGCAAAATGAAGGAAATCAGTGGTACATTGATAGTGGTTTTTCAAGTCATATGATAGGTGACAAAAGTAAATTTCTTTCTCTCAAGAAAATAAATGGAGGAACAGTAAAATTTGGTGATAATGCTTCTACAAAAATTGTTGGAAAAGGGACTTTGAGTTTGGATAATGGAAAATCAAAGACAGAAAATGTGTTGTATGTTGAAGGATTGAAGCACAATTTACTAAGTGTTAGTCAACTTTGTGATCAAGGGCACACAGTCACATTTCACCCAAATGGATGTGAGATTAGGAAATCCAAAATAGGAAATATTATTGTAGATGCCGGTAGAACTACAAACAATCTCTATGTATTAAGTGAGATTAAAGGAGAAAAATATTTTTTATCTCAAGAGGATGAGAGCTGGTTATGGCATAGAAGGATGGGTCACTTGAACTTTGACAACATAATGAAAATAAGCAACAAACAAGCAATCAAATATTTTCCCAGGATAACAAAACCCCCAAATATAATTTGTGCACAATGTCAGTATGGCAAGCAAACAAGATCCAGTTTCAGATCAAAAGAATTTTCTTCATCCAAGCCTTTGGAATTAGTTCACACTAATTTATGTGGTCCTACAAGGACAAAGAGCCTACAAGGTGAGAGCTACTTCATGTTATTTATTGATGATTTCTCTAGAATGACTTGGGTAACATTCTTAAAGGAAAAATCAAAAGCATTTGAAAAATTCAAGGTATTCAAAGCACTAGTAGAAAATGAAGTAGGTAGAAATATCAAATGTCTAAGATCAAATAGAGGAGGAGAATTCACTTCAGGTGAATTTGTAGAATTTTGTGAACAACATGGAATTAAGATACAATACTCAGCAACAAGAACTCCACAACAAAATGGAGTAGTTGAAAGAAAAAACATAATAATTTAGGGTATGGCCAGGGCTATGTTAAATGAGTCAAATATTTCTGATGGTTTTTGGAAAGAGGTAATTCATACAATTGTTTATATTATCAATAGAGCTCAAATAAGAGTAAATCACCACAAAACCCCATATGAGCTTTGGAAAGGAAGACCAACTACTATAAAGTACTTCAAAAAATTTGGAAGCAAATGCTACATTAGAAGAGAAGAGAAAATTTTGGGTAAGTTTGATTCCAGGTGTGATGAGGGTATCTTCCTTGGATACTCCACTAAGAGCAAATCCTATAAATGCTACAATAAAATATCACATACAATGGTGGAAAGTGCAAATGTAAGAGTTGATGAAGAAATAGATCTAAGAGAACCAGTTCAAGAGATTGTGTATCAAGAAGGAGAAAGTTGCAGAGAAGAAGAAGGAGAAGACACTGATGAAGATGAGACACAAAGGGCACCACCTAAGACACCATCCATATATGTACAAAATAATCATCCAAGAGATCTAATTATTGGGAATCCAGATGAGAGAAAAACAAGGAGGAAGATAATAGGAACATATGAACATGCAAATCTTTCTTTACTATCTAAATTTGAGCCCAAGGATTTCAATGAAGCAAGAGAAGATAAATATTGGATCAAGGCAATGGAAGAAGAGCTAGACCAAATAGAAAAGAGTGAGACTTGGGAACTTGTCCCACGTCTAAAAGGTAAGAATGTAATTGGAACCAAATGGGTCTACAGAAACAAGTTGAATGAAGATGGTCATATTATCAGAAACAAAGCAAGACTGGTATGCAAAGGTTATGCACAAGTTGAAGGAATTGATTTTGAAGAGACATTTGCTCCTGTTGCACGTCTTGAGGCCATAAGAATATTTTTGGTATTTTCAAGTTTCATAAACTTCAAAGTATATCAAATGGATGTAAAATCAACTTTTCTTAATGGTTACCTAGAGGAATAGGTCTACATTGAGCAACCAGATGGTTTCATCTTGACAGATAAGCCAGACTATGTATGCAAATTAAAGAAGGCTCTCTATGGATTAAAGCAAGCACCTAGGGCTTGGTACTCAAGGTTGGATAAGTATCTTCAAGAATAGGGTTTCAAAAAGGGCATAGTTGATAGCAATACATACATCAAAAATGAAGAAAATGACTTATTGATTATGGTAGTCTATGTGGATGATATCATTTTCGAAGGCAGTATTGATAAGATGTGTCAAAAATTTGCAAAGTGTATGCAAAATGAATTTGAGATGTCAATGCTTGGAGAGTTGTCTTTCTTTCTTGGTTTACAAATTTCATAATTAGATAAAGGTATATTTCTCTCTCAGACCAAGTATATAAAAGAAATGTTGAAAAAATCAAACTAGAGGATTGCAAACCTGTGAGTACTCCCATGGTTACAGGATGCAAGTTGAGTAAATATGATGAGTCTCCTGAGGCAAATCATACATTGTATAGATCCATGATTGGAATTTTACTATATGTCACAGCTACAAGGCCAAATATAATGCAGGTAGTGGGATTAGTGGTAATATTTCAAGCAACACCAAAGGACACACATGTACAAGTAGTAAAGATAATCCTTAGGTATTTAAAAGGAACTATAGAATTTGGTTTATGGTATCCCAGGGGCAATAATTTCACTCTCACAGCATATACAAATGCGGATTTGGAAGGCAGTGTTGATGATAGAAAAAGTACAAGTGGAGGAGCATTATTTCTTGGATATTGTTTAGTCTCTTGGCTATAAAAGAAATAAGCATCAATATCCCTATCCATGATAGAGGCAGAATACATTACAGCAGTTATGTGTTGTACAAAATTTTTATAGATGAAGCAAACTTTAAGAGATTTCAAAATAGAGCATGATCATCCCATTGCCATACTTTGTGATAATACAAATGCCATAAGTATTTTAAAGAATCTAGTGATGCATTCAAGGACCAAGCACATTCCCATAAAATACCATTTTTGAGATACCAGCTAATAGATCAACAAGTTAAATTGGAATATGTAGCTACAAAATAATAGATTGCTGACATATTTACCAAGCCACTTCCAAAGGAAACTTTTGAGCATCTCAGAGAAAATTTGGGAGTAGTTTTACTCCCATCCCAAAATTGATCACCTCAAGGAAAGGAGGTGGTGAGGAGACTATGCTAAGTGTCTTATCTTTAGCCCCAAGGAGCCCTTTTCCATTGATGTCAAAGGAGGAGAAAATTCAATAAGGAGGAGCAGCCTGTTGGGAGGAGCATTTTGGGAATCCAGCTACAGTAAAAGGATTTTTTTTATAAGGGTTGACATCAATGACAAAGAGGGAGATTTTTGGAAATATTGATCATATTAAATTTTTATTTATGTCAAAGGATTGATGTCAAGAGTTGTCATTGATGTCAAAGGTTGCATGGTATTCAAGGCAGAAATATTCTTCAAGGTATTTTTGAGGTATGGTGTTTTAACTCCTACTCTAAGTGGTGTTGTTTGAAAGAAAATATTTGTGATATCATATGGTGGAGGTATAAGGATTTATTTGATGAGAATTAGTGATTGATTGAAGTTGAGAGTATTTGCACATTGCTTTGATTAAAATTGGAACACATGAGCTAGGGTATGTGAACAAGTTCGGTATGATTATTGAATGAAATTGAGAACATATGAGCTAGGGTTTGTGAACAAAGTTGTGCATCATTGTTGAATGAAATTGAGAATATATGAGCTAGGGTTTGTGAACAAAGTTGTGCATCATTGTTGAATAAAATTGAAAACATATGAGCTAGGGTTTGTGAACAAGTTGTGCATCATTGTTGAATGAAATTGAGAATATTGGTGCAAGGGTTTGAGAGCATAATTGAGCATTGGTTTGAGTGATATTGGAGGTGAATGTGCAAGTGTTAGAAATTAGATTTGTGAAGCAAGTGTGTGCATTGGTTTTGATTTTGAGAAATACATAAGAAGGTCAACTACTAAGTGTTATACAAGAGATATCTTTTGAAAGCAATAAATGTGGGACATGTGAAAGCAACAGACTTAATGAATGTGAAAAGAACATATTGATTATTTGTATTGCATATAATTCTCTTTATGTTCATGAAGAAAAAGAATTTTGGGTAGAATATGTTTGAATTACTTTAGTCAAAATCACATTTGAGAAATATTTATGGAATTGTTTGTATGTAAGAATTGGGAATGTTTGAGCAGTTTTTGAGAACAGGATTGAGGTAGATCTGAGAAGGTTTGTTTGAGGTAAATTTGAGTTGGTTTGAGCAGTGATAGTAAGTTGATTTGAGAAAGCCTTGTAAGAAGACCTGGAGCATATTTAAGTAGGTTTTAAGAGCTATATTGAGCATGCTTTATAAGCAGACCTTATGAGCATTTTAGAGCAGGTTTCGTAGTAGAATTAAGTAAGCCTTATGTGTAGGCTTGGAGAAGATTTAAGATATTTTTGTGTGTAGACTTGGAGCAGATATGAGTAGGGTTGAGAGGAGGTTTTGGTGAGCAGATTTGAGAAAGTCTTGTGTGTAGAATTGGAGCAGATCTGAGTAGGATTGAGAGCAGGTTTTGGTGAGCAAATTTGAGCACGTCTTATGTGTAGACTTGGAGAAGATCTGAGTAGGGTTGAGAGCAGGTTTTGGTGAGAATATTTGAGCAAGTCTTGTATGTATACTTGGAGCAGATTTGAGCAAGAGTTGAGAGTAGGTTTTTGTGAGCAGATTTGAGCAAGTCTTTTGTGTAGACTTAGAGCATATTTGAGTAAGTCTTGTGTGTATACTTGGAGCATATCCAAGCAAGAGTTGAGAGCAATTTTTGGTGAGCATATTTGAGGAAGTCTTATGTGTATACTTGGAGCATATTTGAGTAAATCTTGTGTGTAGACTAGGAACGGATCTAAGTAGAGTTAAGAATAGGTTTTGTAGCAAAATTAAGCAAGCCTTGTGCAAAGGCTTTAAGTAGTGTAGAGTAGATGAGATTGATGTCTCATGTGGATAGAGGTCCATGAACTTGAGCATAAGGGGATTGGTGTCTCCTATGGATAGAGGTCCATGAACCAAAGTAAATGGGATTGGTGTCTCCTTTGGATAGAGGTCCACAAACCAGAGCAAAGGGGATTGGTGTCTCCTGTCGATAGAGGTCTACAAACTTGAGCATAAGGGGATTGGTGTCTCCTGTGGATAGAGGTACATGAGCTTAAGCATAGGGGATTGGTGTCTCCTTTGGGTTAGTGCCCAAAATTTTTGTAAAAGGGAATTGGTTCCCAAGAGATTGGTTGAGAAAATTTATAAGAAATATTTTCTCCGTGGATGTAGCCCATATTGGGTGAACTACGTTAAATGTGTCTCTCATGTGTGTAATGATTTATGCATTGTTTCATTTATTGTATTGATATTATTGTTGTTATTATTTGGAAGGAAAAGTAAAATTTTTGATCTTATATTGTTCACTCCCCTCTTAGTATAAGCTTGTGTTCTTCACAAGGTGGCTTTGTTCATGGTAAAAAAATTATTGAAGGTATAATTGTTGGACATTTTGAGTCCTCTAAGTCAGAGTTGTCATTGATGTCACCTGATAGAGTTATCACTCATCTCAAGGAATTCGACAAGAAATAAAGTCGCCCAAGTCATCCAGGAAAAAGCTTCATCAAGTGCAAAAGTGAAAGGAAAAAGGCTCCATAATATTTTAATATTATTGGGAGCACAGGTTAAATGATTGGTTTATAAAAACCCAAGATGGGTTATTGCAAAAGTTAAAAAGGAGGTTTAATAATTATTTATAAATCATTTAAATTCACAAGGAATTTAAATTTTATAAATAATACCAAGGTTGGGCATTAAGACAAGGTTCTAAGGTTTTATTAAACCTAAGGTTGGCTCTTTAAGACAAAGTTCTAAGGTTGATTTTAATTTATAATATTTAAATTTAAAATTAAATTTAAATTTATTATAAATTAAATCACGTCGACGTCGAATTCATTCGAAGCGCCGACGTGATGCTAAGGAAGGCAAAAGGCATTATATAAATGCCAAACAAATTCATTTACCAAGTATCCCTTGCTATTGTTTTTGAAGTGCATGCGAAAGAGATTTTTGTTTCGAAAGCCTTACGATTTTCGTGAAGGTTAAAGCTATGAAGATTCGGAAGCCCTAAGCGCAAAGGCCAGCGTGGCCTAGTGGTATGTTGGCTCGGTGCTAAGGAGGAGGTTCTGAGTTCGATTCGCGTGAGGTCTATTTTTTGGATTGCAAGGAAGAAGCGCTCTACGCGCTTGTTGTTTTTTGGAGGTTCGTTGTTCGAAGATATTGCATGGTGGACGTGCCCTTTTAGACACGTCACGATGCGTGGCCCAACGATGGCTTGGCTGCGGCTAAGGCATTGGGAAGAAAATAGTCGGGGATCGAATCCCACCGAGGGCAAGGCAAGTAAATTTAATTTTTGTTTAATATTTTATTTTTCTGCCAAGGTTGCCTAAGGAGAAATAAGGTTATGGTATGCCCTAGGAAAGATAAATATTTTTGCTGATTTTCTTTGTGGAAGTATATCATATTATATATCATTGGAAAGCTATTTTTGAGAGCTACTTGTTTAGATTGCTTTGAGGGAGAAATAAGGTGTGTGCAAGAAGATATTTCTGGTTTTGTCAAGGAGTTCCAAAAGTAAGTTTGATTCATTCTTTTGAGGGATTATTTCTTGCATAAGAGGGTTTGGTGCATTTTTATTGAGTAGGAGTAATAAGGTGTTATTGAGATATTATTTTGATTATTGTGTTATTACTCATGACCTCTAACCCTTGTTGAGATTGGAAAAATAAAGTGTGTTGAGTGTGGCAGATTTAGTGGACAACTCATAAGGCATCAAAAAGGTATGGGCAATATTCTTCATTGACTTATGTGGGTGATTGATTTCTGAAAATATCTTTGGAGAGAAAAGGATTGATTGTGGTTAACCTTTTTGAGAGTTGTTGGTTTAATGCTTCAAGGTTTTCTGAATTGAGAGTTGTGATTAAACCTTGTTTATAAGCATTGTTGTTGAAGCCCATTGGTTGTGCAAAGAACTTGAACTTGAGTTAGAAAAGAACATGAGTATCATTGTTATGTGAGATTTGTTGTTGAGCATTGTTGGAAATATTTTGAGTTGGTTGATACATGCTTGGACTAGGGTTTGTGAGAAAGGATTGATCCTTGAGGTGATTGGTTGAGTAGAGTTGATTGAGCCTAGTCAAGTGATTGTGTGAAGTGGTTGTTCAAGTTCCATGAAACAAACTATTCTATATTCTGATTTGAGTTGAGATTGAGATTTGAGAATAGAACATATTGAGTCTCTAACAATTCTCTTTATGCTTCTATGAGATTGATTTGAGTTGAGATTAGGATTTGAGTATAGAACATATTGAGTCTCTAACAATTCTCTTTATGCTTCTATGAGATTGATTTGAGTTGAGATTGAGATTTGAGAATAGAACATATTGAGTCTCTAACAATTCTCTTTATGCTTCTATGAGATTGATTTGAGTTGAGATTGGGATTTGAGTATAGAACATATTGAGTCTCTAACAATTCTCTTTATGCTTCTATGAGATTGAGTTGAGATATTGATTGAGCATTGAGTATAGAACATATTGAGTCTCTAACAATTCTCTTTATGATTCTATGTGTTTGAGGTAAGTCTTTGAGAAGGCTTGTGGACTGATTTGTGTAAGATTTTGTGGAAGCTTGCAATGCAGATTTGAGCAAGTCCTAGAGAGGACTTATTGAGCAGATTTGGACAAGTTTTGTGTGAGCTTGTTGAGAGATTTGGATAGGTTTGTGTGGACCTATTGAGTAGATTTGAGTAGGTTCTGAGTGGACCTATTGAGCATATTTGAGTAGGTTCTGAGTGGACCTATTGAGCAGATTTGAGTAGGTTTTGAGTGAACCTATTGAGAATATTTGAGAAGGTTTTGAGTGAGCCTATTGATAGAGCTTTGGAGGTGATAGAGTATAGAGGATAGAGTCTCAGTGGATAGAGATCCAGAAACCAGGATAATTGAAGATAAATCTTCTGAGTGAGGAGTCTTCAAGTGGAGAGAGATCCACCAATCAGTGCAGTAGAGAGACAGAGTCTTCTAGAAGATCACTAGCCAGAGCAGAAGGGGAAAGAGTTCTCCTATGGAAGAGATCCATGAACTTGAGATTAGGGGATCAACATCTCCTTTGGACAGAGGTCCATAAACATTGTAATTGGGAAGGATTCCCAAAGAGATTATTTGAGAAATATTTAGAAGAAATATTTTCTCTATGGAGGTAGCCCACATTGGGTGAACCACGTTAAAATATGTGTCTCTATTGTGTATGGTGTTCTGTGCATTGCTTTGATTACTGCTATTGATACTACTATCTATACACTACATAATATTGAATTGAAAAGAAAAGTAAAAAGTGGTCTTATATTGTTCACCCCCTCTCAAGTATAAGCTTGTGTTCTTCAATTGGTATCGTATCCGGTTCCTTCAGAAGAGTTTGACAGCTTGAAGGAAAAGTGGTCTAAGAACACAATGGATCAAAAGGATGAGGGTTCTTCAATAATGCAGTACTAGTATTTGATGGGAGTGACTTCTTGTATTGGTGTGTGTTGATGAGATTTCACCTGATGGCACTTGGCAATGAAGTTTGGGATGCAGTGGAATTTGGATATGATTCAGGAGCCAATCCTCCTACAGATAAGGAAGGTAAGCTTCTAATGCATGCAAATTCAAGAGCTATGAATGCAATTATAAAAGGGTTGCGTAGATCAGAATCTATGAAGGTTATGGAATGTAAGACAACAAAAGACATGTGGGATCTATTGCATACCATATATGAAGGAGATAAAAATGTCAGGAAGGCTAAGATCAGAAAATCTCAAAGGAGAATTTGAGAACCTAAGAATGCGGGATGATGAGAACATTCATGACTATCTCATCAAGGTTGATGAACTCATACATGAGATGAAAGGTCTTGGAATGAAGGTTGATGAATCAGATGCTTGTGATAAGATATTGAGAACTCTTCCAAAAAGGTACAGTGAAAAGGTTTCTGCTATAGAAACATCAATTGATAGTGATTCTTTGACAAGGAATTCTTTGCTTGGCATGCTTACTACGTTTGAGATAAGAACAAAAGATCCTATTCCTCCAAAAGAAGTTGCATTCAAAGTGGACAAAAATAAAAAGGGTAAGAAGTCAGAATCAAGCAGTGAATCTTCCAGTGATGAAGAAGCTAACTATGGCAGAAGAGATAAAGGTTCCAGAAGACCCATAGATATGAGATCTATTAAGTGCTTCAATTGTGGAAAGTATGGACATTATGCAATAGAGTGCAAAGAGCCCAAGAGCAACAATGAAGAAGAAAAATAGGATCACAGGTACAGGGAATCAGAAAGACACAGGTACCAGAAGAAGAGCAAGGATGGACAAAATAGACAAGGGAAGAAGTTCTTCCAAAGACAAAAGAGAAGCTACTATGCGGATAATGCAAGTAAGTACTCAATTGATAGTGATACTAGTTTTTCAGACAATGATAGAGATGAAGTCTTATTTATGGTTGAAGAAAAAGATCCAGTTAAGAAAAAGACTCCAGTTATTCTCAAGTGTTTTAGATGTGGTAGATTTGGACATCTTGAAGATGATTGCACAAGGGATGGTTATAGTTTTAGTGATGATGATTTTGAAGATGCACTTGATAGACCAGATGAAAATATTCTAATGGCATTAGAAGAAGAAGTGAGTGATTCTATAGAAGACAAGCCAAAAGGAAGTAATGATATGGACAAAGGTAAACAAATAGAGGATTATTCAGAAGAGAATGGATATGATCTCAAGGGAGAACTTATCTATGCCCTTGACATAGTAAAGAAGGTAAGAAAGCAACACTCTAAGCTTGAAAGATAGTTTCAAGAATGTGATGAAGAAATATTATTGCTCATAGAGGATCTAGAAAAGTCAAAGGCTAAGGCAAGCAAGTTCAAAGATAAGTTAGAAGCAAAGATCTTGGAATGTGAAAAGTTAACACAAGAAGTGGCCCTATTAAAAGAAGATTTAGAGGATTCCAAGAATAAGCTATACAAGTATGTAAATAGTGCAAAGAGTGTGGATAAAATAGTCAAGATACAAAGAAGAGCAACAAACAAGATAGGTCTTGGTTCCAAATAGGTTCAAGAAGACAAGTTAACTACCAGTTCTAAAGACACTTTAGAAGAAGAGGATACTTTAGAAGAGGGTTTCTCATATGAGAGTGGAAGTGAAAGTGAAACTCCTAAGGATGAGTCAGATTGTAGTGAGTCCAACAGGAATAGGAACAATGAACAAAGAAGATTCAGATGGAACAACAATCAGAATAGGTCAAGAGGAACTAGAAGACCAATGGGGTCTAGGCAAGGTTTCTTCAATGGAAGATGTTTTTCATGTCACAGGTTTGGGCACATGGCTTCACAGTGCAGGACACATGAAAGATAGGTATATGGGAAAGGACAACTTTTCCAAGGATATTGCTACTCATGCAATGAGTTTGGTCACAAGGCAATAAATTGCAGGGTTCATGACAGAAGAGGATATGGCTTCACTAGGAGAAATTCTAAGATAGTTGCACATCCAAGGAATAATAACATTAAGTGTTATAAGTGCAATAATGATGGTCACATAGCAAGATGGTGTAGAGAAAATATTCCAGAATCAAGCATGAACAGAAACAGGAACATGAACAGGAACATTGGCATGAACAAGAATAAGAACATAGAAGAGAATAAGAATAGGAATAGGAACAGGAAAGAACATGGATGAGAATGAGGAATAGAAAGAATAGGAATAAGGAAACATGGATGAGAATAGGAATAGGAATAGAACATGGATGAAAACAAGAATAGGAATAGGAACATAAGTGATGATAGGAACATGGATGATGACTTGGAAAGAAATAGTGAGAGGATTCAAAAAACTCAGAAAAGAAGAGAAAAATATAAAGATAAAGAGCAGTGCTTTCGGGAGTAGAAATACTCCCACCCCAAAATTAACCACCTCATGTGGAGGTGGGGGAGGGGCTAAGCTAAGAGGCTCATTCTTAGCCCCGAGCCCCAAAGGTGACCCTTTGCCATTGATGTCAAAGGGGGAGAGATTTGTGTATTGGGGAGAGATTTGTTATGTGGAGAGATTTGATATTTGAGAGAGCATTGAGCTAGGGGGAGCAAAAAAGAAGGTCAGGTTTCAGTAAAAGGATAAGGGTTGCCATCAATGACAAAGGGGGAGATTGTTGGACATTTTGAGTCCTCTAAGTTAGAGTTGTCATTGATGTCACCTGATAGAGTTATCACTCATCTCAAGGAATTCGGCAAGAAATAAAGTCGCCCAAGTCATCCAGGAAAAAGCTTCATCGGTGCAAAAGTGAAAGGAAAAAGGCTCCATAATATTTTAATATTATTGGGAGCACAGGTTAAATGATTGGTTTATAAAAACCCAAGATGGGTTATTGCAAAAGTTAAAAAGGAGGTTTAATAATTATTTATAAATCATTTAAATTCACAAGGAATTTAAATTTTATAAATAATACCAAGGTTGGGCATTAAGACAAGGTTCTAAGGTTTTATTAAACCTAAGGTTGGCTCTTTAAGACAAAGTTCTAAGGTTGATTTTAATTTATAATATTTAAATTTAAAATTAAATTTAAATTTATTATAAATTAAATCACGCCGACGTCGAATTCATTCGAAGCACCGACGTGATGCTAAGGAAGGCAAAAGACATTATATAAATGCCAAACAAATTCATTTACCAAGTATCCCTTGCTATTGTTTTTGAAGTGCATGCGAAAGAGATTTCTGTTTTGAAAGCCTTACGATTTTCGTGAAGGTTAAAGTTGTGAAGATTCGGAAGCCCTAAGCACAAAGGCCAGTGTGGCCTAGTGGTATGTTGGCTCGGTGCTAAGGAGGAGGTTCTGAGTTTGATTCATGTGAGGTCTATTTTTTGGATTGCAAGGAAGAAGCGCTCTACGCGCTTGTTGTTTTTCGAAGGTTCGTTGTTCAAAGATATTGCATGGTGGACGTGCCCTTTTAGACACGTCACGATGCATGGCCCAATGACGGCTTGGCTGCGGCTAAGGCATTGGGAAGAAAATAGTCGGGGGATCGAATCCCATCGAGGGCAAGGCAAGTAAATTTAATTTTTGTTTAATATTTTATTTTTCTGCCAAGGTTGCCTAAGGAGAAATAAGGTTATGGTATGCCCTAGGAAAGATAAAGATTTTTGCTGATTTTCTTTGTGGAAGTATATCATATTATATATCATTGGAAAGCTATTTTTGAGAGCTACTTGTTTAGATTGCTTTGAGGGAGAAATAAGGTGTGTGCAAGAAGATATTTCTGGTTTTGTCAAGGAGTTCCAAAAGTAAGTTTGATTCATTCTTTTGAGGGATTATTTCTTGCATAAGAGGGTTTGGTGCATTTTTATTGAGTAGGAGTAATAAGGTGTTATTGAGATATTATTTTGATTATTGTGTTATTACTCATGACCTCTAACCCTTGTTGAGATTGGAAAAAGAAAGTGTGTTGAGTGTGGCAGATTTAATGGACAACTCATAAGGCATCAAAAAGGTATGGGCAATATTCTTCATTGACTTATGTGGGTGATTGATTTCTGAAAATATCTTTGGAGAGAAAAGGATTGATTGTGGTTAACCTTTTTGAGAGTTGTTGGTTTAATGCTTCAAGGTTTTCTGAATTGAGAGTTGTGATTAAACCTTGTTTATAAGCATTGTTGTTGAAGCCCATTGGTTGTGCAAAGAACTTGAACTTGAGTTAGAAAAGAACATGAGTATCATTGTTATGTGAGATTTGTTGTTGAGCATTGTTGGAAACATTTTGAGTTGGTTGATACATGCTTGGACTAGGGTTTGTGAGAAAGGATTGATCCTTGAGGTGATTGGTTGAGTAGAGTTGATTGAGCCTAGTCAAGTGATTGTGTGAAGTGGTTGTTCAAGTTCCATGAAACAAACTATTCTATATTCTGATTTGAGTTGAGATTGAGATTTGAGAATAGAACATATTGAGTCTCTAACAATTCTCTTTATGCTTCTATGAGATTGATTTGAGTTGAGATTGGGATTTGAGTATAGAACATATTGAGTCTCTAAAAATTCTCTTTATGCTTCTATGAGATTGATTTGAGTTGAGATTGAGATTTGAGAATAGAACATATTGAGTCTCTAACAATTCTCTTTATGCTTCTATGAGATTGATTTGAGTTGAGATTGGGATTTGAGTATAGAACATATTGAGTCTCTAACAATTCTCTTTATGCTTCTATGAGATTGAGTTGAGATATTGATTGAGCATTGAGTATAGAACATATTGAGTCTCTAACAATTCTCTTTATGATTCTATGAGATTGATTTGAGGCAAGTCTTTGAGAAGGCTTGTGGACTGATTTTGTGTAAGCTTTGTGGAAGCTTGCAATGCAGATTTGAGCAAGTCCTAGAGAGGACTTATTGAGCAGATTTGGACAAGTTTTGTGTGAGCTTGTTGAGCAGATTTGGATAGGTTTTGAGTGGACCTATTGAGCAGATTTGAGTAGGTTTTGTGTGGACCTATTGAGCAGATTTGAGTAGGTTCTGAGTGGACCTATTGAGCATATTTGAGTAGGTTCTAAGTGAACCTATTGAGCAGATTTGAGAAGGTTCTGAGTGAGCCTATTGATAGAGCTTTGGAGGTGACAGAGTATAGAGGACAGAGTCTCAGTGGATAGAGATCCAACAGCAAGGACAATTGAAGATAGATCTTCTGAGTGAGGAGTCTTCAAGTGGAGAGAGATCCACCAATCAATGCAGCAGAGAGACAAAGTCTTCTAGAAGATCACTAGCCAGAGCAGAAGGGGAAAGAGTTCTCCTATGGAAGAGATCCACGAACTTGAGATTAGGGGATCAACATCTCCTTTGGACAGAGGTCCATAAACATTGTAATTGGGAAGGATTCCCAAAGAGATTATTTGAGAAATATTTAGAAGAAATATTTTCTCTATGGAGGTAGCCCACATTGGGTGAACCACGTTAAAATCTGTGTCTCTATTGTGTGTGGTGTTCTGTGCATTGCTTTGATTACTGCTATTGATACTGCTATCTATACACTGCATAATATTGAATTGAAAAGAAAAGTAAAAAGTGGTCTTATACTGTTCACCCCCCTCTCAGTATAAGCTTGTGTTCTTCAATAATTATTGCACAAGAGGCCATACATTCTCTTCATTCCATGAAAAAACTAGGCATGCTTTTGAAATTAGATATGAACAAAGCATATGATAGGGTTTCTTAGAATTTTCTACATGCTATTCTTAGATAATTTGGCTTTGATTATAGTTGGTGTAAGCATATTAAATGTCATTATAGCACTACAAATTTTTTTATTTTAATCAGTGGTTCTCTTGTTGGTTACTTCAAGTCATCTTGTGAGCTTCATCAAGGTGATCCACTTTCTCCTTATCTATTCATTATTTTCGTAGAAGCATTAGGGAGGGCCTTTTCAAAGGAAAAAATGGAAGGAAAAATCAAGAGTTTTCAAGTTGCAAAAAATGGTCCCTCTGAATCTCATCTCCGATTTGTTGATGATATTTTTCTTTTGGGTCATCCCTCAATGAGTGAGGCCATAGAGTTTAAATCAATATTATTTTGCTACGATAAAGCCATTAGATAATTGGTAAATACTACAAAATCCAATATTTTTTTCATTAATACTGCCCTAGATTTACAACAAATTACTATAAATATTTTAGGGTTTAAAACTGAAAATTTTCCATCAACCTACTTGGGTATCCCTTTGTTTGATAAAGAAAATAAAAAGGATATTTATCTCTTTTTTGGATAGAATGAAATATTTCTTGGAGGGTTGGAAAGATAATTTCTTAACCATGGCAGGAAGGCTACAACTCATAAATACTACATTGTAATCCATCCCTATTTATATGACGCTACTTTCAATATTTCCAATAGGTACAACATCAAAAGTTGATAAAATTCAAAGAGACTTTCTATGGTAAGGTTGTGAGGGAAAGTTTTGGTTTCCTCTTTACAAGTGGGATAGGGTTTGCAAAGGAAATAATATTGGAGGAGTAGGCTTGTTAAATTGTAAACTTATGAATTTGGCTTTAAGAGCAAAGCTTGGATGGAGATTATTCAAAGACCAAGGAAAAAATTGGGCAAAAATTTTACTTCAAAAAAATATATGATCTCTTGATGCAATAAAATTATTTAGGAAGATAAATTTACCCAAGGGATCATCAACATGGAACTTCATATCAAAGAGTTTGAAATTGATAAATAAACATATTATATGGTTAGTCAATGAGGGAAGTTATGCAGATTTTTTGTTTGATGCTTGGTTGAAGCCTTATTATCTTATCTTTGACTCAAAGTGGCAACCATTAGCTCAAGCATGCCTAGCATGTAAAGTTCCGAAGATCAAAGACTATTATTATGAGCAACAACTCCAGATCATGGATTTATTTTAGTAACATGTTTTAAAGAGAGTAACTCAAATAAATTGTAGATGAACTTCAATAGATGCTTCAAGAGTTTTATTTGTTGATTTTTACATGAAAGGATGAAAGGATGAGTTGGTTTGGAATTTTTCAAAGGATGGTGGATACTCGATCAAGTTGGGATATGAGGATTTAGAACAATCAAAAATTCCTTCTCCCAAAGATTTTCCTTGGAAAAATATTTGGTCATTAGAGTATCTCCCTAAGACCTCAACGTTCCTTTAGTTAGCAGTTCAAAGTAAGATTTTTATAGGAGAGAGTCTACAAAGAAGAAGATATTATGGACCCTTTATATGTGCCTTGTGTGAGAAGGATTTAGAAACATAAGACCATTTACTTCTTCATTATCTATTTTTTCACACAATTTGGGGTTATTTTTTAAATATATGAAATTAGATTGGGTAGCTCCATCAACATTGAATGAGTCGATGAAATGTTGGATTAATTATTTCAAAGCTAAAGCATTATGTATTCTTTAGAGGAATGCCCCTATCATTATTTTTTGGAATTTATGTCTTGAAAAAAATAATAAAATTTATAAAAATAAATCTTAAAATCTTTCCCAAGTTTGAAACCATATTATTGCCTCTCTTGTAGAATGTCTACAAATATTTTGTTCATTATGGGAAGCCTCGATTGTAGAAAAAGAGATGCTAATAACTTGGCTAAAAAATTTGAACATACATGGAAGAGTCATCTGTGACAATGGAATTAAAACAAAGGATCTACTTCAATATATAGTAAAATAGAAATGTCCAAAATTTAGGTTTATCAAAATTAATTTTTTGATGGTGCTTCTAAAGAAAATCTAGGAAAACCTGGTGGAGGTTGTTTTTTTATAAATAGTAGAGGTAAAATTCTCCTCACTTATTCAGAATCATATGGAACTTCAACTAAAAACTATGCAGAGGCTAGGACACTTCTTATAGGGATTTAAATTATAGTAGAAAAAATGATGAAAATGTATTTCAATTGAGGGGGACTCACAAATTATCATCAATGCTATTGAAAAAAATGGATGTGGAGACTAGATAAAAAATAATATCATTTTTGATGTTCATCATCTATTACTCGAGGCAATCTCTTGGAAGTGTGAGTATACTTATAGAGAAGGAAATCGGGTAACAGATAAATTGCTAAATTGTGATGTTGATCTTCATCCTAGTGAAATTCAAATTTTAGAAGGTAACTGGCCAAGTGAGATTTTATCTCTTAATCAAAATGATTTCAAGGAGCTAATTTTGGAAACATAACACTTCGAGGAAGTTGAAGAATATATTTAAGAAAAAAAAAATGAAAATTATGATAAAAATGTATGTTGCAGCAAATGTAATATTTGTTATTTTGATGGGAGTGGCCCCAATAGAAGCCACATATAACTTATTTATAAAAATAAAAAATAAAGTTTTGGGTATTTTAAATAGGAGATCTAAGTTTTAATGTCTATATAATGAGTTTTTTTTAATAAGCTATGTTTGGGTTCTATTGGGGGGCACTCCCATTACAAAAACAAAACATTACATTGCTCTCATTACATTTCTAACAAGTTAATTAAAGCATATCCATATTTGCCTTTCTATCAAATATATTCTCCATATTTCTCAAACTACTAAGTTTCCATAATCAATTTTTTTTTTTTAAAGGAACTAACAACAAGAACAACCCTTACATGACACATAACTCCAATAGATAGAAGAAAAATAAACATAACAATCATCCATAAAAGAGGAAATAAGTTGATTATTTTTCTTCTGTAGTAGAGGTTCTTCATCCTTTAAAGTGGCAAGATCCAATAATGCATTTTTGCACTTCAAGCTCATGAGGTAATATCTAGTTGTAACATATTTTGTAGCATCTTCGTTTTCAAAAAACTGATCGTCATCAATTGCTTCATAATTAAATTCAAGAATACCATCTGAGGTGCTAATATTTTCCATGGAACCATCTAGATGGTCTTTAGTAACCATTTGGCTTTTATCAATTATCTGATTCAAATTCTCCTTTTGGGGTTGAGTCTTTTGTTGCTCGTATGATTCTTGTTGGAAAATTGGTTCATCTCTAGGATGTGCTTCTTTCTTTT
Source organism: Wollemia nobilis (assembly GCA_028583015.1). NCBI lineage: Eukaryota > Viridiplantae > Streptophyta > Pinopsida > Araucariales > Araucariaceae > Wollemia > Wollemia nobilis. The sequence goes on along the minus strand of JAQPPZ010017082.1, from coordinate 4,825,561 downwards.
GAACTGGTATATTTGAAGCTTTTGAATCATTCATAGTAGGGCCTTCCTCCCCAAAGGATGAATCAGAGCATGATCATATGACAAGACATCTCTTTTTTAGGTGGCCATATTGTTGATAGCCATAACATCTTAGGGAGAAGTTTTATATTCAATATTTTGGATCCATTCCCTTTTGCTTGAGGAGATAGTAATGGATTGAGTCCAAGGAACTAAAACATCCATCCAAACAACTAATCTTGCTTTAATCATATTAATTTTACTAGACAAATTTTCCTTTGTTTGGGCATCCATATATTGGAATGCACTAATGGCATTACCAATTTTGGTGAATATCTTCTCTCCCCAAAAATCCACAAGGAGAGCATAAAGATTCACCCAAACTTGGAAGCCATTAACTTCTGAAAAGGGGTTGACACTAGGAGTCCAATGTCTTATATAGACACCCATTTTTCTGAAAAAATAATTATATCTATAATCCATTACCCTATCTCTATTTTCTAAATTAGAAAAGGAAAAGGAAAATAAATTTTTGGGTAGAAGAATTACTTGGAATTCTATAGTGGTCCACCAATATTTAATGTATCCTTTGAGCTCCTCTAGCCCTAGTATTTTGCCCTTGAGTTTACAAATATTTTTTTGGCTTCATGATCAATCAAATACAACCTAAATTCATCCTTCGAAATCTTGGTAAATGGCAAAGGTTCATCCACCCACAAACCCAAAGATCCCTGAGAGATATTTCTTCTAACCGAAGAGGCTTTCTCACAAACTGAAGAGATGGTCTCTTCCTTCAATGCTTGACTACACCTAGGGTTTACACCAACATTTCAAGAATGTTATGTCTATCTATATAATGAGTTTAAAAAATATAAGTGGGATTATTTTCAACTCCATATAACCAACTAAACTTTGTCTAAGGAATTGGAACATCTATAATGAGTTATAATCATATGAATGCAACCTAATTTAAAATCTATATGCTATGATGAATGATAGGCAATTCATAATAATATGGTTTTATTTACAATACCATTATAAAAATATCCATTCAAATATATTCTTAATATGATCCATGTAAATCCATAATCTTATATAACCAAAAAGAAATAAATGAAATTAATAACTACTATTTTTTTAAATAACTTAAAATATTAATGTTATGTGTGATTTATGCTTGTATAAGAGAGAACCCCTTTTAATACAATATTTTAATAAGCTATGTATGGCTTCTATTGGGGACCACTCCTATTAAAATAATAAAACATTACATTGCTCTTATTACATTACTATCAAGTTAATTAAACCATATTTAACTTACCTTTTTATCAAAGATATTCTTCATTTGCCTTTCTATCAAAGACATTATTTATCTTCCTCAAACTGCTATGTTTCTGCAATCAACTCTTTGATGTCATTTTTATGAAGAGATAAAATCTCCCTCATCCAATTGCCTTCTAATGTTTGAATTATGTCAAGATGAAAATCAACAACAAGAATGACTAAAATATTTGCTACCCAGTTTTCATATCTATAAATATGCTATCTATAATGAGTTTTTAATTTCCTAATACTTATTTTTTTAGGGGTGTTATTCATACCCCTAATATTCTAAAATATTATTTTCATCATCACTTTTTATTTGTGGGTTTAGCCGCACTTTTTTTCCCATATCAATATCCCTTTGAGTTTTTTTTGTTTCTTGGGTCTTCCTCTTTTTTTTTAATTCCTACCAATACTTCCATATTCATCAATCTCTTTGATTTTTTCACACTACTCATAGAAAGGCTTATCATTTATAGGTTTATCTTTCTTTAAAGGATCGAAAGTGTAAAATAACCTCAAAAACACTTTTTTCTTTATGTTGCCCTAGAAACCCTAAAGTGCAAGAATGCTCCTCCATAGAAATTACCTTCTTATGCTTCCCTAGAAACCCTAAATTGCTATGGATTTCCTCAATCCTTATTTCCTCGTTATGTTGCTCTTGAAACCCTAAAGTACAAGGGATAACCTCTACGCTACTTTTATTTATATTGCCAAGAGAGGATTTCACACTACTTGATGAAAATGAAGACAATTTGCTTGGAATAAACTTGATTTCTTATGTCATCTTTAATTTAAAGTTTTCATCCATATCTTCCTTTGTACCTTTATTTCCTTCTAAATTTTAACTTTCACATTGCACTTTCTCAGCAATTGTATCCTTCTTTGTTTCTTCTAATGGTTGATTTGAATGAGCTATGGTGGCATTTTCCATATGTTGTTGTAGATAAACATTTTATCTCTTCATTTGGAGTGGAATATCCTTGATATAATCCAGTTTCTATTATAGTATGATTTCTTTGTTTCATCTTGAATTTTATCTCATAAACTTTTTTTTTTCTCTTTCTTCATTATTTTTATTTGGCAATATCTTTCCATTCTTCCAACTAGGGTATCCTAATATTTTAAACTAAGAAAACATTACTCTTAACTTTAATAATATTTAATATTATTATACAGCTTCAAGCTTACTGCAGTGGTAAGGACTTTGGCCTCTCTTTGAGAGGTCCAAGGTTCAAACCCCACTAGTATGGGGACTGGGACGCCTCACAAAAACATTTGTAAACTAACTGAAAATATATTTAATATTATTATTTTATAATAATTAACTTTTATTTTAAAAATTAAGAAAAAAATTCTCTTAAAATAAAAGTGGAATATCAAATAGTGTAAGTTTTACATTCATCAACTTTCAAAGCAAACACTCAAAGTTTGAATCTTAACAAGGGATACATGTATAATTGTTTTTTTTGCGTAGAGAACCTCTATAATCCATAACCTTTCGGGTAAAGATGAATTCAACGGGACCCTTGATCCTTTAGGGAATCGAATTGAGGTAGTCTACCGATAAGCATTCGATTACTACCAACTAACTTATCCCTTTTTGGGCTTCAAAATGTTAGGATAAAACATGGATTTTTATGAGAGGTCTCACTCCTTTTGTATCGGGGTTTGAACTTGCATCTCTTGGGATACATGTATAATTATCAAGTTTTAATATCACTAGGTAGCAAGTACAAAGTTTGTTTCTATTCCATATAACAAATCAATTTTAAAAATAAAAATACAAATTATATATCATTAACTTAAATGATTAAAAATATAAATTTTTAATAATAAAAATTTCCCTTTTAATCTTGTAAATAATATAGCTTATCAAGTATTTCAAACTTATATAAAATTAAAAAATAATGATAAATGAATATTATACATACAATTATAATGGAGAGGGCTAGGACAAGGGTTTTGAAGGGTTTCAAACAAAATTGCAGGAAAAATACAGAGGACATGGCCTATTTGCCCTGGTGGCCAGCAAGAATTTTTTAACATGGATGATTACAGTAAGAAAAAGACATAGCTAGAGAAAATGTAATGGATTCAAAATGCAACAGACAAACAATTTTTACAGTTCGCACAAAGTGAAGAATAAAGCAACAAGCACTTTCAATTTATAGTACAAAAAGGGATAGGATATTAAAGTCTACCATGAAAAGGAGTCCAAGGGTTGAAGAGAACCAGAAACAAAATACATAATGTAAACCAGATCAAAGAAGCTAAAGTAGGAAAAATCAATATGGACCAAAACTTTAGCAAAATTATGTTGAGGGTAAACTACTAAAAGGGCCAACTATATTGATACCCAATATGGGGAAGAAGTTAGGGGATCTACCCCTAAAAATATTTTTTTTGATGCCCTTCATGGGGAATAGCCCCAACCAAATGCAATCAATAACCTGAGGGCACCACAAAGATCTTTGAGGATGCCTAAGATTGATCCGAGGAAATTTGTTATGGGGTGTTTAAAAGCAATGTATGGTTACCTGATAGTGAAGGTGGACATGGAGGACATTTAGAATGGATTAGAAGACATGGAAAGGAGAGGGTTGATATGTTTATTTATGGATTTCAAATCGATTCTATTAACATTTAAATTGTGGGCTGCTAAACAATGGCAAACAAAAGGTGAGTTCCAAATATCTACTTACCCCAATTGTTATTTCCTTGTTATTTTTTCTTTTGAAGAAGATAGGGAACACGTATTACAAGTGGGGCCATGGATTTTTGGAAGGGCATGTCTCTTTATGAAACCTTGGCATACTAAATTCAAAGCAAAGAATGAGATGTCATCCACAATATCAATTTGGGTGAGACTTTTGGCCTGTTAGTAGAATCTTGGAATTTGATAGTATTTATAGCAATTAGAAATACCCGAGGAACATTCATGATGATTGTTGATAGTACATATAAATTTTAACAAATTATTTATGGTCTATTTGTTTTCTAGTAGACTTTAACAAACCTCTCCAAAAATATCACTCTATTGTTTGGAGAGAAAACATGGGAGCAAGAGGTTGATTATGAGAACATACCTTTTCACTTAAGATTCTACCATGAATATGATCATTTAGCAAGAGACTACACATATAAGATCTCATAGCAAGGAAGAGAGGAAACAAATTCTAAAGGGTTCCAAGTGCCCAAAAAAAGAATATCCAAAAGAAATCAATAGTGAGGAATTAGGCAGTGGTGTCAAACAAAATGTTTGGCAATCTTCCCATTGATGACCTTTTGGATGATGAGGATACAATGGAGACAAAAGTCCTAGAGACACAATTACAAGGTGGAAGGAAGTAATTTTATACCATAAGATGTAATTAGAACCCATGACACCACCCTATATGTGCAAAGAAACAAATAGGAAGGATTAAATTAGCCAACAACATACTACCAATGGAAAAATAAGAGGAAAATAATAATAAGAGTAGCAGTCTATTAAAGCTAGGAACTGCAAAAACCTAGAGCCTAGGGAAGACCTCATAAAATATACCAACAATACCCTGGTATTGTACACACATATGCCAAGGTTGGATGTTATTCCATAATTAGGAGGGGTAAGCAAGGAGATAAGTAAGAATATTAACATGGACACTAATCAAAAGGTAGGATGAAAAACTAATCAGCACCATGTGGCAAATTGAGAAAAGCTAATAGAATAAGGTAAGGTCAATGTCCTTACCTACATCTTTAGCACCTAATATTGATAAAGATCATCTCCTAGAATATTAGAAGACTCAATGGGAGTCCCTCAAAACATAATGAAACTAGAAGAATGATATAGACAAGTCGACCACAAGTCATCTTCCTTCAAGAGATGAAGGTGTCTATGGAAGATATGGAGAGAATTGCAAGGAAAGTATGGTCTGGTGGAAGAGTGGAATCCCTCAACTCCCAAGGAGTTTCGTGAGGTATTACATACCTTTGGGACCCTAAAGAGGTAGTTATACACCAAGTGGTGGGTAGTTGGGGTCTCTTGGCAATAGCAACACAAAGTAGGCAATCAAACCAAGTTATGCTCTACATGAATGTCTATGCACCTACTATCTTGGAGGAGAAATGAAGATAGTGGAAGAACATAAACTATATTATTACCCAATTCCCTAAAGCATGGGCCCTGGTAGGAGGAGATTTCAATACCATCCTTTCCTTGGAAGAGAAGTTGGGGGGAATAATATCTTAGATATAAGCATAGACGTCATAAAGAAATACATCAAAAACCTCCACCTTGTGGATGTCATGCTAGAAAATATCCTGATGACCTGATCTAATAGGAGTTATGACTTTGCCTATATTTTAGAAATATTAGATAGGTTTCTACTATCAGATAATTTTCTAATTCATGGACACGTTCCTAGGATGAATATCCTAAATAATGCAGGCTTAGATCATTGGCCAATCATGATAAAATTGTGGAAATATAAGGCCAAATACTTGCCATTCATATTCCAATCGATGTGGTTTAGAGATAGCTCATTGAGCCCCATAGTGCATCAATGGTGGAATAAAGATAGACCTCAACATGAAACTGAGATATATTGCTTTGTGAAGAGGCTTTAGTACATCATATCCAAAATAAGGACCTAGAATTAGGGAGAGTTTGGATATGTCAAGAAGAAAAAGTTAGAAGTGATAGCCCAACTCAAATATTTGAATGAACATATCCACATGGATGGCCTCACGGAGGGTCTAAGTATGGCAAATATTAGACTTACATCCCAACTAGAAGAATGGGAAAAAAGGAAAGAGTTATTATCGAAGCAAAAATCAAGAATCCAATGGCTCTAAGAGGGGGACAGAAACACAGGCTTCTTCCATAAATCCCTTATAGCCCATATATCGTACTTCATACCCTCATCAAAAACAAAAGTAGGATATTTCATCCACACATGGGAAAGTATGAGGCTTATTGTAGTAAACTATTTTGCAAGTCTATTGTGAATAGACTTGCAAAATATTTTACAGGAGATATTTGGCCCAATGAGAAGTGTTACAGGAGATACCTGCAGTAATAATAGAGGAAGATAATTAACTTTTGACTACACCAATAACTACCAAAGAGTTACATTAGGTGGTTTTCAAATTGTATAAAGATAAGAGTTACATTAGAATAAATCATTGACCATACTAAAAATTGTTCCTAAGGTTGGTAAGCAACAAATGGCAACCATAAGGTATCCAAAAGTAGTCAAAAGAGAAATTAGCAACCTCCCCTAGAGGATTAAGGAAAATTTAACATTAACGGAGCTTCAAGGGTGAATCTAGGAAGAGCTAGCACGGGAGATATAAGAAGACGATAGAATGGGACCTTGGTATTCACTTTTGCATAGAATCTTGGCATACTTTCTAATAACCTAGTGGAGGGTTGTGGTATCCTTAGAGGGCTCCAAGAGGCAGGTAGGCTAAAGGTCCAAATATAATTTGACTCATAAGTCATGATCAACCATCTAAAGAATCCAAGGGAGAATAGGATGCTTGACTGAAGACTAAGGAGAATTTTAGAGAAGATTCAAATGGTACATACATGCTTTCTATTAGTGGAATACAATCACATCCCTAGAGAACAAAACAAAGTTGTAGATGTGATGGTCAACTGGGCTCTAGACAAAAGTGACCTCACTTGTTATGGCTATCCCCCTAAATGGTGAGCAACGTGGATTAAGAAATCTCTTCTTTCTATCCTATCTCTTGATAGTAATAACATTACATGTATTTAATTTTGTAATTCAATGGTTGTTTCTGTTACACGTAAGTCACTATAATAAATGAGTTGATAAAAATATAACATTATATCATTTGTTAAATATTAGGTCAAAAACATATTTTAAAAAAATTACAATATACCTCTTCTATTCAAATATTTTAATATAATTTAAAATAATAATAATTAAAAAAATGAAAATCTTTTAAGGAATAGTGAGGTAAGTATTGAACATAAATTGAAGTTGTATAAATGCAGAAAGAACCACCATGAAGAAGGGGATCCCATCTAAATATGAGTACATGGGATCTAAAAAAGAGGTAGAGCACAATAAGGTCAATGTACTTTCAAATTTGGAAACCTCCTTCATGCTTCTATGGAGGCATTGAGCAAGAGAAGCTTTGGAACGAATTATAAGACCACCTCGAAAGACTACCATTCTGGTTAAACACTCAAAAATACATTGTGACCAATAGAAAGAATTTCTAGCAAAATACAGAACTACTCAGAAAGATCCCTCTAGGAATTAGGTTTCCTGGTGGTGTCTATCAAATCAATGGACATTTTAGGCCTGCCATTATGACCATCTAAATTTTTTGTTTATTTAACTTTCTATATATATATATATATATATATATATAAGGAGTAACACTTTTGAACCAAAGATATAGGATCATATTAGGATATTGTAATTATTAACTTTGATTCTTTGAGTAAGATAAAGTTAAAAGGACTTCACATTTTTAAATTATGTATCAATAGGTTTATCTCCATTTGGAGACTTGGTTTGAACCAAGATATTTTTAAAAAGAGCCAAAAACCCTTCCCACTAAGTGTTTTCATTGCTGACAACTCTCCTTTTATTATTAATCCAGTAAAATTATTTCACTAATTGGTTACCACCATATAATATATTAAAAACTTTTAGTTTAAAATTCTAAAGTTTTTTTTTTTGCTTGATAATAAGGGGTTGTACTCGGGTCCCCCACCCTTGACAAATTACATCTCTCTTATTTAGAGCTTGAGAGTTTACAAATAGATGCACTTATCTCAATTAATATATTATAGTTAGAAACCTACATAATTTTACATAAAATGTTAGAATTCTTGATTTTCATTTTTTGGATCTTTTCAAATCTTTGTTTGAATACAATTACTCCATAATTTAGTATATTTCTTGAAATTTTCCTACAGCAACCTTCACAATGCCAAAACTTCATCTCTATTATCTATGCCTTGCATCTTAACAGAGTAATATTTCCAAAACATCGCACTATCAGTCTGCTTTACCAAATCTGGATTGCTAGTTTCCTTCTTGAAACACAAGTGCAACCAAAAATATATAATAAATAGTCTAAATGAAAACATATTATTGTTACAAAATAAAACAGATATTACCAATGGAAAACATTAAAGTAAAACTTAATCATTAATTGATTTAGGCAATCAACATTTTTTGTCAACTTCAACTAAACTTTCTACTTCCTCTAACCATGGAAAGGAGAATTTAACTTCACGATCCTCAATCAAAATTCCTTTATTGGCTAGCTTATCTACACATTTGTTTCCTTCCCTTAAAATATGTGTAAACCTGATTTCTTCAAACTCTTTAGCAATATCTTGAATTTCCACAATTATCTCTTGTATGTTCCATGGAGCCTTTTCTTTCCTTAAAATTGTATTTATTACTATGAGAGAATCACCTTCCATCCAAACTCTATTCCATTTCATTTGTTTACATATTTTTTGAATAACACAAGCTTATACTGAGAGAGGGGGTGAACAGTATAGTGCCCACTTTTTACTTTCTTTCCAAACCAATATCAATTAGTGTCCTTAATTGCAATAACCAAATATAGCAATGTGCATTAATGACATAGATAGCAATAGTAAACAAGTGCACAAATCACCACACACAATTGAGACACAATATTTAACGTGGTTCCCCCAATGTGGGGTACTCCACAAGATAATCTCCTTATAATATTTCACATAGAAATAAGGATCCTTATCCCAATACAAATGATTACTTTGATCTTCTCAAAGCTAGGTAATACACTAATATGCATAGGTAGGCAATCCACTGATCTGCTTCAGCAAGCTCACCAAGAACTTTCCCAAAATTGATCTAGCAAGCTCACTAAGAACTTGCCCAAAATCTACTCTAGCAATATCACTAAGAACTTACCCAAAACTACTTCAGCAAGCTCACCAAGAACTTGCCCAAAATTTGCTCTAGCAAGCTCACTAAGAACTTGCCCAAAACTGCTTCAACAAGCTCACCAAGAACTTGCTCAAAACTGCTCTAGCAAGCTCACTAAGAACTTGCCCAAAATCTGCTCTAGCAAGCTCACTAAGAACTTGCCCAAAATATGCTCAACAAGCTCACCAAGAACTTGCTCAAAATATGCTCAACAAGCTCACCAAGAACTTGCTCAAAATATGCTCAACAAGCTCACTAAGAACTTGCTCAAAATTGCTCAACAAGCTCACCAAGAACTTGCTCAAATATGCTCAACAAGCTCACTAAGAACTTGCTCAAAATTTGCTTATCAAGCTCACTAAGAACTTGCTCAAAATTTTCTTGTCAAGCTCATTAAGAATTTGCTCAAAAATGCTCAACAAGCTCACTAAGAACTTGCTCAAAATCTATCCCAAATCTATTCCAAAAGCCTTCTCAAAGGATCAATCAAACATACACAAAAATTGCCACAAATCTGTCCCAAAAGCCTTCTCAAAGGCTCAACCAAGCATGCTCAAGTAGCACTCAAATCTCATCCACAAATCTATGAAGACAAGGCTCAATGATGAATTCAACAATGAATGACAATGCACTCTACAATGGATGACAACAATGATCCACAATGATCTCAACTCAAATAAATCTCAACTCAACTCAAGTCTTATAGAAGCATAAAGATAATTTGTAGAGACTCAATATGTTCTACTCTCAAAGCTCAATCTCAACTCAAATCAGAATTATAGAATAGTTTATTTCATGGAACTTGAACAATCACATCACTCAATCACTTGACTAGGCTCAATCAACTCAACTCAACCAATCACCATAAGGGACAACTCTTTCTCACAAAACCCTAGTCCAATCATGTTCAACCAACTCAAATGTTTCCAACAATGCTCAACCACAAATCTCACATAACAATTATACTCATGTTCTTTTCTAACTCAAGTTCTTTGCATAACCAATGGGCTTCAACAACTATGCTTATAAAACAAGGTTTAAACACAACTCTCAAACTAGAAAACCTTGAAGCATTCAACCAACCACTTTCGAAAAGGAAACCACAATAAATCCTTTTCTCTCCAATGATATTTCAGAAATCAACCACCATAAACAAAGTCAATGGAGAATATTGCTCATACCTTTTGATACCTTATTGGATGTCCACTAAATCTGCCACACTTAACAAAATTATTTTTTAACTTTAAACAAGGGTTAGAGATCATGATTAATATCACAACAATAATATCCAAATAACACCTTATCACTCCTACTCAATAAGATACATGTCCCCTCATGAAATAATTAATCACCTTTGAAAAAGAACAAAACAACCTTCACTTTTGAACCCTTTTACAAAAAGAGAAATATCTCTTTACATACACCTTATTTCTCCCTTTAAGCAAGTTAATCAAATAGCCCTCAAAATAAGCTTTCCAACTATATATAATATGATATAATTTCAAAAGAAGAAACACCAAAAAACTCTCTTTTTCTAAACATGCATCACAACCCTTATTCCTCCTAGGGCAACTTTAGAAAAATAAAATATATTTAAAAAATTATTAACTTGCCTCTGTCCCTGACGGGATTCAATCTCGTGATGTCTCCTTGCTCAGTGCTTTAACCACATCCAGTCTGTCATTGGGCCACACACCCTCACGTGTCCAAAGGGACACGAACAAAAACTTATATTATAAACTTTTACACCCTTCGAAAAACTTAACAGCGCTTCGAGCGCTTCAACAAAGCAAATAACCATGACAGGACTCAATCGCAGGACCTCCTGTGTAACACACAATGCACGAAACGCTAGGCCAAATATGCCTATGCGTCTTATTAAACTCCGTGAACGATTTTTCAATAGACCAAAGTCACACTTCTCTCTCTTTTCACAATTCGTTCCCCAATCGAAGGCATTCGAAAAATAAGCGCTGGGATCATTAAGTCTAAGCTTTTGGTGGCATATATATATGTCTTTCCTCTTTATTTATATGTTGGCGCTATAAATTAATATAGCCTTTCCTTCTTTCTTTAGTCAGTGCTATAATTAATATATTTAATTTTAAAATTTTAATTTTAATTTTTAAATAATTTAAAATTTAAACTAAATATTTAAAATTAAATATCTTCATCACCGGGGCACATTTTTTGACAAAACGAAAAGCCAAACTGGGTTTTAATAAAAACCCATTTCAAATCTACCATCCATGGTTTTAAATAAAACCTTTTATTTTGCCTACCTTGGTTTTCACAAAAACCCTGTATATATCCATGCTCTCCAAAATATCATAAATGCTTATTTATGAAATGCTTTGGCCACCAAAACTCAATGTGATCCATGTGACATCAATGATCCATGTGACATCAATGACAACATAAAATAACTCAAATTGCCAAAAAATTTAACCCTTCTAAAGCTGCCCAAGCTTCAGCTTCATTATTTGTCTTAAATCCACTATTGAAAGCATAATGAGTTAAAATTTCTCCTCTAGTATTTATAATTATTCATCCTCCTCCTGCTGGTCTTGGATTTCCTTTAGATGTTCCACCAAAATTTAATTTAACCCACTCAATATCTGGTGGTTTCCACTTTATATTCTTTACCTTATTTTTGCTTCTCTTGTACCCAACATCATAATTCCATATAATGACTTTACCCCATCTATTAAGACTCTTTGCTTCCAAATTAGGAATTGGGTAAGTTGATAGAGTTGGTTTAGACTCCTCTATGGCTAAACATATCTTATTTTTCATTACCTCTAAACTACTTTCATTTCCTTTAAATATTCTTCTATTCCTTTCTAGCCATATAGTCCAAAGTATTGTATCTTTTGATGTATCCCATATTATCTGTAAAGCCTCACTTTTATAAGTGTTTTGCCATTGCTTTAACCAATCTTCAATTTTGTTATTCATCATCATGCATTTACCAAATATATTAAGAATCCATTGCCATAGATTCTAAACTATTGAGCAATATCCCAAGATATGGTCAATACTCTCCTCCTCCTTATTACAGAAAACACATTGAGAGGGGCCATAAAACCCCCTTTTCATAAGGTTATCCCAGGATAAAATTCTTCTATGACCTACTAACCAAACAAACATTTTGACTTTAGGAATGCTTGGGCTATCCCAAATATCTCTCCATATTCTATTGATATTATTATTATGTTGGTGTTGAACATTATATCCACTTCTTGTTGTGTATTCTTCTAATCTATTCAACTCCCAGATCAATTTATCCTTGGCACACCTCGAAATGATCACAGTTGTTATCCTTCTACTCAATTGCCTCCTAGAATCAATATCTTGTATACTTATAAAAAATATTATTTTCATTTGTATCGTCCTTTTCGATCCTTGTACAAAATGTTTGAAACCCTATCATTGTATTTGTCTTGAAGCAATCTCATCCAAGGTTTCAAAACTAGATCTAAATTGAGTGATTTTTTATCACACCAATTATCCATACAAATAGAAATTTTTTCTCCAATTTCCATCACCCACCTTAATCCTTTAATCATAAGATCAATAGATTTTTTCAAAATATTCCAAAGAGCTTAACCATTTGGGAGAGAGAATGCAGTAAATATTAAACTTGGGTCATTGGGATCAACATACTTACTTAGAAGAATTCTTGCCCATTGTATTTGACTCTCTTTGTACAATATTCGGATAACTTTTCCCCTAAGAGCTAAGTTTGCATCTTTAAGAGCTCTTAAACCAAGACCTCCCCTAGTTTTATCATCACACAACTTGCTCCATTTCACCAAAGGAAATTTCTTTTTATCATGTAAACCTGACCATAAAAAGGATCGCATAATAAAAATAAAAAAAAAATCAACTGATTTTGGCATAGAAAACAATGACATATAATATGTTGGAATGGCTTGTAAGACTGACTTAATTAAATACACTCTTCCTGCTAACGATAACCATCTACCTTTCCAATCTAGAAGTTTATTTTGAACTTTACTAATAACTAGATTCCATAAATCTATCCTCATTCTCCCCTCAAATAAAGGCATACCTAGATAAGTTGTTGGTAAACTAGCCTCCTCCATTTGAAGCAACCTACAAATTATTGCTTTGATATTAGGAGTGTTAAGGAAGTAAATTTTGGATTTAGTCCTATTAATTTTTTGCCCTGAAGCTCTTTTGTACTCTTTTAAAAAGTTATTCAAAGCTCTAGCCTCATTTATCCTTGCCCTTCTAAAAAGGGTTGTATCATCTACAAATTGTTGATGGTGATGTTATCGATGTTATTACTAACCTTAAGTCCATTAATAAACCCATATTTGTAAGCCTTATTTAAGTTTCTACTCAAAACTTCTGCCATAATAATGAACAAATAAGGAGATAGAGGATCTCCTTGTCTAAGGCCTCTCTTGGCTTTAAAATATTTTGTCACTAACCCATTGACCAACACTAAATAAAAACTATAGATACACAAGCTTTAATCCATCTAACCTACTTCTTCCTAAAACCAAACTTATCTAAAACTACAAAAAGAAAATCTCATTTAATCCTATCATAGGTTTTTACTCATATCAAGTTTTAAGATCATAGCTTTCTCTTTTCTTGAAGTTGCTGAATGTATAACTTCATAAGCTACTATGATCCCATCTAGAATTTGTCTCCCTTTCACAAAATCTCCTTGCTCTTTTGAAATGATTTTGTCTAACAATGGCCTTATTCTACTCTCCATCACTTTGGAGATAATCTTATATGCCATATTACATAGGCTTATAGGTCTAAAAGAATCAAACAATTCAACATCCTTCTTTTTTGGAATTAGGGTAAGATAAGTTGCATTTATTTTATAAGGAATGTATTGTTTTACCCTAGACTGTTCCACAACCACAAATAAATAATCCTTCACTATATCCCAATTATGTTGGTAAAATGTTGCACATAGCCCATATAGACCTGGGGATTTATCCTAATTAAAAGATAAAATAGCTAAATTAACTTCTTCTAGAGTAATAGGCTCCATCAATTTCCTATTGTCTTCATTTGTTATAATTGAAGGAACATCTTGAAGAAGTTTATCATTAATAACTTTGGTCTCCTATGAACCTAGAATATTTTGATAAAATGAGTTTACCTATTTTCTAACTTCACTTTGATCTTCAATCCAAACCCCTTATGTTGATTTAATTCTATTAATTCTAGAAGATGATCTTTGTACTATAGCCATCCTATGAAAAAACTTTGTATTCTTATCTCCTTTTAACCAAGTTTGTCTTGATTTTAATCTCCATAATTTCTCTTCCTTACTCAAAATATTATGATATTCACTAAGAAACTCCCTTTCCTTCGAGCTTGTATTATTTTCATCACCTTTTTGGAATTTTGAAAGTTTATCTTTTAGTTCTTCTTTCTTCTCAAAAATATTTCCAAAGGTGTTCTTGTTGCATTCTTTTAATCTAGATGTCATAGCTTTAATTTGGTTTGGAAGAGCATACAACCCACCATTACCTAAAGAATTCCAAGTTTGAGCTATCATATCAACAAATTGAGGATGGTCTTCCCACATATGCTCATATTTAAAATATGATATTTTTTTTAATTCACTTACCACCATTTTAACTCTTATTGGCCAATGATATGAACCAATCCTTGATAAGGTATTAATTTTAGCACAAGTTCCCTCATCAAGCCAATGATCATATAGAATGCATCTATCTAATTTTTCTGCTATTAAGTTCTAGCCTCTCCTGTTGTTGGTCCAAGTATAGTTGTCTTCTTCAAACTCAACTTCCCATAGATTGTTGTTTTGAATAAAAGTTGAGAACTTTCATACTTTGGGTCAGTTTCTTAATTCCCCTAAATTTTTCATTCAGCTTGGTTATGGCATTAAAATCTCCAATGATCATGAATCGGGTTACTTGGTCTTTACTTCTCATAAAGGCTTCAATACCACTCCAACCTTCTAATCTACCTGACTCTAGATCCATAGACATTGATAAGGATGAAGCACAAAATCTACTAAGTAGCAAGTGACTAAAGAGGCTATCCAATGCCTAGTTTTATGAATGGTTACACAAGAGGTTCTAGAAGGATTCCAACAAGTTAGAATTCTCCATGTTGCTCCTTTAAAATCCATAGCATCCCATTCACATCTTGCACAAACTGCTTTCATAGTTTTAGAAACTTCTTCTTTTGTCATTTTAGTTTCTTGGATCCAGAGAATATCAAGTTTATTAATTAAACATAGGTCCCTAATACACCTATGCTTTGAGGGGGCATTAACACCCCTTATATTCCATGAGATGATAATCATGTCTCATTAGGGACTTTTGACCCCTCTTGTGTATTACCAATATCATTTTGTTGTTTAATTAATAATAGAAGTTCAACCAACTTAGTTTGTGTTCCTTTCTCTATGTTAGCTCTTGCTTCCCTCGATATTGCTTGATAATTTGAGGGTTTTCCTCTTTTTACCTTGCCTATATAAGGAGTAGGTCTTATTATTTTATTCCTCAATATTCTTTCATAATTTTGTTTTTCAACATAACTATCCTCTCCTGGCTCTATTATAGAAGCTTTTGACTTGTCCTACTCATTTTCTGGTATTTCTTTATTAATGGCAGAGGTATTAACTTCTAAAACTACATTTTATTTACCAATTATTTTCTCCTGAAAGGTGCATGGTACTTCAAGAGAGTATTCAAAATTTGATGAGACACATTCCTTAGATTCATCGAGAATGTTCTTCCTTAAATTAGGATAATACTGAATAGACAGTTCCTTGCTAATATGTTGAAATTGTTGTACTATGTCCTCTAAATTTTGATCTACATTTTCTTCATCGGCTAAAGCCTCAAAATAATTATAATTTCTTCTAGTATCATTCCTTATTGGTCTCCATTGTTCAATTTCTTTTTTTTCTAGATTTATTTTTTGGAAGTTGAAAACCATCTTTATCCATAACCACTTGTAAATTTCTCTTACGATTTTCTACGAATGATTATGTTGTGCTCTTCCTAAAGCATGATCTCTCAATATGCCCCACCTTATGACATATTCTACATCTAAAAGATATGTTTTCATAACCTATAGTTTGGGTCCACATCTTATCCCCATACTTAAGAATGATTGATTCTGGTAAAGGTTTACTTATATCAATCATGACCAGTATTCAAGCATAAATAGCCAAAAAACCATATTTTGTTGTATTTGAAATCTCAAGAAATTCTCCTAGAGTGTTGCCTATTGCCTTGAAGGTATCTATTTTCCAAAATTCAATGGGTAACCCAAACATCCTAACCCATACTGGTACTAGGGATAGATTAACATTTTTAGGTGAAAAGCCTTCATACCAGTGGGTAAGGAAGAGTCATGCTCTTCACATAAACCAAGGACCCCCTTTTAGGAAAAATGGCTAGGAAGAAACCTTTGGGAATAAATTATAGAATCACTCATGGAGACTTCCAACTCCTATAAATCCATTTTCTCAAGGTCGAAGCCCCCGGCCAATACCCATTAAATTTATCAAAAATTGCCCTACCTTGGAGCAATGAGGATCTCTCTAAGGTGCGCTCACTAACCTCTACCACTAGGGATGACTCTAAGGATTTAACTATAAAACGATCCATGGAAAGGAAACTCAAAATCTAAATAAATTTATCTGAAAGTCCTATAGCAAATATAATATTTGATAAAAACTTTATAATTTTTTCATGCATAATTTCTAAGATAAAGAAAGGGAAAAATAACTTAGCTAAAAAATTCTTTATCCAAATAGAATATTTTGCCTCGCTGAAGTCCTAGCCCTTCATTGCTCTTCCCATCGTTCGAACCCTAGATGGCAAATATTTGCAACTTTGTTTTTCACGACTTGAAATATCGTCACTACCCTTGTTTCGAATGGTTGACTTCATAGGGTCGTATATTCCTCAATATAGTTTGGATTTTTTCATATGACCATTCATTTTGAAGCTATTCAAATTCTGCACAAGTTGGTCCAAGAATCAGCTTAATCGGATAACTCTTCGCAAATATATGGCACCTAAAATATGAGATGTTTTTCAAGAAAACACCCTAATCCTTCGGACTTTGCAAATTCGTTTTTCACGACTTGAAAAATCGTCACTACCCTTGTTTCGAATGGTTGACTTCACAAGGTCGTATCTCCCTTAATATTGCTCAGATTTTTGCATATGGCCACACATTTTAAAGCCATTCAAATTCTACACAAGTTGGTCCAAGAATTAACTGAATTGAATAACTCTTCGTAAAGATATGGATCCTAAAATATAAGACGTTTTTCATAAAAAAAGACCCTAATCCTTTACACTTTGCAAATTTATTTTTCGCGACTTAAAAAGTCATCAAAATTCTAAAATCTTAGCTTTAAGCTTCAAATATAATATAAAACTTCATTTTATTAAATTTAAATCTCAAAATTTTTATTTATAATTCCAAAATATTACTTTTAAACTATATAAAAAATTAATAAAAAATAAATATTAAATAGACCTTTCATGTATTAAATAATTTTTATTAATAAATACCTTCCATCTCATTAAAAAAAACTTTTAAATTTATTTTTTTTAAATAATAAAATTTTCTTTTCTGAACTTTTTTTTTTTTTTTTTTTGATAAATACACCATATATGTATTAAATACTTTCTATAAAGTATTTAAATATATCGTGTAAGTATTTAATACTCTTTTTTTGTGTGTGGAAAACATCCCAAACGGGATGCCACTTTCGGGTAAGACCCAAGGAGACAAGGGTACTTAATACTCTTCTTTTATTATTATTTAATTTGCATGTATTTAATATTTTTATTATTTTATTTATTTATTTTTTAAATTGTTTAAATAATTTTTATAACTCTTTGTTGTAAAATAAATAAATAAATAATATTTTAGTGGGACCCCTTTCGGACACCCATATGATTAAGGTTTTAGGTTTTCTTTGGGAAGATCAATTTGATTAAGGCTTTAGGCTTTCTTTTGAGAGACTCAGGTTCAAACCACCGTCAAGCATGGTGTGTGCCTGTGTAAGAACTTGTGAACACAAAAATAAAAATAAAATAAATAAATTTCAACCACCCTAAAAAAATTAAACCAAAACAATCTATTTTTTTAATAAGAGCGGGAAGTTTAAAGTGGTTCAAGAATAGTGCCTCGGTTCACTTTCAGTCCTAATCCGCTGCAAGTGAAAGGGGAAGAAATTAAAAAATGAGGTCATGAGAGGCCATGGAGATGCTTTCAAGGCACAAGATTATAGATGTCTGGGCGCAAGGAATATTTTTTACATCACTTTCAGGAGTCTATATTACATGAAGAAAATGAAGATGATTTACTTGGAATAAAGTTTACCAATTTTATTATTTTTGTTTGAGGATCTTTTCCATATCTTTCTTTGCACTTTTAATTCATTGTGAAATTAAACTTACATATTATACTTTCTTATTCTTTATATCATTTTTTATTTCTTTTAATTGTTTATTCAAGTGAGCTGTGGTGGCCTTTGTCATATAATTTTGTAGATAGGCTTTCTTTACCTCTTCTTTTGGAGTAGAATATAGAATATCCTTGATTTGATCTAGCTTCTATTATTTTATGATTTCTTTGCTTCGTCTTGAAGTTTATCTTATGGTCAAAAAATTTAATCTTTTTTTTCATAGTTTTCACTTTGTAAACTCTTGCCATGTGTCTAGTCTCATAACAATTGGGACCTCAAAATATAATATTTTCATAATCTACTTGTCAATCTCATTCTCTTGATTGAGATTTAATCTTAATGGATTGTGGCAAAGGTTTTGAAATATCCATAACAACACATATTCAGGTATATATAGCATGCTTTTGCTCCTTAATAGCTAGTCCTTTCTTAATGAATTTCCCTAGAGTATTTCCAATTTTCTTCAAAATGTCCTAATTAATAAGTTGATGTTGAAGTTCAAAAAGCCTAACCCATACCAAAAGCTTCTTAAAAGTTTATGTCTTCATAGAATCTTTTTCATTCCATAGTATTAAATAAAGGGCATCTTTCCCCTAAACCATGGGCCACCACTCATTATTTTATCCTTGATTTCTAAACTATAAAATAATGTAAGGAAAAACCTTTAGGAAGAAAAGTCATTGACTAATTTGAACTCAATCCCCACTTCCACTTGATCCAATTTTGAATCTCCAAAAACCCTAGCTAAGATTTATAGAACTTACATACTAACCCTTTACTTTTAAGAACCATTATATCATGCTCAATCATCTCGTCCTTTATAGTCACTTCTGGTGTAACATTTGCTACCTAGATCAAACTTGCCATATGTTCTCTCTTCTGCTTATCTCCAACTTGGGCATTCATACTTCCAATTAGGTCATCCTAATATTTAGTAATATTATAAACTAAGAAAAATTAACAATTAACTTTAATAATATTTAATATTACTATTTTATAATAATTAAATTTTATTTTTAAAACTAAGAAAAAATCTCTTAAAATAAAAGTGTAATATCAAATAATATAAGTTTTACATTCATCAACTTTCAAAGCAAACACTCAAAGTTTGAATCTTACCAAGGGATACATGTATAATTTTTCTCTTTTTTTGGTTGCATAGAAAACCTCTATAATCCCTAGTCTATTGGGTAAAGACGAAGTCAATGAGACCCTCGACCCTTTAGGAAATCGAATTAGGGCAACCTACCGACAAGCACTTGGCTGCTACCAATCGACCTACCCTTTTTTGGGTAGCACTTGGCTGCTACCAATCGACCTACCCTTTTTTGGGCTTCAAAATGTTAGGATAAAGCACAAGTTTTTATGAGGGATCTTGGTCCTTTCCTATCGAGGTTTGAACTTGGGTCTCTTAGGATACATGTATAATTATCAAGTTGTAATATCACTAGGCAACAAGTGCAGAGTTTGTTTCTATTCTATATAACAAATAAAATTAAAAAATAAAAATACAAATTATATCCCATTAACATAAATGACTAAAAATATGAATTTTTAATGAAAATAACTCCTTTTAATCTTGTGAATAATATAGTTTATCAAGTATTTTAAACTTATATAAAAATAAAAAATAATGAAAAATGAATATTATATACATATGATTATAAGGGAGAGAGCTGGGACGAGGATTTTGAAGGGTTTCACATAAAATTATAGGGAAAATACAGAGAATGAGGCCTATTGGCCCTAGTGTCCAACACATTTTTGAATGTGGATGATTATAGTAAGAAAAAATTGTACCTAGAGGAAATGTAATAGATTCAAAATATAGTAGACAATCAATTTTCACAATTCACAAAGAGTGAAGAAACAAGCAACAAGCACTTTCAATTTACAGTACAAAAAGAGACAAGAGATCACTGTCTACCATGAAAAGGAGGCCAATGGTTGAAGAGAACCATAAACAAAATACACGACATAGACCAAATCAAATAAGCTGAAGCAAAAAAAACAATATGGTCCATAACTTTAGCAAAAACATTTTGAGGGCAAACTACTAAAAGGGACCAACTACATCGATACCCAATATGGGGAAGAAGTTAGGGATCTACCCCTAAAAATTGATTTTATCGATGCCCTTCATGGGGAATAACCCTATTCAAATGTGATCAATAACTCGAGGGCACCACAAATACCTTTGAGGATGCCTAAGATAGGTCACAAGAAAGCTAGTATAGGGTGTTTAAAAGCAACAAATTGTTCCCTAATAGTGAAGGTTGACATGGAGAACATTCAAAATGCAATAGAAGATATGGAGAGGAGAGCATTGATATTTTGATTTATGGCGTTTAGACCAATCCTATTAGAATTTAAATTATAGGCTGCTAAACAATGGTAAACAAAAGGTAAGATCCAAATATCTACTTACCCCAATGGTTATTTTCTTATTATTTTTCTTCTAAAGAATATAGGGAACAAACATTTCAAGGGGGGACATGGATTTTTGGAAGGGTAGGTCTATTTATAAAACCTTGGCATACTAAATTCAAAGCAGAGGAAGAGATGTCATCCACAACACCAACTTGAGTGAGAATTTTTGGCCTATTACCAGAATTTTAGAATTCGATAGTATTTATAACAATTGGGAATACCCTAGGAACATTCATTATGATTATTGATAATACATATAGATTTGAACAAATTATTTATGCTCTAATATGTTTCTTAATATACTTAAAAAAAACTCTCCAAAAAAATCACTCTACAATTTGGGGAGGAAACATGGGAGTATGAGGTTTGAAAGCACGAGATTCCGAAAACAAAAAGGATAAACTAAAATTGTAATGTAAATGAAACTAAAATAACGCTTAAACCCTATGTTATTGAAAATTGCATAAAAAGAAAGAGCATGAACACAAGATATTAAAGCAATATAAAAATCAGCCCTTTTATTGATATGCTTTGCGAATTCGTGTTACAATGCGTCTCCTTCCTTTTTATGGGATAGGAGCGTTAAATATTGCTCTTTTACAACTTATTCCAGAATTCCTTCTTTCGCGTGCCCACATATAAGATGGGCGAACCAAAACATCGTCGTCGCTTGTGTTGATAAAGGTCGATTCCTCGCTGCTCCTCCAATGCTGCAAATCTGCGTTCAAAGAAACAAACAAAGAATCAGTAGCACCTGTGTATGAAAAATAAAAGATAAATCTAACTATGATTGAAATGAATCTAAATGAAATGAAGACTTGACAAAAGCATAAACATGAAACTAGCTAAATACTATAAAATAAATAAAGCGGGGGGTGCCCGAAGGCAAACCACCCGCGGGTGAAACTTTGCTTCAACACCAATCCGCTTAGGATGGATCCGAAACCTGATGTGATGTGTTGTCGAAAAATTGGTAGAATATTGTGGTCAAAAAATCGGTGTTGGTTCTTGATTCGTGCTTTCAAAAGTCACCCAATAACCTCTCTTTCGATTAAGAGATTATGGATGTTGAAAACACAAATCGCAAGTAAATGAATTAGCAGCACTTCGTCGCTCAAAATGCTCTTGCTCGGTATATCTTTTGGGTGAGAAAACTCACCATTTTATAGACCCAAGGGGTCTCTTTGAATTAACATGCAAAAGTGTTTCTTTGCATGAATGCTTTTTGCCTAAAAGAAAGACTTCTTCTTGATCAAGGGATTCTTAACTGTCTCTATGCATGTCTTTGTATGTTTTAGAAAAGCTCACTTGCACTCCCATGCAATGAAGGAATAGCTAAGTGGCAAATCTGAGTTGTCTTAAAAAGCTCACTCTTATTCCCATGCAGTGAAGGGAACGTCAATTGGCAGATATGAGTTGTCAAAAGAACTCACTCGCACTCCTATGTCATGCAGGAAAAGCTAAGTGGCAGTTTTGAGTTGTTACATGCCGAGATTTGACTTTTTGCCGGTCAAACTTGACATTCGTCCCACCCCGAAGCGAGCGCTGGTAATCGTCTCTGGGCGAGATGAGTATCAATCTTCACTCATCCTTGGGTAGGACGAATAAAAATCCGCACTCGTCCCTGGGTGGGACGAATAAGAAGCTGAGTGTCTAAAAGGTGCCAAATTGATTTCTGACTTGCAAAACTGCTGTGTGAGTGGTTAGAACCACTGTTTGACCTCTGGGGGCTGCCCTGGGGGCTGTGCGTTAGTTTGATCAGTGCTTGTTGTCACATAATCGGATTGGTGATATTTTGGTGTCTACAAGGTTAATTACGAGAATATACCTTTTCATTGTAGATTCAACCATGAATATGATCATTTAGAAAGAGACTACACACATAAGATCCCATAGCAAGGAAAAGAGGAAACAAATACTAAAGGGCTCTAATTTCCCAAAAAAATAATATGCAAAAGAAATCGCCAATGAGGAATTAGGCAATGGTGCTAAACAATATGTTTGGCAATCTCCCCATTGAAGATATTTTTGATGATGAGGATACGATGGAGACAAAAGTTCTCAAGATATAATTCCATGGTGGGAGGAAGGAATCCATGCCATAAGATGTAATTATCACCCTTGACACTACCCTATCCGTGTAAAGCAACAAATAGGAAGGAGTAAACCAACCAACAACATATTGCCAATGGAAAAACAAGGCGAAAATAAGAATAAGAGTAGCAGTCTGTTAAAGGTAGGAACTAAAAAAACCTAGAGCCTAGGGAAGACCTCATAGAATCTACCAACAATACCTTGGTGTTGTACACACATATGATAGGGTTGGATGTTATTCCATAATTAGGAGGGGTGAGTTAAGAGACAAGTAAGATGGAAATGGACTCTAATCAAAAGGTAGGATGAAAAACTAATCAACACCATGTGGTAAAAGGAGAAAATATTATAGCAAAAGGTAAGGTCAATGCCCTTACCTACATATTTAGCCCCCAATATTGATGAAGATCTTCTCCTAGAACATTGGAAGAATCGAGGGGAGTGCCTCAAAACATAATAAAACTAGAAGAATGATACATACAAGTCAACCACAACTCGTCTTCCTTCAAGAGATGAAGGTGTCTATGGAAGAGATGGAGAAAATTGCAAGAAAAGTATGGCTTGCTATAAGAGTGGAATCCCTCAGATCCCAAGGGGTATCAAGAGGTATTGCATGCCTTTGGGACCCTAAAGAGGTAGTTATCCACTAAGTGGTGTGTATTTGGGGTCTCTTGGCGATAACAACACAAAGTAGGCAATCAAACCAAGTTATGCTCTGCATGAATGTCTATGCACCTACTATCTTGGAGGAGAAATAAAGATAGTGGAAGAACATAAACTATATTATTACCCAATTCCCTAAAGCATGGGCCTTGGTAGGAGGATATTTCAATACCATCCTTTCCTTGGAAGATAAGCTAGGGGGAAATAATAGCTTAGACAGAAGCATAGACCTCATGAAGGAATATATCAAAACCCTCCACCTTGTGGATGTCATGCAAGACAATGACCCGATGACATAGTCTAATAGGAGGTATGGCTTTGCCTAGATTTTGGAAATATTAGATAGGTTTGTGCTATCAAACAATTTTCTAATTCATGGACACATTCCTAGGATGAAGATCCTAAACAATGCAGGTTTAGATCATTGGTCAATCATGATAGAATTATGGAAATCTAAGGCTAGATACTTGTCATTCATATTCTATTTAATGTGGTTCAATGACAACTCTTTCAAGCCTAGAGTGCAACTGAGATGTATTGCTTTGTGAAGAAGCTTTAGTACATCAAATCCAAGACAAGGATCTAGAACTAGGAAGAATTTGGAGATGTCAAGAAGAACAAGTTGGAAGTGATATCCCAACTCAAATATTTGAACGAACAAATCCACATGGATGGCCTCATAGAGGGTCTGAGTATGGTAGAGATCAGACTTACATCCTAGATAGAAGAATGGAAAAAAGGGAAGAGTTATTAAGGAAGCAAAAATCTAGAATCCAATCGCTCCAGCAAGGGGACCAAAACACAAGATTCTTCCACAAATCCCTTATAGCCAATATATCACACTTCATACCCTATTTGAGAAAAAAAGTGTGAGCTTTATTGCAGTAAACTATTTTGCAAGTCTATTCGTAATAGAACCTCTAAATATTGAAGACCAATAAGAAGTGTTACTGTAGCACCCTAAAATTGGCGCAGTAAAACCTTAACAATTACATTTACTCTAGTAAATAATTCAAATTCAAATTTTAACCTCCCAAACCGCTCGTTAACCGTCGTGTAATCTGTTTCCCCCTTTCCCACACCATTTTTAGAGGTTGTTTTGACCGTTTGACGATATCGTCGCCGATCAGACGATATCGCCCTAGATCTAACGATTTCATCTGGGCTAGGACGTCTAGACGATCTTGTCCCTAAACTGATTTTTCACAATTAGCTTCTGTTCCAACGAGTCTCTAATCCGGGCAGAAGCGTGTCTACATCATTAAAGACCCTCCCTCGTTGGAGATCTCCCAAATAGGGATGATCTCCAACCTCCTAACCTCCCTCCTAAGCCTATTTAATCCTAAGCCCTCCCCTTAGCACCCCCCTAGCTGAAATTCCCTGTAAACCGACTTCATACGCATTAAGGCATCCCAAATTGATATTTGCAATAGTTCTATTCCAATTTTGTTGTAGGTACCTTAGTGTTTTTCAGCCGGAGCAAGCTTACATCATCGTCGACGATCCTGTTCAGATCGGAGGTGATCCTGTCGAATCAGAGACGATTTCGTACCAATGCGAGACAATTTTGACTGCAATCAACATTGAGGCAATCAATGCCTAAAGTTTGCATTTCTTCATCTTTCAATCT